>CM055116.1:6185902-6791577 GCA_029206835.1 Rana muscosa | reverse complement strand
TAGATGTAGTCTTATTTGTCATACTAATTGGTAGAGGTTCAAGGGGGAGGGGATTTATCACTGGAGGGGTGAGACCCTGAAGGAAAAACTCGGTGAAGATTGGTTCGAGTAGTGGAATGGGATACGGGCCTAGGGAGGGTGGGGGGTCTATGTTTATTCACACTAGACCCAGATGGAAATGGGAGCGGTCTGATGGTAGGCCTGGGAACACACTCCATTAGGGGTATAAGGCCAATAGACCCCACCTGACCCTGATCCCCATGATCAGGGCTAGAAGGGTGTATATGAGGGGCCCTAGGTTTTTTCCAACAGAAAACTCTGTTGGTATTATAGTCTTCAAAGTCTCTCCGGATTTTATGTACTTTCATTCCAATGAGTGAATCCTCTTGAAATTTGGTATTTAATTTAAGTTTCTTAAACCATGACAGAGGTAATGATGTAATTTCTAATTGAAGAGATCAAATAAGATCTGATAATTTGGAGAGAAGGTGAGTGTATTGGATATCCCTTTGTTGAACAACAATTTTCATCCATTTCTGGGTACAGAACTCAGAGGTATACGCCCATTCACGGGTTAAGTCCGCACCCAGAAAGGAACAAGTTTTGGTGTTTCTAAGTCCTCTAGGGGAAATTTTATACTTAAGGTATTGGTCTAAAAAGAAAGAGTCCCACCACTGTTGGTCAGCTGCAACAATGGTATCCTCTATTTTACGGAATTTAGCACATGTCAACCTATAAGATGATCTAGGGACTGATGTAGAAACTGAGAAAAAATTATCAGGAAACAGAGCATACATCTCATCAAGAACGACATATTTAGCCGATTCAATTCCTAATATAATCTCCATGGCAACAGGGATAGGCTAAAGTAAATGTACACTCTCAGAAAATTAGAGTGTACAAGAGCATTAGACAATTATGATGCAAATATCAAAACAAGATAATCAATCTTAAATGATTAAACAAAGAATACACTAAAAAACACAAAAAAACAACACAAAAAATAAAAACAAAAAATACCTATATCCAGCGGCTGCTCAAAAGTGACTTCAAGTAAAACATATAACATAAACAATAGATGAATTGAGCGCACTCTGGATAAGGAAATACAAAAGAAAAACTAAACATAAAATGGGGCAGACAGAATGGGAATGAAACTAAAATAAGCTGTATAAAAACACACGTTAAAAGTCCATATCAATTAGTCCATGTGTGGAATAGCTTGAAGACTATCCGCAAGGAAGGCTGCCAGCTTACAGATAGAAGTGATCTGAAATAAGACAGGAAGAGGAAAAAAGCAGCGCCTTCTAAGCGTAGTAGTATCAGAAATTTATTAGAGCAATATATAATACAGCGGCAAGAGATACACTCACAAACGAGTATAGTAAGAGGCTTATCTTTAAAGGTTGTCATCAGCTCGACCCGGGAGCTGCGAATCCTGATGTTACAAGCTGGAGTCCCACGTAGTGGTTAGCGGTGGTAAAAGGAACTTCACTCTCGCGGCCGCAGAGATGGGGAAGAATCCTCACTGGAACACAGCTAGTGGAATCGTCACTTCCGGGTATGATGTCAGCGGGGGATGCGCGCGTTCGAAGCATGCGTGCTTCTTCATCAGGCTCATAGGGGCCATCTTGGAGTGGGGCAATTTATACCACACCACAATGCAAATGAATTAGCATACTTAGTTGCCAAGGAGATGGATACAGGACGCGGCTAAAGGACATAACATGGCGCTTACAATATGGATTTAGATAGCACTAATAGGAGTGTTATCAAGTAATGAACATAGGGAGGGAGAAAAACAAAAAGGAGAAAGAAGAAAGCACCACCCAAATACAATAAATGGACACAAAATAGGGAGTACAATAAAAGTATATAAATACACACATGCATGTATATATACAAACACACACATGCACAATCATATGCACACATACATATGGGCAAGATATATAATAAAAACATTATGAAGATAATGTATAATCAAGCACTCTAAACCTGAAGACTAAGTTTTTAGAAAAGGGTTACCCCGATCAGTTAGTGGAGGGAGCCTTTCAACATTACCTCAACACTGAGGCTAGGAGTGACAAAATTACCACCACAGATGACAACTTACAACAGGTCAGGTTTGTTACCCAATTCCATAGTCAGTTTAGACGAATGGAAAGGATCTTGGTTAAACATTGGTCAATCTTGAGTGAGGATCCCCACCTCAAATCAACACTCCCTGAAAGACCAATAGTCAGCTATAGAAGAGCCAAAAACCTGAAGGCACGCATAGCCCCAAGTAAAATTACACAATTAGGGCCTACTGCTAGCACCTCTCTGACATTTTTTAATGTAAAGGGGATGTATCAATGCAGGAAAGCCCTATGTCTCACCTGTAAACATGTCACTCACAGACAAAAAGAGTTTACGTGTAAGGACAAAATATACACCATACCTGATTTTTTCACGTGCTCTTCCGAGTATGTCGTCTATTGTCTTACGTGCCCTTGTGGCCTACTTTATGTAGGCCGCACTATTCGTACCCTCCGCAAAAGGTTTGGGGAGCACAGTAATTTTGTGGAGAAGGGCCTAGAAAAATATAGTGTTGCAAGGCACTTTAAAGAATTTCACCAGCAGTCTTCGGAGGGGCTACGTGTTTGGGTCATAGAGGCCGTTTCCAAACATTTGCCCAAGGCAGAACGTTATAAGAGGCTATGTGAGAGGGAAAATTACTGTATCTACACTTTAGATAGCCTCTCTCCTGGGGGCCTTAATGAGGGTATTGAAATAAACATACTCTTATAATAATGTGTTATTCAGTGCATTGAGTATAGGTTTGCCACATTTATTTCTTGTGGCACATTTTATATGGCACATTAGGGTGACCTTTTTGAGCTGATTGATAAATAGCTAAGGTATCAGGTGCGCACGCGTCAGTTTAAGCATAATGATGCCTATTATACCAACCAATTAACTTTATTCCAATCTATTTTTAATATTTATTTTTATTCTATTTTATTTATTTATATTTTCTATTTATTATTTATTATTTTTTATGAGGTATTGAAGGATCCTAAAAGTGATTTTTGGGGGAAATTATAGTAAACTTCGGATTCCCAATTTTATTAATATTTTTTAATTCATTAATAATTTATATATATTGTATTTGTAGCATTTATAATATAATGTTATATAATACAATATATTTTAATACTGCACCTAGAGTGCTTGATTATACATTATCTTCATAATGTTTTTATTATATATCTTGCCCATATGTATGTGTGCATATGATTGTGCATGTGTGTGTATGTATATATACATGCATGTGTGTATTTATATACTTTTATTGTACTCCCTATTTTGTATCCATTTATTGTATTTGGGTGGTGCTTTCTTCTTTCTCCTTTTTGTTTTTTCTCCCTCCCTATGTTCATTACTTGATAACACTCCTATTAGTGCTATCTAAATCCATATTGTAAGCGCCATGTTATGTCCTTTAGCCGCGTCCTGTATCCATCTCCTTGGCAACTAAGTATGCTAATTCATTTGCATTGTGGTGTGGTATAAATTGCCCCACTCCAAGATGGCCCCTATGAGCCTGATGAAGAAGCACGCATGCTTCGAACGCGCGCATCCCCCGCTGACATCATACCCAGAAGTGACGATTCCACTAGCTGTGTTCCAGTGAGGATTCTTCCCCATCTCTGCGGCCGCGAGAGTGAAGTTCCTTTTACCACCGCTAACCACTACGTGGGACTCCAGCTTGTAACATCAGGATTCGCAGCTCCCGGGTCGAGCGGATGACAACCTTTAAAGATAAGCCTCTTACTATACTCGTTTGTGAGTGTATCTCTTGCCGCTGTATTATATATTGCTCTAATAAATTTCTGATACTACTACGCTTAGAAGGCGCTGCTTTTTTCCTCTTCCTGTCTTATTTCAGATAACTTCTATCTGTAAGCTGGCAGCCTTCCTTGCGGATAGTCTTCAAGCTATTCCACACATGGACTAATTGATATGGACTTTTAACGTGTGTTTTTATACAGCTTATTTTAGTTTCATTCCCATTCTGTCTGCCCCATTTTATGTTTAGTTTTTCTTTTGTATTTCCTTATCCAGAGTGCGCTCAATTCATCTATTGTTTATGTTATATTTTTTACTTGAAGTCACTTTTGAGCAGCCGCTGGATATAGGTATTTTTTGTTTTTATTTTTTGTGTTGTTTTTTTGTGTATTCTTTGTTTAATCATTTAAGATTGATTATCTCGTTTTGATATTTGCATCATAATTGTCTAATGCTCTTGTACACTCTAATTTTATGAGAGTGTACATTTACTTTAGCCTATCCCTGTTGCCATGGAGATTATATTAGGAATTGAATCGGCTAAATATGTCGTTCTTGATGAGATGTATGCTCTGTTTCCTGATAATTTTTTCTCAGTTTCTACATCAGTCCCTAGATCATCTTATAGGTTGACATGTG
The DNA here is from genome assembly GCA_029206835.1 of Rana muscosa. Taxonomy (NCBI): domain Eukaryota; kingdom Metazoa; phylum Chordata; class Amphibia; order Anura; family Ranidae; genus Rana; species Rana muscosa. The sequence continues at coordinate 6,787,104 of CM055116.1, read as the reverse complement.
CTAAATTCCGTAAAATAGAGGATACCATCGTTGCAGCTGACCAACAGTGGTGGGACTCTTTCTTTTTAGACCAATACCTTAAGTATAAAATTTCCCCTAGAGGACTTAGAAACACCAAAACTTGTTCCTTTCTGGGTGCGGACTTAGCCCGTGAATGGGCGTATACCTCTGAGTTCTGTACCCAGAAATGGATGAAAATTGTTGTTCAACAAAGGGATATCCAATACACTCACCTTCTCTCCAAATTATCAGATCTTATTCGATCTCTTCAATTAGAAATTACATCATTACCTCTGTCATGGTTTAAGAAACTTAAATTAAATACCAAATTTCAAGAGGATTCACTCATTGGAATGAAATTACATAAAATCCGGAGAGACTTTGAAGACTATAATACCAACAGTTTTCTGTTGGATAAAACCTAGGGCCCCTCATATACACCCTTCTAGCCCTGATCATGGGGATCAGGGTCAGGTGGGGTCTATTGGCCTTATACCCCTAATGGAGTGTGTTCCCAGGCCTACCATCAGACCGCTCCCATTTCCATCTGGGTCTAGTGTGAATAAACATAGACCCCCCACCCTCCCTAGGCCCGTATCCCATTCCACTACTCGAACCAATCTTCACCGAGTTCTTCCTTCAGGGTCTCACCCCTCCAGTGATAAATCCCCTCTCATTGAACCTCTACCAATTAGTATGACAAATAAGACTACATCTACACATATTAATAACTTAAATGCATTAGCAAATATCATATCCAGTGACACTACTCTTGTTTTTTTTTAATCAAAAAGGTTTTTATTGAACACCAGATAGATCACAACAGTTTCCATTGTACAAAAAATAGCAAAGGTTTCCCTCTGCTGGCGAACTGTAAAACAACATATAAGATCACATAAAAAACAGCACCACAATCTTGCATGTATAAGCATATTAATCCTCGGCCGCTTGGTTTCAAATTTACTGCAAAAGTCGGGACATCACCAGCTCCCTGGGGCTCAGGCCAGGGGTATCAAGCCATTGGGACCAAATTCTCTCAAACCTGCTCGGGCTTCCCCTGTGCTGGTATATGTACTTTTCCATTATAAGAGTATTCCCCATGTGTGCTACCCAAGAGGTGGTGGTAGGCGGTGAGACTGACTTCCAACCCATCAAAATAAGCTTCCTAGCCTGAAACAGGGCCCTAGAGACCGTGACCCTGGTCAACTCCCCAGGGATCGCTTCCTCCAAGATCCCCAGCAGGCAGCACTTAGGGTCCAAAGGGATCGTAGTTTGAAACACTCTGTTTATTGTACCCACCACCTCAGTCCAATACCTGTGAAGCTTAGGGCATCTCCACAGGAGATGAATGAGATCTCCATTGTGCCTCTGACATCTACCACACACAGGGTCCCCGAGCTTACCCATCTTATATAATTTCAGCGGGGTGTAATGCACCCTCAATAATATATATAGCTGTGACACTTTCTGCGCAACGTTTAAAGAACAAGTAGTGACTGACCGCCACGCCTCCTCCCATTGGTCCCCTGACAGTGTACCTATGTCCTTCTCCCACCTGGATTCCGCCCTGCTCGGGAATGCCTGTAGGTGACTTGCCAGTAACATCTGGTAGCATTGTGAGATAAATCCTTTTGTTTCAGTGCTAGTGTGCAGCACACGGAACACCGGGGCGGGCGACTGAACCCATTCCACTGCATTCCCGTGTGCCGCAACCGCATGTTGAAGCTGCATGTAGTAATAATGCATATGAGCTGGGAGGTCAAATCTGGCCTGCAGTTCGGGGAAAGTGAGAAGCCTGCCGTTAACGAAAATGTGGGACAGCAGAGCCACACCATGGGCACGCCATCTGGGCCCCTGCTGCAGCTTCACCAACTCCACATAAGACCTATTGCCCCATATTGGGCTGTCCTCTGTGAATCCCTGCTCTCCCTGGAGTTGTCGGCCCTTATTCCAGACTTTCTGGATAAGTGTGAGTGTCGGGGTCCGCTTGTTGGATTTGAGGAACATTTGCGCCTCCAGCCCCATCGGGATAGTCTCAGCGCCAGTGGCCGACAGCATCAGTCGTGCCGCCGAGCTCCCCGGGTCCTGGGACTCAGAGCCGATCAAATGCTGTAACTGGGCCGCTATGTAGTACAGCCAAGGATTGGGAACCGCCAGCCCCCCACTGTCCTTGGCCCGCTGCAAGTGTTCCAGTCTAATCCGAGGGGGCCTAGTATGCCATAGCAACCGTCGGAAGAGAGTGTTCACTATTCGGAAGATTTTCAGGTGTATCACTACAGGCGAGTTATGAAGAAAGTAAAGTAGTTGTGGCATTAAAATCATTTTGATCAGATTGGCTTTACCTGCAAGTGACATTTTTAGGGTGTTCCAAGTATTAATTTTGTCCCTAAATCGGGACAGCAATGGGTGCACATTAAGGGAGCAGTAGTCCCCCAGCCTGGGCGACACCTGTACCCCCAAATATTTAAAGCTAGATACAACTGGGATGGGACAAGAGTCCGGCAGGGCTACCCCACCATCCTCATCCAACAGCATCAGGGCGGATTTTGACCAATTAATGGTCAATCCCGAGTAGTGGCCGAATTGCTCTATTATTGACATAGCCCCGGGGATGGAGTGCGTGGGGTCCTCCAGGAACAGCAGCATGTCGTCCGCGTACAGCATGATTTTTTCTTGCAGCGTGCCGTATTGGAATCCCCGGACGCGGGCACTAGCCCGTATCAGGGCAGCCAATGGCTCTATAGCGATCGCGAAGAGCAGGGGGGACAGGGGACATCCCTGCCTCATCCCCCTACCCAGAGCAAAGGCCGGTGACATCCTACCCGCGACCCTAATGGTCGCCTGGGGGGACGCGTACAGCAGCCTGACCCACTCTATAAACTTGTCCCCAAAGCCAAACTTGGCCAACGTCGCCCAGAGGAACCTCCAACTGACACTATCAAATGCCTTGTTGGCATCAAGGGACAAGAGCGCCCTACGGCCCCCATTGTCTGCCTGCACCTGCATGTTTAAGAACATGCGCCTCAAGTTGGTGGCGGTGGACTTCTGCGGCATGAAGCCAGCCTGGTCTGGGTGGATAATAGACGTGATTATCCCGTTGACCCTGCGCGCCAGGACCTTTGCCAGGATTTTTACATCGCTCTGCAGCAACGATATAGGCCTATAGGAGCCAGGGTCAACCGGATCCTTTCCCGGCTTCAACAGTAAAATAATATTAGCCCTAGCCATGGAACCAGGCAGCTGACCACCCTCTAGTGCGGCGTTAAAGACCTTCAATAGTTCAGGTAACAAGTGCTCCCCAAATTGAGTGTACACTTCTATGGGCAGGCCATCCTCTCCGGGGGCTTTACATGTAGGAAAAGAGCTTGCCGCTAATTGCAGCTCGCCCAGAGTAATTGGTGCATCTAACTGTTCTCTGGCAGATGTGGAGAGAGCAGGCAGATCAATACTAGCCATGTATGTTCCAAGGTCCGCATCCGAGTAGGCATCCCTCGATCCATAAAGGCCTTCATAGAAGGACGCCAGCTCGGATATAATGGTTTCAGGGGTATTAACCACCTTACCCGTAGAGGCGCGTATAGCACCGATGGCCGGGGATTGTGTTTGAGACCTCGCTATCTTGGCCAGCAATCGCCCAGTTTGTTCCCCTTCCTCATAAAATGCAAGTTTGGTAAAGAACCTCTTCCGCTCTGCCTGTGAGGATCGCAGACGGTCCAGAGAGTCCTGGGCCGACATCCAAGCCTCCCTGGCCGAGTCAGTGGGGCTAGTCACATAAGCGAGTTCCAGCTGCCTCACCTGGTCTCCCACCCGCTCCACCAAGGCAGAGGAGTTGTTCCTGACAATTTGTATTTCCTCGATAAATACCCCTCTAAGATAGGCTTTCAAAGTTTCCCATTTTAGCAGTGGGTCTAGGTAGTGCTCATGGGCCCGGAGAAAGACTTCAATCTTGGTTTCAATACGTTCTGGGGATGTAAACAGTTTGAGCCAATAAGCATTCAGTTTCCATGGGGCTCTAGGTAGGGAGCTAGACGGTTGAGTTACCAACCAAAGTACTAGCGGGGAGTGGTCTGATACCCCCCGTGGGAAATACTCCACCTTAGAGGTGCAACTAACCATGTTGGGAGTGCCCAGACACAGGTCTATACGGGAGAGGGAACCATGCGACTTGGAGAAACAGGAGAATTGTTTACACTTGGGGTTCCTAACCCGCCAGATGTCAACCCACCCCACCTCCTCCATCAGGCGTCCAAGAGCCGTACCCCGATTGCCCTTAGGGGGCATCACCGGGGGGTGTCTGTCCAATTTAGGGTCTAGGTAGCAATTAAAGTCCCCTAGCAACAGTAGTGGGACGTCAGGCTTGTTTGCCAGGTAAGACAGCAGCAACTGCAGCACCTCTCTAGAAAAAGGTGGAGCCACATATACAAACGCCAGAATCATAGTAACGGTAAACAGTTTGCAATAAAGAAATACAAATCTCCCAGATATATCAATAAGCGAATCTAACTCCTGGTATACCAGAGCCTTGTGGATCAATACACTCACTCCGCGTGAATAGGCGGAGTGAGTGGAGTGATAGGCCTGCCCCACCCACGCATATCCCAAGAAACTAGTCGTATCTTTCAATAGATGGGTCTCCTGTAAGCCAATTATGGCCGGGTGAAATTTACGCAATACAGTGGATATCATGGTCCTTTTCAGAGGATCATTTACCCCTCTGACATTCCACGACACTATGGGTGTAGAAGACATGGCGATTGTATACTAAGAGTTCTGTCTGAATGGGAGGAGTACCCAGAAGAGAGCAACAGTCCTGTATCCCCCCATCCAGCTATCAAAAAACAGCCCTGTGGTTCAAGCAGCTTTGACTGTGGTGCATCAGTTAGAATAGTACAGTCCCTTGGGAAAGAAAAAAAAATCCTGCAGAAACTGTGGCAGAGATTCCTGCGCATCGGCGCTGTGGTGTCAGTACAGTAAAAATAGAAGTAGGAAGCATAAGAAAAACAAGAACAGTAAAACTTATCTGCATCTGCCGGTGGCTCCTGGACTGCCAACTGGGCGTCACTGGGGACTCCCCACCGGTGTTGAGTAATAGCAACACTGGCATTTCCAGTGCCAACAGGGCACAAAAACATAAGCCATGTCCACCATAACAGCAAACGGTACATAGGGGGGGGTGCAGAGACACACTCCACCCATAAACACAGGTCTGCGAAAAAAAAAAATTCAGAAAAGTTAGTGGAAAACTATTCGCTGGTAACTTCAAGTAGGTATTGATCCTCTCATAGTGACATCATTTCAGCAACAGCACTTCTTTACCCGGATTGCTCTTGATATAGATAGGATTGTCCACATCAACCTGCACCATTCTCCGGTCCCCTCCTGCGGAAGTCTTGTTCGTTGCGGTCTAGCCAGTCTGCAGCATCCTGTGCATTCTCAAAAAAGTGGGCCTCATCTCTGGCTGTTATGCGAAGCTTGGCTGGGTATAGCATGGCATAGGACAGCTGAAGCCTCTGCAGCCTTTTCTTGACATCCATAAACTTTGATCTTCTGCGTTGCACTTCTGCAGAGAAGTCAGGATAAAAGGAAATCCGGGCTCCGTTATAATGTACAGCCCCCCTTTCTCTGGCCATTCGAAGTATCACTTCCTGGTCCCTGTAGTTAAGGAGTCTAGCAAGCATGGATCTCGGGGGATTACCGGGGGGGAGGGGGCGAGGTGGCACCCTGTGCGCCCGTTCCACCGTGTAAATCGGAGAAAAAGCCTCTTTACCAAAGGTCTCCTGTAACCAGCCTTCTATGAACGTCGTGGGGTCCCTGCCCTCCACCTTTTCTGGGAGCCCCACAATGCGTACATTGTTGCGTCTCAGGCGATTTTCGATCTCATCATGGCGATCAAAGGCCTGGCGTGCCTGCTGAGCAGCGACTCTCACTTCCCGGGTCATGTGTGGCATCTGATCCTCTATATCACTGACTCTGCCCTCCACGGCCGTGGTCCTCTCCCTGACCTTCTGTATATCATGTCTCAGGAGATTAACTTTCTCCTCCAGCCCCCCAAATCTCTCCTTCAGGGCATCCACTGAGGCAGTGCACCTGTGAACAGCATGCAGGATTTCACTGAGTGTGGGCTGGGGACTGTCCTCTGTCTGCTGGTCAAGCAAGGCTGGAACAGAACCAGGGGCTGACTCCATTTCATCATCCTCAGCTTCCAGCTTGTCAGTGTGTCCCTGCTCAGCCTGCTCTGCGGGCATTGCATGACCCTGTGCAACAGTCTGCAGGGAATCTTCCGGGCCTGTCAGTTTCCTGGCATAATATAGCATGTCTCTCATTTGGTCTGTCCCTTTAGGGGCTTTGGTGGACTTACCCCCCAGCTCCGTCTTCTTCTCCTGCCCTCGTGGAGTCCTGGGAGGCAGAGACTGAGACATCAAGGCGCCATCTTGGAAGGCCTGGGAGGCCGCAGCCGCAGCGTCTCCTTTGTTTCCCCGGGTCATCATGCCGGGATTATCGAGCACCGCTGGAACCGGGGGTCTCTGGAGGTCTTTAGGCGCAGGTTGTGGCTGAATCGGGCGTTGTAGGTGGCGAGGAAAGGATCACAAACAGGATCTACAGCGGGAGCTCAGTCGAACAGGTCTGTTCACATGCCGCGTCAGGCCACGCCCCCGACACTACTCTTGTTAATTGTCTTTTGTCCTCCTATCCTGATTCCGGAGTCCTTGTTCCCTCTGAGATTGTTCCCAGTTCTGTGAAGATCCCTGATGGCACTATTACTAACCCTGATAGTGCAGTTATATTGGGGGAACCAGTACCGCCCCTTGGAAGTGTGATCATTGGGACGCATGCTGAAGGGCCAGGTTCTATAGGTTCCCCATTGCCCTCTTCCACTTCTTTTTTAGCGGTTGCCCCCTCCCCGGCCCAAAAAGAAAGCCTGTCATAGAGGCAGGAGAGGGGGACGATGTAGACACAGAAAGAAAGGGGAAATCCCGCAGACTGTAAAGATTTTTAATTTGTCCAATCACACTTTGTCTAGACCAGAGGAGTCGCTCCTTGCCCGAGGTCTTACGTTTGCTCCCACAGCACCCCCAAATCCATTTACTTTATTTTTGGACCTAAATAGATTCATTAGAAATATTACCATTAAGAGATTCTTTAACCTACAAGCCAAAAAAGATTCTGGTGCGGGGGGCGGTTCACCAGATGACCTTGATAACACTGATCTATCTATAGATAATACCCAAGAAAACAGTGCTCTGGAACGTATAGCTCTCGATCATCTGGAACTTTCATATACCGAAGATCCTGATGACTATGTTGAGTTACTCACCCAACACCTACCCACCTCTCCTCCCATCCTACAGACTAAATTTCATCCTAAATCCATATTTTACCCCACCTTTGCCAAGGGCTCTTATATTCAAAGTTTCTACCAGGTGGTATACACTGAAATATTACGCATGTGCCAACAATCGCCAATATACAAATCATCTTCCAACCTTTCAAAGGCCGAAACCATTGCCCTTAAACAGCTAGCAGAGAATAAACAGCTCATTATTAGATCAGCTGACAAAGGAGGTGGCATAGTAGTCCAAAATCTTGTTGATTACCAGTTGGAGGCCTCTCGGTTGCTCTCAGACAGCACTATATACCAAAAACTTCCCGGTGACCCATTACCTGGGTTTTCTAAGGAGGCCCATGACCTTGTCAATCAGGCCAAGACAGAGGGACTTGTTACCAAAACAGAAGTCGCGTTTCTGTTACATGATTTTTACAAAAGACCCTATTTTTATCATCTCCCGAAAGTTCACAAAGATCTGACCAACCCGCACGGGAGACCGATTGTGGCGGCCATGGAAAGTGTGACAAGTTATTTTTCTATTTATATAGACCACTTTCTACAGCCTTTAGTTCAAAATCTCCCTTCATATATCAAAGATGGTATACAACTCTTAAAAATGTTACAGTCTTATAGATGGGAGCCCTCATATCGTTGGCTCTCACTAGACGTAGTTTCTTTTATACATCGATTCCCCATAATGTGGGCTTGTTAGCCACACAATACTATTTAAATGAGGACCCCTTACTTAATTCTAGACAAATACACTTCCTCCTCGATATGTTAGAATACTGTCTCACCCATAATTATTTCGAAACGAATGGTGAGTTCTATATACAGATTCAGGGTACAGCGATGGGGGCCAATTTTGCCCCCAGTTATGCGAACCTCACAATGGGCTACTGGGAACATTTTCATATTTGGCATAATAACCCCTTTTCCTCCAATCTGGTCTTTTACGGTCGCTATATAGACGACGTAGTGATTATTTGGGATGGGCCAGATACGTCTATTCCAGACTTTTTACATTACTGTAACTCTAACACCATGGGTCTATCATTTACTTCTGTTACTGACGAGAACACTCTAGCTTTTCTTGATTTGGAATTGTCTCATGATGATCATACCATACATGCCCAGAACTATACCAAGCCATCAGCAGGTAACTCCTTTTTGCACTACGAGAGTTGCCATCATCCACGTTGGGTGAATAATATACCCAAAAGCCAATTTTGTAGACTTAGACACAACTGCACTAATCTACAGGACTATACCACTCATGGCCTAAACCTGAAGACTAAGTTTTTAGAAAAGGGTTACCCCGATCAGTTAGTGGAGGGAGCCTTTCAACATTACCTCAACACTGAGGCTAGGAGTGACAAAATTACCACCACAGATGACAACTTACAACAGGTCAGGTTTGTTACCCAATTCCATAGTCAGTTTAGACGAATGGAAAGGATCTTGGTTAAACATTGGTCAATCTTGAGTGAGGATCCCCACCTCAAATCAACACTCCCTGAAAGACCAATAGTCAGCTATAGAAGAGCCAAAAACCTGAAGGCACGCATAGCCCCAAGTAAAATTACACAATTAGGGCCTACTGCTAGCACCTCTCTGACATTTTTTAATGTAAAGGGGATGTATCAATGCAGGAAAGCCCTATGTCTCACCTGTAAACATGTCACTCACAGACAAAAAGAGTTTACGTGTAAGGACAAAATATACACCATACCTGATTTTTTCACGTGCTCTTCCGAGTATGTCGTCTATTGTCTTACGTGCCCTTGTGGCCTACTTTATGTAGGCCGCACTATTCGTACCCTCCGCAAAAGGTTTGGGGAGCACCGTAATTTTGTGGAGAAGGGCCTAGAAAAATATAGTGTTGCAAGGCACTTTAAAGAATTTCACCAGCAGTCTTCGGAGGGGCTACGTGTTTGGGTCATAGAGGCCGTTTCCAAACATTTGCCCAAGGCAGAACGTTATAAGAGGCTATGTGAGAGGGAAAATTACTGGATCTACACTTTAGATAGCCTCTCTCCTGGGGGCCTTAATGAGGGTATTGAAATAAACATACTCTTATAATATTGTGTTATTCAGTGCATTTAGTATAGGTTTGCCACATTTATTTCTTGTGGCACATTTTATATGGCACATTAGGGTGACCTTTTTGAGCTGATTGATAAATAGCTAAGGTATCAGGTGCGCACGCGTCAGCTTAAGCATAATGATGCCTATTATACCAACCAATTAACTTTATTCCAATCTATTTTTAATATTTATTTTTATTCTATTTTATTTATTTATATTTTCTATTTATTATTTATTATTTTTTATGAGGTATTGAAGGATCCTAAAAGTGATTTTTGGGGGAAATTATAGTAAACTTCGGATTCCCAATTTTATTAATATTTTTTAATTCATTAATAATTTATATATATTGTATTTGTAGCATTTATAATATAATGTTATATAATACAATATATTTTAATACTGCACCTAGAGTGCTTGATTATACATTATCTTCATAATGTTTTTATTATATATCTTGCCCATATGTATGTGTGCATATGATTGTGCATGTGTGTGTATGTATATATACATGCATGTGTGTATTTATATACTTTTATTGTACTCCCTATTTTGTATCCATTTATTGTATTTGGGTGGTGCTTTCTTCTTTCTCCTTTTTGTTTTTTCTCCCTCCCTATGTTCATTACTTGATAACACTCCTATTAGTGCTATCTAAATCCATATTGTAAGCGCCATGTTATGTCCTTTAGCCGCGTCCTGTATCCATCTCCTTGGCAACTAAGTATGCTAATTCATTTGCATTGTGGTGTGGAATAAATTGCCCCACTCCAAGATGGCCCCTATGAGCCTGATGAAGAAGCACGCATGCTTCGAACGCGCGCATCCCCCGCTGACATCATACCCGGAAGTGACGATTCCACTAGCTGTGTTCCAGTGAGGATTCTTCCCCATCTCTGCGGCCGCGAGAGTGAAGTTCCTTTTACCACCGCTAACCACTACGTGGGACTCCAGCTTGTAACATCAGGATTCGCAGCTCCCGGGTCGAGCGGATGACAACCTTTAAAGATAAGCCTCTTACTATACTCGTTTGTGAGTGTATCTCTTGCCGCTGTATTATATATTGCGCTAATAAATTTCTGATACTACTACGCTTAGAAGGCGCTGCTTTTTTCCTCTTCCTGTCTTATTTCAGATCACTTCTATCTGTAAGCTGGCAGCCTTCCTTGCGGATAGTCTTCAAGCTATTCCACACATGGACTAATTGATATGGACTTTTAACGTGTGTTTTTATACAGCTTATTTTAGTTTCATTCCCATTCTGTCTGCCCCATTTTATGTTTAGTTTTTCTTTTGTATTTCCTTATCCAGAGTGCGCTCAATTCATCTATTGTTTATGTTATATGTTTTACTTGAAGTCACTTTTGAGCAGCCGCTGGATATAGGTATTTTTTGTTTTTATTTTTTGTGTTGTTTTTTTGTGTTTTTTAGTGTATTCTTTGTTTAATCATTTAAGATTGATTATCTCGTTTTGATATTTGCATCATAATTGTCTAATGCTCTTGTACACTCTAACTTTCTGAGAGCGTACATTTACTTTAGCCTATCCCTGTTGCCATGGAGATTATATTAGGAATTGAATCGGCTAAATATGTTGTTCTTGATGAGATGTATGCTCTGTTTCCTGATAATTTTTTCTCAGTTTCTACATCAGTCCCTAGATCATCTTATAGGTTGACATGTGCTAAATTCCGTAAAATAGAGGATACCATCGTTGCAGCTGACCAACAGTGGTGGGACTCTTTCTTTTTAGACCAATACCTTAAGTATAAAATTTCCCCTAGACGACTTAGAAACACCAAAACTTGTTCCTTTCTGGGTGCGGACTTAGCCCGTGAATGGGCGTATACCTCTGAGTTCTGTACCCAGAAATGGATGAAAATTGTTGTTCAACAAAGGGATATCCAATACACTCACCTTCTCTCCAAATTATCAGATCTTATTCGATCTCTTCAATTAGAAATTACATCATTACCTCTGTCATGGTTTAAGAAACTTAAATTAAATACCAAATTTCAAGAGGATTCACTCATTGGAATGAAATTACATAAAATCCGGAGAGACTTTGAAGACTATAATACCAACAGAGTTTTCTGTTGGAAAAAACCTAGGGCCCCTCATATACACCCTTCTAGCCCTGATCATGGGGATCAGGGTCAGGTGGGGTCTATTGGCCTTATACCCCTAATGGAGTGTGTTCCCAGGCCTACCATCAGACCGCTCCCATTTCCATCTGGGTCTAGTGTGAATAAACATAGACCCCCCCTCCCTAGGCCCGTATCCCATTCCACTACTCGAACCAATCTTCACCGAGTTCTTCCTTCAGGGTCTCACCCCTCCAGTGATAAATCCCCTCTCATTGAACCTCTACCAATTAGTATGACAAATAAGACTACATCTACACATATTATTAACTTAAATGCATTAGCAAATATCATATCCAGTGACACTACTCTTGTTAATTGTCCTTTGTCCTCCTATCCTGATTCCGGAGTCCTTGTTCCCTCTGAGATTGTTCCCAGTTCCGTGAAGATCCCTGATGGCACTATTACTAACCCTGATAGTGCAGTTATATTGGGGGAACCAGTACCGCCCCTTGGAAGTGTGATCATTGGGACGCATGCTGAAGGGCCAGGTTCTATAGGTTCCCCATTGCCCTCTTCCACTTCTTTTTTAGCGGTTGCCCCCCTCCCCGGCCCAAAAAGAAAGCTTGTCATAGAGGCAGGAGAGGGGGACGATGTAGACACAGAAAGAAAGGGGAAATCCCGCAGACTGTAAAGATTTTTAATTTGTCCAATCACACTTTGTCTAGACCAGAGGAGTCACTCCTTGCCCGAGGTCTTAATTTTGCTCCCACAGCACCCCCAAATCCATTTACTTTATTTTTGGACCTAAATAGATTCATTAGAAATATTACCATTAAGAGATTCTTTAACCTACAAGCCAAAAAAGATTCTGGTGCGGGGGCGGTTCACCAGATGACCTTGATAACACTGATCTATCTATAGATAATACCCAAGAAAACAGTGCTCTGGAACGTATAGCCCTCGATCATCTGGAACTTTTATATACCGAAGATCCTGATGACTATGTTGAGTTACTCACCCAACACCTACCCACCTCTCCTCCCATCCTACAGACTAAATTTCATCCTAAATCCATATTTTACCCCACCTTTGCCAAGGGCCCTTATATTCAAAGTTTCTACCAGGTGGTATACACTGAAATATTACGCATGTGCCAACATTCGCCAATATACAAATCATCTTCCAACCTTTCAAAGGCCGAAACCATTGCCCTTAAACAGCTAGCAGAGAATAAACAGCTCATTATTAGATCAGCTGACAAAGGAGGTGGCATAGTAGTCCAAAATCTTGTTGATTACCAGTTGGAGGCCTCTCGGTTGCTCTCAGACAGCACTATATACCAAAAACTTCCCGGTGACCCATTACCTGGGTTTTCTAAGGAGGCCCATGACCTTGTCAATCAGGCCAAGACAGAGGGACTTGTTACCAAAACAGAAGTCGCGTTTCTGTTACATGATTTTTACAAAAGACCCTATTTTTATCATCTCCCGAAAGTTCACAAAGATCTGACCAACCCGCCCGGGAGACCGATTGTGGCGGCCATGGAAAGTGTGACAAGTTATTTTTCTATTTATATAGACCACTTTCTACAGCCTTTAGTTCAAAATCTCCCTTCATATATCAAAGATGGTATACAACTCTTAAAAATGTTACAGTCTTATAGATGGGAGCCCTCATATCGTTGGCTCTTACTAGACGTAGTTTCTCTTTATACATCAATTCCCCATAATGTGGGCTTGTTAGCCACACAATACTATTTAAATGAGGACCCCTTACTTAATCCTAGACAAATACACTTCCTCCTCGATATCTTAGAATACTGTCTCACCCATAATTATTTCGAAACTAATGGCGAGTTCTATATACAGATTCAGTGTACAGCGATGGGGGCCAATTTTGCCCCCAGTTATGCGGACCTCACAATGGGCTACTGGGAACATTTTCATATTTGGCATAATAACCCCTTTTCCTCCAATCTGGTCTTTTACGGTCGCTATATAGACGACGTAGTGATTATTTGGGATGGATGGGCCAGATACGTCTATTCCAGACTTTTTATATTACTGTAACTCTAACACCATGGGTCTATCATTTACTTCTGTTACTGACGAGAACACTCTAGCTTTTCTTGATTTGGAATTGTCTCATGATGATCATACCATACATGCCCAGAACTATACCAAGCCATCAGCAGGTAACTCCTTTTTGCACTACGAGAGTTGCCATCATCCACGTTGGGTGAATAATATACCCAAAAGCCAATTTTGTAGACTTAGACACAACTGAACTAAGCTACAGGACTATACCACTCATGGCCTAAACCTGAAGACTAAGTTTTTAGAAAAGGGTTACCCCGATCAGTTAGTGGAGGGAGCCTTTCAACATTACCTCAACACTGAGGCTAGGAGTGACAAAATTACCACCACAGATGACAACTTACAACAGGTCAGGTTTGTTACCCAATTCCATAGTCAGTTTAGACGAATGGAAAGGATCTTGGTTAAACATTGGTCAATCTTGAGTGAAGATCCCCACCTCAAATCAACACTCCCTGAAAGACCAATAGTCAGCTATAGAAGAGCCAAAAACCTGAAGGCACGCATAGCCCCAAGTAAAATTACACAATTAGGGCCTACTGCTAGCACCTCTCTGACATTTTTTAATGTAAAGGGGATGTATCAATGCAGGAAAGCCCTATGTCTCACCTGTAAACATGTCACTCACAGACAAAAAGAGTTTACGTGTAAGGACAAAATATACACCATACCTGATTTTTTCACGTGCTCTTCCGAGTATGTCGTCTATCGTCTTATGTGCCCTTGTGGCCTACTTTATGTAGGCCGCACTATTCGTACCCTCCGCAAAAGGTTTGGGGAGCACCATAATTTTGTGGAGAAGGGCCTAGAAAAATATAGTGTTGCAAGGCACTTTAAAGAATTTCACCAGCAGTCTTCGGAGGGGCTACGTGTTTGGGTCATAGAGGCCGTTTCCAAACATTTGCCCAAGGCAGAACGTTATAAGAGGCTATGTGAGAGGGAAAATTACTGGATCTACACTTTAGATAGCCTCTCTCCTGGGGGCCTTAATGAGGGTATTGAAATAAACATACTCTTATAATATTGTGTTATTCAGTGCATTGAGTATAGGTTTGCCACATTTATTTCTTGTGGCACATTTTATATGGCACATTAGGGTGACCTTTTTGAGCTGATTGATAAATAGCTAAGGTATCAGGTGCACACGCGTCAGCTTAAGCATAATGATGCCTATTATACCAACCAATTAACTTTATTCCAATCTATTTTTAATATTTATTTTTATTCTATTTTATTTATTTATATTTTCTATTTATTATTTATTATTTTTTATGAGGTATTGAAGGATCCTAAAAGTGATTTTTGGGGGAAATTATAGTAAACTTCGGATTCCCAATTTTATTAATATTTTTTAATTCATTAATAATTTATATATATTGTATTTGTAGCATTTATAATATAATGTTATATAATACAATATATTTTAATACTGCACCTAGAGTGCTTGATTATACATTATCTTCATAATGTTTTTATTATATATCTTGCCCATATGTATGTGTGCATATGATTGTGCATGTGTGTGTATGTATATATACTGTACATGCATGTGTGTATTTATATACTTTTATTGTACTCCCTATTTTGTATCCATTTATTGTATTTGGGTGGTGCTTTCTTCTTTCTCCTTTTTGTTTTTTCTCCCTCCCTATGTTCATTACTTGATAACACTCCTATTAGTGCTATCTAAATCCATATTGTAAGCGCCATGTTATGTCCTTTAGCCGCGTCCTGTATCCATCTCCTTGGCAACTAAGTATGCTAATTCATTTGCATTGTGGTGTGGTATAAATTGCCCCACTCCAAGATGGCCCCTATGAGCCTGATGAAGAAGCACGCATGCTTCGAACGCGCGCATCCCCCGCTGACATCATACCCGGAAGTGACGATTCCACTAGCTGTGTTCCAGTGAGGATTCTTCCCCATCTCTGCGGCCGCGAGAGTGAAGTTCCTTTTACCACCGCTAACCACTACGTGGGACTCCAGCTTGTAACATCAGGATTCGCAGCTCCCGGGTCGAGCGGATGACAACCTTTAAAGATAAGCCTCTTACTATACTCGTTTGTGAGTGTATCTCTTGCCGCTGTATTATATATTGCTCTAATAAATTTCTGATACTACTACGCTTAGAAGGCGCTGCTTTTTTCCTCTTCCTGTCTTATTTCAGATCACTTCTATCTGTAAGCTGGCAGCCTTCCTTGCGGATAGTCTTCAAGCTATTCCACACATGGACTAATTGATATGGACTTTTAACGTGTGTTTTTATACAGCTTATTTTAGTTTCATTCCCATTCTGTTTGCCCCGTTTTATGTTTAGTTTTTCTTTTGTATTTCCTTATCCAGAGTGCGCTCAATTCATCTATTGTTTATGTTACTAATTTCGGATTACCACAGACAATATAAGGAATTTGAAAAAGTAATATATAGACATTGGTCCAGTCTCCTCCGAGACATCATCCTGGCTAAGATCCTACTGGATAGGCTAATATTTGTGTACCGGAGGGCCCCCAAACTGAGGGATAAATTGGTGCATAAAGTACAAGATCCCCCTAAAAGATTGGGAACTTTTTTGGATCACAAAGGGTTCTACACATGTGGTAGATGTAAGGTGTGCAGGACAGTGAGAGAAAGACCCAGGAAAACCTCTACATTTATAACCTCAGTCACTAACAAGGAATACAAAATAGACAAACTGATTACTTGTCAAAGCTCCCATGTAACAGACTTGCTGGCTGGTTCTTGTGGCCAGAAATATGTTGGCCGGACAACTAGACAATTATGTGTAAGAATTAAGAAACATCTAAACAACATAAGAAAGGGGTATAAAAACCAAAGTCTGTCCCAACATTATAGAATGTATCATAACAGGGACCCCAGTATGTTACAAGTATGTGGGATGGACAAAATAGACCAACATTGGAGGGGAATTAAGATGACCCGTCCAGTATTCCATAATGAGACACGCTGGATACATGATCTGGGTACACTCAGTCCAGCAGGCCTGAACATTGACATAGACAATATTTGTTTTATATCAATTTTTAAAGTTACATTTTTAATATTGTATTAAAGTGGAGTTCCACCCTAAAAAAAATACACAAGAATCCTGCAAAAAAATAGAAAAAAAAATGTACTCACCAGAAAAGGCGGTTGCTATGCGGATGTTCCTAATCTGCCTCTTCCTAGTCCTCGGCAGGTCTTCTTCCTCGTCCTACTCGCGGTGTCTTCTGGGCAATGGGGCATGCTGCCTTCTGGGAACTGTGTGTATCCCAGAGAGCAGCGGCTCATTCAAAAAACACTGCGAGACTCGCGCATGCGCAGTAGGAAATGGGCAGTGAAGCCGCAAGGCTTCACTGCCCGTTTCCCTTAGTGAGGATGGCGGTGCCAGGATCGAGGGGTCGGCCTCGGGGGACAACATCGCGGGCGCCTAGGACAGGTAAGTGTCCTTATAAAAGTCAGCAGCTACAGTGTTTGTAGCTGCTGACTTTAAAAAAAAAACAATCGTGGGTGGAATCCCGCTTTAAGAATTTTAAAGAACAGACAATCGTGAAGTTCCCACCCAAAATAAAACAAGAGGGTCCATGTATTCACCAACTGAGATGATAGGTGAACACATTACACATACTGTACAGTATATCAAGTAGATATGATTACTAATTGGCAAGGTAATTCTGTCTCCACTAAGGGGTACCATCATGCACATTTCATGGCAGCACATTTTTATTTTATTTTCATTTTTATTTTTATATTTATTTTTACTTTCAATTCATTTATTTTCAGTATTTTTTTTCATTATTATTTTTTTTATTTTTTATTTTATAAACAAAAAATCCATAAATACAATGTATTGTAGCTCCTATGTGTATTATATTATGCATGCTGGGTACCAATTTAAAATTAAATAAAAATAAATAACAATTCAAATATAAAAAATATTAAATTAAATAAAAAAAGGACTCCTAACTGCCATTTTAAGATCTAAAAATCTAGAGCATCATTTATTCACAGAAAAAAAAGAAAACTCCAAAAAGATTGTTATTCCTTTATGTGTAATAATAAATTATTTGCCCCAGGCCCCAGTTTGAACAGAACTCCCGACATCCAAATCTAGAAATCAACATTAAAGTGTCATTTATTCACAGAAAAATAAATATTTTGTTCCTATGTCCACAGGAATAAATTATTTGCACGATGACCCCATTTTGAACAGGACCCCCAACATATGTAAGACTTTGTTTCCCTGCAAAGCACATCCCTTAGTAAAAGCACCACACTGCGTACACATAAACACTGGCTAGGCACACATTTAACCCTTTAATTGCCCCTGATGTTAACCCCTTCCCAGCCAGTGTCATTAGTACAGTGACGGTGCATATTTTTAGCACTGATTACTCTATTAGTGTCACTAGTTCCCACAAACTATCAAAAGTGTAATTTAGTGTCCTGACTCTCCACCGCAATATCACAGTCCTGCTATAATTTGCTGATCACCGCAATTACTAGTAAAAAGTTAAACATTTTATACAAATTCCAGTATAAATCCCGTAGTTTGTAGGCACTATAACTTTTGCACAAACCAATCAATATAAACTTATTGGGATTTTTTTTTTACCAAAGACATGTAGCAGAATTTGCCTAATTTGATGAAGAAATTCGATTTTTTAAATTTTTTATTGGATGTTTTATAGCAGAAAGTAAAAAATATTGTTTTTTTTTTTCAAAATTGTTGGTCTTTTTTGTTTATAGCACAAAAAATTGAATCCCACAAAAATGATCAAATACTACCAAAATAAATCTCTATTTGTGGGGAAAAAAGGACAAACATTTTATTTGTGTAAAGCGTCGCATGACTGTGCAATTGTCAGTTAAAGTAACGAAGTGCCGTATCACAAAAAATGGCCTGGTCATAAAGGGGTGTAATTCTCCTGAAGGTTGTACCAAATCTCCTCTGTGAGTCCAGAAGAGATGAGCATGTCATCACCACAGGGGGCGGAGCTATCATTTCCCGGATTCTATAGCTGGGAAAGTGGCTACTCAAGCATGTTCTGTGCTTTATTAGCAGCAGTTGGGGGGGGGGGAGACATTAGAGATCTAATAGTCCCCTGATATCTCCATAAAGAGAACCTGTCACCTGTTCACACTTTCACACTGGGACTTGTTATCCCCCTTGTGACAGCAATAAAGGTAAATACAAAACATTGTTAAACAATGTAAAATATAATAAAATAAATGTAAAATAATGAAAAAGTGACCCTGTCTCTCTGTGCACACAAGAGAGTGCAAACACACTATAAACACTTTTATAGTGCCCCTATGGACAATTTGGGGTACCACAGCCCTTCATCTTTTTACAGATGTGGTCAGTTTTAAGGCGTGGCATGTTTGGTGTCTGTTTACTCGATGTGATCCCGTCCTTTATCATTTATAATTTTATATATTGTATTTAAGTGCAATAAAATTAAGTAATTTTGCCAGACAAGTTTTTCAAAAGGAATCCTGTCTATTACTGAAGGAGAATGGAAAAAAAAAATAATTTGTAACAAAAACTCCCTCATAAACCATACATGGAGTGTATTGTACTGCTCATGCATGTATATTAGTGCTATACACTGGATGATGGATGATAAACATGTATGCATTTGTTTTTGTTTTTTTGTTTGTTTTTTTCTATGACATCATAGTGTACAGGATTTTTTCTGACTTGTCATTTAGCTTACTGCATACTCTATTTATTACACAAGAAGCCACTCAAATTGTTTTATCAATTAATTAATTAATTTATGTATTGATTAATTCATTTTAAGTAAAATGTTGATCTGTATTATGTACTGCATCTTATAGGAGCAAAATGTCCAAAACTATCAATGGAATTTCAACATTAATAACAAACTAGAGCTGCAATGTACACATTAAACATCCCCGTAGAATGTATTATTTATTTGCATAGTGCTAGTTACAAAAATAAATAAATAAATAAATACATATAATAATAATAATAATAATAATAATTTTACTTAAAATACATTTTTTAATGTCATTTATATGAATTTAATAATACTTTAAATAATTTAATTTTATTAAATGTAAATGTAATTTATTTAATGCATTATTTATTTAATATAATGATTATTTAACATTTATTTAACATTTTTATTAGTATTTTATTGCTTTTCACCTAATCTAAATGAATAGTTAAAGTGAAGGAGACATAGTAAGACTTGTATGATGACAGTCTGTATTGGAAAGCAGATGGTGATCAGTAAATTCAGCGTCTGTTTCCTGGGGGAATGCGGCAGAAACTTTCATCCAATAAAATCTCAGGTTTGTTGTTCTTTGGTGACTTTTGTTCTATTGTGAATGGAGCGGTCCCACCACTGTAATCATGTGCCGGTCTTGTGGTGTCTCTAGGGGGCGCTCAGCTCAGGTGTCAGTAGTCCCAGGAGAACGGCACACAGAAGGTTTACAATCACTCTAATAATAAAGAATGAAGTCACCGGCTTTACTATTCTCTACAATCTGCTGCCATGTGTGAGATATTGTCACATCATTCTAAATGTGACTCTAAACTTTCATCCAATAGAAGAAACTCCGGCTGTTCCCTAAAGAAGATGTCTGATAATACTTTACTAAAGAACTGCTTTCCAGTATCAGCAATGCCGAGAAATAAAAGATATAAAGTTTAGTCGTTTCTCTTGCTGGATATTCAGTATATATTACATTAAAAATATAGATGCAAGATTACAAAATAATGTAATTGTTATTAGCATGTAAAATATTAAGAAAATGTATATTATAATTAAAAAAATAACTGTACTGCTCAATAAAATATCAATACTAATATTACTAATAATACTAATTATTATTATTATTATTATTATTAATGAAGAAATTGTATGTAATATATATATATGGATGGCTTGAGGGCCACACCTCTTGTTTTATTGTTTTTTTCCACTTCCTCTCTCACACCTGTACCCCACCTATGGACCAGAACAACGTTTACATTTCTCACTTTTGATGCAGTAACAAAATGTATAACAAAGTAATACATATATAATTTCTCTTAGAGGAAAAAAAATACTTTTATTGCTGATATTGCCTTGCAAAAATGTTTTTATTTTGTAAACAAGCCATAGACAAAAAAGTAGCCAAACTTAAAGCCGTACTCCAAGATAAATGTATAGTAGTGGTAGAAGTTCCACGTCTATATATGATGCTCGGCTCTCACCATACAGGAGACTGAATGGGAAAAGGTTCAGATATTTGGACAATTGCCCAACCAGCCACAGGTCAGTCCAAATCTAAGTTCAGACCAAAATGTCGGCTCATCCCTATTCTTCTCCTGTAAGACCATCCCCTCCCCCCACCATCATGTAGAAGTAATATTACCCTCCCTGGCGGTATGATTCTCTCTGGAATTACGCACCAAAAGCGGTACAATTATTTTGCATGGAAATTTGGTGTTATGTATTGTAGGCCTGCGATTCTTAGGAATTACTCACTTAAACCTGACCAAACAAGAGTCTAGTAGACATCCCGGGTATGATAAAGTTCGAAAAACAAAATCATAAATTATAATATAATAAATAACTATAAATAATTATAACAAATAGTAATGCAATTATAATAAAAATTATTCAATAATGTAATCAAATCAAAAACACAGACATTTGCTCAGTTGCAGAATTGTCGCTGTCATTAGATTTAGTGTTTGATGATGAATTTCCCCACAAATCGCTATCGCTCAATTCTGCGAGTGATTCTAATTTATTGTCGCTGTTTTCTAGCTGGTCTAAAACCACTTTTGACATAAAGGGACACTTTTTGGTTGCTATGGACAATCTCCAGTTTCCAGGCAGAAAGAACAGTATATATAATATAAAAGTGCATGCAGGACACTGGACAGACCACTAGGGACAAAGGGGATGTGTAATTATTACATACAGTACTGTAATCAGTAAGATTACAGTATACTGTATCTATACTATGTGTTTCAGTTTTTGAATTTGGCGCCGAACTCCGCCCCCGTGCGTCGCAGGGAACGGAGCTCGGCACTCGGCAGTGAGGATCGAGCGAGACACGGCTCACACACACTGCGGGAGGACATCGCAGGATCCAGGGAACAAGGTAAGTTACTTCCCCTGGATACTGCGATGCAGCCCGAGTCAGGCTCGGGGGGTTACCGCTCTTAGCATTAAAAACTCATCCCGAGCCCAACTCGGGATTACCGCCAAGGGGGTTAATAAGTCACTCCACCATGCGGTCAGCATAAGGGTCCACCTGACCACAGACACATAATCCAGAAAGTCATGGTAGAGATGTTATATATCATTCATTACCCACTGGGCAACTCTGCTGGCAGACAGAAAGGATGCAGGGTGGTATCAGTTGGCTACAAACTCTTCTATTCTGCTTCAAAAGATCCTATAATCAGGGTACCTATCTAGAAATAGCTGCACCACTAGGTTGGGAACATGTCCCAGAGAAGGCACATATGGGTACCTACCCTGCTGAAGGGCAAACAACAGGCTGGTGCTGGTGGCACCTTTCCTGGCACAAGATGGAGTGCCACCTCCGGGCCTGCCCCTGCAGAGCTTACAGAATCTCTGCCCCAGTGTGGATCCTCCCCCTAGACATACCGGCTGTAACACTGCATGGCATCATTTTGCCTAAAGCCTTTGTATCGTCTCCTGAACACTTGTGGGGGGGGGGCGGCTGTTTCAGAGGACAACTCACCCGATGCAATCTTCTCATTCTATGGCCAGCATATAGTATTCTTCCTAAACAGGCTTATAAGTTGTGGTGAAAATCTGATAACAGGAACCTCCCGGATTCATTGCTGGAAAAAATAAAATACAATGTCTTAGTTCTATCCGCAGTCTACTTGTTCTCTCCCTCAGAAAAGAGGACTGACCAGAAAGGAATTACACGCTTATCATCAATACCGACACATTTTACTTTATTCAGTCTGTAAATAAGGAAGCCATTTATTTAATTGCTCATGTAATCTGTTTCCTCTTCCTTCATAAATTGTCACTTATCCAATAAAGGCCTGAAAAGTGCGGTGCAAAGTTTATGCTTCCAATTTAAAACAAAAAATGATCGACCTTTTAGTTCTAGATGTAAGATGCCCATTCTGTCACTCAGAAATAGAAGTCTCCCCTCCCCCCCCCCCATAATATTTGTTGTGCAAATCTCTAACCTTTTCCCATCTTCAGTCCCCAAAACAAGACACTTTACGGCTTCACTGCCCGTTTCCTACTGAGCATGCGCCACTCGCACGATGCTTTGTGATTGGGCGGCTTGTCTCCTGGGATACACACAGTCCCCAGAAGGCAGTGCTCCCCATTCACAAGAAGAGGAAGCGGAAGGAGACCCACCGAGGCAAAGGAAGAGGCAGATTAGGGACTTCCGCATAGCAACAGGCATAATGTCAGTGTCATTTATTTCTTTTTTTCTATAAACTCTTTTTCTTTTTATTTTAGGAATTTTAGTGTTGAAACTTTTTTCTGGGTGGACCTTTCGCTTTAAATGTAAACATTTTGGTTGCCGCATTAGAATTGAAAATAAAAAAAACGTACATTTTTAATTCGACCAATTTGAAATTTAGCGATTTAAACGCTTTGAATCGAAAAAAAATGGTAAATTAGAAGAAGATTTGATAAAAGACATAAAACAAATTCCGAATATAAATTCTGAATATGAATCCCGAATTGAACAAATCAACCAAATTTAATAAAACTAAACGGAAGGAAATGAAAGAGATTTTCCCATCACACACATCTCTACCTGAGACAACCACAAGATTTCATTCCCAATCAGAATTGGACAAAATCTTCATTATTCCGAGTAACGAATTTCAACCAATCCAAAATATCAAAATGAATTTTGTCCAAAATAACAAAATATTGCAATCAAATTTGAATTGTATTAAGTTTGAGTTGAATTGGATTTGAATTTGAAAACAAATGTAAAATATAAAAACATTCCCTTCATAGACTGTGTGTGTATTAGTGGACCTAAAAGATCGGATGAAGAATATTCAAATATTGATTAGATTTGGATTTCTCTTCTCCTCGCTCACTCTGCATTTTATAAATGGATAAAAATAAAGAAGTAAATCTGTAGATATGAAATCATTTGTACTTTACATTATTTCTTCACACCTGCCTAAAACTTTTGCACAGTACTGTCCATAGAGACACAAAATGTTGAAGTCGGATGTTTCTTTTATAACTTAGAAGACGTCACATATTGGGAATAAATCTTCTTATTAATACAAATAAGATGAACGTGTCTTAGATGAAACGGAAAAATCAGAAATTCGAAAATTTGAAAATCAGAAATACGGTAAAATTCTAAATGAGAAAATTTGAAAATTTGAAATTCGAAAAACGTGAATCCGAAAATTCAGAAATTCCAAAATTCCAAAATTGGAAATTTGAAAATTAGAAAATTCGGAATTAGAAAATTTAAAAATTCTGAATTCAAAAATTTGAAAATTAGAAATGAGAAAATCAGAAATTCGAAAATTTGAAAATCGGAAATATGGAAAATTCAAAATTTGAAAATTAGAAATTCGAAAATCGTAAATCCGAAAACTCAGAAATCCAAAAATTCGGGATTCGAAAATTCGGAATTAGAAAATTAAAAAATTCAGAATTCGAAAATTAGAAATTCGAAAATCGTAAATCCGAAAATTCAGAAATCCAAAAATTCGGGATTCAAAAATTCGGAATTCGAAAATTAAAAAATTCGGAATTCGAAAATAAGAAATGAGAAAATTTGGAAATTCGAAAATTTGGAAATTCTAGAATCTAAAATTCGAAAATTCTAAATTCCAAAATCATAAATTCCAAAATTTGACAATCAGAAATTCTAAAATTCGGAAATTGGAAATTCGAAAATCAGAAATTCTAAAATTCAAAAATGCAAAATTCAAAAATTAGAAAATCGGAAATTTCAAAATTAGAAAATTCTGGATTCAAAAATTTGGAATTCGAAAATCCGAATATCCTAAAATTTGAAAATTCGGAAATCGAAAATTTGAAAATTCGGAAATTTGAAAATGCGAAAATTCAGAATTCGGAAATTCAAAAATGCGAAAATTTGGAATACCGTATTTTCGAATTTCCGATGTCTGAATTTCTGAAAAAAGCAAAAAAACTAAATTGCACATGTCTAATTTGAATTTAAGACAACAGCTATATTCTTTCTATTGTGTTGTATTATATTCTAAACCTGACATTTAAATTTCAAAATTACATTTTTGAAAGTTGGTTATATATTTGTTCTATTCTATTCTATGTGAAATTAGAAATTTGGAAACCAGCTATATTCTTTCTCTAAAATTATATTCTATTATATTAAAATTCTAGATTCTAATTTCAAAATAAAATATGTTTTCTATTTTATTCTATTCTTTTTGAAATCTGAATTTTGGAAGATGTCTATATTCTTTCTATTGTATTCTATTATGTTTTGAATTTTAAATTAAAATTTCAAAATTTGAATTTTAAAGGATGGGTTTCTCTTTTAATAAGATGAACGTGTCGTAGATGAAATGGAAAAATCCTAAATCAGAAAATTCGGAAATAAAAAAATAAAAAAATCAGAATTAAAAAAATTCGAGATTCGAAAAATCTGAATTAAAAAATTAAAACATTTGGAATTCTAAAATTTGGAAATTTAAAAATCTAAAATTCTAAAATTCAAAATTCCAAAATCATAAATTCCAAAATTCGAAAATTGGAAATTCCTAAATCAGAAATTTGAAAATTCAGAAATCGGAAATTTGAAAATCAGAAAATTAAAAATTTGAGAAATCGAATTTTTTTTAATTCTAAATTCCAAAATCAGAAAATTGCAACTTGCACAATTCGAAAATTCGGAATTCAAAAATCCGAATATCCTAAAATTTGAAAATTCGGAAATTGAAAATTATAAAATTCAGTAATTCGAAAATGTGAAAATTCAGAATTCGGATATTTGAAAATGTGAAAATTTGGATTTTCGCATTTTCGAATTTCCGATTAACGTATTTTCGAATTTCCGAAGTCCGAATTTCAGAATTTCTGAAAAAAGCAAAAAAACTAATTAAAATGAAAACAAACACATTTGTCAGCAGTGCACATGTCTAGTTTGAATTTCAGACAACAGCTATATTCTTTCTATTGTATTATATTCTATTCTTAAATTGACATTTAAATTTCAAAATTCAATTTTCGAAAGTTGGCTATATATTTTTTCTATTCTATTCTATGTGAAATTAGAATTTTTGAAACCAGCTATAGTATTCTTTCTCTTTCATTCTATTCTGTTATATTAATTTAAAAATTACATTTTGGAAGCCAGCCATATATGTTTTCTATTTTATTCTATTCTATTTGAAATCTGAATTTCGGAAGATGTCGATATTCTTTCTATTCTATTATGTTTTGAATTTAAAATTAAAATTTCAAAATTAGAATTTTGAAGGATGGATTTCTTTTTTAGTCTATTTTATTCAAAATGAAAAATTTTGGATGGCAGTTATATTCTTTCTATTGTATTCTATTCTTTTTTTTACATTTTAAACATTGAACATTTATTGGGAGAAGTAAAGAAATGATGCACAATACGCGGGTCACAGACACAACTGCACACGTTTTTGGTAAAGCTTAACATCTCTTGTAATAACCTGGAAATATTATCTGATAACGCTCCGTTGTAGTGATGGTCATAAGAGGTCCAATCTTTTTTAGTCACTGATAAGCGATCTTATCTAAAGGTAAAAGATTTGGCTTTTGTCATCACCTGAACAATACAATAAACATGGGTAACCTTATAGTAGTTTGGTTTCTTGCCGTCCTCTGCCCTTGTTATTGTAGGGGGTGGGGGAGGGGAAATAGAAGAAAAGAAAGGAAGAAGTTTAGGTAGATTGTTGGCTTTCAGTTCCACTCAAACAGAGTGAAATACAGATTTGGTCCTGTGAAGTCATGCATTCCTTCCCTCATTATGAGGTGTGGGAGGACGGGGGGTCCTCAAAATCCTGGGAATATTTAAAGACAAACCGGGGTTGCCGAGTCTTGTGAAATCTCTCTACACCGTCTACACATCTTCCACTTCACAGATGTCTCTGACCTTGTTTAGCCAGTCTGGGAGGGACGGAACCCGGGGAGAGTTCCGGTGTAGAGGAATCAATGATTTGGCCACATTTAGGCCTCATGCACACTGGACGTGTTTGGACGTTTTTACAGCAGCTGTTTTTGTCTGTAGACGTTTTTTTTTCTACAGTCATTAAACTCTCCATCATGTTATCCTGTGTCCATGCACACATAGGCTCTTATCAGCAGTTTTGGGCAGTGGCATTTTTAAACAGTAAAAAAATAAAAAAATAGTGGGTTCCGAGAGACGTTTTCAGCTGCAAAAACGCTCTAACACTGATAAACGCTCAAAAACGTCGTTCACCAGAATTTTTTTATGTTTTTGATCCATTGAAAAAAAGTTTAAATTGTTCAAAAAAAAAACCCGATAAAAAATGCGGAAAACCGCAAAAAAACGCTAATAAACACTAAAAAATTATATTGCAAAAATATTGAAAAAAATTAAAAACTCACTGCAAAGCTATTGGCATTTTTATAATGTTGGAATGAAGATGTAGCGCTAAGTGAAGAAATGAAGCCCAATAATTTGGGCCTCCAATCAAACCAAAGTGATAAATAATATCAATATAATGAGTCCATACAGTGTCCATAGAAAATTTTCGTGTTGTGAAGAAAGAACATGTAGCACTGAAGGGTCATCACATAACTCTTGTAGAAAAAGAGAGGTAGAATACTCTTACCGGAACATTAGACCTGTGGTTTAGGCAGGTCAAATAGGCATACGAAATCCCAGTGGCACTCCTCATCAGTTAGTCTGGAAACTGGATCAGATGGGTCCCCAATGTAAACTGTCCGGTAGGCTCCCCGACTTGACAGCAGACTCTGGGTTTCACACCGATCCAGGTGGTCCTCCGATGGAACTGGAACCGCCACTCAGCAAGGAGACTCTTTACCACAGTGAATATTAGTAACCAGTGGCCAAAGGAAGCTATTACTTGACCAACCACCCATGTGAGGAGAAAAGAAGGGAAGGAATTCTCCAATGGTGCAGGTCAATGAGGGTTTATTCAACCAACATAAAAGTGATCACAAACAATAAAAACGTTTAAAAAGGGGCAGTGAATGAGGTAGTGTACCAAGCCCTACGCGTTTCGAACAAATGTTCTTCAACAGGGGCAGCCTACCGGACAGTCTACATTGGGGACCCATCTGATCCAGTTTCCAGACTAACTGATGAGGAGTGCCACTGGGATTTCGTATGCCTATTTAACCTGCCTAAACCACAGGTCTAATGTTCCGGTAAGAGTATTCTACCTCTCTTTTTCTACAAGAGTTATGTGATGACCCTTCAGTGCTACATGTTCTTTCTTCACAACACGAAAATTTTCTATGGACACTGTATGGACTCATTATATTGATATTATTTATCACTTTGGTTTGATTGGAGGCCCAAATTATTGGGCTTCATTTCTTCACTTAGCGCTACATCTTCATTCCATGTTTATTAATTTTAGTCACATTTTATGTAGCAGCTTTATTTTTATTCACTATTTTAGATTAGCGCAGTATTTTCTTTCTTTATATTTTTATAATGTTATTTTAACATATTAAACAAAAATGATGTATCAAAAAACTGTATAGCAAGCAACAGTAAAAATTGCATCAAAGTAGCGCTAAAATCAGTTAATAAAAACCGACTTGTGAATATATATATAAAAATACATATGAAAATACATAGATAGGGAGAGCTTGATTAAAGCAAAAGGACACAATGACTAAGCATGAAAGGTCCGTAAAATATGAGAGTCTATGGGAAGTGGGAGAAATAAATCAAAATCACTTTTCACGCGATGGGTGACCTCTCTC
The DNA here is from genome assembly GCA_029206835.1 of Rana muscosa. Lineage (NCBI taxonomy): Eukaryota > Metazoa > Chordata > Amphibia > Anura > Ranidae > Rana > Rana muscosa. The sequence continues at coordinate 6,758,555 of CM055116.1, read as the reverse complement.
CAAAGATAACTTCACAGATATATTCCACACACCCCTTAGGGGTTTAAACTCACCACAATGATGAAAATATTATGCCTGAACGATATCCAAAGCGGACTGCTCAGTCGGTGTGTCTCAGCAAACTTCCGTCATCCAGGAACATAGGAAGACAAAGGCTCCACATAGTGTAATCCCGTTTCAAATGTATTTATTAAAACAACATAAAAATTCCATCAAACCAGATGCTGCAAAAGTTCCCACTCGAGAAAATCTGGCTCAATGTCAGCATTAATTGCATAGGTGTATCACTCAGCTCGCTATTGCTGACAGTCTGAATGAACCTGATAAGCCAAATGAGCCGCTGGATGTTATCTCTGTGTTAAAAGAAACTCCAGCGTGATCCCCTAATTGTTTCCTGCTCCTCCACAGGATCTGTGGGAAAAAGAGAGCTTCTCTGTTTGAAATGTCAAAGTGCTGTGAAATCACTCCCTGACCGGTTTCATCCTTACGATTTTGTCAAAGGGGTATGGTCTCACAGCACAGCTTCTCAATATAAATGTAAAAACAACCACAGGTGAGGAATTAACCTCATGTGTGCCAATAATTACCTTGGCACTCAACGATCAATCCTGCGGGCTAAAACTACAAAAAATAAAGACTAATTTAAACTCATAATAGCACCCATGATTAGCTAAAACTGAACCATAGATAGCTATATAATCAATTAATTGAAACATAAACACTTTAAATGAATATAGACAATAAACTGATATAGTGCTGCACTTGATAAAATAAATAAAATAATATCAAATATCCAGTCTCCAACTGATAATTAGAAACAGGGAACAGAAAGAAAAAACAATACATATCCATATCTCCAGATCATAAAAATCCACTATAGAGGACTAGAGTAGAAATACACGCATAAGTACTCATAATCACACATATATAAATATACGCACATATAAATGCACGTACATGTGACCAAAATAATATTATGATCTGTGTGTAAAGGTAATATAAATATATTAAAATACACTTCAAAATATAGAAAGATGTACATGACATAAACTATGTTAATTCTATTGGACTAAAATCATACCAATATAAACTCCCCAACTAGAGAAGGCGGAGACAACAGGCTCCAAATGGGCAAATAATAAAATTAAAGGTGTACAGACCCAAATACAAAAAAACATCATTCCCATAATGAAATCGATAAGATATCATCGTGGGGATGACCTGAGATACAAGATGTAGATGCAAAGTGTAAATATACACCTGATTGGTAACCAGAAATAAAAACGTAAAAAAGTGTGTGATCTTGCAAATATAAACTGACAGGTAAAATAAAAACCAACTGACAGGTAAATTGAAACCTACATGACCTGGATCAAAAATCACTTATAAAGCAGTTTAGATCCAGCTCTATATTTAACCCTTTCGGTGCCAAAGTATCAGTTAAAAAAATCCACTGAGTTTCCCTCTGTGAAAGCTCTCTAACTAAATTGCTTCCCCTCCAGGCTGGCTTGATATGATCAATACCCCAAAACCTCAAGCCAGAGGGGTCCTGGTTGTGGTGCAACTTAAAGTGGAGAGATACGTTTATATTGGTATGATTTTAGTCCAATAGAATTAACATAGTTTATGTCATGTACATCTTTCCATATTTTGAAGTGTATTTTAATATATTTATATTACCTTTACACACAGATCATAATATTATTTTGGTCACATGTACGTGCATTTATATGTGCGTATATTTATATATGTGTGATTATGAGTACTTATGCGTGTATTTCTACTCTAGTCCTCTATAGTGGATTTTTATGATCTGGAGATATGGATATGTATTGTTTTTCTTTCTGTTCCCTGTTTCTAATTATCAGTTGGAGACTGGATATTTGATATTATTTTATTTATTTTATCAAGTGCAGCACTATATCAGTTTATTGTCTATATTCATTTAAAGTGTTTATGTTTCAATTAATTGATTATATAGCTATCTATGGTTCAGTTTTAGCTAATCATGGGTGCTATTATGAGTTTAAATTAGTCTTTATTTTATGTAGCTTTAGCCCGCAGGATTGATCGTTGAGTGCCAAGGTAATTATTGGCACACATGAGGTTAATTCCTCACCTGTGGCTGTTTTTACATTTATATTGAGAAGCTGTGCTGTGAGACCATACCCCTTTGACAAAATCGTAAGGATGAAACCGGTCAGGGAGTGATTTCACAGCACTTTGACATTTCAAACAGAGAAGCTCTCTTTTTCCCACAGATCCTGTGGAGGAGCAGGAAACAATTAGGGGATCACGCTGGAGTTTCTTTTAACACAGAGATAACATCCAGCGGCTCATTTGGCTTATCAGGTTCATTCAGACTGTCAGCAATAGCGAGCTGAGTGATACACCTATGCAATTAATGCTGACATTGAGCCAGATTTTCTCGAGTGGGAACTTTTGCAGCATCTGGTTCGATGGAATTTTTATGTTGTTTTAATAAATACATTTGAAACGGGATTACACTATGTGGAGCCTTTGTCTTCCTATGTTCCTGGATGACGGAAGTTTGCTGAGACACACCGACTGAGCAGTCCGCTTTGGATATCGTTCAGGCATAATATTTTCATCATTGTGGTGAGTTTAAACCCCTAAGGGGTGTGTGGAATATATCTGTGAAGTTATCTTTGGAGAGAGGTCACCCATCGCGTGAAAAGTGATTTTGATTTATTTCTCCCACTTCCCATAGACTCTCATATTTTACGGACCTTTCATGCTTAGTCATTGTGTCCTTTTGCTTCAATCAAGCTCTCCCTATCTATGTATTTTCATATGTATTTTTATATATATATTCACAAGTCGGTTTTTATTAACTGATTTTAGCGCTACTTTGATGCAATTTTTACTGTTGCTTGCTATACAGTTTTTTGATACATCATTTTTGTTTAATATTTTTATTGTTTTAAGTGGCTGCTGACGGACATCTTTTGTCCACCTATTCATTTATTAATTATTTTTCACCATATACCTGGATCCATTTGACTGGTGTAGAGCTTATATTGCTCCTTAGCACTGAGATTAGAGGAGTTGGGCAGGGCAATTCGGATTTTCCTCTTTTTTTAATGTTATTTTAACGTCCGGTGTGCATGAGGCCTTAAGAGGGGTTTGGTTAAGGAGCGTTTATATCTTTTTAGGCTCCATGCACACCGAACGGTAAAATAATGTAATAAAAACGCCAGTAGCTTTGCAGTGAGTCTTTCAAAGTTTTTTAACATTTTTGCAATAGCGTTTATTAGCTTTTTTTGTGTTTTTCCACGTTAGCGTTTTTTAGCATTTTTATTTTTTTTAATTCTTTTTTTCTTTTTTTCTTTTTTCAATGGTTCGAAAAGGTTAAACACTGGTGAGCCACGTTTTTAGCGTTTATCAACGTTTATCAGCGTTTATCAGCGTTTATGAGCGTTTGACGATTTTTGTGGTCAGAACAACGACTCCTGAACGCGATTTTAGGGCGTTCAGAAAACAGCCCATAAACTCCACTGCTGATAAACGTCCAAAAACATCCATGTGTGTGACACATAGGATAACATAGAGGGGAGTTAATGGGCTTTTAAAAAAAAATGCCCAAACTCCAGAAAACTTGAGTTTATAATCTCCGGTGTGCATGGAGCCTCAGTGTAACATTTGTAGTAAGCAGCAGGCTGCGTTCAAGTTTAGTTTGGTCTCTGTCATTTTTTTAATCAGTTCCCTGACTTTATTCCAAAAGGGTGTGATTAAGGAGCACTGCCACCAGATGTGGGTCAGTGTGCCTGTTTCTTTTTGACATTGCGATGTTTGTGGATCCCATCTGTAAAGCTTGTCGGGGGTATTGTACCCGTGTGTCAACAACCTATAACCCGTTTCCTGCATTGTTGTGCTTATGGAAGACTTATGTGCTAATATGCAGGCGTACCTCCATTGTTTGTCAGTGATTTCCTCCTGTAGTTCCTCCGACCACTTCCTCCTGTGTCCATCCGTCCTGGCATTCTTAGAATGTTGTAGCCACGAATAGGCTATTGAGGTGGCCTTGGTACAGTAAGTGGGGTACTGACATGGCACACCGATTCCAGGTCAGTTAATGGTCTGTGAAAGTCCTGTGGATTTCCTTTCTTGCCCAAATATCTTTGCAATTGAAGGAAGGACCATTGACGCAAATGAGGAAGGTTGTTTTCTAACTTGGGAGGACCACCCTTTGATTTTGCCCCCAGTGTAACAGTCACCTGCCAATAGTGGGGTGTTTTGCTGTATTGGCTGAAACATTGTGTTTTGGATACTCAGGAGAAAGGCAGGGTTGTCTTTTAGTGGTGTCAAAGGGCTAAGAGATGTGGTGATGGACTTTTGGCAATGGAGTGTAACATCTCCAATGTGTTGCCTGTAATGGGGTGCATGCGTAAACTAAGGGGGTAACTGGTCCATGGGAAAAAGGGAGAGAATTTCAATGAAGTCGGGGTTTAAGACTGCCTCAAGTGATATCCAGTCTTTCATATGGCCATGACCATGCCAGTCAATCACTCAAGCCAGGTGTGAAGCATAATAGTAATGTCTGAAGTCTGGTATGCCCATCCCACCCAATTCCTTGGGTTTAGTCAGACAGTTAAGTCTGATTCTAGGTCTCTGCTGATTCCCTAGGAACTTCAGTAGAATAGAGTTTAGTGCCTTGAAAAAAATGAGAGGAATTCTAATGGGTAGAGTTCGCATCAGATAGAGGAACTTGGGCAAGATCACCATTTTGATAATTGCCGCACGTCCAAACCAGGAAAATAATCCCAAATGCCAGTTAAGATCCTTTTCACAGTTCTTAAGAAGGGGGTATATCTGTTCAAAGATGGTTTTTGGTTGTGGGGTCAAACATATTCCAAGGTATTTAATTGCCCGAGGATCCCAACTAAAGTGTGAGTTGGTCTTAGTCAGTGTAAGTATTCTGTCCGGAAGTGAGACATTTAATGCCTCGGAGTTTGTATAGTTTATCTTCAGATTTGAGATATAACCATAATGGGCAAATTCCTTTAGCAAATTGGGCAGAGTTATTGTCGGGTTTGTTAAGAAGAACAGAAGGTCGTCTGCATAGGCTGCTAACTTGAATTCCCTGTCCTGAACCCGGAAGCCAGTGATTGTGGTGGTTGTTTTAAACATTCTGATAAAAGGTTCTAAGGACAGGATGAAAAGCAGGGGTGATAAAGGACAGCCCTGTCTAGTTCCATTCTTTATGTGCACCTTTTCAGACAGTATACCGTTAATTTTTTATTTCGCTGAGGGGTTTTGGTCTAGCGCAGAGATCCAGGATAGCATGTGTGGGCCCAGCCCCACATGTCTGCATACTGCCAACAGGAAATCTCAGGCAACACGATTGAAGGCTTTCTCCGCATCCGTAGAGAGGAGAAAGCCTTTGAGGTCCTGTGCTCTCACCGAATGAATTAGGAGGAGGGATTTTGTCATGTTATCTTTGGCTTCTCTACCGGGCATGAAGCCCACCTATAAAAAAACACAAATGCCGCGCTCGATGAAACTGAAATAAAACTTTATAGTCTTGTTAAAATAGATGAATAAATGTCAAAAAATTGCATTAAATTATATAAGATTGCACAAATAGCTAGAGACACTAAAATCCATATATATAACATATATATAAAAAAATATAAAAAATACAAGAGAGATCTTCAGTTAGTGAGCAATGTTTATGGTGGAAGTAAATAATGCTGATGCCACTGTGGAATCTTGGGAAAGAGGGGTTAACATCAGAACACCAACAAAAAAAAAAGGATTTTTCCTATCCTTGGACGCTGAAAAGGCATTCGATAGAGTGGCCTGGGACTTCATTGATGCAGTTTTGGAACACATAGGTATCTTGCCCCAAATGAGATCATATATTAAAGCATTGTACACTAATCCCACAGCACGAGTTAGAGTCAATGGCCACCTATCGAATGCCTTCAACTTACGCAACGGTACTAGACAGGGCTGTCCCTTATCCCCTCTTCTCTTTGTTCTAACCCTAGAACCACTGCTAAATAAAATTAGAACCAACCAAAACATCAAGGGGATAGAGATTCAAAAAAATACTTACAAAATCGCTGCGTTTGCCGACGACATGCTTCTCTTCCTCTCCGAACCCCATATTTCCATACCCAATTTACTACAGGACCTAGAGCATTACAACATGCTTTCCAACCTGAAAATCAATCACACAAAGTCGTGGCCCTTAACATCTCGTTACCCCCTAGCTCAATAGATTTATGCAAATTAAATTTTCCATTTACATGGGCTAATCATAGTATAACCTATCTAGGGATTGAAATACCCTCAAACTTAGACGATCTCTTCAAACTAAACTACATACCTATACTTAAAGAAACACAGGATGACTTAAAAAGATGGAATTCTCTAAATGTATCTTGGTTTGGGAGAGCATCCCTAATCAAGATGACAATCTTACCCAGATTCTTATATGTCATGCAGACCATACCCATCAATTTACCCTCTACCTTTTTCAACTCGTTCCTCAAAGCTTGCTCCACCTTTATCTGGAGAGGCAAACCTCCAAGAATTAAATTTTCCAGATTAAACCTGCCCAAGAACAAGGGTGGAATAGCGGTACCTGATTTGAAAAAATACCATCAAGCGACCCTATTGACACGAATAGTAGACTGGAATATACACCAAACAGTTAAAGACTGGGTATCACTAGAACAAATTCAGTTTTCCCAAGAACTCGACACTTTGCCATGGACTCACCCTAAACACCATCCAAATTCTATCAAATCACACCCTCTTATAGGCCCCACATTAAGAATATTCCTCAACACTTTCAAAACTTCCAATTCAACCCCTTGGCTAAGCCCCCTAACTTCACTGAGAAACAATCTGGAGTTCCCCCCGGGGCAGGAAAGGAATTTCTTAATACACAACTGGCCACATAAGAAAATGCTGACCAAACATTTCTTCAAAAATGGGAAAATATTATCTAGAGAAGAACTTAATAAAGCCATAGAACCATACCAAATCCCACACTGGAACTACATTCAAATCAGACATTTTTTAACTAGAAAAGAAACAGCTTTAGCATGGACAAAACCCCTTACGGAACTTGAGAAACTGTGTACGAAAGAAACCCCACACAGACACATTATTTCAACACTTTACAACTCACTCTTTGGGGATCTGACGGACTTCTCCAGCTCGTCATGTCAGAACTGGGAAAAAGACCTAGATATCACTATAACTGAAAAAACCTGGGAAAAAAATTATATGCATGCTCACAAAGGCTCCCTAAACGTAGCCACACAAGAATGCGCTTACAAAATTATCACCAGATGGTACAGGACCCCTTCAATCTTGCATAAATTTTCACCACTAATCTCTGACCGCTATTGGAGATGCAAACAGGATGAGGGCTCGATGCTCCATATATGGTGGACCTGCCAACTGATTCAAAAGTTCTGGAAAACAGTTCATAATATCATTATCACTATCACAGCAGAAAACATAAGTTATGACCCAGCACAATACCTACTACACCTAAACTCTTTTCCAAGAAAACAATATTTAAAGTCACTAACTATGTTCCTGATCAACGCAGCTCGCCAATGCATTCCATCACATTGGCGCACGACAACAGTGCCTTCCACAGCGGAATGGTTTAGGAGAATCAATAACACTGAAAGGATAGAGGAGCTCATACGTATCTCTCAGGAAAGAATAACGAATTTCTCTGCAACATGGTATAACTGGACACTATTCAAAGAATCCCAGACATATAAAACTACCATTAAATAAGAACCAAAACCTCACTCTGAGGCCATAGGAAGATAGTTTGGAGAGGAGGATTAGACAAAAGTAAGAAAAGAGAAAAAAATAATAATAAAAATAAATGAATAAAAAACAGATAAGGTAATGGAAAGGATTATCCACATAGTTAATTTCAGTCCCAATCGAATACATCAGGCTCCCCCTCCCCCCCCTTACCCACCCTCTCATCCCTCCCTCCCATCCTAGTCCCCTTGGAAAATATATCTACTTTAATAATTAAAGTACCTATTGCAATAAAAAAAAAAATACGGTGGAATACTTGTTAAATATTTAGCTCATCTTCAACCCTTGCTTTACTATTATTACGATCACCAGATATGTTTCAACAGTCTAACATATTGTACATTCTACTGCTTTTACTCTTGTAAACATATGCAATTATGTACTGTATTATTTTACTGTTCCTTTGTCACTCTCTTGCTCACCTAATAAAACTTTATGAAAAAAAACAAAAAACATCAGAACAATGTAGTAAGGGTCCCCAGAGACAGCCTGTAACAGTACAGCCGGATAGCCACCGTGATAGGTGGAGTAAGTGCCTGGTGTAATAGCTAGTGTACCTGCTTGAGTGAGGTCATGCCTGACCACCAAGATGTTGAAGTGTAGAGCTGGGGTCCCAGGGATTGCAGATGTCACAGCAGATAGCGGGCAGGCGGACCGCTCCGAGGGACCAGCCTGTTGGGGAAGGATGGATGCAGTAGACCCTATACCGGAGGCTCCGAGGGGGTGGATGGATAGGCAGCTCTGCAGGAAGCACGGAGGGCGATGTAGGCACAAATGGCAAACAGGCGCACGATGATGACGTCAGCGCCGTCCAATATGGTTGGAGGCAGAGGTGTCAGCGAATCAGGGACCCAGGTGCACTGATGATGGTGTCAGCGGAGATATGGATGTCACTCAATGATTCACAGACCAGTGGCAATGTAGTAGCATGGATTGAGGGCCGTGACTGACATGTTTCGCGTTTGCTACGCTTTTTCAAAGTCCTGAAGCCCATCTGTTCCCAGCCAATGAGCTCCGGAAGAAGTGGCCCTAATCGTAGAGCGAAAATTTTTGCATAAAGTTTGACGTTTAGGTTTAGCAAGGATATGGGGCGATAACTGGCACAGTCCATGGGGTCTTTACCTATTTTTGAAATCATCGCAATGTGTGCTGAAAGTAAGTCTGGAGTTTCCTCCCTGGGTTTGTATTTTATTCTATTCTATGCAAAATGTGAAATTCTATTTTTTTTATTTCAATTTTTGAAGTGGGCTTTACAGTAGGTGACCGCGATATTGTGTCAATCTTGCTGCTGTTATCGGCGAGATTGACACCTGCGAGCCACGTCGCAGGAACCAGCGCCGAAATGGCTCACTCATCTGGAAAGGAAAAATTTATTTTTCCTTTCCCAATGAGTGACAAGCATTGCTGACATTGAGGCCGGATTCACACTGGTGCGACACGACACTCATCCTTCTTTCAATGAACGGGGATCCGAATTGGATCCCCGCCAATACCAGGCACTGTGTTTGGTATGAATCATGAGGGGGAACTCCACGCCAAATTTTAAATAAAAAAACTGGCATGGGTTCCCCTCCAAGAGCATACCAGGCCCTTAGGTCTGGTATGGATTTTAAGGGGAACCCCCTAAGCCAAAAAATGGCGTGGGCTTCCCCCAAAAATCCATACCAGACCCTTATCTGAGCACGCAGCCCGGCCAGGCAGAAAAGGGGGTGGGGACGAGCGAGCGCCCCCTCCTGAACTGTACCAGACCCTCAACATGGGGGGTGGGTGCTTTGGGGCAGGGAGGCGCCCTGCGGCCCCCCCACCCCAGAGCAACTTGTCCCCATGTTGATGAGGACAAGGGCCTCTTCACGACAACCCTGGCCGTTGGTTGTCGGGGTCTGCGGGCAGGGGCTTATAGGAACCCCGCAGACCCTGGACCGCCACCCTATGTGAATGAGTATAGGGTACATCGTACTCCTACCCATTCATCTGGGGGAAAAAAGTGTCAATAAAAAAACACACTTGACAGGTTTTTAAAGTAATTTATTAGGCAGCTCCGGGGGTCTTCCGACTTTGGGGGTCTCCACCGACTTCTCCCCTCTCTCCTCCCGCTTTCTGGCCTCTTCTCCCAATCCCTGGTTCTTATCCCGATCTCCGGTTCTCCTCCCGCTCTCCAAGTCCTTCTACCGGGCTCCTTCGCTATGTTCTGCTCTTTTTCCGCTCTTTTGCTAGCGTTGGCCCGGTCTTTTCTGTCGTCTTCTTCCCTGTTCTCTTCTTCCGATGTTGACACAACGCTCTCTCCCGCTGTAATGCCGTGTGCGCGTTGCGCAATGACTTATATAGGCATGGGGCGTGGTCACCGGGTGACGTCACCCGGTGACCCCGCCCATTATGGCGTCACAGTCATATTCTTTCTATGTTATTCTATTCTATTCAATTTTTTTCTATTCAAAATTAGAATTTTAAAAGATGGCTGTATTCTTTCAAAATTCAAATTTAAACATTTTAATTTCTGAAGACAGCTATATTCTTTCTATTTTATTTTGTTTTATTATATTTAAAATTTAAAGATTGCATTTCTTTTTTTGTAAATTCTTTATTTAAGAGAAAAGGACATGCGGATACACAGAGAGCTCACAGATGCTTATCAAAAAAAAAACAGCAAACATTCCCCACCCCCTCATGAGTATAGATATTACATTGGAGATATAAAGCCCGTTGTCGGGGGGGGGGGGGTCACAACAAGTGTCAGGCTTACAGGAGCTCTCCGCCCCCCGCACGGCCGTATTTTTGTGGCAAAAGCCAATTTAGATAAAAATAGAAACGTCAAGCCCGTGAAAAACAGGCTTGCACAGGCCAACACTCTAGTGTTGGTAATACAGAAAAAGCAAGGAAAGTAAGAGAAAAGAAAGCAAGGAGTGCAAGAATACAAGAGGGGAAGGGGGGGGGGGTGAGAAAAAAAAAAAAAACACAACCCCAACCACACCCGGGGGGTGGGGAGCAGGGTGCCTCCAGCCACAGCCTCCCCGCCTGGGGAGCAGTCATGTTCGATCCTCTCAGGTGGATCCAGCCATTAGGAGCCCGCATTCCTCCGAGAAGTAAAATTCGTGCCAGAAGTACCATGTTTTGGAGAATTTCTCACTTAGGCCTCTTTCCGTTGCTAACAAGTCCTCCATGTCATGGACAGCCTTCACTCTGCTCAACCAGCCCGCCACCGATGGAGGCTGAGTCTGCTTCCAATTCAGCGGGATGCAACCCTTTGCCGCATTGATCAGAAGCGGCAATATGGACTTTCTATAGCCCTTAGTTGGGATATTGTGGTGGTGCAGAAGGAAGAGCTCAGGTGACAACGGCAACTCTCTGTCCGTAAACTTTTGGACGATGCGGTGTACCTCAGACCAAAATGATTGTAAGATGCGGCATGACCAAAAGATGTGGAGGAGCATACCAACCTCCTCCCCGCACCTCCAGCACATGTCCGTGCTCTGAGGGAACATCTTGTGTATCTTTTCCGGAGTGTAGTACCAACGGGACAGAAGCTTATATTCCATCTCCTGGTGCCTTGCACTGATAGAAGTTGTTTGAGCGAAGAGAAGGATTCGGTCAACCTGTTTCCCCGTAAGTTGTAGGCCCAGCTCCCGTTCCCACTTGGTAACATAAGGCGGCCTAAAGTCCGGAGGGGGAGAAACTAGGATTTGGTATATCAGGGATATTGCATGTCTCAACGGGGACAGGTCCAGGCATAACAACTCAAAAGGTGTCAGCTGCCACCCATAAGCACCTGGAGAAGGCAACGTGTGGATGAAGTGGGCCAGCTGGACCTTTTGCCAGAATGAGAGCCCAGTCAGAGCAGGGTCCTCTAGGATTTGTCGTCGAGTATGCCATTGGTCGTTTGTGAGAAAGTGTCGCACCTGAGACCTGTCCACCGGTTTCAGCGCCAGGAAGCTAGGGTCGTTGAGACCCGGACTAAAAGCCGGGTTGCCCACAATTGGGGTAAGCGGGGACGGGAGCGGTGCGATCGAATGACCACGGAAGGCCTTCCAAGCTGTCCTTATCGTCACCCCTACTGTGGGGTGATCAGAAATCTCCTTTGGCAGGGGAGGCTGGCACCAGTGCAACGATTCCAGGTGAGCCCCAGTCAAGGCTCGCTCAATCTGCACCCACTGCTTCAGAAGGCCGTGACGGCACCAATCCAAGGCACGCGTTAAATGACATGCCTTGTGATAGAGAGTAATGTCCGGTAGGGCTACACCACCCTTCACCTTTGGCAGCCGGAGAATTTTCTGCGCCAACCGCGGGGGCTTCTGGGCCCACACAAACCGAATTAGCGATCTGTTAACCGCTCTCAGGAAGGACGCCGGCACCCGTATGGGTAATGCCTGAAAGTGGTATAACAGTCTAGGTAAGACATTCATCTTCACAATGCTGCAACGGCCAAACCAGGAAAACAGGCCATGCTGCCACTCTTGCAGATCTTTTTTTACGGCCGTCAAAAGGGGAGGAAAGTTGAGGGGGAAAATCTCTTCCGTCCTGCTGGGTAACAAGATACCCAGATATTTGATATGGGACATAGCCCATTTGAAAGGAAAATCAACCCGGAGCAGGTCAGTTAAAGGAGGAGGTAAGGCGACCCCAAGTGCTTCCGATTTCTGATAGTTAATGCGAAACATTGACACCTCTTCGTATAGCTTCAGTTCCTTGAGTAAGTTCGGAGTGGACACAAGGGGGTTGGTCAGGAAGAAGAGCAAATCGTCTGCGAAAGCCGCGATCTTGGGGGACAGGGTGGCGTCCAGGCGTGGTCCCATAATGTCCGGGTTGTCTCTAATGATACGCAGGAAAGGTTCTAGTGTGAGGACGAATATCAGAGGCGACAAAGGGCACCCCTGTCTCGTCCCATTCACAATCTGAAACGGTGAGGAAAAGGTGGCCATTCACCTTGACCTGGGCCGATGGGCAGGAATATATTGCCAACATCCAATTCATCATGCGTTCCTGCAGGCCAACCCAGCGGAGAGTTTCAAACAGGAAAGGCCAACTCACCCTGTCGAACGCCTTTTCGGCGTCCATCGAGAGGAGCAGCATAGGGGTTTTACGCGTCTTTGCAGCGTGGATCATGTTGATTGCCTTAGTCGTGTTGTCACGCGCCTCTCTAGTAGGAACAAAACCGACCTGGTCGGAATGGATTAGTTGTGGCATTAAGTCAATCAAACGCATGGAAAGCACTTTCGTGAATATCTTGAGATCCACATTGAGCAGCGAGATCGGTCTATAATTTTGGCATCTTAGTGGATCTTTTCCCTCCTTCGGGATCACGGCAATGTGTGCTCTCAAGGCATCCGCCGGGAGGGGCGTCCCCTTCCCTGTAGCATTATACGCAGAGAGAAAATGCGGAAGCAATACTTCTCTAAAAGTCCTGTAATAGAGAAGGGAATATCCGTCCGGACCCGGCGCCTTCCCCAAATGCATGCGCGACATTGCCACATTCACCTCCTCCACTGAGAGAGGCCTGTCAAGCTCGATCAGGTCCTCCTCCGAAATCCGGGGGAGACCAGACCTCCTCAAATAGTCCCCGATCTTCCTCCCTGCATTCGACATACCCCCCACAGATGTTGGGCTAGGGAGATTATACAAAGTAGTATAGTATTCCCGGAACATTTCCACGATACCTTCCGTGGTGTGAACCCTGTTGTGAGAATCACTAATCAATTCAGGAATGAATGTACGCGCCCTCTGATCTCTCAGAGCCCTTGCCAGCATCCTACCACATTTGTTGCTATGCTCGTAGAAAGAACGGCGGCACTTCGAGATCACTGCTTTGGCTCTAAACAGTGCCAAGGAGCGCAGCTGGTTTCGCAGGGCTGTCAACTCAAGAAGGATCTGGGAAGCGAGGGATTGTTTATGAGCCGATTCCAAAACCCTGATTTTGTCTAAAATGTCCACAATTTGTTTCGCTCTCTCCTTCTTGATGCGTGATCCCATTCTGATCAAGAGGCCACGAATGTAACTTTTGTGGGCTTCCCATACCATTGTCGGGGCCACCTCCGAGTCAGCATTCGTGGCGAAGTATTGTCTCAGTTCTCTAGAGACCTCTTCCTCCACCTCGGGCAACTGAATTAACGAGTCGTTAAGCTTCCACGACCATTGTCTCTCTGCGGGGCAAAGCAGATCGATGTCTATAAAGACTGGGGCATGGTCTGAAAAGGTAATAGAACCAATCGAGGCTGAGGAAACCCTGGACAAAATCGCCTGAGGCACCATGAACATATCAATTCTGGTATACGAGTCATGGGGGTGCGAATAGAACGTGAAGTCTTTGTGGCTTGGATGAAGGATACGCCATACATCCACCAAGTGGAGAGCATGGAAGTTTTTCTTAAGGCGCTTAAGTGAGGCGTAAGAGATCTGGGAAACACCCCTAGATGAGTCCAGGATCGGGTCCATGACAAAGTTCATGTCTCCACCCATAATCACCATCCCTTCAGCAAAGTCAACCAATTTGGTCATAATTGGCTCCAGGAAGGCGATCTGGTTGGCATTTGGGAGGTCAAGATTGACCAAAGTCACCAGGGACCTCCCCAGCGTCCCCTTCACAAATAAAGCTCTCCCCTCTGCATCCCCCCACTGGTCTTTCAGTTGCCATGGGGTATCACCCCGAATCAGGATACTCACCCCTTTTGACTTAGAGTCAGAGGAGCAACCGTGGTACACTGTCGGGAAGAAGCGGCCATGCAGTCTTGGCAGCTTATCAGCACGGAAATGTGTCTCCTGCATGAAGCACACATGGGCCTTCATATGTTTTAGATCGGTTAGCACCATGGAGCGTTTCTCAGGGGTATTCAGCCCCTTCACATTTATAGAAACTAGACGCACAGGCTCTGTTTTACCCGTGGGCATGACTGCGGGCAGAAGAGGCAGGCAAAAAAAAAAAAAAAAGGGGGGGGGGGAGGGGGAGGCTAGGAGGGAAAGGACAGAAGAGAGCAGAAGAGGAGAAAACAAAGAAACCTAGTACGCCTCAAGCGTAAGGGAGACCTAGTCTCAGTGCACCCCAGTAACCCTGAAAGCAGGAGTCACTTGACGGGTGCGACCCTATGTGGGGAAAGTGTTTGAACACAGCAGGGGTCGGAGGCTCCCTAACCCGACCCACTTCAGATGCTACAGAGAGCCGGATGGTTCTCAGAACAAAGTGGCCTGACAAGGATGGCCCAGCAGCCCGGCAACGCCGGTCCCGGGCCCCAACATGGGGCGCCCGAGCCCCGGCGCAACCCGCCCCCCAGGCCAGACCCCAACCAGGACAAAACATTAGCACAGTAACCCATCACACGGCCCAAATACATGAAATGGACATTTAAACATCTTAGTGCAGAACAAAGAACACAACCCAAGTAATTATAACCAGGAGGCTTAGCAAGAGAACTTATAAATAGCGCCCTAAAAACCAAAAAACCAAAAACCCAAAAACCCAAAAAGGGGGCCAAGGGGAAAATGCACACACCGGTACCGAAAGCTAAGCTTTGGCGCCCCCGCATGCCCAGGACGGGGGAGGCCCGACCAGGAGAGCGGGGACCGCAAGATCAAACCGGCCCAGGAGGGGGGCCCCCCCAAGGAGGAACCCCCATCGCAACCCCAGCATGGGTCTCACCCCGGCCCCCCCTATAATCGATAAAGAAGCCGGCCGCCGTAGTAACAGCCCCCCCGCCCCGGCGTACAGGCCAGGGAAGCCACCAGAGTATACATGGGGAACACGCGCCCGCTCCTTCAGGTGGCTTATCCCAGATCCGTCCAGGGGGCAGCCCAGGGCACCAAAGATGAAGACAGTGGGTAAAGCCAAAATCCGGGGGACAGAGGAGGAAAAGGAAGGTATACAGGGGGGGAGGGGAGGGGAGGACAGAGGAAGGGGGAAGAGGGGGAGAAAGAGGAGGAGGAGGGGGGAAGAAGGAGGGAGAGGGGGGAGGTGAGGGAGGGGTAAGGGGGAGGGGAGGAGGAGAGGGGGAAAAGAGGAGGGCTGAAGAGCGGGGAGGGGAGAAGGGAGGAGGGTGGAGAAGGGAGGAGGGTGGAGAAGGGAGGAGGGAGGAGAGAGGGGGGGAGAGAGGGGAGGAGAGAGGGGGGGGAGAGAGGGGGATGATGAGGGGGAGAGAGGGAGGGGAAGAGGGGGGGAGAGAAGAGGGGGGGGAGAAAAGGGGGGGAGAGAAGAGGAGGGGAGAGAAGAGTAGGGAAAAGGGGGGTGAGGAGGGGGAGAGGGGAGAGGGGAGGGGGAGAGGTAAGGGAGAAGGTGGAGAGATGGGGGGAGAGGGGGGAGGAGAAGGAAAGAGTATGGGAGGGAATGGGGAGGGGGGAAGGGAGTGAGGAGGGACGTGGGGGGGAATAAGGGAACGAGGAAGGGGGGAGACAAGGAAAGGGGGGGGAGGGAGCAAGGGGGGGAGGGAGCACATATCAGTAGACAGCATCCCCATATCCCTGGCGCCCGCCCACATAGCATCCCACCCATCCACCCCCAGCCCAGGCATCTCAAAACGGCACAGCAAGACCTCCCTCCCCTCCCCCCCCCCACAACCACCCCCACACAAAAACACCTGCCATTCAATCAAGCGACAGTCTATGGCTCCCCTTCATAGCTTGTCCTCAGGTGGGTTCCAAAAGCGGGGCGCAAAATAAAAGTCAGCAGGTGGGGGAGAGGGGGGGCGGCCCCGGGGCGGCCCCACCGAAGAACGGCCCACAGTCACACATAGCCCGGAGGGTGAGAGGGAGAGCCAGGGGAAGACGCCTCCACCGGGATGGGGTGAAACAGTCACCGAGTCTCGGCCGTGAGCAGCAATCACCCGGGGGGGGGAGGGGAAGGGCAAACCCGGTCAGGCGGCCCCTGCCAGAGCGGGGGTGATCCCACAGGGCCAACCCGACCAAGCTCAGCATACACCCGGGAAGGGGGGGAGGGGGGAACGGCACAGGGCAGCTGTCCAATGAGCGGGATCAAGAAAAGTCCATAGCATGAACTTGTAAAAAAAAAAAAAAAAAAAAAAAATTCTTTCCCTTTCTTTTTTCCCCAGGTCTCAGTGTGTGCCATCCCGTATCAGAAAAAACTTACAGTAGCAGGACTGGCTGGTCAGGCCTCGTTATCCTGGGCTCTAGCCGGCAGCTGATCGCCTCTCCTTCGTCTGGTGGAGCGGCGCGGCAGACCCGGTCCCGGAGCTCTGGGAGCTTGACGAGGATCTCTAGCTGGAAGCGGTTTCAGCCAATCAGCCAGGTGGAAGGGTTCCATACCCAGAAAAAGGAACAGGTCCGGGAGATCTGCATGGCGCCTCAGCGTGAAGGAATTTCCCCCCCTCCTGAGCGATAGCTGGAGCGGAAAGCCCCATCTATATGGCACCGCATCTCGCCTCAGCCGCTCCAGAAGGGGTTTCAACATAGCCCGTCTTTGTAGTGTTGCTCTGGACACATCAGAGTAGATCGACAGCTCCGCTCCATCAAAGTCGATCCGGTCTTTGGTCCATGCCGCCCTGAGAACTTGCTCCTTGTGTGCATAGCGGTGCAGGCGGCAGATGACATCTCTAGGGTGGTCAGGATCCTGCGGCTTCGGCCCCAGTGCGCGGTGGACTCTGTCGAACTCCAGAGTGGCTGGAGTCTCCGGGCCTAGAAGCTGCCGGAAGATAGCCAGGACAGTGTCCAGGAGATTCTCCGGACCCGTTGCCTCCGGCAACCCCCGAACCCGGAGGTTGTTGCGGCGACTCCTGTTTTCCTGGTCCTCGGCCTGGAGCTGCACCTCAGCCAGCCTCTCCTGGAAGGCCCCCTGGCCCTTTTCCAATTCGGTGACCCGGAGCTCCAAAGCGCTCCTCTCCACCTCACCCCGTCCGACTCGGTCGTCCAGTGCGTGAACCTCAGAGCGAAGCCCCTGGAAATCACGGCGGTGCTGCTCCTCCATTCGCGCCATGAGGCCTTCCATGTAGGCCTTAGTCGGAAGCGCCTGTAGCAGGGACCTGATGTCCGCGTCCGTCTGCGAGCATCCTGCAGATGCCATAGAGCCACCCTGACTGTCATGAGAAGGCACCAGGAGGGAGGGCAGCCCCTCTAACGAGCGCGGGATACCCTGCTGTGAGACAGCCATGGATGTGGAAGGTAAGTCACCCTGTCCTCTCCCGCCACGTGGTGCTGCAGGGGAGATAGCTGTCGGAGCCGGGGATGTAAGAAATCTTCTGATCGATGCTTCTGGGTTAGCAGATCTTGATCCCCTGGTCTTCCTCCGTCTCTTGTATGTCATTTCAGGGTTGATTTTGCTAGCCAAAAGTCCATTTCAGCCATAGATTGCAGGTCGGGAGTCGGGAGCTCAAACAGAAAGCTTCCTCACTCCGCCATGTCCAAGCCACGCCCCCTAAAGATTGCATTTCAAAAGATGGCTATATTTTTTCTAGTTTATTCTATTTCATTATTTTCTATTCAAAATTCTAATTCTGACATTTAAAATTTGAAGGTTGAAAGACAGATATATTTTTTCTTATTTTTTATTCTATTTGAAATACTAATTCTGGAAAACAGCTACATTATTTCTTCTTTATTCTTTTCTATTGAAAATTTGAACTTCAAAATTCAAATTTTGAAAGTTAGCTATGTATTTGTTCTATTTTATTTGAATTTTGAATTTAAGAAGTTGGCTATTTTCCTTCTTTTTTACTGTATTCTATTTGTTTCTATTCAAAATTCATATTTCAAAATTTGAATTTACAAACACAGATATATATTTTTATATTTTATTTTAATATATTTGAAATACACATTTTAGAAAATGGCTTTATTCTTTTAAATTTATTCTATTCTTTTCAAATTTCAAATTTGGGAAGACGGCTATATTCTTTCTACATTATTCAACTCCATTCTATTTAATCTTTTCGTTTTTGGAAGACAGCTACATACTTTCTATTTTAGTATTTTTTTTTCAAAATTCTAATTTTGATATTTGAAATTGAACTTTGGATGACAGCTATTTTCTTTCTATTTTATTCTATTCTATAATTTTCTATTCAAAATGTGAAATTCAAATTAAAAAATTAAAATTTTGGAATTTTTCTCTAGATTTTATTCTATTCAATTGTATTAGAAATTATGGATTTTAGATGGTGGATATATACTTTCTATTCCATTGTATTCAAAATCTAAAATTCAAATTTCAAACTTTGAATTTCAGAAGAATGCTATATTCTTTTTATTTTCTTAAATTATATTATTTTCTATTCTATTCTTTTCTGTTCAAAATTAGCATTTCAGAAGAGGGCCATATACTTTCTATTGTATTCTGTTCTATTCTATTAAAAACTTTAAATTCAAATTTCAGAAGACAGATGCATTCTTTCTATTTTAATCTATTCTATTATTTTCTTTTTAAAATTAAATTTTTGAAATTTAAATTTGAATTTTGGAAGACAGGTGTATTTTTTTATATTGTTTTATTTTATTCTTTTTGAAATGCTAATTTTGAAACCATCTAAATTATTTTTTTTCTTTATTCTATTCTATTATATTCAAAATTCGAAATTTGAATTTCTAAATTCAAATCGTGATTGTCACCTATATATGTTTCTATTTTATTATAGTCAATTTGAAATTATAATCTCAGAAGAAGCTATATTCTTTTGATTCTATTCAAAATCCGATTTTATAAATTCGATTTTTTGGAAGGTGGCTATATTTTTTCTCTTTTACTCTATTCTATTCAATTCAAAATTCATACTTTGAAATTAAAAATTACAATTTTGAACGAAAGCTATATTCTTTCTATTTTATTCTGGTCGATTATTTTCTAAATTTGAAATTTTAATTTCGGAAGATAGTTATATTCTTTCTATTTTATTTAATTCTATTATTTTCTATTCAAAATTCCTATTTCAAAATATGAATTTCTAAAGACAGTTTTTATTTATTATTTTATATTTGAAATTCAAATTTACGAAAATGGCTATATTATTTCTGTTTTCTTATATTCTTTTTAAAATTCTAATTTGGGAAGGTGGCTATATTCTTTCTATTTTATTCTATTCTATTCAAAATTCCAATTTAGGAAGACGACTATATTCTTTCTATTTTGTTCAACTCCATTCTATTTTAATCTATTTAAATTTAGATTTTCGTAAGATGGCTATATTCTTTCTATATAATGTAATTGTATTCAAAATTTGAAATTCAAATATACAGTTATATTCCTTCTTTTTATTCTATTATATTCTAATCTATTATCTATTATATTCTATTCTATTCTAATCTGTTCTTTTATTCTATTCTTTTGTATTATTTTATTTTCTATTATATTCTGTTTTATGCTATTCTTTTATATGCTATTCTGTTATGTATATTCTTTGTATTCTAATATATCCTTTCCTATCATATTCTATTATATTCTTTTATTTTCCATTCTATTTTGATTTATTCTTTTCTATTCTGTTCTATTCTTTTATATTCTATTCTTTTTTATTCGGTTTTTTATTCTATTCTATTATTTTATATTCTATTCTGCTTTATTCTGTTTTACTCTATTATTTTATATTCTATTCTATTCTATACTATAAAGCAGCCTAAGTAAGAATCATCATCATGTTTTCTTTAAAACCTTAACATTGGTCTGCAAATTTTGGGAAATCATCACCCTCCGAGATAAAATGTTCTAATTCTTACATAATTTGATTAGATGAATTAGAAAACAGATGATAAAGGTGCTGGTTGGCTAAAGTTTTAAAGATATTTCACAATAAAGATTTATACACAGACGAGTATATTTGCCTACAAGGGAGGGAGGTGTCTGATGGTCATGATGTCTCGTAACTTCTCCACAAAGTACGAGAGAACAATGAAAATGGCACCACATGGAAGTATAAATGTATCTTCACTGTGAGACTAAAGATTATTACCTGACTGTCATTTATTGTTCTTTTATTACAAGGTACATTTGTCTTGGTCAGATCTACGCCTCATACAGTTACATCTGGTGACTTGTGAAAGTGTCATTGCCTAACATTTCCAAGGAACAGTTGTGTGATATTTTCCTTCAGAAGACAGATTAGACATGTGCAATTTGTTTCATTCCGAATTAGTTTTTTAACAAATTTTGACAAATTCATTAATTTGGAAATATCAAAAATTATGAAAACCTGTTTAACAAATCTTTTCAAATATTCTTAAATTTGAATATTAGTAAATTCGTACATTTGTAAATTCATAAATTGGTAAATTTGAAAATTCAGAAATTCAGAAGTTCAAAAATTCGGAAATTTGGAAATTCAAAATCCAGAAATCCGAAAACCCGAAAATTTGAAAATCTAAAATAATAACTAACTAATAATAACTTAACTATAACTAACTATTAAATTAAAGGTATTGGAATTTCTTTTTAAATTTGGCTGTTAGTGAACGTAATGAATACAAATGTATCCAAAGATATGAATTATCCGAAACAACGAATGCCGTAACTAAACGAATGGAACAGAACAAAATATTAATAATAATAAATTACAGTAATAATAATAAAAACTTTTTATTATTGTTATTATTTATTCTTAATTTGTTCTGTTCCATTTATTTAGATGCAGCATTCTTTATTTCGGATAATTCTTAACTTCGGATAAATTCGTAATCGTTACGTTCACTAACAGCCAAATTTGAAAGGAAATTCCAATACCTATAATGTAATAGTTAGTTATTATTAGTTAGTTAGTTAGTTATTCTTTCTTATTTTCGGATTTTTGAATTTTCACATTTTTGAATTTACGAATTTATGAATTTTAAAATGTATGAATGTACGAATTTATGAATTGCGACCATAACGAATGACCCGAAAAACAAAAATAAAACAAATGAAACAAAAACAAATGGATTTTTCGGCAGTGCACATGTCTAGACAAGATGCCTCCAAACTGTGTAAACAACACAGATAACTTCTGATACATTTGTGGCAACGTTACATTTGTACCCCAAAAGTGACAGCAGTGGTAAAAAGACACACCACCTATATTTTGGATGCAAAATAAGGGATCAGGACAAGAGTCGGGTCCCTCATTATTGTTGCATTTCATGTTCAACTTATCTGAGTCATTGGCTAAACAAGAAGAAAAAGTCCATGCCTTTCACAGTCCCAATGGTGTGGAGGGAACCCACCAATCATAGTAGTGACTGATATTTTTGCATGATTCCCCCAATTGTAAAATAATATCCGAACATTCCATCCGCACTGCGTCTTTTACCCCATGGTGTATAATCGCACACCCCCCTCATAATCTTGAATTAATTTTGATGCAGTTTTGACCTGAAGCTGTATCTTGGAAACTGGAGCCAATGAATACTCAGGACTTGTTTTCCTTTATTAGTGACACAATTCTGGTAAAATTTTGCTACTTTCATTTCCCTTCATTTCTACTCTTTGTAGACCAGTGTTACTGCAATGTGTTTCTATTTCAAATTAAAGTTCATTTCAAATTTCTATAATTCATTTTGTTATAATTTATTAGTTGCCATTTGTTACGTTTGTGATTTGGAAATTCAGACACATCCGAATCTCCAATTAATGAAAATTTTGTCTGAATTTTGATTGGTAACTAAATGAATTGCACATGTCTACTGGCTAGATGGAAGCCTCTCCTCAGTGCAAAACACATAAAGGTTCTCTTGGAGTTTGCAAAAAAAGCACCTGAAGAACTCTCAGACTGTGAGGACCAAGATTCTCTCATCTGATGAAACCAAAATGGAAATGTTTGGCCTCAATTCTAAATGTTATGTCTAGAGGAAACCAAGCAGTGCTCATTAGACATGTGCAATTTGTTTTTCAGTCTGAATACAAATCCGGACAAATTTTGGGTTATTCAGAGACTTGGCTATATCTGAATATTACAAGTCGGAACACTCAAAAAATGATCGACAGATTTGAACTCTGTGTGAACTCTGTGTGAAGAATAGCTGGTTGTTAAGCAGCAGGTCTGGAAGCTAACCACCTTGTCCTTGTCCTTAACAACCAATGACTCATCAGCTGTCAGCGGGCTTCCCCACTGACAGCTGAGATGTAAACAACAAAGTGCCGGCAAAAAAAAGTAAAAAAAAATGGCTTGTGGTCCCCCCAAAAAAACATACCAGGCCCTTATCCGAGCATGCAGCCCAGCAGGTCAGGAAAGAGGGGGACGAGCAAGTGCCACACCTCCTGGACCATACCAGACCACATGCCCTCAACATGGGGGGGTGCTTTGGGGTGGGGGGCTCTGTTTTTGTCCCAATATAACCTAACTTCATGGAGCAATTCATCCTTAAATTCCTAATAGAAGCAATGTAGCCATTAATCAGGGCTTAGCACTCTGCTCTCCCTCTTCCTGTGTACCTGATCTGTGTTTACATAAGAGATTAGAAGTCTGGCAGGCTGTCAAGAATGGAAGGTGGATCAGAATAAAACTACTTCTGCTGGAAAAATTGATGAGTAATTACTCCACAGTTTCTGCACCTACAGAGATGATTAAGAGTTTATCTGAACATCCTGAGACCAGTCACTAGATTTAAGCGGGTATGGGCCACCTGACATACTGTTCAACATTGAAAAATGATGAATCTAACTTCGTGAAAGAGACAATGAAGGAATCAAGCAGCACAATGAGATATAGGTAGAAATGTTTACAGAAATAATATTCAGAAATGCAAATTCATCAGGAAATTACATTCAACAGATATGTGTAACTGCTTAAGGACCGTCCCACGTACATATACTGCGGCAGGGCGGCCTTTAAGCACAAAATCAGCTATCTGTACATGATTTTTATCTTCAGGTCTTGGGTGTGTGCGCGCCGCCATAGACCTGCTCTTCCTGTGATTGGACACAGCAGGAGCCAATTAGCAGGTCCGGCAGACGCAATGTCCGCCGGGAACCCGGCAATCATTTGGAGAGAGGTAGAACGGCAGTTTGCCTATGTAAACAAGGCAGACTGTCGATCTACTAGTAAGGAAGACATCGATTTTGTGAGAGAAACAGATCTCTGTCTTTGTACAGTTAAACCATCCCCCACACTTTTAACCCTTTGATCGCCCCTGATGTTAACTCCTTCCCTGGCAGTGTCATTAGTACAGTGACAATGCATTTTTTTTAGCATAGATCACTGTATTGGTTTCACTGATCCCCAAAAAGTGTTAATTAGTGTCAGATTTGTCTGCCGCAATGTCGCAGTCCTGCTAACTAGTGAAAAAAAATTGCATACATCTATCCCATAGTTTGCAGCTATAACTTTTGTGCAAACCAATCAATATGCGCTTATTGGGATTTTATTTATCAAAAATATGTAACAGAATACACATTGGCCTAAATTGATGAAGAAATTTGATTTTTTAAATGTTTTTATTGGATGTGTTTTATAGCAGAATGTAATTTTTTTTGTTTATAGCGCAAAAAATAAAAACCGCAGAGGTGATCAAATACCACCATAAGAAAGCTCTATTTGTGGGAAAAAAAGGAAAACCATTTTATATGGGTACAGCATCACATGCACGCGCAATTGTCAGTTAAACAACGCAGTGCCATATCGCAAAAAATGGGCTGGTCAGGAAGGGGGGAACCTTCCAGAGCTGAAGGGCTTAATGGCCAAATATGTGTAGTCACCTGACCTTCACACCTATATGGGCTGATTGGGCATCCCCTTTCAAAATGATGGTCATTAATATGGAGTGCCCCCCCTCACCTCTGTGCCTATAACTGTCTCCACTTCTCTGGGAAGATTGTTCACAAGATTTTGGAATGCATCTGTGGGGATTTGTGTTTATTCAACCAAAAGAACCTTAGTGAGGTCAGGTACTGATGTTGGATGAGAAGACCTGACTCACAATCAGGCTGAGGTCAGGACTGTGTCCATGACATTTGAGTTCCTCCACACCAAACTTATCAATCCATGTCTTTATGGAGCTGGATTTGTGTCCAGGGGGACAGTCATGCTGGAACAGAAAAGTTGAAATAAAACAATCACCTACATATACTGTAGAGCAGGGATGTCAAACTGAATTTCATTGTAGGCTGCATCAGCAGTATGGTTGCCTTTAAAGGGCCAGTTGTATTGGGGGTGTGCTATGTACAAAGTTCAGAATTAAAGAGTGTGTTACATAGATAATTCAGAGTTTAGGATTACACAATGTACAGAGTGTAGAATTCAGGAGTGCACTATGTACAGAGCGCAGGGTTCAGGGGAACACTATGCACAGTGTGCAACCTCATTCCCTCTCCAAAGCTTCCTCACATCTCTCTCTCCTACCTGGCCTGACTCTAGTACATCCCTGTGTAGGTGGCTCTGCCTCACCCTGCAGGGAGATCATTTTCTCTCTCAGATTCTGGAGATCTGTCCCCGCTGTGCCCCACTGTGAGTGTGTACAGGGATCTGTTAGTTCCAGGAACCACTGAGAGCAAAGATGTCCCTTGTAAACATAAAAGGCTTCTGTGTTTACAAGTGACAGTGAGGAGTGGAGGGTGAGAACTAGAATGGAGTTCCACATTCCGGCTGCAAAACTGGTTTAGAGGATCACATATCAAGGCCTGGCAAGCCGTATTCACCCCGTGGGCCTTGTGAATGATATCTATGCTGTAGAGGGATGAATGATAATAGAAGGAAGACTGAAGCTGTTTCTGGTACTGCTGGTACTGGATTGCAATTCTACTGGCTGGTTATCTGGAATCTGTCTTTTCTATCACTCTCCAATCAGTGTGTGAGGGCAAAGTGGGGGCAATCTGCTAACTTCAGGTGTTGGTTACATTGTACGATGCTTTGATTTGTCACAGTTTTTTTTTGTGATCAGCACTGTCCAATGGACAATGCAGTGACAGTACTTTGCTTGTGCATGCTGGGGGGGCATGTAAGAGCAAGAAAACATTGAAGCTCTAAAATAGCATGCAATCCTGTAACATCCACCTTCCATCCAATTATGTACAATAGGAAGACAGAAGGTAGTCAATGTACCCAAAAAATCATAATGCTGAAGATCATGTCATTCATAATGATGATGATGATGGTAATTTAACATTATGGCTGAATTTGTTTAATCTGGTCTACAGTAGTATACAATGGATCAATGTGTTACATTTACAACATTCTTTTCCCCAGCATTGTCCCTCTTGTGTTCAGTTCAGGTTTGAAAAGTAAAATGTAGAGTTTTGGAGAAAACATACACAATAATATTCCAGCACTGGAGGTCAGTATGGCGAATATCTCCACAGCCACCATGTATTTCCCTCTGGCGCTAAGATAGGCCGGGATCATGGCAATCCAGACACTGCAGAACACCAGCATGCTGAAGGTGATGTACTTGGCCTCATTAAAACTGTCCGGTAATGTCCTCACCATGAAAGCCAGAACAAAACTCACAGCTGCCAGAAACCCCATATAACCCAACATAGAGTAGAACCCGATAACTGACCCTTCATTACACTGAATGAGGATCTTCCCAGGATAGGAGTCCATGTCATACTCCTGAAATGGTGGAGAGATGGACAACCAGAGAATGCAATTCATAACCTGAATGGATGAGCAGAATAACATGACTGTATTGGGAAGTTTGACTCCCACCCATTTTCTACAAGAGCTTCCAGGTCTGGTGGCTTTAAAAGCAATGAAGACCATGATGGTTTTGGCTAGGATAGAAGATGCTGAGATGGTGAAGGGAACTCCAAAGGTGACTTGTTGCAGCATACAGGTAATATCCACAGGACGGCCAAGGAACAGGAATACAGAAAGGAAGCTCAGTATGAGGGAGAGGAGCAGAATGAAGCTGAGGTTCCGGTTATTGGCTCTGACTATGGGAGTGCTCCGAAACCAAACAAATAGTCCAAGTATAAGGAGAGATGTTGTAGCAAATATGACTGAAGTTATAGAAAAAAATAAAACTAGAATATCCTCCTCGTATGATAAATACTCATTGACCTTGTCAATACAAAGAGTTTTAGCTTTGTTAGGCCATTCATTTTCAGGACACTTCTTGCAGAGTTCACTGTCTGTAGAGTAAAAATAAGTGAAAATAACATTAGGCATGGTAGCTATTTGACAGTATTAAATATTTTTTTTCTGTATTTTTCCTTAACCAGAAGATTTACCCCCTGATGACCAGGCCATTTTTTGATCACCTCTGCGATTTTTGTGCTATAAAAAAAAAAGACCAACAAACTTGAAAAAATAAAATAACATTTACTTTCTGCTATAAAACACATTCAATAAAAAATTATTTAAAAAAAAAACAAATTTCTTCATAATTTTAAGCCAATAGGTATTCTGCTACATGTTTTTGGTAAAAAAAATATATATATTCCAATAAGCGTATATTGATTGGTTTATGTGAACTGTGGTATATAAACTGTGGTATATATTTATGGAATTTTTTTTTTTATTTTTTTTTATACTAGTACTGGCGGTGATCAGTGACTTATAGAGGGGCTGTGATATTGTGATAGACAATCTGACACTAACTGACACGTTTGAAACTGTGCGGGAACCAGTGACACTAATACAGTAATCCGTGCTAAAAGTATGCATAGTCACTGTACTAATGACACTGGATGGGAAGGGTTTAAACATCAGGGGCGATAAAAGGGTTAACTGTGTGCCTAGCCAGTGTTTTTGTGTACTGTGTGTGCTGCTTTTACTAGTGTCAGAGGTAGAAGAAAAGTGCAGAAAGGCCTCATCAGTATTCATTAATTTCATACAATTTAGGGAGATGTTCAGCCTGCAAAGTGTAAAGTGTGTACAGAATAACTTTAACTACTTGCTTACTGGGCACTTAAACCCCCTTCCTGCCCAGGCCAATTTTCAGCTTTCAGCGCTGTCACGCTTTGAATGACAATTGCGCGGTCGTGCGACGTGGCTCCAAAACAAAATTGACGTCCTTTTTTTCCCACAAATAGAGCTTTCTTTTGGTGGTATTTGATCATTTCTGCGGTTTTTATTTTTTGCGCTATAAACAAAAATAGAGTGACGATTTTGAAAAAAAACACAATATGTTTTACTTTTTGCTATAATAAATATCCCAATTTTTTTTTTTTATATTTTTTTCCTCAGTTTAGTCCGATACGTATTCTTCTACATATTTTTGGTTAAAAAAAATCGCAATAAGCGTTTATTGATTGGTTTGCGCAAAAGTTATAGCGTCTACAAAATAGGGCATAGTTTTATAGCATTTTTATTAATATTTATTTTTTACTAGTAATGGCGGCGATCAGCGATTTTTATTGTGACTGCGACATTATGGCGGACACATCGGACACTTTTGACACCATTTTGGGACCATTGTCATTTTTACAGCGACCAGTGCTATAAAAATGCGCTGGTTACTGTAAAAATGACACTGGCTGGGAAGGAGTTAACACTAGGGGGCGAGGAAGGGGTTAAATGTATTCCCTAGGAGTGATTACTACTGTGTGGGGGAGGGGACTGACTGGGGGGAGGTGACCGAGCTGTGTCCCTATGTACAAGGGACACAGCATCGGTCCCCTTTCCCTGACAGGACGTGGATCTCTGTGTTTACACACACAGATCCACGTCCTTGTCTGTGTACACGCCGATCGCGGATGCCTGGCGGACATCGCGGCCGCCAGGCACGCGCATCGGCATCTCAGTGATGCGCCGGGCGCGCGCGCGCCGCCGGCGGCGCTCGCGCGCCCCCTAGTGGCTGGAATAGCCGAGGCCGTCTATTGACGTCCTCCCGGATTTATAGAGCCACCTTGAGGCCGTCATTCGTCAATGGCCCAGGTCTCCAGTGGTTAAATATTTTAATTTTCTAATTCAATATCAGAGTTTATACTTAACCACTTGCCTACAGGGCACTTTAACCCCCTTCCTGCCCTAAATTGTTTTCAGCTTTCAGCGCTGTCACATTTTGAATGACAATTGCGCTGTCATGCTACACTGTACCCAAATGATATTTTTATCATTTTTTCCCCACAAATAGAGCTTTCTTTTGGTGATAGTTGCTCACCTCTGCGTTTTTTATTTATTGCGCTATAAACAAAAGAAGAGGGACAAGTTTGAAAAAAAACACAATAGTTTTTACTTTTTGCTATAATAAATATCCATTTTTATTTTTTTTAAACAAATTTTTTCCTCAGTTTAGGCCGATACGTATTCTTCTACATATTTTTGTTAAAAAAAAATGCAATAAGCGTATATTGATTGGTTTGTGCAAAAGTTATAGCAGCTACAAAAAAGGGGATAGATTTATAGCATTTTTATTTTTTTTACTAGTAATGGCGGCGATCTGCGATTTTTATCGTGACTGCGATATTGCGGCGGACACATCGGACACTTTTGACACAATTTTGGGACCATTCACATTTATACAGCAATCCATGCTATAAAAATGCATTGATTACTGTATAAACATGACTGGCAGGGAAGGGGTTAACACAAGGGGGCGATCAAGGGGTATGTGTTCCCTAGGGAGTGATTCTTACTGTGGGGGAAGGGAACTAACTGGGGGAGGTGACCGATGGTTGTCCCTATGTACAAGGGACACACCAACGCTCTCCTCTCCCTGGCAGGATGTGGATCTGTGTGTTTACACACACAGATCCATGGTCCTGATCAGATACTGGGCAATCGCGGGTGCCCGGCGTCCATCGTGGCAGCTGGGCAGGCGCATCGGGTCCCCAGTGACGCAGCACGCGTGCCCCTTAGTGGCTTTGGAAGGTGCAACGTCATATGACGTAGGCCCAGAACAACAGGGTCTTCCTCCCGCCGTCATTTGACGGCGGGTGGTGGACAAGTGGTTAACAAAACATAAAACTTACCAGATTGGTTTGATATTTCTCCTTCAGAACATGGAGCACAATTATAACAACATGGGTGATATCCTTCTCTTACAGATTTTCTGAACCCTGGAATACATTCCTCGGAGCACTGACCTCTTGGGACCTGAAATAATATAGAGCTATATGATCTGCTCAAGAGCAAATGTACAGATATAATAGTGTAGGTAAGCCAAGCTTCTGATGTTTAAAATGATGCAGCATGTACAGTATACATTGGTGGAGGCTGAGTTTCCAGCCTTCCTGATTTAAGTATTGTATCTGTAGGGCCTGAACATCCCGGCTAGAGCACTGGATTACAGTTTGTGGACATTCATATTGGCAGTGGAGCTGTGGTAACAATTTGTTTCTCATACCAGGCCACATGCCCATAAAATGGGAGGGGTGGGTGCTTTGGGGGTGAGGGGGCCCTGCGCCCCCCACCCCTAAAGCACCTTGTTGATTGATCAGGACAAGGGCCTCTTCCAGACAATCCTGGCTGTTGGTTGTCGGGGTTTGCAGGCAGGGTCTTACCCTTGAATCTGGAAGCCCCCTTTAACAAGGGAGCCCACATATCCTGGCCCCCCACCCTATGTTAATGATTATGGGATACATTGTACCCATTCACCCAAAAAAAGTGTCAAGAAATAAAAACACTACTCAGGTTTTTAAAGTAATTTATTAAATTAGCTCCGGCGTCTCTTTCAATTTATTCTCTACTCTCCGGCTCTTCACCCTCCGCTGGCAATGTCTTCTCCCTCTCCGGTTATTCTCCTCTCTGCGATTTCTTATCCCTCCTCTGCCGGGTCTTCTTGCACTTTTGTCGAGTCTTCTCGCTCTGTTCTTCTTCCAATGTTGACTCAACGCGGTGTAATGCTGGACCCGCCATGTGCTATGACTTATATTGGCATGGGGCGGGGCCACCCACTGACTGAAGACCTGGCAAGAGAGCGAGAAGACCCGGCAGAGGAGGGAGAAGAAAGCGCAGAGGAGGGAGAAGAGCCGGAGAGGGGAGAAGAAATCAGATGAGACACCAGAGCTGATTTAATAAATTACTTTAAAAACTTGTGTATGTTTTTATTTCTTGACACTCATTCACCTAAGGTGGGGGGCCGGGATCTGAGGGCCCCCTTATTAAAGGGGCTTCCAGATTTCGATTACCCCATGCCCGCAGACCCCGACAACCAATGACCAAGGTTGTCGGGAAGAGGCCCTTGTCCTCATCAACATGGGGACAAGGTGCTTTGGGGTGGGGGGCGCAGGACCCACCCTCCATGTTGAGGGCACGTGGCCTGGAATGGTCCAGGAGGGGGGCTATAGCTCACCTCCCCTTTCCTGACCTGCTAGGCTGCGTGTTCAGATAAGGGTCTGGTATGGATATTGGGGGGACCCCATGCCATTTTTATGGCATGAGGGGTTCCCCTTAAAATCCTTACCAAACCGTGGGGGCTGGTATCGTCCTTGGGGGGAATCCCACGTCAATAATTTTTTTCATTTTGGCGGATCCTCAGCACACAAGTCAAGATCCTCAGCACACAAGTCGCTTTGCAAGTCGAATCATTATGAACCAACTTCTGGTGCGACTTCTATTCAAATCAATGGGCTCCCATAGGGTGGCTAAACGTGCATTGATGTCAATGCAAAATGCTGATAAAATCGTTGGTACTAGCTTTACAGCCCATTTTTTATAATGACCCGAGGGCATTAGGCCTAATGCCCCGTACACACGATCGTTTTTCATGCCGTTAAAAATGCCATTTTAAAAAATGGCCATTAAAAATGACCGTGTGTAGGCTCCAGAGCATTTTTAACGACGTGAAAAACGGCCATTAAAAATTCCGGACATGCTCTCTTTTTTCACGTCGTTTTTCATGTCGTTTTTTTTAACGACGTGAAAAACGATAGTGTGTATGCTTTCACGACGTGAAAAAAAACGCGCATGCTCAGAATCAAGTATGAGACGGGAGCGCTCGTTCTGGTAAAACTAGCGTTCGTAATGGAGATAGCACATTCATTACACAGTAACGGACTGAAAAGCGCGAATCGTCGCTCAACAAACTTTACTAACATGAAGGGTGGCGCCATTCGAACGGAACTTCCCCTTTATAGTGCCATCGTACGTGTTGAACGTCACTGCGCTTTGCTTGATCGTTTTTTTTAATGATAGTGTGTACGCAAGGCAGGCTTGAAAGGAAACATGAAAAAAAACGAGGAGAAAAACGTTGGTTTAAAAAATGACATTAAAAACGATCGTGTGTACGGGGCATTAAGACTCAACTGCAAAACAGCATGTGCAGTGTGTTGCAGTTAAGTCTAATGCCGCGTACACACAACCGTTTTTTAAGATTAGAAAAATGCAATTTTTTAAAATGGTCATTAAAAATGATTGTGTGTGGTCTTCAGAGCACACACAAAACCCTGCTTTAAAAATCAGAGAAAAGAGAAAATCAACCGCATTTTAGGAGTCACTCATACAGAAATCCAGGTAGCTCCATGTTTTTTTTTTTTTTTATGTATATAGAGTAACGGCAAAGCTCTGATCGGGGGAATTACTACTCTAAATTGTTTTTGTCTTTTTTTTTCTTCTTTTTTACAGTCAGATGAATTCAGAAGGTCTGGGAAGAATCAGACCATGGATAATACTGGTGATCATTCCATGCCAAAGTCTTTTATCTTCTTCTGTACACTCTAGTTGGGATCCCTATATGAGTGTCTATGTCCCGGTCTGTGTGATGAGAATGGGGGAGGTAGTCAGGGCCGCCATGAGGGGGGTACAGGCATTAAACCTGTAAGGGGCCCGGCACCGAAGGAGGAGGGAGAGATCCGGCTGGGGGAGGGAGAGGTGAGATGGCATTCACTTGCATTTTTGGCAGCACCCCCCCTCGCTTCTCAATCCACGTCTGGAGGAGAGAGAGGTGAGATATGGCATTCACCTGTATTTTCTGCAGCACCCCCCGCTTCTCAACCCGCGGCTGGAGGAGGAAGAGGTGAGATGGCATTCACTTGCATTTTCGGCAGCACCACCCCCCAGTTCTCTGCTCCAGGGGGTCCATGCATGAAGGTGTGGTAAGGGGCCCCAAAATTCCTGATGGCGGCCCTGGAGGTAGTAGTAGTCAGTCACATTCAGCAGACCTGACACCTTTATCTAATCACCATGGAATGAGTCAGGGCAAATGTCGGCCGTCTATGAACAGGATGGGGGGAGGGGGTTAGGTTTAGTCTGGAGATGGATTTAGGGTGAAAACTAGTATGTTTCTTGTATAAGTTCTGGATCAGCTTCCCCAGTGTAACTCACCTTGTCTCCTTTCCATGATATTTGCTCTGGTTCTAGTGTAAGTTGCTGACCCTCTGAAAGGGACCCATCAAAGTGACCCACATGCATCCAATCAGTGATATTTGTACCTTTAATTCTTGTAATCCAATTTATAATGTCCAGTGGGCTGGGCAGTTCTCCTTTATCATTAAAAATCATGATGTTGCCATTCGGATCCTTGTACTGGACTTCTTTTACATAGCGGGACAGCTTAAAAAATTACAGTAATAATTATAGATTGCTTATCTAGTTATAGCTCAATCAGATAATGTCATTGGGGTCAGATGACCTGTTTGCTGAGTATTTATAATCAGATACATTTTAATGGGACTATTTATAAACAATTTCCTTTGCGAATGCGAACGTTCCAGAGTTAAATCAATAATTCTACCCTTTACAATACACTGGCTCAGCCTCATCTTGGATATAAAGTTCAGTTTTGGTCTCCAATCCTCAGGAAAGAGGTCGATGAATTAGAAAGTGTTCAGTAAAGGGCAACAAAATTAAAAAGGAGGACAGAGAATCTCATCTATGAGGACTGATAGATTACAGATATTCACTCTGGAGAAGAGGCACTTAAAGGGCAATTCCACTTTAATGAGAAAAAAATGCAAAATAATATAGCATATTCAATTGTTGTAATTGAATGTTATTAAAAATTACCTTTTCTTTCAATCTGCAGCTCTGTAATGTTCTGTAAAATGCAATATGGCCACCTGGACCAGAAATGTAATTTCCTGCCTATGTGATTAGCTCACTGATTTTCGAGAAGTAAAATACAAATCAGTCGGACACAATTAACCACTTAAGCCCTGGACCAATACGCAGCAAGACCAGAGGTGTTTTTACAATTTGGCACTGCGCTGCTTTAACTGGAAATTGCGTCTACATGCAATGTTATACCCAAACGAAATTTGCGTCCTTTTCTTCCCACAAATAGAGCTATGTTTTAATGGTATTTGATTGCCTCTGCGATTTTTATTTTTTGCGATATAAACGGAAAAAGACCAAAAATTTTGAAAAAAAATGATATTTTCTACTTTTTGTTATAAGAAAAATCAAATAAACTCAATTTTAGTCATACATTTAGGCCAAAATGTATTCAGCCACATGTCTTTCGTAAAAAAAATGTCAATAAGTGTATATTTATCGGTTTGCGCAAAGTTATAACGTCTACAAACTAGGGTACATTTTCTGGAATTTACACAGCTTTTAATTTATTACTGCCTATCTAATTTCTTGAGGTGCTAAAATGGCAGGGCAGTACAAACCCCCCCCCCCAATGACCCTATTTTGGAAAGTAGACACGCCAAGGAAATTGCTGAGAGGCATGTTGAGCCCATTAAATTTTTTTTTTTGTCCCAAGTGATTGAATAATGACAAAAAAAAATTACAAAAAGTTGTCATTAAATGATATATTGCTCACACATGCCATGGTTATATGTAAAATTGCACCCCAAAATACATTTTGCTGCTTCTCCCGAGCACACATGTGTGGAATTTTTTGAGAGCCTAGCCGTGTACGGGACCCCGAAAACCAAGCACCGCCTTCAAGATTTCTAAGGGCATACATTTTTGATTTCACTCTTCACTACCTATCACTACCTATCACAGTTTTGAAGGCCATAAAATGCCAAGATGGCACAAAACCCCCCAAATGACCCCGTTTTGGAAAGTAGACACCGCAAGCTATTTGCTGAGAGGCATGTTGAGCCCATTGAATTTTGTTTTTGTCCCAAGTGATTAAATAATGACAAAAAAATAAATAAAAAATGTACAAAAAGTTGTCACTAAATGATATATTGCTCAAACATGCCATGGTTATATGTGGAATTGCACCCCAAAATACATTTAGCTGCTTCTCTTGAGTATGGGGATACCACATGTGTGGGACTTTTTGAGAGCCTAGCCGCGTACGGGGCCCCAAAAACCAAGCACCACCTTCAGGATTTCTAAGGGCGTAAATTTTTGATTTCACTCCTCACTACCCATCACAGTTTTGAAGGTCATAAAATGCCAAGATGGCGCAAAACCCCCCAAATGACCCCATTTTGGAATGTAAACACCCCCAAGCTATTTGCTGAGAGGCATGTTGAGCTCATTGAATATTTTTTTTTGTCCCAAGTGATAGAATAATGATAAATAAAAAATGTACAAAAAGTTGTCACTAAATGATATATTGCTCAAACATGCCATGGTTATATGTGGAATTGCACCCTAAAATACATTTAGCTGCTTCTCTTGAGTACGGGGATACCACATGTGTGGGACTTTTTTCGGGAATATGACAAACTTTTTTTTTTGGAACAAAGTTGTCACTAAATGATATATTGCTCACACATGCCATGGTTATATGTGGAAATTCACCCCAAAATACATTTTGCTGCTTCTCTTGAGTACGGGAATACCACATGTGTGGGACTTTTTGAGAGCCTAGCCGCGTACGGGGCCCCAAAAACCAAGCACCACCTTCAGGATTTCTAAGGGCGTAAATTTTTGATTTCACTCCTCACTACCCATCACAGTTTTGAAGGTCATAAAATGCCAAGATGGCGTAAAACCCCCCAAATGACCCCATTTTGAAATTCTAGACACCCCCAAGCTATTTGCTGAGAGGCATGTTGAGCTCATTGAATATTTTTTTTTGTCCCAAGTGATTGAATAATGATAAATAAAAAATGTACAAAAAGTTGTCACTAAATGATATATTGCTCAAACATGCCATGGTTATATGTGGAATTGCACCCCAAAATACATTCTGCTGCTTCTCCTGAATATGGGGATACCACATGTGTGTGACTTTTTGAGAGCCTAGCCGCGTACGGGGCCCCGAAAACCAAGCACGTCAAGATTTCTAAGGGCGTAAATTTTTGATTTCAGTCCTCACTACCTATCACAGTTTCGAAGGCCATAAAATGCCAAAATAGCACAAAACCCCCAAAAATTACCCAATTTTTGGAAAGTAGACACCCCAAGCTATTTGCTGAGAGGCATGTTGAGTCCATGGAATATATTATTTTGCCACAAGTTGCGGGAATATGACAAATGAATTTTTTTTGCACAAAGTTGTCACTAAATGATATATTGCTCACACATGCCATGGGCATATGTGAAATTACACCCCAAAATACATTCTGCTGCTTCTCCTGAGTACGGGGATACCACATGTGTGGGATTTTTTGGGAGCCACATATGGGACCCTGAAAACCAAGCACCGTCTTCAAGATTTCTAAGGGCATACATTTTTGATTTCACTCCTCACTACTAGGGATGAGCTTCGTGTTCGAGTCGAACATACGTTCGACTCGAACATCGGCTGTTCGATCGTTCGACGAAGATCGAACGATTTGGGCCGTTCGCGCCAAATTCGAGTGACGCGAACGGCCCACAATGCACTACGCCATCGCAGTGTCATCCAGGCGCTGTGATTGGCCAAGCATGCACTGTGACCCCGCATGCTTGGCCAATCACAGCGCCGGCAGCGAGGAGAGCAATGATTGGCCACAGGCAGGATGCCTGTGGCCAATTATTGCTGAGGGTGTTTAGTACACGCCCCACACTATAAAAGGCCGCCAGCACGGCGGCCTAGTGTAGTGTGTTCCGGAGCAGGGAAAGAGAAACATAGGCAGGGACAGTGACATTTATTTTTTTCTTGCTTAACCTGGATTCCTTTAGTTTAGGGAAAGAGAAG
Source organism: Rana muscosa (assembly GCA_029206835.1). Taxonomy (NCBI): domain Eukaryota; kingdom Metazoa; phylum Chordata; class Amphibia; order Anura; family Ranidae; genus Rana; species Rana muscosa. The sequence goes on along the minus strand of CM055116.1, from coordinate 6,721,991 downwards.
GATAGGTAGGGAGAGTGTCAGTGTGTTTTACTGTGCGAATCCTTGTTTCTAGGGACAGGGAAGGACAGTGAGGGAATTCTCCTTGTGCTATAGTGTGCTTTAAAAAAACATTTTTTCTAGGGACAGAAAACTATAGGTAGGGAGAGTGTCAGTGTGTTTTACTGTGCGAATCCTTGTTTCTAGGGACAGGGAAGGACAGTGAGGGAATTCTCCTTGTGCTATAGTGTGCTTTAAAAAAACATTTTTTCTAGGGACAGAAAACTATAGGTAGGGAGAGTGTCAGTTTCTTTCACTGTGATAATCCTTGTTTCTAGGGACAAAGAAGGAAAGTGAGTGAAATTCTCCTTGTGCTATAGTGTGCTTTAAAAAAACATTTTTTCTAGGGACAGAAAACTATAGGTAGGGAGAGTGTCAGTGTGTTTTACTGTGCGAATCCTTGTTTCTAGGGACAGGGAAGGACAGTGAGGGAATTCTCCTTGTGCTATAGTGTGCTTTAAAAAAACATTTTTTCTAGGGACAGAAAACTATAGGTAGGGAGAGTGTCAGTGTGTTTTACTGTGTGAATCCTTGTTTCTAGGGACAGGGAAGGACAGTGAGGGAATTCTCCTTGTGCTATAGTGTGCTTTAAAAAAACATTTTTTCTAGGGACAGAAAACTATAGGTAGGGAGAGTGTCAGTGTGTTTTACTGTGTGAATCCTTGTTTCTAGGGACAGGGAAGGACAGTGAGGGAATTCTCCTTGTGCTATAGTGTGCTTTAAAAAAACATTTTTTCTAGGGACAGAAAACTATAGGAAGGAAGAGTGTCAGTTTCTTTCACTGTGATAATCCTTGTTTCTAGGGACAAAGAAGGAAAGTGAGTGAAATTCTCCTTGTGCTATAGTGTGCTTTAAAAAAACTTTTTCTAGGGACAGAAAACTATAGGTAGGGAGAGTGTCAGTGTGTTTTACTGTGCGAATCCTTGTTTCTAGGGACAGGGAAGGACAGTGAGGGAATTCTCCTTGTGCTATAGTGTGCTTTAAAAAAACATTTTTTCTAGGGACAGAAAATTATAGGTAGGGAGAGTGTCAGTGTGTTTTACTGTGCGAATCCTTGTTTCTAGGGACAGGGAAGGACAGTGAGGGAATTCTCCTTGTGCTATAGTGTGCTTTAAAAAAACATTTTTTCTAGGGACAGAAAACTATAGGTAGGGAGAGTGTCAGTGTGTTTTACTGTGCGAATCCTTGTTTCTAGGGACAGGGAAGGACAGTGAGGGAATTCTCCTTGTGCTATAGTGTGCTTTAAAAAAACATTTTTTCTAGGGACAGAAAACTATAGGTAGGGAGAGTGTCAGTGTGTTTTACTGTGCGAATCCTTGTTTCTAGGGACAGGGAAGGACAGTGAGGGAATTCTCCTTGTGCTATAGTGTGCTTTAAAAAAACATTTTTTCTAGGGACAGAAAACTATAGGTAGGAAGAGTGTCAGTTTCTTTCACTGTGATAATCCTTGTTTCTAGGGACAAAGAAGGAAAGTGAGTGAAATTCTCCTTGTGCTATAGTGTGCTTTAAAAAAAACATTTTTTCTAGGGACAGAAAACTATAGGTAGGGAGAGTGTCAGTGTCTTTTACTGTGCGAATCCTTGTTTCTAGGGACAGGGAAGGACAGTGAGGGAATTCTCCTTGTGCTATAGTGTGCTTTAAAAAAACATTTTTTCTAGGGACAGAAAACTATAGGTAGGGAGAGTGTCAGTGTGTTTTACTGTGCGAATCCTTGTTTCTAGGGACAGGGAAGGACAGTGAGGGAATTCTCCTTGTGCTATAGTGTGCTTTAAAAAAACATTTTTTCTAGGGACAGAAAACTATAGGTAGGAAGAGTGTCAGTTTCTTTCACTGTGATAATCCTTGTTTCTAGGGACAAAGAAGGAAAGTGAGTGAAATTCTCCTTGTGCTATAGTGTGCTTTAAAAAAACATTTTTTCTAGGGACAGAAAACTATAGGTAGGGAGAGTGTCAGTGTCTTTTACTGTGCGAATCCTTGTTTCTAGGGACAGGGAAGGACAGTGAGGGAATTCTCCTTGTGCTATAGTGTGCTTTAAAAAAACATTTTTTCTAGGGACAGAAAACTATAGGTAGGAAGAGTGTCAGTTTCTTTCACTGTGATAATCCTTGTTTCTAGGGACAAAGAAGGAAAGTGAGTGAAATTCTCCTTGTGCTATAGTGTGCTTTAAAAAAACATTTTTTCTAGGGACAGAAAACTATAGGTAGGGAGAGTGTCAGTGTCTTTTACTGTGCGAATCCTTGTTTCTAGGGACAGGGAAGGACAGTGAGGGAATTCTCCTTGTGCTATAGTGTGCTTTAAAAAAACATTTTTTCTAGGGACAGAAAACTATAGGAAGGAAGAGTGTCAGTTTCTTTCACTGTGATAATCCTTGTTTCTAGGGACAAAGAAGGAAAGTGAGTGAAATTCTCCTTGTGCTATAGTGTGCTTTAAAAAAACATTTTTTCTAGGGACAGAAAACTATAGGTAGGGAGAGTGTCAGTGTCTTTTACTGTGCAAATCCTTGTTTCTGGGGACAGGGAAGGACAGTGAGGGAATTCTCCTTGTGCTATAGTGTGCTAAAGCATTCCTCATCAACCATCTTTGAAATCCTTGTTTTTTTGGACAGTCAGGGAAATTGTCGTTGTGCTATTCTGTGCAAAAGCAATCATCCTCAACCATATTTAGAAATCCTTAAGTAAAGGGACAGAGAAGGACACCTGAAGGTAGCCCTTATTGCTTTTTTTCCCATCTCCCTGCAGGCCATCTATTAGAATGTCTGGAAGGCAAACAAGGAGAGGCAGACAGTCAGGAGGCAATAAAAGAGGGAAAGCAGGCTCTGTGTCTGGGGGCAACAGTGCTGGTCGTGGACGCGGTGCATTGTCATCAGCACATGGCCATGGGACACGCTTGTCCTTCTTTTCGGCAGCTGGACATGTTGAGCCACATCATGCCGAAGACTTGGTAGAGTGGATGACCAAGCCCTCCTCCTCCTCCTCATCCTCTCTCACCCAGGCTCAGGGTACTGGAAAAGCAGCTGCCAAAGCGTCCTCTTCCCTGGTATCAATGTCAGACTCATCATCAGTCACTCCTTCCCTAGACCCACCATGTCCTCCTCCTGAGGAGTCCCCCGAACTGTTTGAGCACAGTGTTGGGTACATGCTCCAGGAGGATGCCCAGCGTTTCGAAGGGTCTGATGATGAAACCCAGCTAGAGGAAGGCAGTAGCGTGAGAGCAGACAGAGGGGATGCTCAAGAAGGACACCAATCTGACAGTCATGTTCCAGCAGCTGCAGCATACTGCCAGATTGGCTCCAGTGATGAGGAGGGAGGTGATGATGAGGTCACTGACTCCACGTGGGTGCCTAATAGGAGAGAGGAGGAGGAGGAGGATGAGGAGGAGGCACATCTCCAACGAGGCAGGATGCCCTTTGGTGGCCAGCGTAAGGGCAGTACACCGACGGAATCACACCGCAGAGCTCCGCCTGTGCAGGGCACTGCCTCTGCCCGTCATTCAAAAAGTTCTTTGGTGTGGGCCTTTTTTGAGGCTAGTGCATCAGATCGCACAGCTGCTGTTTGCAACATATGTCTCAAGCGTATATCGCGTGGCCAAAACATCAGCCGCTTGGGTACCACATGCCTGACCAGACATATGTTGACCTGCCATGCAGCTCGTTGGCAAGCCTACCTCAAAGACCCACACCAAAGAACAAAGCGGACCTCTCCTTGCACCGCATCAGCTGGGATCTCCAACCCCACTATAACTTCAGTCCTCTCTGAAACATGCACTGAGAGGAATGAAGGTGTAGAATTAGGTGTGTCACAGCCAAGTACTTGCGGCCACTCTGCTAGCAGTACACCGACGTCCGATTCTAGCAGGCAAATTTCCCTGCCCCAGCTGCTGGACCGTCGAAAGAAGTTCACTCCCAGCCATCCACATGCCCAGCGGTTGAATGCTAGCTTGGCTAAATTGCTAGTGCTTCAACTGCTGCCTTTTCAGTTGGTAGACTCGGCCCCCTTCCGTGAGTTTGTGCAATGTGCGGTTCCTCAGTGGCAGGTTCCCAAACGCCACTTTTTCTCACAGAAGGCTATTCCGGCTCTCTACCGGCATGTGGAAGGCAATTTCTTGGCCTCGCTGGACAGGGTGGTCAGCGGTAAGGTGCATATTACCGCTGACTCATGGTCCAGCAGGCATGGACAGGGACGTTACCTTTCTTTCACGGCCCATTGGGTCACTCTTTTGGCAGCTGGGAAGGATGCAGGACAAGGTGCAGTAGTGTTGGAGGTTGTTCCACCGCCACGCCTCCAAAATGCTACTACTGGTTGTGACACACCTCTCTCCTCCACCCCCTCCTCTTCTTCTTCCTCCATGGCCTCTTCCTGTGGTTTGTCCTCGGAACCAGCGGTGCTCCGTAGGCGTTCAAGGGGCTACGCAAGTACGTAGGCAAAAAGATGCCATGCCGTGCTTGCGCTGGTGTGTTTGGGGGACAGAAGCCACACTGGGGCAGAGGTCCTGTCTGCTCTGGAGGGCCAGGCCGAGAGGTGGTTGACGCCACGCCAGCTTAAGCCAGGAATGGTGGTTTGCGACAATGGCACCAACCTCCTCTCCGCCCTCCGACAGGGACAACTGACCCATGTGCCCTGTGTGGCTCACGTCCTTAACCTGGTGGTGCAGCGGTTCTTGGGCAGGTACCCGGGCTTACAGGATGTCCTGAGGCAGGCCAGGAAAGTCTGTGTGCATTTCCGCAGATCTTATAATGCCAGTGCTCGCCTGGCTGAGCTGCAAAAGGAGTTGAACCTGCCCAAGAACCGCCTTATATGTGACATGCCCACCAGGTGGAACTCAACGTTGGCCATGCTGCAGCGGCTGCACACGCAGCAGAGGGCCATCAATGAGTACCTGTGCGACTACGGCACCAGGACAGGGTCAGGGGAGCTTGTTTTTTTTTCTCCACGCCAGTGGGGCATGATCAGGGATGCATGCACTGTCCTGGCACCATTTGAGGAGGCCACGAGGATGGTGAGCAGTGACAGTGCATGCATCAGTGACACTGTACCTCTTGTCCACCTGTTGGAGCACACGCTGCGTGGAATAATGGACAGGGCACTTGAGGCAGAACAGAGGCAGGAAGAGGAGGACTTCCTTGCCTCTCAAGGCCCCCTTTACCCAGACAGTGTTCCTTCTGTCCCACCCATCGCACAGAAAGAGGAGGAGGAGGAGGAGGAGGAGGAGGATTGTGTCAGCATGGAGGTGGAGGCTGGCACTCAGCATCATCAGCAGCAGTCTTTTAGGGATGATTTACAGTCCCAAGAAACCAGTGGACTTGTACGTGGCTGGGAGGAGGTGGCTGCGGATCATGTCGTCCTTAGTGACCCAGAGGACTCCGGAACGAATGCCTCAGCAAACCTACGCTGCATGGCCTCCCTGATCCTGCAAAGTCTGCGGAAGGATCCTCGTATTCTTCGGATCAAGGAGAGGGACCATTACTGGCTGGCCACTCTCCTTGATCCACGGTACAAGGGTAAGGTTGCGGACCTTATGTTACCGTCGCAGAGGGAGCAGAGGATGAGACAACTCCGGGAGGCCTTGCAGAAAGGTCTGTGCAACGCGTTCCCAGAGACTGGGAGGTTACAAACTCCTGGTCCAGGACAACGAGTTGCTGAGGCTTCGGCCAGTCAAAGAAGGAGCGGTGGGGAAGGTGGCCGTCTGACCGATGCGTTCAGACAATTCTTTAGTCCGCAGCCCCAAAGTATGATCGGTTCCAGCAACCATCGCCAGCGTCTGATAAACATGGTGCAGGAATATCTAGGGGCAAGGTCAGACTTGGACACCTTCCCCACCGAAAATCCTCTGGCTTACTGGGTCTTGAGGATGGATCACTGGCCAGAGCTTGCACAGTATGCAATTGAGCTACTGGCCTGTCCTGCATCCAGCGTTCTTTCGGAACGCACATTCAGTGCTGCTGGAGGATTTGTCACGGATCACAGGGTGCGCCTGTCCACCGACTCGGTTGATCGACTGACTTTCATCAAGATGAACCAGTCTTGGATCACCACCAGCTACCACACACCTGATGCTGATATAACAGACTAATTGATTTTAACATGTCACATCCCTTCAAGACTGATGCTGATGCTGAGTGCCTGTGCTGTTATGTTGACTGGCTATCCTCCTCCTCCGAGTCCTCAATGATACGATTGATGATGATAGCTTGGAAGATCATTTTTGTTTATGGGTGCCGCCACCAGTGGCTAAGGCCCAATTTTTCAGCCCCTGTTTTACAGGGGCGTGTAATTAAATTTTTTTTAGCAATAATTTGCCATAGGGCTCATTGCTGTGCTCCAAGTACAGTATCTGTGAGGGGTTGGAGTGTTGTGGCACCAGTGCCTAAGGCCCAATTTTTCAGCCCCTGTTTAACAGGGGCGTGTCATTACAATTTTTGAAGCAATACTTTGCAACAGGGCTCATTGCTGTGCTCCAAGTACAGTATCTGTGAGGGGTTGTAGTGTTGTGCCACCAGTGCCTAAGGCCCAATTTTTCAGCCCCTGTTCAACAGGGGCATGCAATTACAATTCTTGATCTAATAATTCACAGCAGGGCCCATTGCTGCACCCACCAAGAGTAACTCTGAGGGCTTACAGTGTTGTGGCAACGCCACCACCACCACCACCACGAAAGGCCCAATTTTTCAGCCCCTGTTCAAAAGGGGCATGTAATTACAATTCTTGATCTAATAATTCACAGCAGGGCTCATTGCTGCACCCACCAAGAGTAACTCTGAGGGCTTACAGTGTTGTGGCAACACCACCACCACCACCACGAAAGGCCCAATTTTTCAGCCCCTGTTCAACAGGGGCATGCAATTACAATTCTTGATCTAATAATTCACAGCAGGGCCCATTGCTGCACCCACCAAGAGTAACTCTGAGGGCTTACAGTGTTGTGGCAACGCCACCACCACCACACCACGAAAGGCCCAATTTTTCAGCCCCTGTTCAAAAGGGGCATGTAATTACAATTCTTGATCTAATAATTCACAGCAGGGCCCATTCCTGCACCCACCAAGAGTAACTCTGAGGGCTTACAGTGTTGTGGCAACACCACCACCACCACCACCACCACGAAAGGCCCAATTTTTCAGCCCCTGTTCAACAGGGGCATGCAATTACAATTCTTGATCTAATAATTCACAGCAGGGCCCATTCCTGCACCCACCAAGAGTAACTCTGAGGGCTTACAGTGTTGTGGCAACACCACCACCACCACCACCACCACGAAAGGCCCAATTTTTCAGCCCCTGTTCAACAGGGGCATGCAATTACAATTCTTGATCTAATAATTCACAGCAGGGCCCATTGCTGCACCCACCAAGAGTAACTGTCAGGGCTTACAGTGTTGTGGCACCAGCACCACCATCAAAGGCCCAATTTTTACTACCACTGTTCAACAATTATATGTAATTAAAATTCCTGATATAATAGTTGACAGCAGGGCGTTCCAGCACCAACCAAGAGTAACTGTGAGTGCTTACAGTGTTGTGCCAACACCAACAACTAAGGGGCCTATTTCTGCAGAGTATATACGGCAGGTCCCTACTTTCAAACATCCAACTTACAAACGACTCCTACTTGCAAACGCAAGAAGACAACAGGAAGTGAGAGGAAATCTACCACTAGGAAGGAAAATTCTCTCCTGTAAGAATAAATATGGGAGAAAGGTGTCTCCTCTGTACTGATGCTTTATCAGCAATCCTTGTTTCAAGAAAAACACCACATTTCAAAAACAGTTGTCATTGGGACGGAAAGTGAGGTGAAATGTTCTGAACAGGGGCACAGACAGCAAAACAAATGTTACAGGGGTGATAACCCTTACCTATGTTTTCCAAAAAGTTTAAAAATAGATTTTTGGGCTGGAGCTACACTTCAACAATGTACCTGTTCAAAATTACAAACAGATTCTACATAAGAACAAACCTACAGTCCCTGTCTTGTATGCACCGCCTGTATAAGGCTGTTCAGAGTATATAGGGCCTTTTTTATTTTATGTGCGGGGTTCCCCTTAATATCCATACAAGACCCAAAGGGGCTGGTAATGGGCTGGGGTAGGGGGGGGGGTCATGGGGTAGCTATGCCATTTTTCTTAAAGATTTTCATCCATATTACTGGGACCAGACATTACATTAAAGCCGCAAGCAGTTTTAAATGGCTTTTTTTCCCTTTAGAAGTGTCATTTTGTGCAGGGACAGTTCTAAACACGGGAAACATGTGGCACTTCACAGGCATACTTTAGACACCCCCCAGGTACGATATTTAAAGGAATATTTGACTTTTTTTTTTTCACTTTATGCATCATTAAAATGACTGCTCCCGAAAAACGACCGTTTTTAAAACTTCTTTTTGCATTGATACATGTCCCCTGGTGCACAACCCGGGTTCCCAAACCCTTTTTAGGACAATAACATGCATAATAGTTGTTATAATTAGCACTTTAGAATTCGAACGTTCGCATCCATTGTATTTAATAGGGTTCTAATGTTCGTACGAACTTTCGGTCCGTTCGCGGGTTCTGGTGCAAACCGAACCCGGGGGTGTTCGGCTCATCACTACTCACTACCTATCACTACCTATCACAGTTTTGAAGGCCATAAAATGCCAAGATGACACATAACCCCCCCAAATGACCCCATTTTGGAAAGTAGACACCCCAAGCTATTTGCTGAGAGCATTGTGGAGCCCATTGAATATTTTTTTTGTCTCAAGTGATTGAATAATGACAAAAAGAAAAAAAAATACAAAAAGTTGTCACTAAATGATATATTGCTCAAACATGCCATGGTTATATGTGTAATTACACCCCAAAATACATTTTTCTGCTTCTCCTGAGTACGGGGATACCACATGTGTGGGACTTTTTGAGAGCCTAGCTGCGTACGGGCCCCCAAAAATCAAGCACCGCCTCCAGGATTTCTAAGGGCGTAAATTTTTGATTTCACTCCTCACTACCCATCACAGTTTTGAAGGCCATAAAATGCCAAAATAGCACAACCCCCCCCCCAAATGACCCCATTTTGGAAAGTAGACACTCCAAACTACTTGCTGAGAGGCATGATGAGAATTTTACAGCTCTCATTTGTTTTTGAAAATTAAGAAAGAAAATATATATATATATTTTTTTTATTTTTTAAATTTTCAAAACTTTGTGACAAAAAGTGAGATCTGTAAAATACTCACCATACCTCTCAGCAAATAGCTTGGGGTGTCTACTTTCCAAAATTGGGTCATTTGGGGGGGTTTTGTGCCATCTGGGCATTCCATGGCCTCCAAAACTGTGATAGGCAGTGAGGAGTGAAATCAAAAATTTACACCCTAATGCCGCGTACACACGATCATTTTTCCCGTCGGGAAAAATTACATTTTTTTTTTCGCCGAGAAAAACGATCGTCTGTGGGCTTTATGCCGTTTTTCTCGTTGAGAAAAACGGCAGGAAAAACGACGAGAAAAATTAGAACATGTTCTAAATTTTCTCATCGTTTTTTCTATCATTTTTTTCCGCGGCAGTTTTCCCATAGGGAGACACTGCCGCGGAGCCCACAGATGGTCGTTTTTCTCGACAAAGAAAAAAATGACGGGAAAAACGGTCGTGTGTGGGGGAAAATGCCGTTCCCTCGTTTTTCATTTAATTTCATGTCGTGATTCACGGCGGTGTTTTCACCGCCGTGAATCACGATCGTGTGTACGCGGCATTAGAAAGCCTGAAGAGGGTGCTTGGTTTTCGGAGTCCTGTACGCAGCTAGGCTCCCAAAAAGTCACACACATGTGGTATCCCCGTACTCAGGAGAAGCAACAGAATGTATTTTGGAGTGCAATTCTACATATAACCATGGCATGTTTGAGCAATATATCCAATATATCATTTAGTGACAACTATTTGTACATTTTTTTTCTTTTTGTCTTTATTCAATCACGTGGGACAAAAAAAAATTCAATGGGCTCAACATGCCTCTCAGCAAATAGCTTGGGGTGTCTACTTTTCAAAATGGGGTCATTTGGGGGGGTTTTGAACTGTCCTGGCATTTTATGCACAACATTAGGAAGCTTATGTCACACATCACCCACTCTTCTAACCACTTGAAGACAAAGCCCTTTCTGACACTTTTTGTTTACATGAAAACATTTATTTATTTTTTGCAAGAAAATTACGTTGAATCCCCAAACATTATATAGTTTTTTAAAGCAAAGGCCCTACAGATTAAAATGGTGGTTGTTGCATTTTTTTTCCACACAGTATTTGCGCAGCGATTTTTCAAACACATTTCTTTGGGGAAAAAATACACTTTTTTTAATTTTTTTTTTTTTTTTTAACTTTCAATTTTTATTTATTGAGAAAACAGAAGTAACATACAGGCACCGTTGCAACAAATGCACATTACTGTAGGAAGCTACATCAGCCATAACTGCATAAAAGGAAACAATATGCAAATCATCATAGGAGATTTCCATCTTTCTTGTAACACTATATTGACTCAGGAGTATCAACTCCATTGTATCATTCCTGGACCTTAAGGCAGATTTAACATTTGGTCATAGAGCCTGTCACCCCTTCCAGGATCACACTGTGAGCAGGCTAGCTATAAGCAAGTCCAGGTACAGAGAGCACGGCCCAGAGTTTGGCCGACTCGAGTTGCCCACGGGTTTACTCTATAGCTAACGTCCTCTGACGGAGAAATAGTATAACTGAAGTTATAATCATGTTGTGAACATTAACTGTGTGAACACTACTACAATACCTGTATGCAGGCGGATTAAGATACTAGTGCTGGTACCAACTACACTGCTCTGAGAATTCTACTGCACCACAGGACATCATTCTGCTTTTATACTAGCAATCAGCATATACGCTAACCAATGCTAGGGGGTATTATGTAGCGGAGGCCAGGGATCCCAGAATTTGTGGTATCCATGTATTCTATCTAGTTTATACGCAAGCATCCTCTCCATTAAACTCTGGGTATTTACTCTGTTTATTACTTCCAATACGGTCGGAGGATTTGTGGATCTCCATTTTGCTGCTATAGAGATACGGGCAGCATGGAGGATATGTACAATCACTTTTCTACATGTATATGGGAAGAGTTCTATCCCTAATGTAAGCAGAGCTAATTCTGGAGAGGGTACACATTTCATTTTAGTAATGTCCGATATAAGCTGAAACACGTCTCCCCAAAAATTTCGTAGTATGCTACAGTGCCACATAATGTGAAGGAGATTACCCCTGTTCTGGCAGTCCCTCCAACAAAGTGGGGAGAGTGTGGGTCTCATTATGTGTAAGCGTGTCGGCGTGATGTACCACCTATGTAGTATTTTGCACGAGTTGTCCCAATGGTCCACACAGGCTGAGGATGTTCTATTATATTTAATAGCAGTTAGCCATTGAGGAAATGTAAAGGATGTTTGTAGTTCCACCTCCCATTTGAGCATCGCTGGGGTTTTGGAGTAGTTTAGTTGTTGGTTACTGAATCTGTAGGAGAGTGATATACCTCTAGTGTTTTTTTTGCTTTTATTCAGGAGGAAGTCCCAAATTGCTAATGGAACCTTAGTGGTGGTGTGAGGGTTCATTTTACTGTAACTCCGAATCTGTTGTATCATGAGAGAGTCGAGTGCTGTGGTCTGCGTTATGTCTGACATGTTAAAATGTATTCCCTTTTTTTTCCAGTGATGTGTCGAAAAGTTTTGAATAAGAAAAGTGTAGGTTGTCAAAGGGATATCTAATGTATGGGTGCGTTCCTCTGGGAATTTCAACTTGGTGAATAGAGACCATGCTGCAAGTATGGCCTGTATCGTGGGGTAGTCTGGTATCAGGGGTTTATGATGTATCGTGGGTGCCATTAGTAAAGCAATGATATCATGGCTCGGAGTCACCTCTCTCTCTATTTGGTTCCAGAGATTGTCTTCCTGGCATGAGAACCAAAATTTCAGTTGGTCCATTATGGATGCTATGTAGTAGGCAAAAGCATTCGGTAAGCTTCCCCCACCCACATTTTTGTGTATATAGAGGTTTTTAACGCTATTCTGGGTTTTTTATTCGCCCATATGTATTTGTTCAGATGTTTTGCCAGCTCAGAGAAAAATGTATGAGGGATAGGGATTGGAATAGTTCTGAAAAGATAGAGGATCTTTGGGAATACTTGCATCTGGTAAGCTGCTATCCGTCCCATCCATGATAGTTGGATTTTGGACAATTGTGAAAAGTCTTTCTTGATCTGATCTAAAAGGGGTAGGAAGTTATCAGAATATAGCTTGGCTGTAGGGTGGGTTAGTTGTATACCTAAGTAGGTGATGGATGGGGCATCCCATGTGCATGGGAATAGCAGCTTGAGCCTGTTTACTGTTGTGGGGGGGATATGAAGGGGTAGGGCAAAACATTTAAAAGTATTGACTTTATAATATGTTATTTTCCCAAAAACGTGTATAAGTTCTGTGGCTTTCCTTAGGGAAGTTAATGGGTTGGTCAGGGTAAGGATCACATCATCCGCGAACAGACCTATTTTATGTTCTGTGTTCCCTATTTGGAGTCCTGTAACTTCTGTGGTAGACCTAACGAGTTCTGCTAGGGGTTCTATTGCTAGTGAGAAGACAATTGGGGACAGTGGGCAACCCTGTCTCGTTCCATTAGTCAGGTTGAAGGAATCAGAGAGCATTCCTGATGTAAAGACCCTGGCCGATGGATTAGTATATAAAGACATGACCGCTGAGTGCAGGAATCCATGTATTCCAAATTTATGTAGTGTATGTGACAGGTAAGACCAGTGGACTCTATCAAACGCCTTTTCCGCGTCCAAGGCGACAAAGATGCTAGGCGTGTGTGTGAGTTCCGCATTTCTAATTAGGTTTATTATTTTTCTAGTGCCATCTGGGGCCTGTCTGCCCTTAACAAATCCTACTTGATCTAGTCCTATGAGTGTGGGGGTTATATGTAGTAATCTGTTTGCTAAAGCCTTTGCATAGATTTTAAGGTCCGAATTCAAAAGTGATATGGGTCTATAGTTCTGGGGGTGGGCAGGATCTTTCCCGGGTTTTTGTATGGTTACTATAATGGCTTGGAGCATTTCTTTGGGGAAAGCACTTGTGGTTGCAGCTGTATTGTACAGCTCCACCAATCGGGGGGTGAGTAGCGATGAGAATGCTTGATAGTATTCGGCTGAGAAACCGTCATCTCCCGGGGATTTATGTTTGGGGAGTTTCTTAATTACTTCCTCGATTTCGTCCTCTGTAAAAGGTTCATTAATTTTGTCAAGCGTTCTCTGATCTATAGATGGTAGGTCAATACGTTTGAGAAAGTCAGTGATTTCTGCTTCTGTGGGTTGGTGAGTAGTTTTGTCCTGGTTGAGGTTATACAGGGTTTCGTAAAAGTCTTTAAATGCATTCGCTATGTCTTTGGGATTTTGATATGAGTTGTCGTTAGTGGGATGTTTGAGCAATGATATCTTCGCTTGCGTTTGCTTTTTCTTCAGTTGAGCTGCTAACCGTTTACCTGCTCTATTGTTCTGGGAGTAGTATGATAATTGGAGTCTTTTGTAGTAAAGGTCGTAGTCTGATTTTAACACCAGTCTCAGTTCTTCCCTGCTAGAATTCAGTTGTTGTAGTAAGGAGTGGTCCCCATTTTTTTTATGCTTAATTTCTAAGTCGGCTATCCGGTCATGTAGTTGCGTTATAAGTTTGTTTTTTTTCTTCTTTTCTCTGGCTGCTATCTGGATCAGGGTGCCCCTCGAGAAGGCTTTATGCGCGCACCAGACTGTGGAGGTGGGAGTGCTAGGGGTTTCGTTAAACTCAAAGAATTCTAGTAGTTTCTTGTGGACTTCCTCTTTAATGTGGGGCTGGGAGAGTAGGTAGGTGTTATTACGCCATAGGGGCGAAGCATTAGTTTTGTTAGCGGAAGTTATGTCAATGGTGATGGGGGCATGGTCAGACCAAGTGATGGAGTGAATGTCCGCCTTGGTTACTTTTTGTAAAGTATATTTGTCTGTGAGGAAAAAGTCAATCCTAGAATAACTCTTGTGCATCGGTGAGAAGTAGGTGTAGTCCCTCTCTGTGGATCGGAGACAGCGCCACGGGTCATAGAGGTCTTCCCCCAGACAAAAATGAGCTAGGGATGGTCTTTGTCTCCGCCCCGCAGAGGAGGAGTCAAGCATATTATTCATGATTACATTAAAATCTCCACATATCACTAAATTACCTTTTTTCAGTTTGTTAACTTTTTGTATAGTTTTGCGAATGAATCTTATCGGGTGTTTGTTTGGAGCATACAAATTCACCAGAGTATATATTTCATTGTTAATTTCGGACACAAGGATAATATACCTACCATTACTATCATATTGTTCATTTAGGAGCTTTAAAGACACTGAGTCCTTAATAGCTATTAACACCCCATTTGTTTTACTGGAGTTATTTGCCGTAAAAACATGCAAAAATTTTTTATGGGAGCATCTCGGGGTGTTGTGATCCAAAAAGTGGGTTTCTTGTGCAAATAACACATCACATTTCTTGTCCAGGGCGGTTTTCCATAGAGATCTCCGCTTAAATGGGGAGTTGAGCCCTCTAGCATTGACAGATAAGAGTTTAAGTGTCATTAGTTTCGTTTGTGGTGCTTCGGTGACATCTAGTGGCGCAGAATAAGTATTGCTTGAAGTGAGGAATTAATGAATTAGCAGTGAGAATCTGTAAGTTGGATTTTAAAACAGTAGTCTGGATTCTCCAGACTATATAACCACAAGTGACCATTGCAACGTCAACGGTCAGAGAATCGAAAGTTAGAACAGTCAACAGGAATAGAATGGATTTGGGATGATCCCAAACGCAGTATTGGGGTAAAGTTATTAAGGTGTTTACCTTGTCAGCCGAACATCAGGAGATTATCTCGGCGACGTCAGAAGGCAGATGAGGCATAGAAGGTGTCATGAGGAAACCAGGTATTTCATCACAGAATAAACTAATCCAACGTATTTTAGGGACGTCTATGTGTCACGGTTGTTCCTGGTACTGCGATAATTGTTGATGTTTGATCTGGGCGGGGTCTGGTCCATAGAGTCAGGGTAGTCGTCCTGGGGGAGGAGTCCCCACTTGCGGAGTAGCTCCAGGCCTTTGTCCAGGGAAGAGATGGTGCACCATTCATTGTTTTTCTCCAAAATGATTTTAGCAGGGAAGCCCCATCTATAGAGGATCTTGTGATTCCTTAGCATTTTAGTAACTGGGATCAGATTATTCCTAGCTTTCATGGTGGCCTGTGAGAGGTCAGCGTATATTGTGATCCCAGCATATGGGTCCGGGAGGGTGCTGTTCAGTCTGGAAAATCTCATAAGTTGATCTTTGATATGAAAGAAATGAATTCTGGCGATCACATCTCTGGGGATTTTCTCAGGGAGATGTTGTGGTTTGTGCAGCCTATGTGCTCTGTCGATAATGACATCCGAGGCAGTGAGAGAAGGGATTGCTTTTTTCATTAGCTGTTGAAGGAATGAGCTCAGGTCAGCAGGTTTAACTGTTTCAGGAATCCCTCTAAACTTCACATTGTTCCTGCGAGAGCGATCTTCGAGGTCAGAGACCTTTAAGCGGAGGGCTTTGAGCTCATCTTCTAAATCCACATGAGCATCCACTAGCTCATTATGGGCTGCAGAGAAGTCATCCATTTTAGTTTCCATATAGGTAACCCTGTCTCCCATAGCACTCAGTTCCTTGCGTGTGGAGTGGGTGAGGTGAGCTATGTCTTGCTGGATGGCCCCTCTCAGATTCAGTATCATTTCTTTCATGAAAATATCAGTCATGGGCTGACCAGAGACAGGCATAGCGTCCAGCTTCTGGGTATAGGAGTCAGCCTGCTCCATGTCGCTGCCTCCCTTCTCCTGTTCACTGCTATCTGCTCCTGGGGGATTGACCCTCCGTTTTTGTTTTACAGGGCTGCTGGATGGGGAGGGATGGGGGAGCTGAGGGTGATTGCTGTCCAGCGACTCACCTTGCAAGTTGTAGATCGCGCCATTCTCCTCCTCATGGCGCTGTGTTGCAGACAGTCCTGCCGCGGCGCCATCTTGGCAGCTCCTGCCTGCTATGTGGGGATAGAAATCTGTTAATTTCCTGGGTCCTTCTCTGTCCTTTCGTTTGGCCATGTCACTAGCGGGGTTCCTCCTGTATTCCGCCGCTCGGATGGGTATTTTTCCAGCCTCAAAAGCCGCTTTTAGTTGCTGATAATCCCCTGATGTGACGGAGCTCTCCTCTCACCACACCATCCGCTCCGGCCCCCGGCTCTGCCCCCCTCTTTTTTTTTATTTTAATGCACTAAAACACACTATATTGCCCAAATGTTTGATGAAATAAAAAAGATGATCTTAGGCTGAGTACATGGATACCAAACACGACATGCTTTAAAATTGCACACAAACTTGCAGCGGCGACAAACTACATACATTTTTAAAAGCCTTTAAAAGCCTTTACAGGTTACCACATTCGATTTACAGAGGAGGTCTACTGCTAAAATTACTGCCCTCGATCTGACCTTCGTGGTGATACCTCACATGCATGATGCAATTGCTGTTTACATATGACGCCAGACCGACGCTTGCGTTTGCCTTTGCGCAAGAGCATTTATTTTGCTTTTTTATTTTATTTTGAAACTGTTCCTTCCATTTATTTTTTTACCAATGTTATTGTTATCTCAGGGAATGTAAATATCCCCTATGATAGCAATAGGTAGTGACAGGTACTCTTTTTTTGAAAAAATTGGGGTCTATTAGACCTCTGCCCTCAAAGCATCTGACCACACCAAGATCGGTGTGATAAAATGCTTTCCCAATTTCCCAATGGCGCTGTTTATATCTGGGGGGGGGGCGACATTCCCTCACACTGCTTGTAAAAGCAGTCTAGAGGCTAATTATCTGCTAGGATTGCTTTTACATGAAGGCTGACCGCTGGCTGAAAAGAATGAAAATATATATAGTAGCGCTAAACTAAAACTAAACGAGGTAGACAAAAAATTATTTTGTCGTGCTTGTATGGGGTGCATATACCTCCTATTAATACCATATGAATAATTAGTGATAGTGAGTGAACCTACACCATAAATAACATATACCAAACATCAATAGAAATAAATAACACAATACACATACATATTATATAAATAAACAATGATGCATAAGGTGTCTCACAATTATGAGACACTAAATTATTAGTCCATATGTGCAAAGCAAACTGGTTAAACAACCAAATCAATGCAATGAAACACCCGTGCAAAAACAATTTCCAAGTCTCCACCGTATTGGTCTGAAGGCCGGAGTGACTTCCACCACCATAAATAGGTCAGCAGCTTACCAGAACTAGTTGGTCCCCTGTTACGGACTTTGAGTAAGCACTACAATAGTGTGAAATGCGTTAGCCAGATGTGACCAGTTTGTTTTGTTGTACAGTGTGTGTTTTGGTTTCCTGAACCTTTTTTGGAATAAAGGCTTTTTACCGGAGTGCTGCTATCCAGAAGACTTTCCTTTCTTTGATTGCAAACAAAATTGACGTCCTTTTTTCCCCACAAATAGAGATTTCTTTTGGTGGTATTTGATCACCTCTGCGGTTTTTATTTTTTGTGCTTAAGGAGTCCTGGGGGTTGTAGGATTGTCACATTAACTTCTGTCTCTTCAATGGAGGTACGATGAAGAAGATGTGGGGTGTAATCTCCGATTAGTCCACTGTAGGGCGCTGTGCTGGTTATGTGCAGAGCGGTGAGAAGACACAGCCATTTTTTTTGGTGATCAAATACCACCAAAAGAAATCTCTTTTTGTGGGGAAAAAAGGACGTCAATTTTGTTTGCGATCAAAGAAAGGAAAGTCTTCTGGATAGCAGCACTCCGGTTAAAAAGCCTTTATTCCAAAAAAGGTTCAGGAAACCAAAACACACACTGTACAACAAAACAAACTGGTCACTTCTGGCTAACGCGTTTCACACTATTGTAGTGCTTACTCAAAGTCCGTAACAGGGGACCAACTAGTTCTGGTAAGTTGCTGACCTATTTATGGTGGTGGAAGTCACTCCGGCCTTCAGACCAATACGGTGGAGACTTGGAAATTGTTTTTGCATGGGTGTTTCATAGCATTGATTTGGTTGTATAACCAGTTTGCTTTGCACATATGGACTAATAATTTAGTGTCTCATAATTGTGAGACACCTTATGCATCATTGTTTATTTATATAATATGTATGTGTATTGTGTTATTTATTTCTATTGATGTTTGGTATATGTTATTTATGGTGTAGGTTCACTCACTATCACTAATTATTCATATGGTATTAAGAGGAGGTATATGCACCCCATACAAGCACGACAAAATACATTTTTGTCTACCTCGTTTAGTTTTAGTTTAGCGCTACTATATATATTTTCCCTTTTGAGTTCTCATTGATTATGTTTTCAGGTTAGTAGCTGCATAAGACCGAAACTTAGGCATTCTGACGCCAGCCATTAATTGCCACTCTAATTCTTGAGCGCAATTTCTTTCTTTTTTTCTTGAAAAGAATGATACCAAGACCGGCAGGCATCATTCTGTTATAACCATTCAAAGTCTAGCAACATACCTGTACGTTGCTGGTCCTTGTTGAACATGTATTGTAATCTTTTTTTTTCATGCAGCCTATTGGCTGAACGAAAAAAAGAGATTGATCGGTGGGTATGCCCACCATTAGAATACCTCCTTTCATCCACCCACTTCTAATGATGGGCATACATGCACCATTTATATATGCCGAAGCATGGAGGTATCCTCCCGCAAAAAGATTATGCCATGTACACACGGTCGGACTTTTCCACGGGCAAACCTCCATCAGAATTTTGACCGTATGTACGCGGCATTAGGAGCAAAAATCGTACCTCTGCCCCTGCTGCCCCCATGCTTCGGCATATATGCTCTTTTTTTTAACTGTGGTGGTGAAATCACCTCCTACAGCGTTGGAGTCATGGCTTTATGTATCGTGGGAGCAAACGCTGTTGCTGTCAAGATAAATAAATCCGCGCTGCAACTGAATGGCGTACCTGCTAAGCAAATGATGGTTAACATTAAAACAAAGTAACATTACAGTATAACAGTAAGACCTTACCATACCATACCTGCAAAGCAAATATCAAAAAAAAAACTAGTAAAAAATAAAAAAAAATTAACGCAACCTGTGCCTAAAATATATATATGACAAAGCATTGGGGCATCCTCCCGCAAAAAAGTTATGCTGCGTACACACGGTCAGACTTTTCCACGGGAAAGCCTCCGTAGGAATTTTATCCGTATGTACGCGGCATAAAAAGTTATGGCGCGTACACACGGTCAGACTTTTCCATGGGCAAGCCTCCGTCAGAATTTTGATCGTATGTACGCAGCATTAGGAGCAAAATCGCTCCTCTACCCCTGCTGCCCCCATGCTTCGGCATATATGCTCAATTTTTTTAACTGTGGTGGTGAAAGTTGAATGGCGCACCTGAAAACAAGATATAACATACCTGAGAAGCAAGCATGATAAAACATTGCAGAATAGAATACAGTAAAAAAGAGCAGAACAATAGAGAGAAAATAGAGAGAGAGAGAGAGAGCAATAAAACAACAACTACTTTTGTTTTATTATTTTATATTTTTTTTGTGTTTTTTTTTTTACGTTTTTTTATTTTTTTACTTTAACAACTGTAACAATTTGGGTCTCTCAAAATGCGATGGCATCTTGGGAGACCCTGTGTAAGTGTGTCCTAGTCTGTGAAATGCTGTACCCTACGCTAAGACTTCACTTTTGTGTGGAAGTGTTCAAAACATTTACAAATGCACAGACCAGGATTGTCAGGACAGAATGGACAAAAATAACGGGTGTATCGCCTAAATCCGTGCTTGCTACAGACACAACATCTTTTTTGGGGGGCTCGTTTGGTAGGGGTACTCTCAAGGACATACGGAAAATGTCTCTCATGCAGCCGGCTTACTGCATTTGGTTGGGGATGGTGAGGTGCAGATCCGCCTGGATACAGGAGGTCTGTGACTATAACATCCTGGAATTTAAGGGCGGATAACGTCTCACCTGAAGCTCTGTATAGCACATGAGCATTCAGCAAAGCCAATTGAAATAAGGATAGAGACACTTTTTTGTACCAGCATCTCGCCTTATGGGCAATGTGATACGGCGCCAACAACTGGTCGTTGAGGTCCACCCCTCCCATACTTTGGTTATATTCGTGGACAAAGAGGGGTTTCCCCACAAAACCAGTCGCCGTACGAATTTGGACTGTCGTGTCTGCGTGAAGGGAGGTAAGAAGGAAAACATTCTTATTATCCCTCCTCTTCACAGCGAGCAAAATATTACACTTCAAGCAGGCTCTCTCCCCCAGCCTAAGACAAGAATCTACAAGCCCCTGGGGAAATCCATGGCAATTAGGTCGCACGGTGCCACATGCTCCAATCTGATGATCAAACAAGTGACTAAACAGTGGCACGCTCGTGTAATAATTGTCCACATTCAAGTGGTACCCCTTTCCGAATAAGGGTGACACCAAGTTCCACACTATCTTGCCAGCGCTCCCTATGTAATCTGGGCAGTTCTCCGGCTCTATGTGACTGTCTTTTCGCTCATAAACCATAAAGCTCCATACATAGCCTGTTGCCCTGTCACAGAACCTATAGAGCTTGACCCCGTATCTGGCACGCTTGCTGGGAACGTACTGTTTGAAAGACAAGCGGCCAGAAAATTTAATCAGGGACTCATCAACTTGATCGAGAGTCAACTAGGCTGCAAAACATTTGTTGAAGTGGTTTATGAGGGGCCGAATATTTTTAGAGCCGATCAAATTCAGGATCTCCACGTGGACGACAAAGTTTATTGTCGTTGAAGTGCATGAACCGCAAGATCTGCTTGTATCGTTTCCTGGACATGGAGGCAGAGAACACGGGCATATGGTCAATTGGGCACAATGACGAGAATTTATGTGTGCCCATGTTGAGGGAAAGGACCAGAAAGGTTTTAAATTCGGAAACCGTAATTGGTTTCCAATCTCTGGCAATGGAAGGCAACTGGGGACTAGCGGCGATGAATTGACCAGCATATAAATTATTCTGGTCCACAATCTATAGAGATCTTCCGTGAAAAACAGTGAATAAAAATCAAGTGGCTTAAAATCAGCTGTTTCCACCTGAATACCGGGTTGGCCAGTGAATGGGGGAAGTACGGGTTCTGCAGAAGTGTTGGGCACCCAATCAGGATAGGCAAATTCTGCAGGAAGGGCACTATGGACACGATGGACCTGCCTTTGTCTTCTTCTTGGTGGCAGCGGGAGACTAGCCAGCTTGACCTGCACTTATGGGACTCTCCATGTCACCACGTGATACTGCAGTGCTGGATGTACGTCCAGGCTGTACTAGGCCGCTGGTGCTTGTCAGTTCACCAGAAGGAATAGTGGCGCTAGTACTACATCTGCTCCATAATACGAGAGCCCTGCGGTTCTTGCTCCTCAACAACATCAGAAGATCGGGGTCGGGTACGCCTGACCTTAGCAGGGACCTCATCTTCGTCATCAGTGCTATCTGACATGGAGCCGCTGTCTTCTACGGGAATGTATTCTGAGCCTGAACCTGACAGATACGTGACCTCCTCTTCACTATCTGTCATGCTCAGAATCTCGTAGGCCTCTTTACTAGTGTACCTTCGATTTGCCATTTTGGGCTCTAAATTTTGTGGTACATTAGCAAGATTCACAGGTAAAAAAGCACCTGACTGTCAGCAACTGTATCAAACGCTACCAAAAAAACTTTTAGCGATCGCAGGGATCAGACCTGTCTCTGCGAACGCTGCAGTTATGTGTGTTGTGTTTGGTAAGTGACAGTGATCAATCGATACTGCACTTGAGTGGGCTGGGCTGGGCTGGGCGGAGGGACTAAACGCAGGTGCTAGCAGGTATCTGGGCTGATCCAGCTAACACTGCGTTTTTGGGAACCCTAAACCGATGGGGACGCTAGTATAGATCTGATCAGATCAGATATTGATCTGTTAATATACTATACCACTAAGGGAGGTGTATGCTTTGCGCGTGGGTGATAGCGTTACTGGCACTAACCTGCCACTGCCTGGGGCGACGCAGATCCTAACTGATGCTAAAACCTAATTGATATCACCCGCCGGGCGATCAGGGGGTTAAACCTTTATTGGGTTATATACGGCGGGTGCCCTGATGCTATAAAAAGCAAACTAACCAACCAGCGTCACCCGTAACACTTATACAGTGATCACTGATGAAAGGGTTAACTAGGGGCAATCAGGGGGTTAAAACCTTTATTAGGTAATATATTGGGGTACCTGACGCTATAAAAACCTGGCGGCGAACCTAAAAAAATAGCTGGCTACCTAGGGGCACCAGCGACACTAATACAGCGATCAGAAAAATGATCGCTTAGTGACATTGGTGATAGGGGGTAAAAGGGTTACCTGGGGGGCGATCAAGGGGTTAAACCTTTATTGGGGGGGTTAGAGGGCTACCCTGGACCTAAAGGGGCCTAAACCTAACTGCCCTGACACTTTTTACAGTCACAAATGACACTAAATGCAGTGATCAGTAAATAAATGATCACTGCAATCAGTGACACTGTGACTGGGGGTGCAGGGGGTGACCTGGGGGGGGGGGTGATCTGGGGGTGACTGGGGGGTGAAATGTGTGCCTATGTGTACCTGGTGTCAGTGTACTGTTGGTGCACTTACTTGGATGTCTTCTCTCCTCTGCGCTCCGGACGAAAAGAGCGCCGCATGGAGAGATGAAATCACTTCCTCTGCCTGTGTTTACATTACACAGGCAGAGGAAGCATATCATTCGCAGGGAGCGATCGCGAGGGTGTGGCCAGAAACCAATAGCCGCACCCTCATCTTGGATCTCAGCTGAACCGAAAACGACCGCCTCATGTATCGGGGGGGTCCGATCGGACCCCCCACCCGCACGAAGGCAGTCACGTACAGGTACGTGATTGTGCCTGTCCGTGCCATTCTGTCGACGTATATGTACATGGGGAGGTCGTTAAGTAGTTAAGAAACAAATCATATTTTGTGCATCCCCTGCAACAAAAATGACATTTTTGATGAGCTATTTCCAAAGGGAAATCACGTCTAAAGGGATGCAGACTCATTCACTTTCCCCATTAAAGCCGTGCAGGTCCAGCAGCTGATTGACAATTATATAGTGCACCCCCTAAGAAGCCGCAAGTGTAAAGCGATCACCCACCCTGCACAGCCTGGCACACGCATCTTCACAGCACAATTGATTCAGAAGAACAGTCCAGTGCTTTGTTTTAAATTTAATTGAGGGAAATAAACTTGGATATGGATATTATGGGATGCCCACTTGATCAAAGCAGTAGAACTCTTCGGGGACACAACTATACACAGTCTGTATATACACTTCTCCTCTACCTGCAGCACAAATCTTGCTTGTAGAACTACAACTACCAGGACCAGCTGGCACTATTTGGATGATCTGACAAAGGCTTAGTCCGATGAGTAGCAGAATCCCTTTACAGATGTTTGTGTAGCAAAGTCCTAGTGCCTAGCTGTCCTCCTCTTGTGACTACTGATCCCAGAATCACCTTTTCAGGCATGTCCAGCCCACCTGGCTGCAGCTGCCCTTTTCTCCATCCCTCCTGGCCAAGACTCCACAGTCCTCCCAGACTGACTCTGCATCTATCCCAGACTGCTCTCCTCAGTCCTCTCAGGCATGCCTCTCAGACCTCCCCAACTGAAACACTTGCTAGCCCACCTGGCTGTCTTCCTCCCTGGAGATTTGCCATGCCTCCGGTTTAGGACACCTCTGTGTGTCGTGAATAGGGTTCCTTTCACACATGAGCCCAGGCCTGAGGTCACCCTTCAAGACTATGGGGCACCTTTAAGGGCCACCAACAGCCAAACATTCCATCTCCAGCTTCCACCCGAACTTCTCTGCCCCAGCTTGGCTAACCCTGAGTATTTAAGGGAGCCTGCCCCCTGCCAACCTATCTGTTGGGGATGGGTCAGGGCCCTCATGAATACCCCAGGCAGCTCCTGCTCACATTCACTCCCATTCTTCTAGAATCTTTTACAAGTTTCTAGAAGTACATAGATCACCCAGAGTTACTCTTTAAGAGAGGACATGATTACAATGTACAATATATTAAAAGTGACTTCAGTAACAGTAATAAACTGTTTACTGTAAGGTCCTGAAAAGGACATGCGGCCATGATTTGAGGTTAAAAGAAAGGAGGCTTAACCTTAGATTGTGGAAAGGGTTCTTTACTGCTAGAGAAGTAAAAATGTGCAATTCCCTTCCCTAGGAAGTGGTTCAAGCTGAGAGTACTGACAACTTTAAAACATTTTACATGTCTTCTTTAGAATGCAGAATATATGGGGCTATGGGAACTTTTAAAGAATAAAAATCATACACACATACACACACACAGGATGAAATGGATGGAGCTGTGTCTTTTTTTCAATCTTTTAAACTATATAAACTATGATTGTCTTAACATTTGTGTTAGCGTAATGAATAATACCATAATATTTGAAAAATGTGTGTAATGGTATCTTTGTTGCCTTTCACCGGGCGAATGTAACATTCTCTAACATTTCAGAAACATTTGATCATGAAAGCTACCATTCACCAATAGAGAAAATGGCCTAACATTATAGGCTGAGAACATTGGACCAGCAGAGGAAATATGGGGAAGATCTCTGCAATGTGGACAGTCTATGGAGAATCCTGTGTGAACAGAAAACCAAATGGATGCTTAGTCAGGATGAGACAATGGTCTGGTATAAATATTGGCTTTTTGGGCATTAAGGCTGGGTTCTCACCTATGTGAATTGGATGCGGGTTTCCCCGCACCAAATTCGCATGACAGGAGATTGTGACCGGCTCACAATGGAGCCAGTTCACATATCTCTGGGGTGGCTGCTGGGAGACTTGTACGTATTTGGCTACGTTTCAGGGCCAAACTCAGGCAAAGATTAGGCCCTAATTCACCCCTAAAATAGAGAACAGGGACACACAGCATTCCTGTGTGATTCGCGGCCGTCTTCAATGTGAACCCAGCCTCAGATAAGTGGCCAAACTTTTTCCCATTCAACCTTCTTCTGGATTGGAGTGGATAATCACATACAGAAGCAATATTTCTACAGCTTCTATATATGACAACCTAATGATATCAGTGATTCCTAAGGAGCAAAAGGAGGTTTGTGGGACTTTGAGTGAAACATGGGGAAGTGCTTCCATCCCAGGTACAGAGGAGGGGGCGGTGGGACTTTAAATGAAGCAGTTGACAGGTAGGGGTAGAGATGAAAATAATCAAGTTTAATGTGTATATACAATACTGATGCAATACATGTATGTGAGGTGGAATTCCTAAGGAAGCAGTGCATGCTTTCTCCCGGGGCATCTCTAGGAACCATTGACATCACTAGAAATCCCAGCCACATAAGCAAAGAGGTGGGGATAGCAGTGACAACAACTGGCCATATTTAAGCATTTTTCATTTACAAGAAAATGACCACTGTCCATTCTTTTGTGAATGAGTAGGGATGCTGTGTAGTCATTATATTGGGCTTCTACATTCTGATAAGCCAACCCACCAACAGACCTCCACTTTTACTGACCAGGGTTGTGGGGAAGAGGCTCTTGTTCTTATCAACAAGACATACCACCCATGTTGAAGGCATGTGGTCTGGTTTAATTTGGGGGGGTGGTGCCTGCTCATCCCTCCCCTTTCCTGGCTGCCAGGCTGCACGCTCAGATTAAGGGTCTAGTATGAATTTTTAGGGAGACCTCCCACATTTTTTTTGTTTTGTCGAGTTCCATATTAAAATACAATTTTTTTTAGGATACGCTACAAGAAAAGGGACTTTTACAAAGAAAAAAAGGTTAAATTGAAAGCAAGTGACATCTTACTGCCAGCTTCTTAAAAAAACAAAAAACAAAAAAAACAAACAGAAACTTTCAGCACTTTTGAACATTATAGAGGTGCACCCCTTTAAAGGTAAGATTGGGATACCCCCTCCCCCGGGAAGTTATTTAAAGGAATTTTGCATTTTTATTGTTTCACTTTAAGCATTTGAAAAAAAAATCACTGCTCCTGGTCAAATGGATTTTTTTTTAAATATTTTTGTATTGGTACACTTTCCCCAGGGCAGTGCCCACCCTCCATGTTATTTTTACACCTCCTTGCCTAGTAGCCTAGAAAATGGGCATTTTTAATTTGTTAGCCAAACAACGCTCAAACAGAACCCAATGACATGTAGATCTGACAGCATCGCTCCAAGCCTACTGTGTGTAATGTCCCATCAGCTTCTACCTCTGCTACAGGTGCTAGTCCCAAAAAGAGCAGATCTTTTTTATTACCACTGCTAAATGTGACAGCTAGAAAAGCAAAGGGAGGGGGAGGCGCCAACTGGATGTATAACACAGGGTTCAGAATAAAAAGTGCACAAAATGAACACTTACATAGTTCAATTGAGGAAGAATGCCCATCGGGATATGATCAGTCCTGGGGTGCCTGTGTATTTTCCTGATTGACAGCCCCCAGCTCAGGTGCCCGCCCTGCCCGGTGACGTCATATCCGCTTCCGCGTTCCAGAATGGTCAGCATGGAGCCTTCTGTCATCTTGAAACATACATACAGCCAGTAAAATAACAACCACAATCCCAACAGCCGGGGGACTGGCAACGGAGCCTGCAGAGCAGCATTGGATTACCCCAGGACTGATCATATCCCGATGGGCATTCTTCCTCAATTAAACTATATATGTGTTCATTTTGTGCACTTTTTATGCTGAACTCTGTTTTAAACATCCAGTTGGCACCTCCCCCTCCCTTTGTATTTCACTTGTTCACAGAGGTACTGGACACCCTCTTAGAATGGCTGACTCCTTCTCTTAGAAACACTAGACAATAGTATTGAACTATCAGGAATCACTATTATAGCCATTGCCTATTGTCTTAGGACTTAACACCATTTGGAGCACCAGAATCCCCCCTACATATAAATGTAACAGCTTCCTCCTGGTTGTTAGAGAGCTGGTACCTGTTGGCATTCAAACAACCAATGACTTATCCCCTCCCGGCACATTCAGCTGCCAGCCAGGGATTTTGCGGACAAGGAAAGTCACACCTGTCCAGAACATCTGTGGAGCTTAATTTAGAAGTTCTTGCAAATTCAATAGGACATTCTGTTGCAGACAGTACATGGGCTGAATATTCAGCCACATGGCATAGGTGGACCAACTTTGCTAGGGAACTTGACATACAATTTGATTCTCCTTCTGAAACAGATATTCAGATGTTTATATGTAGTTTTATGCAGTCAGAGTTGTCATAGGGGAGATTGAGACCCATCCCAGCCTAAAAGCATACCAGAATACCTCCATCCCTAAATGTTATGTAAAAAAAACAGGAAGGTAGTGGAGTTGGGACTTTAATTGAGGTATAAGGGTATAATAAATGAAATAAAATAAATAACTTGGATGTCATGGCTCCCTCTAAATTGGCATTACTGGTATAAGTAAACCAGTAATCACAATACATTTATGATACAGAAATGTAATCACAAAGGAGCAATTCATAATCATCATTAATTTAATAACACATGATTAGTTAGGGAACATAATTAATGACATTCAAACATAGTAATAAATAGTAATAAATGAATCATCATTTCTGTATCATAAATGTATTGTGATTACTGGTTTACTTATACCAGTAATGCCAATTTAGAGGGAACCATGACATCCAAGTTATTTATTTTATTTAATTTATTATACCCTTATACCTCAATTAAAGTCCCAACTCCACTTCCTTCCTATCTCATAGTCATATTGCCAAAATTCTGGTCGGTGTATCAATTTTCTTTAAGCTAAGAAACGTACCTCCATGTACAGCATTCTTTTCCATCCAGCAGGCTCTTAAAGGATATAAAAAGAGTAATCATTTTCTGGATAATAGGAGAACTATTTTGATTCAGTTACTAAAAAAGTTTTGTTCAACTACTCCCTTGGTATGTTCTACGGATTTCGAGGTTGTGCTATTTAATGCTGCTTTTGTTCTATCTTTTTTGGTGCCCTCCAAATATCTGAATTATTACCGAAAAATTAGAAATCAGTTTTGGGTTTACTGAAACATCATGTGATCATCTCTGAGACAGGGATACAATTGTTAATATGTTTCAAAAACAGACAGGACAGGTAAGGGTATTTGGATCTCTCCATGCCACTGTGGAGATGTGGATATCTGTCCAGTCAGATCGGTGAACAGATATCTAGCATTTAGGCCGGTTGGTAAAGGAGTCTTTTTGATTCATTCAGATGGGTCCCCTCTCACCAGGTATCAGTTCAATTTAATTTTAAAAGCATGCATGAAGAAGCTGGATTTACAACAATTTAAGTTTACCTCTCACTCTTTCAGGATCAGTGTGGCTACGGAGGACGCTAAGATGGGATTGGATGATGCAATAATCAAAAGGTTGGGTAGATGGGAATCGCAACATTTTCAAATTTATGTCCGACCTGATCTCTCTCATTAATTCTGGGCACTAGAAGATAGATTTGGATCCTGGGCCATTTTTGTGTATTGGGAAAATAAAAGAGCCATGAAGAGCTGCTATACATCCAATTTGTCTCTGAATCCTGTAAAATTTCAGATATGTTGGAAAGGAATTAGAGGTTTTCAGTGGTCTAATTTGTGTTTCTATCCCTCCAGGTTGCTTGAGTTATGGCCACCCCCTGATGTATTAATCGCTTATTTAGGGGGAAACGATGTTGGGAAAATAAGAACACTGGATCTTGTGTTTATGATGAAATGTGACCTTCATAGATTCAAGTTAGCATCCCCAAATACCAAAATAATCTTTTCAGAAATAGTTCCTCGACTCATATGGCTGCAGGATGCCCATTTAAAAAATTGAGAAAATTAGGAAACGTCTAAACAATTAGGAAAAAATCATGCCACACATTGGCCGTTTTTCCTACAGACATAGTGATTTAGAGGGTGGTTTTGCTGGATTATATAGATCCGATGGCATTCATCTGTCAGAAATAGGAGAAGATATCTTTAATGCAGGGTTGCAAAACTGCATTGAATTGGCCGTGGTTGTGGGGTAGGCCGGGCTTGAGATTTCAAACCCGGCGTATGGGGACTTTAGTTAAAAATATTCTGTATGCTCAAATCCATTAAGACTGAGCTGTTTTTAGTTTATTGTTTGAAATTTAAGAATTTTATGAATTAATAAAATTATCAAGATGTTATTATTTATTGATTTGAATACACCAATAAATTTGCCGCTGCCAATTTTTTGACAACAATTTGTTATGTGTCATTATTTAAATAGGTATTTGTCTTTATAGTATTCTTGGAGGGTAGGTGCAGCCTGCATTCCCATGTGTTTTGGGGTGTAATTGTAAGTATGCCTATGCGAGAGAAATGTGTGAGAAATAACTTGTTAAAATGACACCTTTGTGAAAAAAATAATAATAGAATTAACTTAAAATACAACTTCAAAATCTCACCAGGCCTCTTAAATAAATTGAGGTGTCATTTGGGGAGAATTGTCCTGTTATTTTAGGGCCTCAAGAAATTAGGCCATCAGTACATCTGGCCTGATCAATTTTCAGTTAGAAGGAAATTGCTAAGTTGTGCATCACCACAGGGTGACACTGTGGATGCACCTAGTGTAAATGTGCCAACGTCCCGATATTCAATGGGAGAATGTATATTTAAACTAAAGGTGGACTTTAAACGGCACACAGATAGATATTGTAAAAATTCTAAGGGTTTTATTGTTGGTAGAAAAATATAATTGAATTTAGGTAAAAAGTACATTAATGTAAGACACTGACATTATATAACAGTTATCTATAATTGATAGGGGGTCCCATTTACAAGACTCGACACATCTCCCAGGAATTACATTAACATGTAAAGTACACAAAGTAGAATAGAATAATGTATAGCCAACAAACACAAATGAGGAGTTGGACGGTATGCACGAGAGATGGCTGGTCTTGTTGATGGGTCCAGTAAATTCAAAGATAAAGATCTTGCTTTCGCTCGACTAGTTTCGCGTTCCAAAAAGTAATTCACTCACCTATATAGGTTCTATCGCACAAAAGGCCCTACAGATGATGACCCAACAAAATGGAAATACCAGTACTCCATCAACCTCATTCCCTGCAGGGTTGGGACCTACCAATATGCAGGTATCCACTGCAGCAGTGGAGGCTAGCTCGCAAGCTCTATCTCCCAGCCTGTCCCAAACACCCACTTTACACCCATCAATTCAATTACAAAACTTTAAGAAGCAAAGTACCCTTGACTGCCATATTAATCAAGGCAATACGCAGATTCTAAATTTTCAGACACTAGGAGTGCATCAGCATCCAACGTAGAGATGGATGTACTGAATCTCACTCCTTACCGATTTTCTAGGGATGAACTTAATGTACTCAAATTTGGGTTAAATTTTTGCCCCACACAAAACATAGATAGGTACGAATTTATTAAGGACATTCATATGTTCGTTAGAAATCTTACTTTTAAATATATATTTGATAGGGACCGTATCCGTACAAAAAACGAGAAAGAATTTTCTGAAAGTATCAAGCACTTCAAAATGGAAGAGTTTAGGGCGTTACGGGATTTGATATTACTCCTGGACGAAAACGATAGTGGGGATGTGCAGGATGAAGTCATGCCTGTACCAATTAAGCCCCTTGTAAGGAAGTTTAAACCCAAATCCAAAAATTTCCCAGACCTTGCTACTAGCCCACAAGCCTGGGCTTTTCTATGTAATGTTATCAGTGATACAAAACGCCTTAAGATATTGCCCAAACACAGTAATCTTACTCGTGCGCAACGATTGGGCATTTCCAAAATACAGAATCACCCTGACGTGGTTGTTAAGGGAGCTGATAAGGGGGGTAACATTGTTCTTATGACTAAAGATTTTTATGAAAACATGTGCCTCAAGATTTTGTCAAATCTTGAATGGTACCGGCCCATTACTGTTGCACACACTGCACCTTATAAAATCCAATTCCTGGGTATCATTAATGATGCCTTCACTAAGGGGCTAATTAACCAAGATGTCTACGATTACCTGAATACTCGGTCCCCCAGGGTGGCGACATTTTATGCACTACCGAAGGTGCATAAGAGTTCGGTGTCGCCCCCTGGGAGACCGATTATCTCAGGGATCGGATGTTTAACGGAAAATGCCAGCAAGTTGGTTGATTCAGTGTTAATGCCACATGTCATGGCTCTTCCTTCTTACATTAAGGACACGCTAGCTCTCCTGAAACAAATAGAGGGTATGGTCGTTCCTCCAGACTCCCTCCTCGTGACATTGGATGTGGAGGCTTTGTACTCTAGCATCCCTCACGAGCAGGGAGTCGGGATGATACGTACCTTCCTCTATGAAGAAGACCACCACCAGTGGCCCTATAACGATTTCATTGTTGGACTATTACAGTTCATTCTTACCCACAACTGGTTCAGCTTTAATAACTCCCACTACCTCCAGGTGCAGGGCGTAGCCATGGGCACCTGCTGTGCCCCTGGCTACGCCAATCTGTACCTGGGGGGGTGGGAGAGGGACTTGTTTTCGAACGAGTCTATGACTAGATTCACTGACAGTGTTCTCGTCTGGATGCGCTACATCGATGACGTGTTCATCGTATGGACAGGTACGGGAACATTGTTCGATGAGTTCATCCAAAAGTTAAATGTAAATCAATACAATCTAAAATTTACTTTTAGTCGTGATCCTAATGTAACCACCTTCCTGGACTTGACAATTTCTAAGAACATAGACAATGTGCTCTTTACGAGCCTGTTCCGCAAAAGTACAGCAGGGAACACGCTACTGCATGCAAACAGTGCTCATCCACCAGCCTTGATACGTAGCATTCCCTATGCTCAATATATCAGGCTGAGACGGAATTGTACACTGTCATCCGACTTCCAAATACAGGCTAAACTACTAAGGAATAGGTTATTGGCCAGAGGCTACAGTAAATCTCTATTACGCCAGGCGTATAACAAGGCCAATAGCCAAACCAGAAATGAACTCCTGTATAAAGTAAAAAATACCCCTTCTCAATCCACCGTTAAAGTAATCACTAGGTTTTCCAATCAACATATGGACATACGGTCCCTACTCAAGAACCATTGGCACCTAATACAAGATGATCCCACCCTGGGTAAATATGTAGGGGCACAACCCGAGATCATTTTCAGGCGGGCAACCTCGCTCAGAGACAAACTTACTGCTAGCCACTATGTTCGAAACTGCAACAATGTCACTAATCGAACTATAGGGACGTCACAATGTGGGAAATGCTCTTTCTGTAAATGGGTTTTACCCTGTCAAAATACTATACTCCCCAATGGTGAGGTTTTTTTCCCAAAATTTTCTGCTAACTGCCGCACTGAGGGCGTGGTTTATCTCATGACCTGCAAATGCGGTAGTTTCTATGTGGGTAAAACAGCCAGACAGCTAAGACAACGTATCAACGATCACATTTACTACTCGGGCAACGGGAAGATGTTGACACCTATTAGTCGACATCTGGACCTCTACCACCGTTTTGATACCTCAGTTGTGTCTTTTTCCGTTCTGGCCGTTGTTCCCAAAAGTCCCAGAGGGGGTGAGTGGGATAAAATCATCCTCCAGAGAGAAACTATCTGGGTTGAGAGGTTGAATGCCACACACCCCCCTGGTCTAAACGAAACTCAGTCATACAGACCATTTCTGTAAATGACTGATCTCAACTACTTTTGACCATTTGGAACATGATTTCTGTCACTGACATATATACCACTCTGATCGACATTAGAATATATTACGGGCTGTGGATGGGGGTGAATATTTATTGCCACACTAATGCCATACATACTTTTCCACATATGCTATGTGCCTACTCACGTTAACACCCCCTCCCCCTCTCTCTCTCCCCCCATCCCCCCCTCCCCTTTGTATTATTATATGTCTATTTCATTTAAATCCTGACTGCATCTCGATTGGATGTTTCATCTAGTTGCATAATACTATAAAAACAATCCTTCTTTAGGATAAGTTGGACAATGAATGCCATATGTTAGTTTCATCAGTGTTACTAAACTCGTGTTGTATGATAACTTTACCCCCCCTACTACAGCCGACAGATCGAATATGTTACAAAAAAGACACACAGAATACACACTCTAAATCATGCTCCTAAATGGTTAAGCTGCTGTATTGGAATCCCTGTATTTAAATTAGCTATTGTTTACTAGTTTAAAGGTACTATTCCTGGATGTATATATATATGTAGATTATGTATTTTTGGTTATTTATATGCCTTCAGCATTTTTATTTAGCTCTGTATATTATGTCTGGATCTCCTTTTCGATGACCACAGGTGGGTGTATTCACCCTCTTTCACCCCCTGTTCTTGCTGTGCCCCGAAGCCTATGTACCCACACTGATGGCTGCAATGGTGGGTGGACTTATTGACCACTGCTGGTATTTAGAAAACGACCTTTTGACCTGTTTTAAGGGAGCAATCGGCTCCCCCTGTGGTATGCTTTGTCACTGCCGCACTGGTCATGGGCTTTTGTGATGGCAGTGATTACGGCGCACATACATGAGCTGCTTGATCCCCTATGATGACGTGTCTGCTAGCTAGAGCGACGTGACGTATGTAGGCTCCCGGAATACTTCCCGGGTTCCGCCCTGTCACTCTCTCATTGGCCCCAGGCTGCTGCGTGAGCAGCGCCTACGGCGCATGCGCATGACCGTTCGAACTCGCGCACCAGCGTCATTTCCGGGTGATATGACGCCTTCCTGTAGGGACACATAAAAACGGTGCACTATGCACTGTGAAGCTGTCCACAGGAGAGGTTCCGTCCAGGTCTACTAGCATATAATCCCTGACAAGTCATAAGGTAAGAACCTTCCATCTGGGATACTAGCAGATAGATCTAGGGAAGCGGGTTCTCTCTAAACTTCCTCTTTTGTAATTATGTTTTTCAGCTGGGTCAGTCTATCATTAGGGGTCACCCTAACAGAGTACCATTGTGTGGCTCGAGCAATTGCTCCTGATTGACACACACCTTTACAGTATCGTTTGGTCTGCTATACCTGGATTTACGTTCCCTACCTACCAGTAGCCTGTGCATAGTTATATATATTTTTTTACTCAAATCACGCATGATTGTTTACCACGGTGAGCCTTTGGCATAATAATACATATATGAATACATTTCCCTTTCCCCCCCTTTCCCCCCCCCCTTCTCCCCCCCCCCCCCCGCCCCTCCTTCCTCTCTTCCCTTCCCCCTCCCCCATCTCTACTCCCCACTTTTTATTTTGTTTCAAAACACCTACTTTTGACACTTATGGGTCACGTTATGTGTTTTACTTTTAGAATGTGTTTATATAATACTGGCACCCTGTGATACACGGATTGCCAGGTAAAAATACCTAGGCTGGTTTCACTACCTAACACGGCCTTGTTCGTAAGTATAGAAACTATTATATATATATACTTTTTTCCTTTTTTTTTTTTTTTTTTTTTTCCTGTTCTCACCTCCTTGTTTCTGGTGTGCCTTGACGGTGATCATTGACACATTATTTCACTTACGTTTTTATAAGAATTTTTGCACCTGCTATCTAATTTGTTCAATTTCTAAAGTAATTTTTTCAATAGTACCTATGGATATGGACTATTTCATATTCCAGTCCTTTCTCTTTCTTCTTTCTTTTTTCCTCCTTTCCCCCCCCCCCTTTCCCCCCCCTCCCCCCTCCATTCCCTCTCCCCATTCCTTGGTTCTTTTCTTTCCCCCCCCCCTTTTTT
Organism: Rana muscosa; assembly: GCA_029206835.1. Classification (NCBI taxonomy): domain Eukaryota; kingdom Metazoa; phylum Chordata; class Amphibia; order Anura; family Ranidae; genus Rana; species Rana muscosa. Next base: position 6,687,090 of record CM055116.1, on the reverse strand, counting down.
TCATTTTTTCATGCTTTTTCTACAACTTTGCACAGCTACTTTCATGCCCCATCTGTTGTGTGATTGGTTTCGGTGCTGGCAGTGTATAGGTGGTGGGTGTTTTATCCCTCTGTGGTCAATCGAAAACTTTTAATCAATGTATATCAGCTTCTTCTTTATAATGTGTTTTTTATTAGTTCTATTCTAGATACAAGTATTAAAATTATATTATATTAACTGAAGTATCTCTTTTTGAACTGTTTATGTATAATCTTGACAGAATACTATGCTCCCGACGAAGCGTTTTGGAACGCGAAACTAGTCGAGCGAAAGCAAGATCTTTATCTTTGAATTTACTGGACCCATCAACAAGACCAGCCATCTCTCGTGCATACCGTCCAACTCCTCATTTGTGTTTGTTGGCTATACATTATTCTATTCTACTTTGTGTACTTTACATGTTAATGTAATTCCTGGGAGATGTGTCGAGTCTTGTAAATGGGACCCCCTATCAATTATAGATAACTGTTATATAATGTCAGTGTCTTACATTAATGTACTTTTTACCTAAATTCAATTATATTTTTCTACCAACAATAAAACCTTTAGAATTTTTACAATATCTATCTGTGTGCCGTTTAAAGTCCACCTTTAGTTTAAATATACATTCTCCCATTGATCAATTTTCAGATCTATATCCGATAGTATGTAGGCCTTCCCACAGACTAAATAATATACATTGATTTGGGTTATTTTTTACCAAAGAAATGTAGCAGAATACACGTTGGTCCAAATTTATGAAGAAATATTATTTATTTGCAAAATTTTATAACCAAAATTTAACCAGAATAGATTTCTCATTTATATTGCAAAACAAAAATAAATCTCCATCTGTTAAAAAAACTGATAAAATTGCATTTGGGTACATTGTTGCATGACTGAGTAAATTATCATTCAAAGTTACAGTACTGAAATCTGAAAATGGCCTAGGAAGGAAAGGGGGGGGAGCCCGTTCTTGAGGTGGTTAAAACACAATAACTAATAGAAAAAAAAAAGAAAGCTAAAACAGAGGACCACTCCTGGTCAGATCCCTCAAGGTGACTTCAAATCCCCCCAATGTGCTCAGAATTAATATGATATCTTAACTTTTTAAAACAATCCTCCAGCTTGCTGGTTAAGCACTTATAAAAGTGAAGAGTGCATGCCTGCTATTACACGTTTAGCCCCAAAACGTATAGATACAGTAGATGTCCACGATATTGTGTCAATCTTGCCAATATAGCGGCGAGATTGACACCCTATGAGCCCCGTCGCGAGAGCCAGCGCCGAGCTGGCTCCTCATCGGGAAAGGAAAGTTTTTCCTTTCGTAATGAGCGACAAGCATTGCTCACATTGAGGCCGTGGACGGAGATCTGATGTGGATTCCCACCAATACCAGGCACTGTGTTTGGTATGAATTCTGAGTTGGAACTCCACACCAAATTTTAATTAAAAAACCGGCATGGGTTTCCCTCCAGGAGCATACCAGGCCCTTCGGTCTGGTATGGATTTTAAGGGGAACCCCTAAGCCGAAAAAACGGCGTGGGGGTCCCCTTCAAAATCCATACCAGACCCTTATCCAAGCACGCAGCTCGGTCGGTCAGGAAAGGGGGTGGGGACGAGAGTGCGCCCCCTCCTGAACCGTACCAGGCCGCATGCCCTTAACATGGGGGGTTTGGTGCTTTGGGGCAGGGGGGTGCCCTGCGGCCCCCCCACCCCAAAGCACCTTGTCCACATGTTGACCCTGGCCGTTGGTTGTCGGGGTCTGCGGGTGGGGGGCTTATCGGAATCCGGGAGCCCCCATTAATAAGGGGGCCCCCAGATCCCGGTCCCCCACCCTATGTGAATGAGTATGGGGTACATCCTACCCCTACCCATTCACCTGGAGGAAAAAAGTGTCAATAAAAAAAAAAACACTACACAGGTTTTTAAAGTCATTTATTAGGCAGCTCCGGGGGTCTTCTTCCGACTTCGGGGGTCTCTTATTCTGCTCTTCGGTGCCTTTTTCCTTCTGCTGGGCTCCTCCGCTATCTTCTACCAGCTTTTTTGCTAACGGAGGGGCCCGATCTTCCCCGTCGTATCCTCCCGCACTCTGTTGTCCTTCTGCCGGGCTCCTCCGCTATCTTCTTCCAGCTCTTTTGCTAGCGGAGGGGCCCGGTCTTCCCCGTCGTCTTCTTCCCTCTTCTCCTCTTCGATGTTGACACGACGCTTCCTTGCGCTGTAATTCCGGGTGCGCGGTGCGCAACAATTTATATAGGCCTCTTATGATGTCACAGTCCCATCATGCTCCGGGTGTTCCCCCTCAGGATTCATACCAAACACAGTGCCTGGTATTGGCGGGAATCCCCGTTGGATCCCCGTTCAATACAGTGTCGCGTCGCACGCGGCCTGAGCCTTCTCGCTATTGCAGCGAGCGCGAGAGGTCAGCACCCTGTCGCCGAGAATCTGCGCGATGGGATCGTGATGGAAATACATTCTCGCGGTCACCTACTGTACTTTGCTGTGTGTGACTTCATTAATTCAGTGCCAGAAATATTTTCTTGAATAACTAGAGTCATACAACTCTGATATGAAAGAATCTAAATAGCCAAAGAACTAGCATTCTCCAAGTACAGATCAACAATTGCAGCCTCCATTAGGGAGACCAGTGAATGTCTGTTTGTTGATCTCCCCTATCTATTTGTAACCCGGAAGTGATCGGTAAAATGTCACTTTGGGGCCCTTCTGTCATTGGCTAGAATGGAGCATGATCTGCATTTAATTTGTTTAATGGAGGGCAGGGGAGACATCAGGGGTCTCATTAAAGGGAACCTGTCCCAAAAAAGTAACACATAGGGGACTTGTGTCCTCGTGTTATAAAAAAAAATATGTTTAAGAAAATAACCCCTCAAAATACATATATATGAGCCAACCCAACCCCCACATACACACATACAAAAATAAACACAGATGTTAGGGGTGCCTGCACACAAAAGCTTCAATTTGTCTACACATGTTATCAACACGCATGCTTGAGTGAGAACAATAATTTTAGACCTGTTATCAGTTATCTGGCATCAGTGGATCATGGGTGCAATGTCAGGCTCCTGCAGACAAGGCCTTCAGCTTTCTGCCCATACATCTGTACAGGCTTTTTGTTAGAAAGCTGGAGGACATGTGAGTTGAGACAAAATTTAAAACGAGTCAATTTTTCTGAACTGCGGTCTTTACTACATGACATCAATTGGGACCAAATCCTAGAAACATTGGGAAGAAAAATGGGAATGCTTTAGGAACATATTAAACAAAGGTATCACCTGGTGCATTCCAATGGGCAATACATATAAAAGAGCAAAGGTTAGATTTGGGTGGCTAAACTGTTATGTAAAAAGTCTCATTAACCACTTCCTGTCCGGCCTATAGCAGAACGACGGCCCGGGCCGTAGTTCCGCCACCCTGACTGGTCGTCAAATGACATCTTTCAGGATAACGAACCGGCCGTGCACCTGCAACGGTGGGCAGCACTGCGATCGATGTTGCTGCATGTCAGACTGACACACCGCAACTGTAATCTAGGTAAGGAGCCTCTGACGGAGGCTCCTTACCAGGTGATCAGCTGTGACCAATCACAGCGTGAACCAGGAAGTGCCAGTAAACGGCTATCCTCAGATCGGTGGCTCTTCCGGTCAGAGGGGGGTCTGCGTTGATAATCAGCACATTGATTATAAGCACAGCCCCCATCAGAGGTGCCACCACAATGGCAATCAGTGCCCATCAGCTGCCAGTCAGTGCTCAATCAGGAACACCTGTCAGTGCCCATCAAAGTGCCAATCAGTGCCCATCAGCTGCCAGTCAGTGCCCTATCAAGAAAGCCTGTCAGTGCCCATCAAAGTGCCAATCAGTACCCATAACAGCGCCAATCAGTGCCCATAAAAGTGTCAATAAGTGCCCTATCACTAAAGCCTGTCAGTACCTATTCAGATGCCCATCAGTAATGCCTGACAGGACCTCCTCCTCAGTGCTGCCTATCAGTGCCACATATCAGTGCCTATCCATGCCGCCTATCAGTGCCCATCAGTGCCGCATATCAGTGCCCATCAGTGCCGCCTATCAGTGTCCAGTGTCGCCTATCAGTGCCCATCAGTTGTGCCTATCAGTGCCCATCAGTGCTGCATTTCAGTGCCACCTCATCAGTGTCCATCAGTGCCACATTATCAGTGCCGCCTCATCAGTGCCCATCAGTGAAGGAGAAAACAACATTTTATAACAGAAACAAAGAAAAAATATTTTCCTCAAAAATGTCGGTCATTTTTAGTTTGTTTAGCAAAAAATAAAAACCCCAGTGGTGATAAAAAAACACCAAAAGAAAGCTGTTTGTAAAAAAACACCAAAAGAAAGCTGTTTGTGGGAAGAAATGTATAAAAATTTAGTTTGGGTACAGTGTTGTTTGACCGCGCAATTGTCATTCAAAATGTGACAGTGCTGAAAGCTGAAAATTGTCCTGGGCAGGAAGGGGGAAAGTGCCCAGTATTGAAGTGGTTAAAGACAAAAAAAATGGCTTTAACCACTTCAGCCCAGACCATTTTGGCTGGCTAAAGACCAAGCCACTTTTTGTGATTTGGCACTGCGTCGCTTTAACTGACAAATGCGCGGTCGTGCGACGTGGCTCCCAAACAAAATTGATGTCCTTTTTTTCCCACAAATAGAGATTTCTTTTGGTGGTATTTGATCACCTCTGCGGTTTTTATTTTTTGTAAAAAAAAGAATTTCCTCAGTTTAGGCAGATACATATTTTTCTACATATTTTTGGTAAAAAAATTGCAATAAGCGTTTATTGATTGGCTTGCGCAAAAGTTATAGTGTTTACAAAACAGGGGATAGTTTTATGGCATTTTTATTAATTCTTTTTTTTTACTAGTAATGGCGGCGATCAGTGATTTTTTTTTTTGTGACTGCGACATTATGGCGGACACATCGGACACTTTTGACACATTTTTGGGACCATTGTCATTTTCACAGCGATCAGTGCTATAAAAATGCACTGATTACTGTGAAAGTGACACTGGCAGTGAAGGAGTTAACAACTAGGTAGCGCTGTAGGGGTTAAGTGTTCCCTGCATAGTGTTTCTTACTGTAGGCGGGTGGGCTCTGTGTCACATGACAAAGATCTCCGCTCCGAGTACACGGAGTCAAGATCAGTGTCATTGTCACTAGTCAAAACGGGGAGATGTTTGTTTACACAAGCATCTCCCTGCTCTATACCTCCGTGAGATGATCGCGGGGATCCCCGCGGCAATCGAGTCCGCGGGATCCGCAATCCAGAAGGCAGCAGGGTCGCGCGCGCGACCACATGTCAGGCAGTTAAAGGGCAACGTACAGGTTTGTGGATGTGTCTGTACGTGCCATTCTGCCGATGTATAAGTACAGGAGGTGGTCGGCAAGTGGTTAAAAAATACAAAGGGGATGTGTCATCATCAGCATTCCAAAACTACAAGGAATGCAATAAGAAGTGTAAGAATGAAACCAGGGTGGCTAAAAAAGACAATGTGAGACACAGTGGAGAGTAAAAAAAAACTACAAATATTTTTTTTTTTGTATATTAACAGTAAAAAAAGCGAGATCAGAACGAATTGCCCACATAAAAGACGATGATAGAAGGATAGTTACAGATGACACAAAGAAGGCAACTGTACAAAATGCCTTCTTCTCCTTAGTTTTTTATGCAGGAAAAGAAGAGGTATACTGTGACAGTACTGTTAGTGACACATCACAGGACATACCCTTGTGGCTAACAGAGGCCGGAGTGAAGAAAATAAATACAAATAAATCACCAGGACCAAATGGCTTGCACTCGAGAGTCCTCAGAAAACTCAGTCAGGTTATAGCCAGACCATTGTTCCTAATCTTTGCGGACAGCATACTGACAGGAATTGTACCAGCTGATTGGAGAAAAGACAATGTGGTGCCAATATTCAAAAAAGACAAATCCCTGGAAACTACAGGCCAGTCAGCCTAGCATCAATAGTAGGTAAGTTATTGGAGGAGATAAGGGACTATATCCAACAATTTACTGCAGAAAAAAAATATCATTAGTAGTAATCAGTAGACATGTGCACACTGAAATATTTTGTTTCGGAATTTCGTTTTCGTTAGAAAAATAAATGTATTTAGTTACTCCCGAAATTCGTTTTTATTTATTTCGTTTTTCGTTAGAAATTGCATTCGTCCGAAAATCTGAATTAATTAAGGTTGAATCTGTCATTGAAGGCTCATGGTGTCTGTCGAATGTTCAAAGAAGATTCGACGGAGCAGCGAAACTGTACGACGCTGCAATCATACATTTCCGGTCGAATGTTCCACCTACAAGCTATAGTAGAATTATAATGTTGTGTGGCCTGGACGTGAACGGCAGCAGACGTTTTCTGGAGGAGCTCCGGGTATTCCGAGCAAAATCCGCCACCATCCGTGGATTTAACTAATAACCCTCAACCCAAAACATCCCTGCATGGTCAACACAGTCTCCTGCAGTATACATCACTACTATTCCGGGGAAATTCAGCCAGAGGACACTGGAGTTGCATCTCCTGGGGACCCGGAGGCCGCAGCCATCCTGTAGGCCGGAGGCCTTCCTGAGGAACCAGTCTCCAGCAGTTAAAAAAGGTACAAAGACCAGCACCTGTCCCTCCCTGCCACCCATCCACCCATCTAGGGTGGTCCGGAGCTCGTTCTGAGTCTCGGGGACATCCGCGGCAGGTGCGGCCTAGTGAGGCCTCTGGATCCCCAGACTTTCCTAAAACTGCGCCCCGCGGGAGCACACCGCGGCCGGTCCGCTTCCGCCCCGGAAGTGCGGGCCCCCCCACAGCACTTACCCAGACACCCCCCCTTGGCCCATCCACAACTGAGGGTGCCAGTAAGCACTACCTACCTGCATGAGCTTTAAAAGTCTGTAAGGCAGACATACAGCGGCCATCTTGGTACACCTTTGCAGACTCCCCGGGCCTTCAAGCCACCTGTAGCCTGACACAGATCCAGTCCCTCCACCGAAGCATCTGTTCTGGTCAGTACGGCACCCTGGTGGAAGTTTGTGGCGGGTTTCATCCATTAAAGCGGATAGCAACTGCAGCCAGGACCCCAAAGCTCTGTTGGGCGGACATCTTGCTACACCCGGCCACAAGTTCACAAAGGTCTCCCTTACCCATTTGCAGTAAATCTCCTCCCTGTAACCAGATAAAAGTGATCTGGCCTGATAGACTATAAACAGAAGTCACCAGCAAAAAAGGGGGAAGGGAAGAGAAAAAGGAGGGGGAAGTAGAAAGAGAGGAGAAAAGAGAAAAAGAAGGAGAGAAGAAGTAACTCTAACCACCCATTCCTCTTTATAGGGAACAGAGAACAGCCCTATTATTTTCCTCTCCCCAAGGCCATTGCAGAGATCCCTTCCTCAATAGGCTGCGCAACACAGCCATTAAAAAGCGAACAGTTTACTGTACCCAGAAGCGCTATCATGGCCTCCTCGCCTCCTCTCTATTAGACCTACACATCCCCCCCCTTCTAACCACCATGGCAAATGTGTGATAAAACCCTGAGCAGAGGGGGTGCATGCACGACGCGATGCGAGTAGGACGTGAGTGATCAGAGCTCCGTTATACCTGTTCAAAGCAGGCCAGATACCCACGGCTATATCGCTGGAATATCAGCACAAACTCTCGGACCCCCCGTGGGAACAATCTGTATATGCCAGAAGGGAGAAACAGGCGTTCTCGCCGCTCCACCCACAACCTAACTAACTTTCTCCTAGAATCTGAATCCAAGCAGCACAAGATGTCTCAGGGCGGCACGAAGGCCAGCACACACGCGGCCACGGGGAAGAACCTACAAGATCATCCCCCCTCAGAACCAAACTGTGAGTACACTATACCATTATCTAAAGCTGACTTAGATGCAAGTTTAACATCCATATTTGATAAATTAGTAGACAAAATAGAAACAGAAGTACACAAATCCACAACCGCCCTATCTCAGGAGATTGGAAACATAGGAAATAGAACCGATCTATTAGAAGCAAAGCACGATGAACTTTCACTGGCCCATAATGATTTGAGAAAGGACTATGAAACTTTGGCGGATAGCTTTGCGTTTATGCAGGCACAAGTTGAAGACCTAGATAATAGAAACCGCAGACAGAACATCAGAGTACGCGGGGTTCCGGAATCGGTCACCGATCTCATGCCAACTGTATCAAAAAAATTTCATAATCTCCTTCCTGATAAACCAAAGTCAGCTTTCACCTGTGATAGAATCCATAGGGCCTTCCGCCCTAAACCCACACCTGATAAACCGCCTAGGGATATCATCATGTGCTTGAAGGATTTCCTGGTCAAAGAGGATATCATGCGGGCAGCTAGGAACTCTCCTAATATAGATTTGGACGGCAAAAGAATTCAAATATACCCTGACATCTCCCCAGCCACATTAGACAGGAGACGTAGGATGAAGGAAGTCACTAATGTTTTACAAACAGCAAGGATAAGATACAGATGGGGCTTTCCTTTCAAGCTCACCGTCCCACACAATGGTTCTACATATACGGTTTATAATGTGATTGAGGGTAAAGAACTGCTGGAGAAACTGGGCTTGTTGGATCCGGAGCCTCCTAACCGCCCGCCACCAACCCCCAGATCTTCCCCGATATGGTCAACACCTTCCTCACACCGCAACCAAAAAGACCAAAGAGATCAGAGACGCTGGAGGCAATCATTTCAGAACCAGAATCCCTGATCAATGCTTCTACTCCAGAAAGCCTGGAGATATGATCTTAAATAAGAGGCTGCTTTTGTCATATAATTCCGGAGTTTCAACTGTTTGAGGAGACTGCAGTACGTCTGAGTAACATCGTCCCATATTCCTCAGAAATGACTATTACTGTTATCATTCGGTTTGACTCCCATTGCAGAAAGCACTTTTTAGACATAGGAAAGTGGACTCTAAATTACTGACCTCCTTTTTCATAGGCTACCTGAAGTCCTGTCTCATAGACTGATGTAGAAACTCGGCAGAACTCCTGAATATTATCATCTTATTTTCATTTCAATCCCCTCAGAAATGAATCTCCTCAATGTTGTTTATTTTATATGTTTCCTTTACATAGCAAACTTTATTCCTGACAGCAATGCCTCTCTACCCTCTAGTGATAGTTACACATATCACATGTTTTTCTAGGATGCCTGCTACATCCGTTGTAGTTAGTTTGTCCCCCGGTTCTGCTCTCCGGGATGGAGCCAAAGCTCTCGCTTTTAGAGATGCGGTGCCCTTCCAGGTTTGCAAGAATTGGACTTATTCGTCCTCTTGTTGCTTACGTAAGTTTTTTTGACAGGTTATATCTTGTCCCCATCTTAGTTCTGTTCATGTTTCTCATTTTTGAAATTTTAGCCCATAGGTAGTGTTGAGCGAACCCGAACTGTAAAGTTCGGGTCCGTACCGAACTTTAGCTTTTTCCCAAACCCGAACCCGGACTTTGCCCAAAAGTCCGGGTTCGGGTTCGGGTTCGGCAATCTAATAACGCATTTAGAAATGCTTCAGGGGCCAGCCAATCACCTTTTGATTAGCTGGTGTGCCCTTAGAGGCCATCATAGCCATGCCTACTAATGGCATGGCTGTGATTGGTCAGTGCAACATGTGACCCAGCTTCTATATAAGCTAGAGGCACACAGCACACATGACACTCTGCTTCAGAATAGATAGGGAGAGGATCTAGTCTGCTGCTGCTGTTTTTAGGGAGAGATAGAAAGATAGATGAGGTAGTCCTGATTCTACAATCTGAGGGAAAAGATAGAGAGATAGTGTAGTGTAGGGCCAGGTTCCTGTGTTGGTGCTTTCAGGGAGAGAGAATATTATATCGGAGTCCAGATTCAGAGATTAAAATCAGCGATCTGCATAGGTCTACCTATTTGTGTTGCAGTGCAGTCTTTTTACACTGCCATGAGCCCAGTGTCAGGCCTCGTACACACGACCGATTTTCTCGGCAAGAACCAGCAAGAAACTTGCTGGCAGAGAGGTCTTGCCGAGTAAATCGGTCGTGTGTACGCTGCTAGCGGGTTTCTCGTCGAGAAAACCGACAAGAAACCTCGACGAGAAAATAGAGAACCTGCTCTCTATTTTCTCGTCGAGATTCTCCTCGGCGTGTTTCTCGACAAGAAAAGTGAGTGTGTGTACACTTACCTGTCCGCCCGGAAGCCCGCGCATGTTCGAAATGAATTCGACGCATGCGCGGTAGCTTCCTAGGCATACGTAGGGTATACCAAGATGGCGGCGACGGCATAGAATGTGACGAGCGCATGCTCGACGTAGTCGATGACGTCACCACGTACACTCCTTTCAAAGAACCGCGGGTTCTTTGAAACGAGCGTGTGTACACTCGGCCGGGACAAGTTTCTTGTCCAAGAATCTCGTCGAAAAAAACGACATGTTTTTTCCAACGAGAATCTCGGCCGTGTGTACGAGGCCTCAGAGAAAATCTAACTTTTAGGGGAAAAAAAAGGCACTTTATTGTTCTCTTTTCCAAAAGACCCATAGGGCAAAAAAAAAAAAAGCATTTTATTTTGCTCGTGCAAAAAAAGACCCGTTTAGGGCAAAAAAAATAAAAAATTTGCACTTTAATGTACGCTTGCAAAAAACACCGTTTAGGAGCACAAAAAAAAGTTTGCAGTGTGTTATACATATTTTGAGGTGTGTGAAATAAACAATTTCTATATAGTTTTTCTCCTACTGTGCTTTACTAAAAAAACAACATTTTTTTTGAATAGCATTTTCTGCAGTTCTGTAGCTGTGCAATTCAGCGGTTACGTACTGTGGGTGTGTTCTGCTCTTCCAAAAAACGCTGTTTAGTGGCACAAAAAAAAGTTTGCAGTGTGTTATACATATTTTGAGGTGTTTGAAATAAGCAATTTCTTTATAGTTTTCTCCTACATTGCTATACTAAAAAAACTATTTTTTTTTGAATAGCATTTTCTGCAGTTCTGTAGCTGTGCGATTCAGCGGTTACGTACTGTGGGTGTGTTCTGCTCTTCCAAAAAACGCTGTTTAGTGGCACAAAAAAAAGTTTGCAGTGTGTTATACATATTTTGAGGTGTTTGAAATAAACAATATCTTTATAGTTTTCTCCTACGTTGCTATACTAAAAAAACAACATTTTTTTTGAATAGCATTTTCTGCAGTTCTGTAGCTGTGCAATTCAGCGGTTACGTACTGTGGGTGTGTTCTGCTCTTCCAAAAAACGCCGTTTAGTGGCACCAAAAAAAGTTTGCAGTGTGTTATACATATTTTGAGGTGTGTGAAATAAACAATTTCTATATAGTTTTCTCCTACTGTGCTATACTAAAAAAACAACATTTTTTTAATAGCATTTTCTGCAGTTCTGTAGCTGTGCGATTCAGCGGTTACGTACTGTGGGTGTGTTCTGCTCTTCCAAAAAACGCTGTTTAGTGGCACAAAAAAAAGTTTGCAGTGTGTTATACATATTTTGAGGTGTTTGAAATAAACAATTTCTTTATAGTTTTCTCCTACGTTGCTATACTAAAAAAACAACATTTTTTTTTAATAGTATTTTCTGCAGTTCTGTAGCTGTGCGATTCAGCGGTTACGTACTGTGGGTGTGTTCTGCTCTTCCAAAAAACGCCGTTTAGTGCCACCAAAAAAAGTTTGCAGTGTGTTATACATATTTTGAGGTGTGTGAAATAAACAATTTCTATATAGTTTTCTCCTACTGTGCTATACTAAAAAAACAAAAATTTTTTGAATAGCATTTTCTGCAGTTCTGTAGCTGTGCGATTCAGCGGTTACGTACTGTGTGTGTGTTCTGCGCTGCCAAAAACACCCATTTAGGGCAAGATCCTAATTTTTGAAAATATGAGGAGAAGGTCAAAGGGACTTGGTGGCCCCGGTCGTGGTGCTGCTGGTGGAGCTCCTGTTGCAGGAAGAGGACGTGGTGGATCTGTGCCAGATACACGCACAAGTGAAACACCTTCCTCAGGTGCGAGTAGGCGACCGAGCCTGCGGCGGTATTTTGTCGCGCCTAATGAGGCTGTACAAATGTTTAGGCCAGGACAAGTACAGGCGATAGTAGATTGGGTTGCTGACAGTGCCTCGGATTCCTTCACATTGTCTCCCACCCAGTCTCCTGCTGAAAGATCAGAGTTGGCACCTGCAGCCGATGTCCATCAGTCTTTCACCTCACCCCCTTGCAAATCAGCTAAGCAGTCTGAGCCCCAAATCATGCAGCAGTCTCTTCTGCTTTTCGATGACTCTGTTAGCAGGGTTTCCCAGGGCCATCCACCTAGCCCTGCCCCAGAAGTGGAAGAGATTGAGTGCACCGATGCCCAACCACTTATGTTTCATGATGAGTACATGGGAGGACCATCGCAGCACGTCTCGGATGATGACGAAACACAGGTGCCAACTGCTGCTGCTTTCGCAATTGTGCAGACAGACAAGGAGGGCAGGGGTGAAGACTGGGTGGAAGATGATGTGGAGGACGATGAGGTCGTCGACCCCACATGGAATCAACATTATGCAGGTGACCAGTGTAGTTTGGAGGAAGAGGCGGTGGTCGCACAGAGCCACCAGCACAGCAGAAGAGGGAGCAGGGTGCAAAAGCGGAGCATCTGTCAGCAAGACAGTATGTCTGCTACTGCCCAACGCAGCAAGGGACCGAGCACACCAAAGCCAGGTCCAAGGAGTTCCCCAGCATGGCAGTTCTTCACACAATGTGCTGATGACAAGACACGAGTGGTTTGCACGCTGTGCAATCAGAGCCTGAAGCGAGGCATAAACATTCTCAACCTGAGCACAACCTGCATGACCAGGCATCTAAGTGCAAAGCATGAGCTGCAGTGGAGTAGACACCTCAAAAACCAAGAAAGGTCTCTGGCTCCTCCTGCTTCCTCTTCTGCTGCAGTCTCGGCCTCTTCATCCACCTCTGTAGTGACAGTGGCACCTGCCACCCCGCAAACAGAGGATCTGCCAGCAACACTACCACCTGGGTCACCAACCATCTCCACAATGTCCCATGGAAGCGTTCAGCTCTCTATCTCCCAAACATTGGAGCGGAAGAGGAAGTACCCCCCTAGCCACCCGCGATCCCTGGCCCTGAATGCCAGCATTTCAAAACTCCTGGCCTTTGAAATGCTGTCATTCCGTCTGGTGGAGACGCAGAGTTTTAAAAGCCTGATGGCATTGGCTGTCCCACAGTACGTCGTGCCCAGCCGCCACTATTTTTCCAGGTGAGCCATCCCTTCCCTGCACAACCAAGTGGGGGACAAAATCAGGTGTGCACTGCGCAACGCCATCTGTGGCAAGGTCCACCTAACTACGGATGCGTGGACCAGTAAGCACGGTCAGGGACGTTATATATCTCCCTAACAGCACACTGGGTAAATGCAGTGGCGGCTGGGCCTTAGGCAGATAGCAGGTTGGCGCATGTCCTTCCACCACCGAGGATTGCAGGGCGCTTCAGTTTGCCTCCTGTTGCTAACTCCTCCTACTCCGCTTCCTCATCCTCTACCGCCTCCTCATCCGGTCAGCGTAACACCTTCACCACCAACTTCAGCACAGCCAGGGGTAAACGACAGCAGGCAGTTTTAAAACTTTCCTGTTTGGGGGAAAAACCCCACACCGCGCAGGAGTTGTGGAGGGACATGGAACAACAGACCAATGAGTGGTTGCTGTCAGTGAGCCTCAAGCCTGGCCTGGTGGTGTGCGATAATGGGCGAAATCTCGTAGCAGCTCTGGGCCTAGCCGGTTTGACGCACATCCCTTGCCTGGCGCATGTGCTGAACTTGGTGGTCCAGAGGTTCCTTAAAAATTACCCCAATATGCCAGAGCTGCTGCAGAAAGTGCGGGCTGTGTGTGCGCACTTTCGGCGTTCTCACCCTGCTGCTGCTCGCCTGTCAGCGCTGCAGCGTAACTTCGGCCTTCCCGCTCACCGCCTCATATGTGACGTGCCCACAAGGTGGAACTCCACCTTGCAAATGCTGGCCAGACTGTGCGAGCAGCAGCAGGCGATAGTGGAGTTTCAGCTGCAGCAATCACGCGTGAGTCGCTCTGCGGAACAGCACCACTTCACCACCAATAACTGGGCCTCCATGCGAGACCTGTGTGCCTTGTTGCGCTGTTTTGAGTACTCCACCAACATGTCCAGTGCCAATGACGCCGTTCTTAGCGTTACTATCCCAGTTCTATGCCTCCTTGAAAAAACGTTTCGGGCGATGATGGAAGAGGATGTGGCACAGGAGGATGAGGAGGAGGAGGAGGAAGCGGGATCATTTCAAAGGCTTTCAGGGCAGTCTTTCACAAGTGGCTACGAGGGTGGGTTCCTGCACCAACAAACGCCAGGTACACAATTGTCCGGCAGAAAGGGCACAGTTCTGGAGGATGACGAGGTGGAGGAGGAGATGGAGGAGGAGGAGGAAGAGGAGGAGGCATTTTCACAGCAGGGTGGCACCCAGACCAGCTCGTGGCCATCACTGGTGCGTGGCTGGGGGGATACAGAGGACACAGACGATACACCTCCCACAGAGGACAGCTTTTCTTTGCCTCTGGGCAGCCTGGCACACATGAGCGATTACATGCTGCAGTGTTTCCGCAATGACCGCCGAGTTGCCCACATTTTAACTGGTGCTGATTACTGGGTGGCCACCCTGCTGGATCCCCGTTACAAGGACAACGTACCGTCCTTAATTCCCTCACTGGAGCGGGATCGTAAGATGCGCGAGTACAAGCGCACGCTGGTAGATGCGCTGCTGGTGGCATTCCCACCTGACAGCGGGCGTACGGTGGAAGCACAAGGCGAAGGCAGAGGAGGAGGAAGAGGTCGCCAATGCAGCCGGGGCACCGGCAGCACCTCAGAAGGCAGGGTTAGCATGGCTGAAATGTGGAAAAGCTTTGTCAGCACGCCACAACAACCAGCACCACCAGCTGAGATGGAACGTCTTAGCAGGAGGCAGCATTTCACCAACATGGTTGAGCAGTATGTGTCCACAGGCCTACACGTACTGGATGACGGGTCTGCCCCCTTTAACTTCTGGGTCTCCAAATTGGGCACATGGCCTGAGCTTGCCCTTTATGCCTTGGAGGTGCTGGCCTGCCCTGCAGCCAGTGTATTATCTGAACGTGTATTTAGCACGGCAGGGGGGGCGTTATCACAGACAAGCGCAGCCGCCTGTCCAGAGCCAATGTGGACAAGCTCACGTTCATTAAAATGAACCAGGCATGGATCCCACAGGACTTGTCCGTACCTTGTGCAGAATAGACATGTATACCGGTGTTGTGACAAAAACTGTCCGGCCATCGGATTGTGTCCGGCCCATACTGCGAAGGCGCAGCGCTTGCGCAGTACAGAGGACAAGGAGATTCACAAAATCTCCGAAGATGAACGGCGCCTGCGCTGTGAGTGCAGGTTCAAGCCCCACCATCCAAGTGGACATACGGTAGCACATAGTAACAGGGCCCCTCACGGGCTCGGTTCGATCGCCACGCTTCGGGCACGGCCTCACTTGGCTCGTCTTGAACCACGGATGGTGTGGCCTTAACCTGAACTCACCACGCAGGCGCCGTTCGTCTTGGGAGATTTTAGAAATCCCCTTGTCCTACATACTGAGCAAGCGCAGTACAGGGTGGACACTATTTGACGGGGGACAGAATTCGACACATCACCGGCATTACACAGCCATTGTTGTATTTTTGAATCAGTGTTGGCTACCTCGTCCTCCTCCACCGCCGCTTCCACCTACACAGCCACATCCACTGCCACTTCAACCTCCTACTCCATATGGACCTCGTCCTCCTAGGTCAAGATTATTTATTTTTATTTTTATTTTTTTTATGTTATTTTAAGTTATTTCCCTATCCACATTTGTTTGCAGAGCACTTGCCATGCTCTTAACAACATTTTGCTGCCATTTGCAGCCCTCTAGCCCTTTCCATTACCTTTTTAGAGCCTTTTTAGTCCTTAGAAGTCCGGGTCCCCATTGACTTCAATGGGGTTCGGGTTCGGGTCCGGGTTCGGGTTAAAGTTCGGTCCCGAACCCGAACATCCAGGTGTCCGCTCAACTCTACCCATAAGGCTTATAATGTTTTCATTTAAAAAAAAGGAAGTCCTGTTATCTACATACGGGTATTGATGCTAGACAAAGACTTCATAACTCTAGACTACTTTGGTAATCACATAAGGTATAATGTACATTACTCTGCTAGTATATCACCCCTTTTTCTTACAATACCTCCGGTCACAATCACAACTTTAGCTTTAGACTTAGTCACTATCTATATCCAGAATTTACATTACACATATAACCCAAGCCTGTTATCTCTCCATCACGGAATCATAAAGCCTCACATCCTTAACCGTTTCAATGGGTTTTAAAATAATATCGCACAATGTGCAAGGTTTCAATTCCCCCCACAAATGTAAAAAAGGCTTTTCAGCATTATAAAAGAATAGGAGCAGACGTCATACTCATTCAAGAATCCCACTTTTGCACGACCAATCACCCGAAATACTTTGATAAAGCATACAACCAAGTATACTATACAACATTCCACAATAAGACTAGAGGAGTTGCAATCTTCATACGCAACTCGATTATATTTGATATTCACAGCATATTCAGAGATACGGATAGTCGTTACATTATCTTAAAAGGCACTATAGATAATAGGGCCGTAACAATAGCATCAGTATATGCTCCCAATGAATCACAATCCTCATTCTTCACAAACTTTTTTGAAACTCTAGACCGCTATACCTCCCCCCACATCATTTTGGGCGGGGACTTTAATCTAACCTCACATCCGGCCTTAGACAGGAGTAGAGTCGCACCCTCATCTAAGGCATTTTCCAAAATCCCTGAACCGCTCTCTCAGTAATTTTCAACTTATTGACTCATGGAGAGCTTACAATGTCGGCATCAAGGCGTACACTTACTATTCACATCCCCATAATGTATATGCCAGATTGGATTATATATACTGCACCCCTATCCTGTTAGCAAACTCTTCTAAAGCTGTCATTCACCCCTGCCCGTGGTCGGATCATGATATTACCTATCTTGAAACCACTTATATCCGTCTTAAACCATCCCCTTTCAACTGGCGTCTAAATGACTCCTTACTATCTGATCCTACAATAGCGCAATCTGTCTCTACACATATAGAGAATTATTTTACTGAGAACATTAATGACGAAACACCTCACTCCTCGATCTGGGTAGCTCACAAGGCAGTCCTACGAGGTCAATTAATCAGTCTCGCTGCCAAAAAAAATAAAGAAAGGCTCTCAGACATTAGATGTCTTACTAAAGAACTCAATAACTTATACAACAAATTACAACACACCCCCTCCCAGGATCTTACAGATCAGATCAAATCCAAACGCCTTGCCTTAGACCAAATTTTATCCGCTAACACTGAAAAATCCCTCACATTCTCTAAGGCTAAATTCTTTCTCCATAGCAACTCCTCCTCCGCTATGTTCGCCAGAAAACTTAATCAAGCCAATAATCCACCTCATGTCTATAAACATAGAAATAACGCGGGTAACATCGTTACTCACCCACAAGAGGTGCTGAATATCTTCTCCTCTTTTTACAAAGACCTCCTTTCAGGTCCACAATCCCAACCTAATCAGTCCTCTAAAATTTGGTTAGATGATATCCCTTTACCCTCCCTCAACACCCAACAGATAGAATCTCTCAGTGCACCATGTACAGACTTAGAAATAATAAATATAATTAAATCCCTTAAGACTTCTACAGCCCCAGGCCCGGATGGCTTCTCCTCCACATATTATAAAAAATATGCATCTCTTTTAGCCCCCAACTTATCTAAACTCTTCAATCACGTACTAGACGGACATCAATTCCCAAAAGAAATGCTCTTGGCGAACTTATCTTTAATACCCAAGCCGCTTAAAGACCATTCTCTCCCGCAAAATTTCCGCCCCATTTCAGTTCTCAACAATGACTTAAAAATCTTTGGGAGACTTCTTGCAGATAGATTGGCAGCAGTAATCACTATCTTAGTACACATAGACCAAACAGGATTCATTCCTGGACGCCAAATAACGGACAATATTAGGTTGGTGACCAACATTATACAAGATGCCAACATACACTCCAAAGAGCTTTGCCTCCTCAGCCTAGATATCCACAAGGCCTTCGACAGCGTATCTTGGTCGTACCTTAATCATATCTTACCCAAATTTGGTATCCCAGATAAGTTCCTGTATGGCTTTAATGCACTATATCACTCCCCCCAGACCCGTATAAAGATCCCAGGACATAATTCAGAATTCTTTCCTCTTAGTAGGGGAACTAGACAGGGATGCCCTCTTTCCCCACTCCTGTTCGCACTAGCAATGGAACCCCTGGCCCACAAAATTAGAAACAGCCCTGATATAAAAGGAGTTGTCAAGGGTGAAGACGAGTACAAAATTAGCCTTTATGCGGACGATGCATTAATCTTCCTTACTGAACCTCACATATCTATTCCCTCCCTTCTTAAAGAGTTGAAATCATTTCATAACATATCGGGTTTAAAAATTAACATGAATAAATGCTCTGCCCTACCCATCAATCTCTCGGAACACTCACAGACCATGCTGACGAAAAATTTCCCTTTCATATGGTGCCCCCACTCGTTTAAATATCTTGGTGTCTCTATCACCTCCTCACACAGCCTACTATTTAAAACCAATTATATCCCTCTATTCAATAATATATCTACACTCCTCAAGACCTGGTCAACCCTTCATATCTCATTTCTAGGCAGAATTTGTGCCATTGAAATGACAATTCTTCCCAAACTACTATACTACTTCCGCTCCCTTCCCAATAACATCCCTAAAACTAAACTTGCTTCTCTCCAAAAAGAAATCAATAAATTCATATGGTCAAACAAGAAACCTAGATGCAGCCTCGCACACATGCACAGACCTCAAACTATGGGCGGGATGGGTCTCCCGAACCTGTGGCATTATTTTCTTGCCGCCAAGCTTTCTCAGTTAGCACAATGGTTCACGCCCATTCAATGTATCCCTTGGAAAAAGTTTGAATCATCCTCAATCTCCCCCTGGTATTTACAGGGAATCCTTTGGTCCAGAACAACCTCATACAGCAAACTATCCAAATACAATGTAATTGTAGCTCACTACTACCAATTGTGGCTCAAAGCCCAACATACCTTTGAATTATCTTCACTCACCCCCCCTGGCTTCCTTCCTAGGTGACCCGAGATTTACCCATGCCTATGGAAACTATCAATCTTTTGCCTATTGGATCAAAAACAATCTTACTACACTCAAATCTTTACAATCTAAATATGAATTCTCCTCATTCACAGCTTTGCAAGATAAATATGGCACTCCCCTTTCCGAATTTCAACACTACAACCAAATCAAAGCTTTCTATGCAGAATATTACTCTCTCTCCACCCTTCCCACTGTAACAATCTTTGAACGGATTTGCATATCTTCATCTAGAGATAAGGGCATCATATCCCGCCTATACAACCATCTCAATACTTTTCACTCACCTGACAAGTCCGTTCAAATGCTCCATTGGGAATCAGACATAGTTAGCACCTTCACAGTGGATGAATGGCATAGCATGTCAGATAATCTACGTAAGAGTAACAAAGCTATCTCCTTCAGAGAGACTCCCACAAAAATATTCTCTAGATGGTATCTCACCCCGTCCAAGCTTCACTCTTTCTATCCCTCAATCTCCCCAAACTGCTTTAGGGGTTGTTTGGAACCAGGCAATATCCTACACATATTTTGGAGCTGCAAACACCTACTTCATACATGGCGCAACGCAGTAGAAATCTTTGAAAACTCCACCAAACAGAGGTTCCCCATATCCCCACAAATATGCCTTTTATATGCTAAGGTTCCTAATATTCCAATCCCATGCATGAGACTCTTTCACACTTTATGCAGCTCCATCCAATGGATGATTGCCTCTAATTGGAGATCCAAAGATCTCCCTTGGTCGCAGGTACTGGCTAGGATGGAGATGATGAAACTTTCGGAGAGAATCTATCACACTCTCCATGATACCTTCCATGTATTTGAAAGGAAATGGTCATATTGGCGTACAGCATAATTTAACAATTTAGTCCCTAAGGCTCCACTTACACTCTTTTGTGATACTCTGAATTCTTGACCTATAGTGCTTGTTTTGTGTGTTTGTGACATATACCCGTGAAATATATCTTTGTACCTTATTACTATGTCTACAACCAATATTTGCATATAAGAACTCTACGTTTTTTTATATTGATTACCTTTATCAACACTTTATGTACCTGTACATTTAAACTTCCAAATAAAACTTTGTAAACGAATTATAATGTTGTATGACTAGTAATAATTATATTTATTAATTATTATTACAAGTCAACCAACATTAGAATTCTTCTATAGCCTATGGGCCGAGCATTTGACCGGAAATGTACGATTGCAGCATCGTACAGTTTACCTGCTCCGTCGAATCTTCTTAGAACTTTCAACAGACATCATAAGCCTTCAATGACAGATTCAACGTTTGTATGTTTTTCGATGCTTTGTCGAATCTTCGTCGTTCACGTTGAATTGTCAAGTTAGTTCTAGCTATTTTACTGCTCCTCCTCTTTGGTTACAATCAGCCAATAACATTCATCATCATCATTTTTTTATTTTTCTTCCCCCACGCAATTCCAGCAGCGATCTTTTCTCTCTATGTCAAATCTTTTCTCTCTATAATGTCAAATCTTTTCTCTCTCTAATGTCGAATCTTTTCTCTCTATAATGTCGAATCTTTTCTCTCTATAATGTCGAATCTTTTCTCTCTATAATGTCAAATCTTTTCTCTCTATAATGTCGAATCTTTTCTCTCTATGTCGAATCTTTTCTCTCTATAATGTCAAATCTTTTCTCTCTATGTCGAATCTTTTCTCTCTATAATGTTGAATCTTTTTTCTCTATGTCGAATCTTTTCTCTCTCTATGTCGAATCTTTTCTCTCTATGTAGAATAATCTTGGACTAATAGAGTTAAGGTTAGGCACATTCGACCACAGGTTCGATAGACACAGATTGTTATTGTCAGCCACACGTCGAATCTCCTATCTATATCGAACTGTTGTTGCAACGAAAACGAAAATTAAGCATTTGTTTATGTCTGAACTTTCGGTTTTCGGATTCTGCATTTTCGTTTTCGTTTGTTAAAATATTAACGAAAATACCTCAGATGAAAATGCATTCGGACGAAAACGAATGCACATGTCTAGTAATCAGCATGGGTTTACAAAAGGTTGTTTCTGCCAGACCAATCTGTTAACATTCTACAAGGAAACAGGCTGCCATCGAGACAGGGGAAGGCCTATGGATTTAGTGTACCTGGATTTCGCAAAAGGATTTGATACAGTTCACCCTAAAGGGCATAATCTACAAGCTGAGGTCTGCAGGCATAGAGGTTTGTTCTTGGGTAAAAAAAATGGTTACAGGGGCGTGTCCAAAGGGTAGTGATAAATAACGTGTACTCAGACTGGTCTGGAGTGGTAAGTGGGGTACCCCAAGGTTTTGTCTTGGGACCAATTCTATTCAATTTATTCGTAAATGATATGGAGGGTGGGATAAATAGCTCAATCTCAGTTTTTGTTCAAAACACAAAATTAAGCAGGACAATAACTTCACATCAGGATATAGAAATTTTAAAGAAAGACCTGAACATAATAATGTAGTGGGTAACTACATGGAAAATGAGGTTTAATGTGGAGAAATGTAAAGTAATGCACTTGGGGGCAAAAAACATAAATGGAAACTATTCACTAGGGGGAGAACCGCTGGAGGAAGCATGGATGGAGAAAGCTCTGGGGGTCCTAGTAGATCACAGACAGAGCAGTAGCATGCAATGTCAAGCTGCAGCTACCAAAGCCGGCAGAATATTAGCATGCATAAAAGAGGGATATACTCCAGAGATAAAACTATAATCCTACCACTTTATAAATCTCTGGTTAGACCACATATGGAGTAATCTGTCCAGTTCTGGTCACCAGTCCTCAGAAGGGATGTGCTGGAACTGGAGGGAGTCCAAAGAAGGGCAATGAAACTAATAAAGGGGATTGGAGGACCTCAATTATGAGGAACACCTGCAAGCACTAAATTTATTCTCGCTGGAGAAATGACGATTAAGAGGAGATATGATAGCAATTAAAAAATATCTCAATGGTGATCCCAGCATAGGAAAAAAACGATTCAGTCTCAAGGAGTGTAAGTGTAAGAGAACACGGGGCCACACAATGAGATTGGAGGAGAAGTGGTTTAACCTTAAACTGTGCATGGGTTTTTTCACTGTCAGGGCAATAATGATGTGGAAATCTCTTCCACAATTGGTGCTGTCAGCGTGGAGTATGGATATTTTAAAAAAAAAGTTTGGATGTGAATCTTAACCACTTCAGCCCCGGAAGAATTTACCCGCTTCCTGACCAGGCCATTTTTTGCGATACAGCACTTCGTCGCTTTAACTGACAATTGCGCGGTCGTGCGACGCTGTACCCCAAAAAAAATCCTGTTTTCCCTCACAAATTAGAGCTTTATTTTGAAGGTATTTGATGACCTCTGCGGATTTTATTTTTTGCGCTATAAACAAAAGAGCAACAATTTTGAAACAAAAACAATATTTTTTACTTTTTGCTATAATAAATATCCCAGAAAAAAAAATCTTCATCAGTTTAGGCCAATATGTATTCTCCTACATATTATTGGTAAAAAAAAATAAAAAATGCAATTAGCATATATTGATTGGTTTGCGCAAAAATTAGAGCGTCTACAAAATAGGGGAAAGATTTGGGCATTTTTATTACTTTTAATTTTTTTACTAGCAATGTCGGTGATCTGCGATTTTTATCAGAGCTGCGACATTGCGGCGGACAGATCGGACACTTTTGACACTTTTTTGGGACCATTCACATTTATACAGCGATCAGTGCTATAAAAATGCACTGATTACTGTATAAATGTCACTGGCAGGGAAGGGGTTAACACTAGGGGGTGATCAAGAGGTTAAATGTGTTCCCTCAGTGCCTGTTCTAACTATGGGGGGACCGACTGACTGAGGGGGAGACAGATCATTGTTCCTAAGCATTAGGAACAACAGAACTGTCCCCTCACCCCTGACTGAATGGGGATTTGTGTGTTTACACACACAAATCCTGGTTCTGGCTCTGTCAGGAGCTATCGCGGGTTCCTGGCGGACATAGCGGTCATGCACATTGGTACCTAAGTGACGTGGCGCACACCCCCTTTACCTCTTAAAGCGCCTGCCATACAGCTACGGTGATTGGAAAAAAGGAAAATCACGCTAACCCGTGACCATACACTAACAAGTGATGGGATAAATAATCAATGATTACCAGTGAAACACACATCAATCAGTGAAAATTAATAAGTGAAAAATTGATAATCAAAAATTTAACTAAAATACAAAAAAATATATATGTGATATAAATTAATATCATACAGTCCATATAAAAAAATTCTTAAATAGAGTCCATTAGATGACACCAGTGCTCTGTGTAAAAAATCATATGAGGTGAAATTGCATCAAAATAAAAAATGACGTTCTACCACCAGACAGTAGGAATTCTGTCTCTGGTGTCATCTAATGGACTCTATTTAAGAATTTTTTATATGGACTGTATGATATTAATTTATATCACATATATTTTTTTTGTATTTTAGTTAAATTTTTGATTATCAATTTTTCACTTATTAATTTTCACTGATTGATGTGTGTTTCACTGGTAATCTTTGATTATTTATCCCATCACTTGTTAGTGTATGGTCACAGGTTAGTGCGATTTTCCTTTTTTCCAATTTGTTATTATGTATTGTTGTTTGCATTTTAATCACAGCTCCCAAACACAGATTGAGCTACCAGTGAGAATATCTGGTGGTTTCTTTTAGCATATTTAGCGCAGTTTTTCAATTTTCCTATATTAAAAAGATATTAGCAAATATCCATAATCCAAATGACTCCCAAAAGTCACTTGTGCAAAATCCAAATAGTAACAGTCTATCGTAATTTTCTGTGCAAAAAAAATGGGTGACTTTTCCGTGCTCCCCTCTTGTATATGCACTCACCAGAGAGCCTTACCCCTGCAGGGGTAAAGAGCGTGTAGTAAAATATACTCCCACTCCTGGTATCCCACTCGCCCAGGTATCCTCCTCCTCCGCAGCGTTGTTTAAATGATCGAGTATCCCCAGAGAGCGTTACCCATACGGGGGGTAAAGAGCGTGTAGTAAAATATACTCCCACTCCTGGTATCCCACTCACCCGGGTATCCTCCTCCTCTGCAGCGTTGTTTAAACAATCGGGTATCCACCAGAGAGCGTTACCCATACGGGGGTAAAGAGCGTGTAGT
Organism: Rana muscosa; assembly: GCA_029206835.1. Classification (NCBI taxonomy): domain Eukaryota; kingdom Metazoa; phylum Chordata; class Amphibia; order Anura; family Ranidae; genus Rana; species Rana muscosa. The sequence goes on along the minus strand of CM055116.1, from coordinate 6,662,642 downwards.
AAAATATACTCCCACTCCTGGTATCCCACTCGCCCGGGTATCCTCCGCAGCAATATTTAAACAAACAGGTATCCACATGTAATTTAATATAAGAAACGGACCCTCATAGAGTGAATCCGTTAAAAACTATATGTATTTATTGTTTAAAAATAACTAATCCTTATGCTTTTTTAAAAGGGAGCTCCAAATGTCCCAGCTCACATAGAAAAACAAGCAGTCTCCGGGGTCTGTACGGCGTGCGTTCCACAGACCACACCAAGAGAAACCGTAAGTACCGTAAGTGACGTAATGTGTCCCGCCTTGCGCCTTTCGTCATTGGACGTTGTCTGATGCCCTGCCATCTTGGTACACCCTACGTCTTATATAACAGATGGAGATGTTGTTGCAGCTGCTTTCAATCTTGCCTAATGTTAACCTAATAATTGGATTTCACTATTGTGAAGTTTTTTATAGGGAGGCAGCAGCTTAATACATACCTAAACGTGGAATTCCAATTAAATATAATGTATTACATGTGTATGCCCTAAATTTTTGGTAAACCATTGCACTAATATCATGAGACAGAAAAGTATGATACTGCAAGCATTGTTTCTCCAGGGTCTCTGCTTTCAGAAAATATACTGTATACCATTTAGGACAGGGGGTCTCAAACTGGCAGCCCTCCAGCTGTTGCAAAATTAAAAGTCCCATCATGCCTCTGCCTGTGGGAGTCTGGCTTGTAACTGGCAGCCTTGCAATGCCTCATGGGACTTGTAGTTTCGCAACAGCTGGAGGGCCGCCAGTGTGAGACCCCTGGTTCAGGGGTTTTATACAATCTTCAGGCCTAAAATTATTTTTTAAACATGGGTGCAAAAATTAAAAAAACAGCTCCAGAAGTGAAAAAAAACTAAACATGAACCTAAAATGGGTGTCATTTTTGTCTGGACTGACCGAGTATAAAAAGATACAAGGAAACTTTCATTGGACGCTCTCACCTTATACTTTAGTGTGAGTGGATTTATTTCAGATTTTTTTTTATTTATTTTAAAAGAGAAATCCATGTCATGTAATGCTTGAGCCAAAATGTAGACTGCAATATACACTCTATAGGATGTTTTCTCATCAGGATAATATAAATCAAGTGGGCGTGTCAACACACCACAGTCCCTAAGAGGACGTCTAGTTGTGAGTGGAATAAGGACATTTTTCATTTGGTTTTTTGAAAAGCATCCACATTGGGATATGAGAATATCCTCCATCAGGGGGTCATTTGGGCGGCTGGATGGATAAATACTATAAAAATGTTTCCACAATCCCTTTATGTAGAGATGGGGGAATGTAAACACCAAGCTGCAGTTACTGAGAATAAAAAACATTTCACTCATTGACCAAGAATCTGGTATAATAAATGTTTTCTCCGTGTAAGAAGGGACATTATTATCCATAAACTTGTAATAAGTCAGACTAACTGAGCCACAAATAATAAGAACTTCCGTGGTTGAGGTCCGCAGCTCTGGGGGAATTTTATTATAATTCTTTATAGACACCAGAATCTTGAATTCAATACAAATTCCATGATTAGATAAATGTTTGCTGAGTTGTCGGATCTCCCTCTCTCCGTATTCATCATCAGATGTAAGGATCCCGACCCAGTTCCACTTCAACCTTTCCAGTAACTTTGCTATGGCCACATATTGCATCTCATCATCCGAAACTGTCCGGAAAAAGTTTGGATACATCTTTCTATCACTCAGTAAAGTATCTCTGGCTCCATAACTAACCTAGAAAGAAAGAAAACAGTCTGTATAAATCATGTGGAACTCATAACCACTTCCAGCCCAAGGCCATCATATGACGTTCTTGACTTTCAGTGGAAGTATCTGAATGATGCTTGCAGCTACAGGCATCATTCAGATATCTTTTTTTCAGCCGGCGATTCTGAGCACCCACATATGTAAACGTTGTTCAAACTACACATGTGAGGTATCACTGCGTGCGTTACAGCAAGAGCAACAATTCTAGCACTAGACCTCCTCTGTAACTCTAAACTCGTAACCTGTAAAAAAAAAAAAGCGTCGCCTATGGAGATTTTGAAGTACCCAAGTTCAGCGCCATTCCATGAGTGTGCACAATTATAAAACGTGACATGTTGGGTATCTATTTACTCAGCGTAACTTTATCTTTCACATTATACAAAAAAATTGTGCTAACTTTACTGGTTTGTTATTGTTTAATTCGCGAAACTTTTTTTTTTTTAAAGAAACATGTTTGAAAAATTGTTCCGCAAATGCCGTGCAACATAAAAAGTTGAAACAACCGCCATTTTATTCCCTAGGGTGTCTGATAAAAAAAATATATAATGTTGGGGGGATATGAATAATTTTCTAGCAAAAAAAAAAATGATTTTTACACGTAGGAGAGCAGTGCCAGAATAGGCCCAGTATGGAAGTGGTTAATATCCAAATGGACAGAAAAAAACCTTAGAATTTTTTTTTTTTTTTTTTTTAAGAGCAACAAACATGTCATCTGAGCTGTCTATAATAGATGTATAAGCAGATTTTAGTGGTGCTTTTATTTCACAGAGTACATTTATTATTTCATAAATGATTACAGCCATCAGTGAAAGCTCATAATATGATATTAAGGGGGGATTTATCAAAACTGGAGCAGCCAGAATCTGGAGCAACCAATCAGCCTCTATCTTCAGCTTGTTTAGTTAAGCTTTGAAGATGAAATATGGAAGCTAATTGGCTGTCATAAACAACTGCACCAGATTCTGGCTGCTCCAGTTTTGAAAAATTCCCCCCTAATAGTTCTTCCTCCTGTAATCCCACCTAGGGGTCTCCTGGTCATCAGATTTCTGGACAGACACTCCCACTGCAAGATTGATTTTGGATTTAGCTGGAGGTGGACAATCGAGTATAAACACAATTACCAGCTCAGCTCCTGAACCTGAATATCCTTTATGGACCAGATCAATGTTTACATTTCCACTATGGGTCTGTCTATTCAACCAGAACTCTAATTTCTTCAGATAACAAAAGTGATATTCTGTATATACTGTATATATATATATATATATATATATACACACATTGAGCAAAATGCCATCAAAATGCCATCAATAAAATGCACCTGTGTTCGTTGTCCATAGCATACGTCTTCCCATACCATAACCCCACCACCACCATAGGCCACTCCATCCACAACGTTGACATCAGCAAACCGCTCACCCACACGACACCATACATGCTGTCTGCCTTCTGCCCTGTACAGTGAAAACCGGGATTCATCCATGAAGAGAACACCTCTCAAAAGTGCCAGACGCCATTGAATGTGAGCATTTGCCCACTCAAGTTGGCTACAATGACGAACTGCAGTCAGGTTGAGACCCCGATGAGGACAACGAGCATGCAGATGAGCTTCCCTGAGACGGTTTCTGACAGTTTGTGCAGAAATTCTTTGTTTATGCAAACCGATTGTTACAGCAGCTGTCCGGGTGGCTGGTTTTAGACGATCTTGGAGGTGAAGATGCTGGATGTGGAGGTCCTGGGCTGGTGTGGTTACACTTGGTCTGCGGTTGTGAGGCCGTTGGATGTGCTGCCAAATTCTCTGAAACGCCTTTGGAGATGGCTTATGGTAGAGAAATGAACATTAAATTCAAGGGCAACAGCTACGGTGGACATTCCTGCAGTCAGAGTGCCAATTGCACGCTCCCTCAAAACTTGTGACATCTGTGGCATTGTGCTGTGTTATAAAACTGCACATTTTAGAGTGGCCTTTTATTGTGGCCAGCCTAAGACACACCTCTGCAATAATCATGCTGTCCAATCAGCATCTGGATATGCCACACCTGTGAGGTGGATGGATTATCTCAGCAAAGGAGAAGTGCTCACTAACACAGATTTAGACAGATTTGTAAAAAACATTTGAGAGAAATAGGCCTTTTGTGTACATAGAAAAAGTAGTAGATCTTTGCGTTCAGCTCATGATAAATAGGGGCAAACACAAAAGTGTTGCCTTTATAATTTTGCTCAGTGTATATATATATATATATATATATATATATATATGTAGCGGGGTCTCTAAATTTATGTGGGACACCCAGGTGTGGAAGTATAGGGATAGTGGACCATTTGTGTTTGTGGAGGATTGGATGGTGTAATAATCTCCTTGACCTCTGGGTGGCGGGGTACCCGGAGGCTCAAGGTAGATTTGCCATTACAGTGCTACCCTTTTTGTCCCTTTCCGGAGATGGTACGGTGAGGGCGGGGAACCTGCCGTGGTGTCGATGGGAGGAGATAAAAGGGGGAGACGCCCTAACCACGAGGTCTTCTGGAGGAAGTTCTTCACGCGCCCAGACACCTTAGGCCTGGGTGCGGGCGGGTTCTGGATTCCGGCTCAGGTGCCCTAGGCCTGACCGGAATGGAGTTGGAGTCCATCCCAGGCACCTTCAGCCTGGGGTGAGGTACTGAACTAGGAGGCCTGGGGTCCAGTGACTTCGACTGGATCCCGTGAGGGTGGAGACGTCCGAGGGTCCCTGAGGTGGATGGGGCCCATGTCTGAGGTGAGGAGGCCGGGGAGGTTACCCGTCCAGAGAGTCTGGAGCAGCATCAACCCAGTGACAGATGGGCCTCTGGTAACTCCCTTGGAGGGACATCTTCTAAGTCCTTTCTAGCTGAATGCTATAGTAACCGCTGGCGAAATCGCAGCGGTTTAGTTGATAACCAGGATAGTGCCTCGACCTGCTCAACCCCGTATCAAAATGTTATCAAGTCGCAACCAGTTGGCTACTGAAGCACTGTTTATTGTGAGATGTACAATAAAACAAGAGTTGGACTGTGATCGGTGTGTGGAACTCTGGTTAATGGGAGCAGAGGGAAGTGTTGACACAGCAGGACTGTATTCTAGAACAAAGCACATAGGCCCGAGGAAATATCTGGTGCTGGCCTTCACCTCACCCACAGCTATGGGGAGGACATGGGCCATAGCGCATCTCACCCTGTCGTGTGACATACCCCTAGACAAAGGAGATGGGGTGGGCCGCTACACATGGGGGCTCGTAAGTCCGGGATGATATGTGTTTTAACTTTGGAAGAAAGAATGGCTGTGTCTGGACTTTGCTGCCCGGAGGAGTTCCGAGCAGGTCGGCCATGTGATTGGCCAAAGTGCATCCCTGCTCAAAGTCGTGGAAATGACCCTAAGACGGGAAAGGCCCATGCAGAAGAGCGAGAAGAGGGAAGAGTCCAGCCGTGTGAAGTACTACATGTGGGGGCTTTTATTGCACTGCGCCATGAGGCACCCCGTGACTGCGCAATTCGTGGGTGGAGCTTGAAGGAAGCCTGCGAAAACGTGCAGGTTGTGGGAGGAGTCTGGCTATGTGGAGGAACTCACGTGGAGACTTCAGCGCGTGGTCAGTGCGTGATGGAGCAGCAGACAGTCGGGATGGCCTCAAGCTCCCCGTGGATTCCGGTTCCCTACCCCACAATGATGACTATGTTCGCTGCTCCCCTTACAGACACGGGGATAAGACTCAGGCCCCGAGGGCAGTTGGCTTTGTACTCATGCAGAGACACGGAGGCCCTCGGCGTGATCTGTCCCGGATGCTCGGGACTGGTGGTCCACCTGAAGCCATTCGGGCGTTGCGAGGCATGCAAAGAATTCTTATTCGAGGTGGAGCCATCCACAGTAAGGCCCCGGGCCCTTCGCCTCAATGGCCTCACAGGTACCGCTACTCTAGAAGGAGAGATCCAGGCCTTTGCGGAGGTCCCCGTACGCACTGACCAGGCTTCGTCTTCAGGAGCGGACACATAACATGTTCTATGAAAAAGTAAAAATGATCAACATGATCCAATGTAAAAACTCAATAGGTGGAGAGGGAAAATAGCGTGGAAAAGAAGTGTCGGCTCATGATACTTACTAGGGATGGTCCTGATGTTCGAGTCAAACGTAAGTTCAACTTGAACATCGGGTGTTTGCCTGTTCACCGAATTGCGAATATTATAGGGCATTCGCGGCTAATTCGAGAGCTGTGGAATGCCCCATAATGCACTGCAAGATCGTAGTGCATTGACGTCTGATGATTGGCCAAAGCATGCACCTGACCTGACCTCCATGCTTTGGCCACTCACAGCATGCCCTGCTGCAAAAGCCATAATTGGCCAAAGGCTCAGGGGGCTAAGACCACAAGAGATAGAGAGAGAGAATGAGAATGAGAGAGAAGACTACTGTATAGTTTAGTGCCGGACGGCAAGGATTTATTTTACAATTTTTTTCTTTGTTTTCATTACTTTGCAAACCTCTGCTAAATATATCTGCCATCAGGGATGAGCCGAACACCCCCCTGTTCGGTTCGCACCAGAACCTGCGAACAGACAAAATGTTCGTGTAAACTTTAGAACCCTATTAAATACAATGGACTCGAACGTTCGAAATCTAAAGTGCTAATTATAAAGGCTAATATGCAAGTTATTGTCCTAAAAAGTGTTTGGGGACCCGGGTCCTGCCCCAGGGGACATGTATCAATGCAAAAAGAAGTTTTAAGAACGGCCGTTTTTTCGGGAGCAGTGATTTTAATAATGCTTAAAATGAAAAAATAAAAGTGAAATATTCCTTTAAATTTCGTACCTGGGGGGTGTGTATGATATGCATGTGAAGTGGCGCATGTTTCCCGTGCTTAGAACTGTCCCTGCAAAAAATGTCATTTTTGAAAGAAAAAAATGCATTTAAAACTGACTCGCGGCTATTAATATATATAGTTTGGAAAAACCTGCGCTAAACCGAAAGTATATTTTAGAAATTGGTGAATAAATAAATGATCCAAAAAATGTGGTGCTGCTGCAAGTAAAAAGTTAAAAATACTAAAACTCAAAAGACATGTGTAAAAGGACAAGCGCGCAACCACTGACATTGATTAAATAAAAAATGACGAATATATTACTAATAACACACTATGTGAAAAAAACCACAAGAGAATATATACTGAATCTCAATAGTGAAAAAAAACACAAGAGAATATATACTGAATCTCAATAGTGAAAGTGAAATTGTTCTCCAAAGGCAAATAATAATTTAAAAATTAAAATTATAAAGGTGAGATTGAAAAAAATGTCCACAACACATTTAAATTCCAAAGGTGAAATCCACTTGCTTCATATGGATAAGGGATATCCAAAGGGAGCCTTACTCTATAGATGTTCAGTGAAAGCAGATAATCTTAAAGCCGCTTACCAGATGGACGGGACCTCAGATCATAGAGGTCACAAAGGCGTGTGCATCAGCCTGCCGGCAGCGATGGTATTCACCTGTTCCTTTATCCCAGGTGGCCTGTCCTCACTCCACCAGGTAATCAGATGTCTTGACACACAGTATCCAAAACGAAAAAGGTAGGCGGGAATAGAATCGCTCCAGCTTCCAAGTGTACTCCTAAGAGCTTGTTCAACTCAGCAAGGAAGGATTAAAAAAAGGACTTCATGGTGCAGTATTTTCCAAAAATTCAAAAGGATTTATTGTAAAAACACACAGCAAAAAAGTCAAAATCAAAAAGTCCACATCCAATCCACAAATAGTAAAATAGGCAAAATAGGCAAGGAAACAGCAACGTAACAAGGGTAAAAAAGGTTTCTAATGTTTCCGTATGCTAGTCAGAGAGCAAACATAGACTGCATCAATACATCAATATCCAATACGTGATGACGTTAGGAATCTTGGCTCCACCGACGCGTTTCCCCAAAAATGGCATCAACTGGGAACGGAGGCTAATTACCAGCGTCATCACTTCACGTATAAATACTCATAGGGCAGCCGTGACACCGGAAGTAACATTTAGAGATATATCTCTGGGGTCACCAAAAAAAAGGATAAAAATTGGTATTTTGCATATTAGATTATACCAAAAAAATCTTTTAACATATCCTCAGCTCAATAGAAATAAATGGGAAACATATTATAAACACATAAATACATAAAAATATATATATATATATATGTCAGAACGAATACTAATTATACCTCTAACATCAAAGAATATGCATATAAATGTATAAATTTAATTAATTAATGTAGAAATATGGATGCGGATAAAATGAGGTGTATATTATATATTACCTCAGAAAAAATTGTATATAATATGTAAAAATATATAACAATTTAGCAATAAAAAAATGTCATAAAAATTAACAAAAAATATTTCTAAAAATTAATAAAAAGGTATTCAGTCAGATCTTCAGTAGAGCACATCAGAATGGGAATTAATGCTATTTATTGTCAATAAAGCAGTTAATATCCCATTCGACGTTTAAACCCAGGGGATTATAACATTGGAGGTCATGTATCCATCTGGTTTCACGTCGGGACACATGTCTTTTCAAGTTATCACCCCTCCAATGGGCAGTGTATTTTTCTATAGCCACTACTTTTACCAAGGAGGTGTTCCTATTATGGTGTGTACGAAAATGTTTAGATACACTGTGTCCCACAAATCCTCGTCTAATATTCCCAAGATGTTCTCCTATTCTCACATTTAGGGCTCTTGTTGTTCTGCCAACGTATTGTAAATTGCAAGGGCAGGTTAGGAGATAAATAACTCCCACCGTCCCACAGGTAATAAAATCTTTTATCTTATATGCTTTTGACGTCACCTGAGAGGTAAAGGAGGTGGTTCTAACAGTCTGAGATGTTTTGCACACCTTACACCTCTTACAAGGAAAAAATCCCTTCATGTCCCCAAACATACTAATCCTGGGAGGTATATCAATAGCACTAGGTGCCAGTTTATCCTTGAGGTTTAAAGTTCTCCTATAAACAATATTGGGTTTAGTAGGTATAACTGGTCCCAGGACCCTATCCCCCTTAAGGATATTCCAATGTTTCCTCATAACCTTGTTAACCCACCAATGGTGGGAGGAGAAATTCGTAATGAAAGCCCATTCAAAACCCCTATTATCTTCTATATCCCTAACTTTGGGTTTCAACAGTATTTCTCTCTCCATGTTATTAACTTTGACAATATCCTTTTCCAAAGCATTACGGTCATATCCTTTATCAATGAAGCGATTTTTTATAATATCTGTTTGTATCTTGAAGTCTTCCGTACGAGAACAATTCCTCCTTATCCTCTGGAACTGGCTCTTGGGTATTGCTTTCAACCAACTGGGATGATGACAACTACCCATTGGTATATACCCATTTTTATCGGTAGATTTGAAAAAAGTTTTAGTAATTAGTCTCCCTTCTTCTTTCATAATTACCAGATCCAGGAAATTTACAGAGGAGATATTTGCTTCATAGGTGAACCTAATGCCCCATTGGTTGGTGTTAACCATTTCCATAAACGATTTTAGGGATTCGGGGTCCCCTTTCCAAAGGAAAAAGGCGTCATCAATATATCTTCGCCAGTATAGTAAGTGGGGGCATCTCCATGAGAAAATATGATCATTTTCCCACAGGGCCATGAAAAGGTTGGCGAGGCTGGGAGCAAATTTAGCTCCCATCGCCACGCCCGTTCGTTGCAGAAAATATTGTCCATCATAGTAAAAATAGTTATGCTCCATCGCAAACTTAAGGAGTTTCAAAACAAATTCTATTGTAGGCTTTTCTAGTGATTTTTCTTTATTCAAGAAGTACCTAGCTGCTTGAAACCCTAGTATGTGGGGAATATTGGTGTACAAAGAAGAGACGTCTGCCGTGACAAGTAATACATCATCTTCAATGTGAAGTGCAGACATCTCATTCATCAGCTGCATGGAGTCCTTCAAGAAAGCGGGGGCTTTTGTAACCACCGGCTGTAGAAAAAAATCCACATACTTTCCTATTCTGGACGTGAGGGACTCAATACCACTCACAATTGGTCTACCGGGTGGTTGAGTTAGATCTTTGTGTATTTTGGGTAAGTAGTAGACAATCGGCATTTTAGGTGCCAGTGGTATCAGGAATTCCTTTTCATTTTTATTTAGAATACCCTTTCTGAAGCCATCCTGTACCAACCCATCCAACTGTTTCTTATACCCTAGAGTGGGGTCACGTTTCAGAATAGTATATGTATCTCTATCTGACAGTAAATGATTCATCTCGTCCAGATAGTCCTGCTTTTTAAGGAGCACAATGCCCCCCCCTTTATCCGCGGGACGTATGATTAATTCTTTTTTCTGACATAAAGATTCAATTCCTTCCTGAATATCTTTTTGGTTTTCATTCTTAAAATGTGCTTTACGAAGATCTTGTAAAACCATTTCTTTAAAAACAGAGATACTAGCAGCAGGTTTTCCAGGGGGGTTAAAAAGGGATGCATTTCTGAGGCCCGTTCCCTTAGACTTCCCTGTACTGCTGTTATCAGATTTACTTTGAGGAACAAAGTTCCTTATTATAGGATCAGAGAGGAAATATCTTTTAATACTCAACTTCCTCGTGTATTTTTGTAAATCAATGAACGTTTGGAATTTATTAAGTCCTTGTCTGGGTGCAAATTTTAAACCTTTGTTAAGAGTCCTTTGTTCTGTTTCTGTCAGCATTATCCCACTCAGATTAAAAATTCCTTCATTATTTATCTCCTCTTTTTTCTTGGAGTTACGTTTTCCTCTGCATCCTCTCTTAGTCTTACTTTTCTGTTCTGTCCTTTCCCTAAAAAACTATCCGATTTGTTCCTGAGAGGGGCTGGATTACTCGATTCCTCATGTGATCTTTGATAATCCTCTCGTGGAAATCCTTGCCTATTTTTTGCATATTCTCCCTCATACTCATTTTCGGAGTCCTGTAGCAAACTATAGCGATTATCCACCCTCACATCATACTTCCAGGGGACTGTAGGTGAACCGTATGGTCCTTCATACTGTTCATTCCAATGGGGTCTTCTTTGCATAGGATCCTCATATCTCCCCATGTAGTCCATTTGCGATGATCTGCCTGGGGGATAGAATTGTTGATTCCCATAATTTTGAGGGGTGTGAGGAGGTCTATTTCCTCTATTGTAATAACCATGTTGTTGCTTCCCCGGATTTTTTGGATAGTTATTAGCTGAGGGATATTGGGTCCTAGGGGGATAGTTATTTTTCTGGGGGACATTCGCCCCTTTTTTCTTTGGTTGTTGCATAGGACGTCCCCCACTTCCCTTCAATTGACCCATATCGCGATACTGTGGAGTCTGCGGGTCTGGCCTCACTCTATTGTCATCTGAGAGAGGGTGAGGTTGAACTCCACTTATGGCGTCCATATTTTCAACCCCTGTGTTCTCCATACTAGTAACATTATTATCCTTATATAATTCCTGCCATTTAAAGACGTTATGGGTTTTATAATCTTCCACGTCTCTTAAGTATTTCTTTCTCTTTTTTACCCGTTGTTCTTCCTCCTCCTCTATCATAATGTCTCTTAATTCTTTGGTGTACACCTGATATAGACCTTCTTTATTGAATGGTATAAGTTTATCCTTAATTTCATTTATTTCTTGTTGCAATTTAGCAGCCTTACTTTGCTTCCTGGTTATTAGGAAATTAATAAAAGCCAGGCCTGCATCATTGAAATAAATGAACCAATCTTTCAGATCTTTATCTGCTTTATCAGGGTATATATGCCACCGTAAACTTCTCGGGACCATTTTTTCTTTTAAATACCTCTCCAGGAAGATAATGTCCCAGGTGGCATGTAATTCAGCAATCAGGACATTTTTCAGCCTCATAAAGATCCCTCTTATATTATCCGTTTCCAGAGTGGTCTGGTCAAAGACCTCCTCTGGGTTAATTTTCCTATTTTTGTGATATTCAAAGATATCCATATCAAAACAAAGAAAAATTTAGTATAAATGTGAAAAAAAAAAAAAAAAAAAAGTGTGAAAATTGATATTTAAAAAAATATTCTATAGCAATAAGGGTGATAATATAATTATATCCAACGACAATAACTATACAAATATGTGCATATATAGTGAAAAAAACTCGGAAGCAGCAAGGTTAAAGTGTATTTGTGTACAGATATATATAGTTTGGAAAAACCTGCGCTAAACCGAAAGTATATTTTAGAAATTGGTGAATAAATAAATGATCCAAAAAATGTGGTGCTGCTGCAAGTAAAAAGTTAAAAATACTAAAACTCAAAAGACATGTGTAAAAGGACAAGCGCGCAACCACTGACATTGATTAAATAAAAAATGACGAATATATTACTAATAACACACTATGTGAAAAAAACCACAAGAGAATATATACTGAATCTCAATAGTGAAAAAAAACACAAGAGAATATATACTGAATCTCAATAGTGAAAGTGAAATTGTTCTCCAAAGGCAAATAATAATTTAAAAATTAAAATTATAAAGGTGAGATTGAAAAAAATGTCCACAACACATTTAAATTCCAAAGGTGAAATCCACTTGCTTCATATGGATAAGGGATATCCAAAGGGAGCCTTACTCTATAGATGTTCAGTGATAACAGATAATCTTAAAGCCGCTTACCAGATGGACGGGACCTCAGATCATAGAGGTCACAAAGGCGTGTGCATCAGCCTGCCGGCAGCGATGGTATTCACCTGTTCCTTTATCCCAGGTGGCCTGTCCTCACTCCACCAGGTAATCAGATGTCTTGACACACAGTATCCAAAACGAAAAAGGTAGGCGGGAATAGAATCGCTCCAGCTTCCAAGTGTACTCCTAAGAGCTTGTTCAACTCAGCAAGGAAGGATTAAAAAAAGGACTTCATGGTGCAGTATTTTCCAAAAATTCAAAAGGATTTATTGTAAAAACACACAGCAAAAAAGTCAAAATCAAAAAGTCCACATCCAATCCACAAATAGTAAAATAGGCAAAATAGGCAAGGAAACAGCAACGTAACAAGGGTAAAAAAGGTTTCTAATGTTTCCGTATGCTAGTCAGAGAGCAAACATAGACTGCATCAATACATCAATATCCAATACGTGATGACGTTAGGAATCTTGGCTCCACCCGACGCGTTTCCCCAAAAGTGGAAATTTAAATTACACAGTGAAGGAAGTTCCCCGCTCAAGCCAATGACGTAGGCGGGTCTGACATACCGAGGGGGCGGACCTGATGGGGAACTTCTCTCACTGTGGTAATACATGTATAGACCCGCCCCTTCTCATGTTCCGCATCTGGTCCGCTGAGCGGACCTGATGGGGAACTTTAGAAGGGGCGGGTCTATACATTTAAAATACTGAGAGGGAGTTCCCCATCAGGTCCACTCAGGCACAACCAATGAAGGGCAGCGCTGGACATCGGGATCGCCGCGGGACACTGGATTTCACCGCTGGAATGTTTTTTTTGTTTTTTTTTAAATAAAGGACTTTTTCAAGGTGTTTGTGTGTTTTTTTAAACATTTTTTTACGCTTTCTTCGTGAAATGGTAGGGGTACGATGTACCCCTTACCAATTCACATAGGGGCGGCCGGGATCTGGGGGTCCCCTTTGTTAAAGGGGTCTTCCAGATTCCGATAAGCCCCCCGCCCGCAGACCCCCACAACCACCGGGCAAGGGATGTGGGGATGAGGCCCTTGTCCCCATCAACATGGGGACATCCTCCCCATGTTGAGGGCATGTGGCTTGGTACGGTTCAGGAGGGAGGGGGGGCGCTCTCTCGTCCCCCCCTTTTCCCCTGCGGCCGGCCAGGTTGCGTGCTCGGATAAGGGGTCTGGTATGGATTTTTAGGGGGACTCCATGCCATTTTTTTTTTAAATTTGGGGTGGAGTTCCCCTTAAAATCCATGCCAGATCTGAAGGGCCTGGAATGGATATTTGGGGGAACCCCACGTCAATTTTTTTAAAATTTGCGGCGGGGTTCCCCTTAATATCCATTCCAGACCTGAAGGGCCTGGTAATTGAATTCTGGGGAACCCCCACGCTTTTTTTTTTTTATCAATGACTTTTGTATGTATTGCCGGGAGCCGACAATTCATTAATAGCCGCGAGTCAGTTTTAAATGCATTTTTTTCTTTCAAAAATGTCATTTTTTGCAGGGACAGTTCTAAGCACGGGAAACATGCGCCACTTTACATGCATATCATACACACCCCCCCAGGTATGAAATTTAAAGGAATATTTCACTTTTATTTTTTCATTTTAAGCATTATTAAAATCACTGCTCCCGAAAATACTGCCGTTTTTAAAACTTCTTTTTGCATTTATACATGTCCCCTGGGGCAGGACCCCGGTCCCCAAACACTTTTTAGGACAATAACTTGCATATAAGCCTTTATAATTAGCACTTAGATTTCTCCCATAGATTTTTCGAATTTGCCGCGAACACCCCAATTTGTTCGCTGTTCGGCGAACGGGCGAACAGGCAATGTTCGAGTCGAACATGAGTTCGACTCGAACTCGAAGCTCATCCCTACCTGCCATATAATAGAAAAAAAATCTGCGCTAACCTAGTGATTAGGAAAAGGTGCTGCAGCTTGTGAGTAGCCTAAATACTAAAGCACAAGAACATGTGAAATAAATAAACAATCTCGTACAATCCTTAAAACTAAAATAAAAAGTTGTACTAATATGAAATATACGGATGTAAAGAGATTCAACAAATAATGTGAACATATATAAAAAATTACATATACTGTGTATGAACAAAACAAAAGTCCATATAAAATAGCATAAAGTTACCACAATGTGGAACCTCTGAAATCTTCCAATACTTTTATTCTCTGATATTCCAAAGCCAGAAAAAAATATAATTTCAATGCCGCTTACCAGATTTGAAGGATCTCAAATTATAGAGATCACGAGCGCCTGTGCATCAGCCTGCTGGCAGGAATACACTCCACCTGTAATTCAATCCAGGAAGAAAGGCTCCTTTGGTTGCAGCAAGATACTTCCAGCGAGATACTTGATTTCAAGAGAAAAGGAGGTTTCCACACACAGGAATCACCCAATATGGTCCTGGGTAATCTCACTCAGTAAGAGACAAAGAAGGAAGCCTTCATGGTGTAGTATATCTTCAAAAGGTTTATTTCATAAAAAACCATAGCAAAAGGTTACATCCAAAGAAAACCGGAACAATAATAAACAAATTTGAAACAGCCGCGGCTGTTCAGCGTGATGACATCCAAGGCTAGTACTCCACCTGACGTGTTTCTTCATAGAAGGCATCAACTCGGAATGGAGGCTTTGCCTCAACGTCAGGACACCATGCTTAAATACTCAAAAGGCAGGAGAGACACCAGAAGGAGCATATATCTTATACCGGGTTTTTATCAAACAAATCATATAAAAAAAACTTACCACTATGATGCATAATATTAATCATTGATATATAATTTAAAACAAATCCAATTAAAAACAATAAATTCTAAAAATATTATTTAACATATTTAAAATCACCAAATAATTTACAAATATTTATTTAAAAAAATATATTTAGAATTTATTGTTTTTTAATTGGATTTGTTTTGAATTATATATCAATAATTAACCTGATGACACTAGTCAGAAATGATTGTGTAAACCCCACAAAACTACACCCCAGTACTATCAGGGTCATTTGCATCCATGGGGACAATCGGGACTACCAGGCAGCGGTCATTGAGGTTGATACCCCTTGGGGCAGTGTGACACATTCAGTGGGGGTGGTGCCTTCACTGCTTCAGGAAGCTTTAGTGGGGAGAGATTTTCCCATTTTTTGGAGATTATAGGAGAGCAAAGGGAGGCTGCTAGATAGAGCTCCCTCTGCTGGGGAAACACGGGAACTCTCACCAGACCCTTTTTGCCAAAGGGAAGGGGAGGCTGTAGTGAGGATCGAGGAAGCCGGAGATCTTCTTCCTTTCCCTGTCATGGCTGGGGAGCCAGATGACCTGAAAGCTATCTCCCAGCCCGAGGGTAACGAACAGGAGAACATCTCTGACCCTGACAATGAGAGTAGCCAGAATGTGGTACTTGACTTAGAGGTCAGGAGAGAGGATTTCTATACCAAGCAACTGTGAGATGTCACCCTCATTAGAGCCAGAGAAAATGTTAAGATGGTGGATGGGGAACTGGTGGATCCCAACTGGGGGGGTGTCTTTCTCCTACATGGCTCTTAAAAACTATTTATTGTATCAGGTGGTGAAACACGGAGAGGACGAGGTAGAATAGGTACTGGTTCCCAAACCCTTCCGCATGGTGGTGCTAGACCTGACCCATGGTCATGTAATGGGGGGACATCTCGGTAACGAAAAGACCAGGGAGAGGATTGGCCAGAGACTTTTCTGGCCCGGGTTGTATGCAGATGTCAGGGAGTACTGTGAATTGTGCCCTGAGTGCCAAATGTCGGCACTGTCGCCCCATTTTCGTAGTCCCCTTGTCCCTCTACCAATAATTAATGTCCCTTTTGAGAGGACTGGCATGGACCTGGTGGGGCCAGTAGTGAAGTCTGCCCGGGATCACCAGAATATTCTGGTAATCCTGGACTATGCGATGCGTTATCCTGAGGCCATACCCTTGCGTAATACCTCCACTAAGGCTATCGCCAAGGAGTTAGTCCAGGTGTTTAGTCGAGTGGGGATCCCAAAAGAGATCTTAACCGATCAGGGCACCCCATTTATGTCCAGGGTTACCAAGGAACTGTGTAAATTATACAAACTCTCCCATTTCTGTACCTCTGTCTGCCACCCCCAAATGGATAGTCTTGGGGAAAGATTTAATAAAACTTTGAAAAGTATGCTGAAAAAGGCGGTCGACAAACTTGGGAAAAATTGGGATTTTTTGCTACCATATCTCATGTTTGCCATACGAGAGGTTCCGCAGGCATCCACAGGATATTCCTCTTTTGAGCTCTTGTATTTTATGGCAGACATCCCAGGGGGCTGCTAGATGTCGTCAAAGAAACAAGGGAAGGAGAGGCCACTCCATATAGAAGCATCATAGAGCATATCTCTGTGATGCAGGATCGAATCGCAGCTGTCCTGCCCCTGGTAGGAGCACATATGGAGTGAGCCCAGGAGGCCCAGAGGAAGGTCTATGATCGGGGTGCCAAGGTCCGTACTTTCAGCCATGGGGACAGATTGTTGGTACTGGTTCCCACGGTTGAAAGTAAGTTCCTAGCCAAGTGGCAGGGTCCCTTTGAGGTTGTCGAAAGGGTAGGGGAGGTAAACTACAAAGTCTACCAACAAGGGAAAAGGAAACCACAACAAAGTTATCATGTGAATCTCTTAAAGCTCTGGAAGGACAGAGAGACTTTATTGGCTGCATCCCCACCCCCAACAGACTGGGTACCGGTGACACCTGACGTCCCCATACCGGATTCCCTGTCCGTGGCACAACAAAGTGACGTTAGGGGTTTGTGTACAAAAATAGAGACTTTTTCTCCCCCTTACCTGGACTGACCAATGTGATCCAGCATGATATAGTGATGGAACCAAGGGTTTGCGTAAATATAAAGCCATATAGAATCCCAGAGGCCAGGCTTGAGGCAGTTACAAAGGACATCTTAAACATGTTAGAGTTGGACATGATAGAAGAGTCCCACAGTGATTGGTCGAACCCCATAGTGCTGGTCCCAAAATCCGATGGCACTATCAGGTTTTGTAACAACTTTAGGAAACTCAACAGTGTGTCCAAGTTTGATGCAGACCCGATGCCTCGGGTCGGCAAACTCGTGGACAGGTTGGGACAGGCCCGCTACATAACAACCCTAGACCTAACAAAAGGCTATTGGCAAATACCCATAACTGAATTGGCCAAGGAGAAGACTGCCTTTTCCACTCCTGAGGGCTCGTTTCAGTACAAGCTGATGCCTTTTGGTCTGTATGTGGCCTCTGAATCGTTCCAGTGAGTGATGGACAAAACATTGAGACCACATCGCCCGTCGCTTATTTGCACAATGTGGTCATCCATAGCCCAGATTGGGAATCGCACCTGCTCCGAGTACAAGCAGTGGTAGATTCCCTTAGGAAAGTAGGTCTCATGGCCAACACAAAATAGTGTGCCATAGACCTAGAGGAGGCCAAAAACCTTGGGTACGTTATTGGCCAGGGACTGGTCAAGCCTCAGACCAATAAGGTTGAGGCAATTCAAAAATGGCCCCACCCGGTAAACAAAAAACAAGTCCGGGCCTTCCTGGGCATTACAGGGTATTACAGACGTTTTATACATGACTTTGCCACCATTGCCGCCCCTCTGACTGACCTGACGAAGGGTAGAGGGTCGGTCATGGTAAATGGAATCCTGAAGCAGAGGAAGCGTTTCAGAAGTTAAAGCAGACCCTTTGTGTACTACCGGTGCTGGTGACCCCGGACTTAACAAAGGGGTTTGTGGTACAGACAGACACCTCGGAGATGGGCCTAGGTGCTGTACTATCCCAGAACAGAGATGGTGAGGAGCACCCGGTTGTATACCTGAGGCAAAAACTAAACAGGCATGAAAAAAACTATGCCATTGTCGAGAATGAGTGTTTTGCTATTAAATGGGTCTTAGACTCCCTGAAGTATTACTTGTTGGGGAGGTCATTTAAGCTGGTCACCGACCATGCTCCCCTAAAGTGGATGTGTGACAACAGGGAGAAAAATGGCGGCGTGACAAGATGGTTCCTGGCTTTACAGCCCTTTAAGTTTACAGTAGAGCATAGGCTGGGCAAGCTTCAAAACAATGCAGATGCCCTCTCCCGCATGCACTGTATGCTTGAAACAATTGCTCAGCTGCAGGGGCTTGAGCATAGGGGGAGGATATGTAACGGTATGCAAGGTGAGGTAATGAACAATTTATATATTACACCTTGCATGCGTTCTGTTGTAAGAGACTGAAGCAGAATCCGGCCCGGGTTTTTCCAACCTCTGTGGCAGGCTTTGTTCCGTCCACTTGAGCCCACGCTCAGGTGGACTTTAAATGAGCAGGAAGAAAGCACAGCAGAGCTCTGGCCTGAGACTCAGAAGGAAATCTGAGAGAGAGAGAGCTCTGTTTGGATTTAAAAAGAAGGATTGCTTTACCACAGGTTTTGTGGGTGATGGGGACCAGACCCACACCGTATAGAGAGGAGACTACTGTATAGATTAGCATCGGAAGGCAAGGATTTTTTTTCCAATTTTTTGTTTGATTTATTACCTCTGCTAAATAGTATATACACATTGTGAGGGGGTTAGCTCGGTAGCGGGTGTGTGTGACCCCCTGGATGGGCTCCCCACACAAAAACAGGCCCAGCAGACGGAGGTTGTGGTTTTCAAGATCAAAAGGTGCGGTTTATTTCTCTATTTACAGTGACAAAAACACAGCAAAGCAAAAAGAAACATAAACAAAATAAATCCTGGTCAGCTTGACCTCTGACTAAACATGCAGGTTTCCCTAACTAACAACTGGGATCAGCCTGGTGCTGTCCTAGTCCCTAAGTCCCTGGTTTAGTAAATGTCCAAACAAATAGCCACACAGGCTTTGTCTCACCGCACAGGGGTTCACTCTCCCTAGACAGTCCACACAGGTCTGGGTCCAGGCATGAGCAAACACCTAATGAAGCTGGGAGTTTTTATAGAGGCCTTAAACGAGCTGACAAGCTTCAGCTGGTCTCATCAACTCCCTGCCTGCACGACGCCCAGCACTCTCCCTAGAGGTATGAATCATCCATGAGCCCACTAGCCTCAGCTGGGCTTCATCAACTCTCTCCCTAGTTGTATAAGTCGGCATAAAGCCTGAATCTGGGAGAAATATACCTACCCCCCTGGATGCAACCAGGTGACTTTACCTTCCTGCTGTCACAACATATATATATATATATATATATATACTCTGCATTCAGTGTAGACTATATATACAGTGCATTCGGAAGTATACAGTATATAATATATATATATACTCTGCAAACAGTGTATTGAAGTGGGTAAGGGGAACCCTATGACAGAATTAACAAAACAAACGGCATGGGGTCCCCCCTCAAAAATCCATACCATGCCCTTTGGATCTGGCATAGATTTTAGGGGGAACTCCATGCCATTTTTAAAAAAATTGGCGTGAAGTCCCCCCAAAATCCATGCCAGACCCTTATCCGAGTAAACAGCCTGGCAGGCGAGGAAGGGGGGACACGCTAGCGCTCCTTCCTCCTGAACCATTCCAAGCTGCTTGCCCTCAACATGGGGAGGGTGCTTTGGAGTCCCCCTGGCCCCGTGGTTGTGGGGGTCTGCGGGTTGGGGGGCTTATTGGAATCTGGAAGCCACCTTTAACAAAGGGGCCCCAGATCCCGCCCCCCTATTTGACCCACGGCTTTGTTTACTTATGTCATAACGTCAGGCCCGGGCCTCCGAGAGTCATAGAGATTGCCAGGGATCATCTGTCACTTGGTGTTCTCTATGACTTCCTTCCGGCGCCAGCGGATTCCTTCTCCGGGTCCCCGATTGCACAGGAGAGCCCAGAGAAGCAGGAGGGGGGACATCCCCCCGGTAAGAATGATAAAGCGGCTGAACTCGTTCAAGCGGCTGAATCATTTTTATGGTGTAGGGAATCGCCTGCTGAAAAAAATTATATCTGGATGATGCCTGCAGTAGCAGGGATCGTTCAGATATCACCACTAAAAAACCCAGGGCGTCATATGATGGCCTGCGGTATGGAAGTGGTTAAATGACATTTTTTCCTTTAGAAATTTCATTTTTCTGCGGCACTGTAAAACACATCACACAGATGCGCCACTTTACAGGCAGACTAAGGGGACCCCCAGGCACGATATTTAAAGAAACATTTCATTTTTATTGTTTTACTTTAAGCATTATTAAAATAACTGCTCTTGAAAAAATGGTTGTTTTAAAAAAAAAAAAAATTGCATTGATACATGTCCCCTGGGGCAGTACCCGGGTCCTCATACACTTTTAATGGCAATAACTTGCATATTATCCTATAAAATTAGCACTTTTGATTTTTCATGTTCGTGTCCCATAGACTAATAGGGTTCACATTTTCACACACATTTTTTGCCTGTTTGCATGTTCTGGTGCGAACCGAACCGCGGGGTGTTCGAACCATCCCTAATACTTACATATCAATAGGATGAACACCATGCGGTACTACAAAAACAGGGCTGGTGAGGTAGTCTATCCCAGAAGCTGTGGGGGCCATGGGGGGAAATATGTGGCCCCATACACATGGTGCATAAACACACACCAATGGGAGGGAGTGACTCCATGTATCTGAGATGGTGGTGCAAGAGGGTATATCCAACTATATCTGTGAAATAAATGGGTAAAGTAGAAATTGTCACATACAAGTAGTGCTAATGTGTTAGATACAGTACCCATAAACTATAGATGTGATGTGAAGTGTGCCCAGCTCAGCAATGAGAGAGCTTTCAATCCACAATGGGGGTGTATCCATATGGTGTCCAAAAGTGACCCCAGGCTCCTCCCAGCATCATGCTCGGGCATGGCAAAGAAGGGGGAGGCTAGTGGATGCCAGAGCAGAAAAGATGTCCGCTAATGGCGTCTGCCTCCCTCGTGTACCAGCCGCAGGGGAAGACGCGTCGCCGATGTGACGTCTGGTGAGGTCATGTGCACAGTGCAGGGCATGGCCCCAATGCTCATCAGGACCACCCACCTGATCCCCCATGCCCAGACTTGGCAGGGGAGAGGGGGAGGGTGTCCGAGGTGCATAGACAGTCAACTGGCTCTGCAGATGGAGACCGCATGGAGTAGTCTATCAGTGTGTGTCCTATGGAAATCCCAAAGATGTGCAGACCCAGAAATAAGGTCTGGATAGATAGATAGATAGATAGATAGATAGATAGATAGATAGATAGATAGATAGATAGATAGATAGATAGATAGATAGATAATGCCTCCCTCCCTGAATTTAATATATAAAAGAGGAGGGGTTTTGGGACATTAAATTAAGTGCATATATGATGCACCTCCATCCCTGTATCTAGAATAGTGATGAGCCGAACACCCCCGGGTTCGGTTCGCACCAGAACCCGCGAACGGACCGAAAGTTCGTACGAACATTAGAACCCTATTAAATACAATGGATGCGAACGTTCGAATTCTAAAGTGCTAATTATAACAACTATTATGCATGTTATTGTCCTAAAAAGGGTTTGGGAACCCGGGTTGTGCACCAGGGGACATGTATCAATGCAAAAAGAAGTTTTAAAAACGGTCGTTTTTCGGGAGCAGTCATTTTAATGATGCATAAAGTGAAAAAAAAAAAGTCAAATATTCCTTTAAATATCGTACCTGGGGGGTGTCTAAAGTATGCCTGTGAAGTGCCACGTGTTTCCCGTGTTTAGAACTGTCCCTGCACAAAATGACACTTCTAAAGGAAAAAAAAGCCATTTAAAACTGCTTGCGGCTTTAATGTAATGTCTGGTCCCGGTAATATGGATGAAAATCTTTAAGAAAAATGGCATAGCTACCCCATGACCCCCCTACCCCCTACCCCAGCCCATTACCAGCCCCTTTGGGTCTTGTATGGATATTAAGGGGAACCCCGCACATAAAATAAAAAAGGCCCTATATACTCTGAACAGCCGTATACAGGCGGTGCATACAAGACAGGGACTGTAGGTTTGTTCTTATGTAGAATCTGTTTGTAATTTTGAACAGGTACATTGTTTAAGTGTAGCTCCAGCCCAAAAATCTATTTTTAAACTTTTTGGAAAACATAGGTAAGGGTTATCACCCCTGTAACATTTGTTTTGCTGTCTGTGCCCCTGTTCAGAGCATTTCACCTCACTTTCCGTCCCAATGACAACTGTTTTTGAAATGTGGTGTTTTTCTTGAAACAAGGATGGAGGAGACACCTTTCTCCCATATTTATTCTTACAGGAGAGAATTTTCCTTCCTAGTGGTAGATTTCCTCTCACTTCCTGTTGTCTTCTTGCGTTTGCAAGTAGGAGTCGTTTGTAAGTTGGATGTTTGAAAGTAGGGACCTGCCGTATATACTCTGCAGAAATAGGCCCCTTAGTTGTTGGTGTTGGCACAACACTGTAAGCACTCACAGTTACTCTTGGTTGGTGCTGGAACGCCCTGCTGTCAACTATTATATCAGGAATTTTAATTACATATAATTGTTGAACAGTTGTAGTAAAAATTGGGCCTTTGATGGTGGTGCTGGTGCCACAAAACTGTAAGCCCTGACAGTTACTCTTGGTGGGTGCAGCAATGGGCCCTGCTGTGAATTATTAGATCAAGAATTGTAATTACATGCCCCTTTTGAACAGGGGCTGAAAAATTGGGCCTTTCGTGGTGGTGGTGGTGGTGGCGTTGCCACAACACTGTAAGCCCTCAGAGTTACTCTTGGTGGGTGCAGCAATGGGCCCTGCTGTGAATTATTAGATCAAGAATTGTAATTGCATGCCCCTGTTGAACAGGGGCTGAAAAATTGGGCCTTAGGCACTGGTGGCACAACACTACAACCCCTCACAGATACTGTACTTGGAGCACAGCAATGAGCCCTGTTGCAAAGTATTGCTTCAAAAATTGTAATGACACGCCCCTGTTAAACAGGGGCTGAAAAATTGGGCCTTAGGCGCTGGTGCCACAACACTCCAACCCCTCACAGATACTGTACTTGGAGCACAGCAATGAGCCCTATGGCAAATTATTGCTAAAAAAAAATTAATTACACGCCCCTGTAAAACAGGGGCTGAAAAATTGGGCCTTAGCCACTGGTGGCGGCACCCATAAACAAAAATGATCTTCCAAGCTATCATCATCAATCGTATCATTGAGGACTCGGAGGAGGAGGATAGCCAGTCAACATAACAGCACAGGCACTCAGCATCAGCATCAGTCTTGAAGGGATGTGACATGTTAAAATCAATTAGTCTGTTATATCAGCATCAGGTGTGTGGTAGCTGGTGGTGATCCAAGACTGGTTCATCTTGATGAAAGTCAGTCGATCAACCGAGTCGGTGGACAGGCGCACCCTGTGATCCGTGACAAATCCTCCAGCAGCACTGAATGTGCGTTCCGAAAGAACGCTGGATGCAGGACAGGCCAGTAGCTCAATTGCATACTGTGCAAGCTCTGGCCAGTGATCCATCCTCAAGACCCAGTAAGCCAGAGGATTTTCGGTGGGGAAGGTGTCCAAGTCTGACCTTGCCCCTAGATATTCCTGCACCATGTTTATCAGACGCTGGCGATGGTTGCTGGAACCGATCATACTTTGGGGCTGCGGACTAAAGAATTGTCTGAACACATCGGTCAGACGGCCACCTTCCCCACCGCTCCTTCTTTGACTGGCCGAAGCCTCAGCAACTCGTTGTCCAGGACCAGGAGTTTGTAACCTCCCAGTCTCTGGGAACGCGTTGCACAGACCTTTCTGCAAGGCCTCCCGGAGTTGTCTCATCCTCTGCTCCCTCTGCGACGGTAACATAAGGTCCGCAACCTTACCCTTGTACCGTGGATCAAGGAGAGTGGCCAGCCAGTAATGGTCCCTCTCCTTGATCCGAAGAATACGAGGATCCTTCCGCAGACTTTGCAGGATCAGGGAGGCCATGCAGCGTAGGTTTGCTGAGGCATTCGCTCCGGAGTCCTCTGGGTCACTAAGGACGACATGATCCGCAGCCACCTCCTCCCAGCCACGTACAAGTCCACTGGTTTCTTGGGACTGTAAATCATCCCTAAAAGACTGCTGCTGATGATGCTGAGTGCCAGCCTCCACCTCCATGCTGACACAATCCTCCTCCTCCTCCTCCTCCTCTTCCTGTGCGATGGGTGGGACAGAAGGAACACTGTCTGGGTAAAGGGGGCCTTGAGAGGCAAGGAAGTCCTCCTCTTCCTGCCTCTGTTCTGCCTCAAGTGCCCTGTCCATTATTCCACGCAGCGTGTGCTCCAACAGGTGGACAAGAGGTACAGTGTCACTGATGCATGCACTGTCACTGCTCACCATCCTCGTGGCCTCCTCAAATGGTGCCAGGACAGTGCATGCATCCCTGATCATGCCCCACTGGCGTGGAGAAAAAAAACCAAGCTCCCCTGACCCTGTCCTGGTGCCGTAGTCGCACAGGTACTCATTGATGGCCCTCTGCTGCGTGTGCAGCCGCTGCAGCATGGCCAACGTTGAGTTCCACCTGGTGGGCATGTCACATATAAGGCGGTTCTTGGGCAGGTTCAACTCCTTTTGCAGCTCAGCCAGGCGAGCACTGGCATTATAAGATCTGCGGAAATGCACACAGACTTTCCTGGCCTGCCTCAGGACATCCTGTAAGCCCGGGTACCTGCCCAAGTACCGCTGCACCACCAGGTTAAGGACGTGAGCCACACAGGGCACATGGGTCAGTTGTCCCTGTCGGAGGGCGGAGAGGAGGTTGGTGCCATTGTCGCAAACCACCATTCCTGGCTTAAGCTGGCGTGGCGTCAACCACCTCTCGGCCTGGCCCTGCAGAGCAGACAGGACCTCTGCCCCAGTGTGGCTTCTGTCCCCCAAACACACCAGCGCAAGCACGGCATGGCATCTTTTTGCCTGCGTACTTGCGTAGCCCCTTGAACGCCTACGGAGCACCGCTGGTTCCGAGGACAAACCACAGGAAGAGGCCATGGAGGAAGAAGAAGAGGAGGGGGTGGAGGAGAGAGGTGTGTCACAACCAGTAGTAGCATTTTGGAGGCGTGGCGGTGGAACAACCTCCAACACTACTGCACCTTGTCCTGCATCCTTCCCAGCTGCCAAAAGAGTGACCCAATGGGCCGTGAAAGAAAGGTAACGTCCCTGTCCATGCCTGCTGGACCATGAGTCAGCGGTAATATGCACCTTACCGCTGACCGCCCTGTCCAGCGAGGCCAAGACATTGCCTTCCACATGTCGGTAGAGAGCCGGAATAGCCTTCCGTGAGAAAAAGTGGCGTTTGGGAACCTGCCACTGAGGAACCGCACATTGCACAAACTCACGGAAGGGGGCCGAGTCTACCAACTGAAAAGGCAGCAGTTGAAGCGCTAGCAATTTAGCCAAGCTAGCATTCAACCGCTGGGCATGTGGATGGCTGGGAGTGAACTTCTTTCGACGGTCCAGCAGCTGGGGCAGGGAAATTTGCCTGCTAGAATCGGACGTCGGTGTACTGCTAGCAGAGTGGCCGCAAGTACTTGGCTGTGACACACCTAATTCTACACCTTCATTCCTCTCAGTGCATGTTTCAGAGAGGACTGAAGTTATAGTGGGGTTGGAGATCCCAGCTGATGCGGTGCAAGGAGAGGTCCGCTTTGTTCTTTGGTGTGGGTCTTTGAGGTAGGCTTGCCAACGAGCTGCATGGCAGGTCAACATATGTCTGGTCAGGCATGTGGTACCCAAGCGGCTGATGTTTTGGCCACGCGATATACGCTTGAGACATATGTTGCAAACAGCAGCTGTGCGATCTGATGCACTAGCCTCAAAAAAGGCCCACACCAAAGAACTTTTTGAATGACGGGCAGAGGCAGCGCCCTGCACAGGCGGAGCTCTGCGGTGTGATTCCGTCGGTGTACTGCCCTTACGCTGGCCACCAAAGGGCATCCTGCCTCGTTGGAGATGTGCCTCCTCCTCATCCTCCTCCTCCTCCTCTCTCCTATTAGGCACCCACGTGGAGTCAGTGACCTCATCATCCCCTCCCTCCTCATCACTGGAGCCAATCTGGCAGTATGCTGCAGCTGCTGGAACATGACTGCCAGATTGGTGTCCTTCTTGAGCATCCCCTCTGTCTGCTCTCACGCTACTGCCTTCCTGTAGCTGGGTTTCATCATCAGACCCTTCGAAACGCTGGGCATCCTCCTGGAGCATGCACCCAACACTGTGCTCAAACAGTTCGGGGGACTCCTCAGGAGGAGGACATGGTGGGTCTAGGGAAGGAGTGACTGATGATGAGTCTGACATTGATACCAGGGAAGAGGACGCTTTGGCAGCTGCTTTTCCAGTACCCTGAGCCTGGGTAAGAGAGGATGAGGAGGAGAAGGAGGGCTTGGTCATCCACTCTACCAAGTCTTCGGCATGATGTGGCTCAACATGTCCAGCTGCCGAAAAGAAGGACAAGCGTGTCCCATGGCCATGTGCTGATGACAATGCACCGCGTCCACGACCAGCACTGTTGCCCCCAGACACAGAGCCTGCTTGCCCTCTTTTATTGCCTCCTGACTGTCTGCCTCTCCTTGTTTGCCTTCCAGACATTCTAATAGATGGCCTGCAGGGAGATGGGAAAAAAGCAATAAGGGCTACCTTCAGGTGTCCTTCTCTGTCCCTTTACTTAAGGATTTCTAAATATGGTTGAGGATGATTGCTTTTGCACAGAATAGCACAACGACAATTTCCCTGACTGTCCAAAAAAACAAGGATTTCAAAGATGGTTGATGAGGAATGCTTTAGCACACTATAGCACAAGGAGAATTTCCCTCACTGTCCTTCCCTGTCCCTAGAAACAAGGATTATCACAGTGAAAGAAACTGACACTCTTCCTACCTATAGTTTTCTGTCCCTAGAAAAAATGTTTTTTTAAAGCACACTATAGCACAAGGAGAATTTCCCTCACTTTCCTTCCCTGTCCCTAGAAACAAGGATTATCACAGTGAAAGAAACTGACACTCTTCCTACCTATAGTTTTCTGTCCCTAGAAAAAATGTTTTTTTAAAGCACACCATAGCACAAGGAGAATTTCCCTCACTTTCCTTCCCTGTCCCTAGAAACAAGGATTATCACAGTGAAAGAAACTGACACTCTTCCTACCTATAGTTTTCTGTCCCTAGAAAAAATGTTTTTTTAAAGCACACTATAGCACAAGGAGAATTTCCCTCACTTTCCTTCCCTGTCCCTAGAAACAAGGATTATCACAGTGAAAGAAACTGACACTCTTCCTACCTATAGTTTTCTGTCCCTAGAAAAAATGTTTTTTTAAAGCACACTATAGCACAAGGAGAATTTCCCTCACTTTCCTTCCCTGTCCCTAGAAACAAGGATTATCACAGTGAAAGAAACTGACACTCTTCCTACCTATAGTTTTCTGTCCCTAGAAAAAATGTTTTTTTAAAGCACACTATAGCACAAGGAGAATTTCCCTCACTTTCCTTCCCTGTCCCTAGAAACAAGGATTATCACAGTGAAAGAAACTGACACTCTTCCTACCTATAGTTTTCTGTCCCTAGAAAAAATGTTTTTTTAAAGCACACTATAGCACAAGGAGAATTTCCCTCACTTTCCTTCCCTGTCCCTAGAAACAAGGATTATCACAGTGAAAGAAACTGACACTCTTCCTACCTATAGTTTTCTGTCCCTAGAAAAAATGTTTTTTTAAGCACACTATAGCACAAGGAGAATTTCCCTCACTTTCCTTCCCTGTCCCTAGAAACAAGGATTATCACAGTGAAAGAAACTGACACTCTTCTTACCTATAGTTTTCTGTCCCTAGAAAAAATGTTTTTTTAAAGCACACTATAGCACAAGGAGAATTTCCCTCACTTTCCTTCCCTGTCCCTAGAAACAAGGATTATCACAGTGAAAGAAACTGACACTCTTCCTACCTATAGTTTTCTGTCCCTAGAAAAAATGTTTTTTAAAGCACACTATAACACAAGGAGAGTTTCCCTCACTTTCCTTCCCTGTCCCTAGAAACAAGGATTATCACAGTGAAAGAAACTGACACTCTTCCTACCTATAGTTTTCTGTCCCTAGAAAAAATGTTTTTTTAAAGCACACTATAGCACAAGGAGAATTTCCCTCACTTTCTTTCCCTGTCCCTAGAAACAAGGATTATCACAGTGAAAGAAACTGACACTCTTCCTACCTATAGTTTTCTGTCCCTAGAAAAAATGTTTTTTTAAAGCACACTATAGCACAAGGAGAATTTCCCTCACTTTCCTTCCCTGTCCCTAGAAACAAGGATTATCACAGTGAAAGAAACTGACACTCTTCCTACCTATAGTTTTCTGTCCCTAGAAAAAATGTTTTTTTAAAGCACACTATAGCACAAGGAGAATTTTCCTCACTGTCCTTCCCTGTCCCTAGAAACAAGGATTATCACAGTGAAAGAAACTGACACTCTTCCTACCTATAGTTTTCTGTCCCTAGAAAAAATATTTTTTTAAAGCACACTATAGCACAAGGAGAATTTCCCTCACTTTCCTTCCCTGTCCCTAGAAACAAGGATTATCACAGTGAAAGAAACTGACACTCTTCCTACCTATAGTTTTCTGTCCCTAGAAAAAATGTTTTTTTAAAGCACACTATAGCACAAGGAGAATTTCCCTCACTTTCCTTCCCTGTCCCTAGAAACAAGGATTATCACAGTGAAAGAAACTGACACTCTTCCTACCTATAGTTTTCTGTCCCTAGAAAAAATGTTTTTTTAAAGCACACTATAGCACAAGGAGAATTTTCCTCACTGTCCTTCCCTGTCCCTAGAAACAAGGATTATCACAGTGAAAGAAACTGACACTCTTCCTACCTATAGTTTTCTGTCCCTAGAAAAAATGTTTTTTTAAAGCACACTATAGCACAAGGAGAATTTCCCTCACTTTCCTTCCCTGTCCCTAGAAACAAGGATTATCACAGTGAAAGAAACTGACACTCTTCCTACCTATAGTTTTCTGTCCCTAGAAAAAATGTTTTTTTAAAGCACACTATAGCACAAGGAGAATTTCCCTCACTTTCCTTCTTTGTCCCTAGAAACAAGGATTATCACAGTGAAAGAAACTGACACTCTTCCTACCTATAGTTTTCTGTCCCTAGAAAAAATGTTTTTTTAAAGCACACTATAGCACAAGGAGAATTCCCTCACTGTCCTTCCCTGTCCCTAGAAACAAGGATTCGCACAGTAAAACACACTGACACTCTCCCTACCTATAGTTTTCTGTCCCTAGAAAAAATGTTTTTTTAAAGCACACTATAGCACAAGGAGAATTCCCTCACTGTCCTTCCCTGTCCCTAGAAACAAGGATTCGCACAGTAAAACACACTGACACTCTCCCTACCTATAGTTTCCTGTCCCTAGAAAAAATGTTTTTTTAAAGCACACTATAGCACAAGGAGAATTCCCTCACTGTCCTTCCCTGTCCCTAGAAACAAGGATTCGCACAGTAAAACACACTGACACTCTCCCTACCTATAGTTTTCTGTCCCTAGAAAAAATGTTTTTTTAAAGCACACTATAGCACAAGGAGAATTCCCTCACTGTCCTTCCCTGTCCCTAGAAACAAGGATTCGCACAGTAAAACACACTGACACTCTCCCTACCTATAGTTTTCTGTCCCTAGAAAAAATGTTTTTTTAAAGCACACTATAGCACAAGGAGAATTCCCTCACTGTCCTTCCCTGTCCCTAGAAACAAGGATTCGCACAGTAAAACACACTGACACTCTCCCTACCTATAGTTTTCTGTCCCTAGAAAAAATGTTTTTTTAAAGCACACTATAGCACAAGGAGAATTCCCTCACTGTCCTTCCCTGTCCCTAGAAACAAGGATTCGCACAGTAAAACACACTGACACTCTCCCTACCTATCCTTCTCTTTCCCTAAACTAAAGGAATCCAGGTTAAGCAAGAAAAAATAAATGTCACTGTCCCTGCCTATGCTTCTCTTTCCCTGCTCCGGAACACACTACACTAGGCCGCCGTGCTGGCGGCCTTTTATAGTGTGGGGCGTGTACTAAAAACCCTCAGCAATAATTGGCCACAGGCATCCTGCCTGTGGCCAATCATTGCTCTCCTCGCTGCCGGCGCTGTGATTGGCCAAGCATGCGGGGTCACAGTGCATGCTTGGCCAATCACAGCGCCTGGATGACACTGCGATGGCGTAGTGCATTGTGGGCCGTTCACGTCACTCGAATTTGGCGCGAACGGCCCAAATCGTTCGATCTTCGTCGAACGATCGAACAGCCGATGTTCGAGTCGAACGTATGTTCGACTCGAACACAAAGCTCATCCCTAATCTAGAACATAGGAGGGTTAGTGGGACTTTGAATGAGGCATAGGACCAACAACTTGAAAAAATGTAAACATCATCAAAACATGACATGGCACGTAGCAATTGATACATAACTAGATAGAAAAAAAAAATATATATACACACACACACATCGCAAAATGGCATAAAAACAATTATAATATGTACACATGGGTCACATAGTGACACGTAAATGTAGTTCTAGTGTAATAATATATGGACATGGCTCATATGGTGACATATTGCAGTGCCCAGTAGGGATGAGCTTCGAGTTCGACTCGAACTCATGTTCGACTCGAACATTGCCTGTTCGCCCGTTCGCCGAACAGCGAACAAATTGTGGTGTTCGCGGCAAATTCGAAAAATCTATGGGAGAAATTTAAAGTGCTAATTATAAAGGCTTATATGCAAGTTATTGTCCTAAAAAGTGTTTGGGGACCCGGGTCCTGCCCCAGGGGACATGTATCAATGCAAAAAGAAGTTTTAAAAATGGCCGTTTTTTCGGGAGCAGTGCTTTTAATAATGAGTGTGTATGATATGCATGTGAAGTGGCGCATGTTTCCCGTGCTTAGAACTGTCCCTGCAAAAAATGTCATTTTTGAAAGAAAAAAAGTCATTTAAAACTGACTCGCGGCTATTAATGAATTGTCGGCTCCCGGCAATACATACAAAAGTCATTGATAAAAAAAAAAAAAGCGTGGGGGTTCCCCAGAATTCAATTACCAGGGCCTTCAGGTCTGGAATGGATATTAAGGGGAACCCCGCCGCAAATTAAAAAAAAAAATTGATTGGGGTTCCCCGAAATATCCATTCCAGGCCCTTCAGATCTGATGAGCGGACCTGATGGGGAACTTTAGAAGGGGCGGGTCTATACATTTAAAACACTGAGAGGGAGTTCCCCATCAGGTCCGCTCAGGCACAGCCAATGAAGGACAGCGCTGGACATCGGGATCGCCGCGGGACACTGGATTTCACCGCTGGAATGTTTTTTTTTTTTTTTAAATAAAGGACTTTTTCAAGGTGTTTGTGTGTTTTTTTTAAACATTTTTTAACGCTTTCTTTGTGAAATGGTAGGGGTACAATGTACCCCTTACCAATTCACATAGGGGGGGTCCGGGATCTGGGGGTCCCCTTTGTTAAAGGGGTCTTCCAGATTACGATAAGCCCCCCGCCCGCAGACCCCCACAACCACCGGGCAAGGGTTGTGGGGATGAGGCCCTTGTCCCCATCAACATGGGGACATCCTCCCCATGTTGAGGGCATGTGGCCTGGTACGGTTCAGGAGGGAGGGGGGGCGCTCTCTCGTCCCCCCCTTTTCCCCAGCGGCCGGCCAGGTTGCGTGCTCGGATAAGGGGTCTGGTATGGATTTTTAGGGGGACTCCACGCCATTTTTTTTTTAATTTGGGGTGGAGTTCCCCTTAAAATCCATGCCAGATCTGAAGGGCCTGGAATGGATATTTGGGGGAACCCCACGTCAATTTTTTTTTAAATTTGCGGCGGGGTTCCCCTTAATATCCATTCCAGACCTGAAGGGCCTGGTAATTGAATTCTGGGGAAACCCCACGCTTTTTTTTTTTATCAATGACTTTTGAATGTATTGCCGGAGCCGACAATTCATTAATAGCCGCGAGTGAGTTTTAAATGACTTTTTTTCTTTCAAAAATGAAATTTTTTGCAGGGACAGTTCTAAGCACGGGAAACATGCGCCACTTTACATGCATATCATACACACCCCCCAGGTACGAAATTTAAAGGAATATTTCACTTTTATTTTTTCATTTTAAGCATTATTAAAATCACTGCTCCTGAAAAAACGGCCGTTTTTAAAACTTTTTTTTGCATTGATACATGTCCCCTGGGGCAGGACCCAGGTCCCCAAACACTTTTTAGGACAATAACTTGCATATTAGCCTTTATAATTAACACTTTAGATTTCGAATGTTCGAGTCCATTGTATTTAATAGGGTTCTAAAGTTCACACGAACATTTTGTCCGTTCGCAGAACCTGTGAACCGAACAGGGGGGTGTTCGGCTCATCCCTGGTGCCCAGTAATGTAAACCATAAATACTGGATATCATAAGATCAACTGTAAAAAACAAATTGTTCTATCAAGGTGAAAAATAAACTGGATGTTAGGGACATGACTGCATTCCATAAGGTTCACATGTTTCGTGGATCAACTCCACTTCTTCAGGAGCGGACACATAACATGTTCTGTGAAAAAGCAGAAATTACCAACATGATCCAATGTAAAAACCCAATAGGTGGTGACTTCCTCAGGTGTCAAAGGTCAGGTGTTGAGTGACAGCTTTTTAAAGCCCATATGCATGGTCACCTGACCTTTCACCCCTGAGGAAGTTACATGGTAGTGACAATACGCGGTGGGCAGAGTCGGGTGATGTAGCGCAGGCAGCACACGAGAGCCACGACCCTGTTGGAGATAGAGATTGAATGCACAGTTTTTATCTTGATAAATGTAAGTGGATACTTTCAATAAATGTGTTTTTAAATACTACACTAGGGAAGCTTATTTGCTTTGATCGAGGGAAAAATAAGTTACTTCACACAGCTCACATAAAGCCTCTAGCATAACTCGGAGAGGGGAAAGGAGGATAAAGGAGGAGAAGGACACCGATCAGCTGTCTCAGCATTCTGGATTATACCCAAGTTGGGGAAGACAAGATTGGACCTACACAGGTCTATTATTGAGGTGAGCGCAGTGGTGAATCGGTGTCGGGGATTGATGCACATGCATGCTGTTTTAAGGTTACAGAGGATCATATTTAAGGAGAAAATTTACTACAAACTATATGTTTTATATGTTTTTTTGTTACATTCTGAAAGGATTGTGTATTGGTGTCACTAATGCAGGATTGGGTTTTTATTTTGATAAGCGTAATCAACACATAGTACCTTTTTCACTTTTCAGTTGTGGGAACACAATATTTTGGTTTTGCAGCTGTCACACAAATATATTTTGACATTGAAGGAGACATATACATTTATCTGTTATTCTTTAGCTTAACAAAATAAAAATTGGCAGGGCTGACACCATTCTTTGTTATTTCATTTAACAAATAGAACAGTATTGTCAGTCCACAACAAGAACAGATCAATGGGAATCTGTTAATCCTTTCACTGCCAGAGAAGCTTTTGTGTGGAATAATAAAATGGTTTTAATTAGTTAAACTCCCGAAACATTATGTATTTTCTGAAAGCAAAGACCCTGCAGAATACAATGGTGGTAGTTTAAAATTGTTATGATATGAGAGGAGCTGTTTATCAAATACATATTTTCTGTAAAAAAAAAAAAAACAATACAAGTAATGTTACTGCACACAAACGAGATGCATTACCCAACTTTTTAGTAAAATATAAAATATAAGGTTGTTCCGAGTAAATAGAAACCCAACATGTAAA
Source organism: Rana muscosa (assembly GCA_029206835.1). Classification (NCBI taxonomy): domain Eukaryota; kingdom Metazoa; phylum Chordata; class Amphibia; order Anura; family Ranidae; genus Rana; species Rana muscosa. The sequence continues at coordinate 6,628,466 of CM055116.1, read as the reverse complement.
GCCTTAAAATTGTGAATGCCGGTGAAAAGGTAAATGCAATTCCGGCCGTCAGAAAAAGAAATATTATATAATGTTATTGTGGTGCAAGACAGGAAGTGAGGGGGAATCTCTCTAATGGAGCCCTGGACAGTGGCTGTCCAAAAGAAAAAAGGTTTTGGTTGGATGTGCATTTTAAGGCACCGCAATAACATTATATAATATTTCTGGGAGGGGAATCTCTTTTATGGAGCCCCAGATAGCAGTAAAAACCTGACAGGGCATCTTTATCCTTCTCCACTCTGTTCAAAAGTGAAAAAAATTTTTTTAGAGTCATTAAGGGCCAAACTCATTTAAGGTCCCATTCACACTTGTGCATTGTGGTAAAAATGTACACCTTAACACATAACAATGCATGGAAAAGCCCCTTCTCTATGGGCAGTGCAATGCGGTGTCATTCATTGTGAATTTCCCCCCAATGCATTGTACAGTAGATCCCAACACACAACACACCTCTAGGCTCCATAATACACATACCATGCTCTGCGGTGTGCTGCCTTATTAACAAACAGCTATTGTGTGTTTTCTCATCCATTGTGGTACATTGGCAGCATTCATAATGAATGTGACCATTAACACCCGGCAATGGAACACCTAAATGTGAATGGACCATACGTGATTTTCATGAACACATTGAAGGATATACTTTGATTTTATATAAATGCAGTGTAACAGACTGAATGAGTCCTGCACATTGTCACACATATCTCCTAAAGACACAGCTCTGTAGATCAGATTGGAAGATTTACACTTCATAGTTCACTTACGCTGAACACAAGGAGATTTCTAATAAAACTTCCCTTCTGATACCACCATGTCACTGCAGAATGTACAGAGAATATCCCTCCTATAATGATGTCTCCATCCTGAGAATACTTGTACTCAAATGTATAATTCCTCATAGTCATATCACAGCGGTGATCAGAGTTCTGGGTGTCAGATGTGCAGGGGGTCACACACAAAGACAACAACCACAATATTCTAAGCAGATATCTGAAGACAACATGGCCGAGTCTCTGATAGACTCCAATGACTTCTTCCTCTTCTCCCGCCTCATCATCACTGACAGCAGCCCAGGATCCTGACACTGACTTCATGGCTCAGCTGAAGGCTGTGAGAGTGTCAGGTTTATAAAGAATAATTATGTTATTTATTACTGATAGACTGGAATATGAATCTGCTTATAGAGTAGGAAAAAAAGGCCAAACCTAAAATACACAGAATGCATCTTTGTCAGCACTGTAGAAAGTGAAGCTTATAAAAATATCATTATGACATATTGTACATTAAACAGTATAAATGAGAAGTTTGATGGCCAAGAATGTCATGTTTATCATTATTAATATTAATAATATTATTATGATTATTATTATTCTGTATAAATACAGGTGTAGGGATGGGGTTCAGCAGTTACCATAGATTTGTGGGGAATTCCTGGGATTCATAAAGTTTGTGAATCACAATCTTTTGGCTGAAAATTTTGCAGGTTCACCGCCAAAATTGAGAACAACCTCCAATGCAGTACACAAGGAATGGATGAAGGAATGGATGACCTATCGATGGACGGGTGGGGTCACAGCAGCTTTATTATCTGTGTTGTTAGGGACAGCTGTGTAGGGAGAGATTATTATTTTTTATGTTTTCCTCTGTGCATGTCCCCCATGGCAGTGCACAAATCAGAACATAAATGTGATACTGCCAATCTGTTCTTTAAACTGAGCTTTCTTCAAAGACTGCCACTGGATCATTTGAAAGACTAAGTGCAAGAACAGTGTGCACCTAAACCCCCGCCCATCATTCAGCAAACCCCTATCCCAACTGATAAGATATAAGTTAGGCATACACCAGTTAGGCCTATTATCCCTGATTACTATCCTGCTGCTGGACAGTTTTACATTGCTGTTTGCTGTGCAGTATTCTAAGTCCTAATGAGAATTCGACAATTGGAAATGACTATAGAACTTTACATGTGAAGCGAGCCAAGGTCTCTATATTGATATCTGGCTGTTTGTGTCTTCTACTAATTCTGTGAAATAGCAGAAGGTATTGTAGACCTGTTATTGTTTGATATCACATTGTGTAGTGGAACAAGGAAAGGTCTACAAGTTGAACTTTTCTGCTGCAGAGGCAGATGGGTGTACCAATGACGAAATAGAAAAGCTCTTCCTACACAGACTGTCCCTAACAATTTCGATACACACTGACAATATGGCTGCCATAAGGCCACCCTTATATAAGAAGAGGTCTGGGTTAGCCATTCCTTTACATTATTGGCTCTTGTGACTCAGATGACTAGGGACAATAAGTATGCACTGCATTATAGGTTGCCCCTTATTTCTGTTGGTGAACCTGCAAACTTATCAGCCAAAGGTCTAAGATTTGCAAACTTTGTAAACTTCCCGGGGAATTGCTGCAAATTTATTGTAGTGGTGAAGCCAAACTTCATCCCTATTAACCTGTGATTTCATGAAACACTGCAGACACACAGGTATATGGTCAAACGAGAAATAAATATTCTCCTCTTCTTTGATGCCCAGAACCCATTACAAAATGATAATGAGATTTTTACATTTCAATAATAATGCCAGTGTCTCCCTCAAAATCATCCTGATTATGAAAAAATATTCAAAATGTGGCCCCTAATCAATTTTTTTTTTGCTCTCGCTTCAAGCAAATGTCCACTTCACTGGAAGACTTGGCACCAAACACTACCCCCCTAGTAAATGAGCCAAATATGGGGTAACATTTTACAAGGCATGCGACAGGGCCAAGGGCTATGATTTCCAAATTTATGAGGATAAGGACAGTCAGATAAACCCCCCTGGATGCCCTACCTATAAGGGGACAAGTGGCAGAATTGTCTGGTGACTGATATAACTGCTGTTCAGGAAGGGTTGCCACCTATAAGTCTCCCACTATTTCGCCATCTGTACCCGAAGAAGACTGTGGCCTGTGGGACATCATGGACCAACTGCAGGTCTTCCCACAGAGATTGGTCACCACAAAACAGGGGGAAAGAGCCAGTATGTTGAATGAAGAGGTACTAGCCCTACAGTGGAGAGATAAAAGATATATTCTTTCTGCAATACATGATGATATTTTGGTGGAAATTCAGACAAGACAAGGTCCTGTCCAGAAGCCAAAATGTGTACAGGAATATAACCTATTCATGGGGGGTGGATATAAATGACCAGCTGATGCAGCCCTACTTGGCCACCAGGAGATCCCTGTTTTTGTATACGAAAGTCGGCATTTACTTGTTTCAACTAGCCTTGTACAATTCATATGTTGTCTTTTCCAAGTGCACACAAAGATCCCAAGAGGACGTTATTGCAGCCCTTCTCCATCCTCATGGCCATGCCCCTGAACAAATTTGCTCCGATACATTAGCCAGACTTCATGAACGACACTTCCCCGATATCCTCCCTCTTACCCAAACAGGCTGCAAACCCCCAACTAAAATTTTGTGTATGTTCAAGTAAAGGCATTAAGCCTGACACCCGATACTACGTTCCCCAATATCACTCCCACCTAGGCCTCTGTATTGATGAGTGCTATCTGATCTATCACACTTCACTACACTATTAGTGAAGTATATGTGAAGTAAAGATATTTTTCCAGGTTCCACTATCTGCTATTTCTGTGTATGGCCCGGACTGTTTATCAACTATGCCTCTGCCATCCATGTTTCTGCCTTCCATGTGAATTGACCTCTGCCTGTTAAATGACCATGCATTTTGCTTGCCTCCTGAACTAATTTGTTGCCCTGCCACTATATTAGTGGGATTCAAGACAGCACATGGGTCTCACATATGTAAGGGGCTCCAGATTAGATTTTCCGAGCGGAGAAAACTTTTTTAGCTTTCTCCAGGTTTTTTTGTTTTCTCAGATTAGGGTCTGGAGACTCAGAGGCTTTGAAGATATTTGGGTGGGAAGAAGCCTCTATCCCTGTCCTCAGGTCTTTCCTGACCAAGGCCCTAAGCCTTGTAGTTCTGCCTGCTGCCACCTGAACTGGCCATACCTCTGCCTGCTGCCTCCTGAACTGGCCATGCCTCTGCCTGCTGCCACCTGAACTATCCATAGCTCTACCTGCCACCTGAACTGGCCATGCCTCGGCCTGCCACCTGAACTGAGGAGTAACAGAATGTATTTTAGGGTGTAATTTTTGCTATATGCATGCTGTGTGTTTGAAATATTTTAAAAACTGACAACTTTGTGTAACAAAAATGTTTTCATTTTTTTCCCCACATTTTCAAAAAACTTGTGGGAAAAATGACATGTTCAAAAGACTCATTATGCTTCATGGAATAAACATTAGGCTGTTTGCTTTTGAAAATGTGGTCATTTTGTGGGTGTTTCCTTTGTCCTGGTGCTCCAGGGCCTTCAAAAATGTGGTAGGTAGGGATGAGCCGAACATCGCCCGGTTTGGTTCGCACCAGAACCTGTGAACGGACGGAAAGTTTGCGCGAACTTTAGAACCCTATTAAATATAATGGACGCGAACGTTCAAAATCAAAAGTGCTAAATATAATGGCTAATATGCATGTTATTGTCCTAAAAAGGGTTTGGGGACCTGGGTCCCGCCCCAGGGGACATTTATCAATGCAAAAAAAAGTTTTAAAAACGTCAGTTTTTTCGGGAGCACTGATTTTAATGATGCTTCAAGTGAAAAAAATAAAGTGAAATATTCCTTTATATATTGTACCTGGGGGGTGTCTAAAGTATGCCTGTGAAGTGGCACGTGTTTCTCGTGTTTAGAACTGTCCCTGCACAAAATGCAATTTATAAAGGAAAAAAAGTCATTTAAAACTGCTTGCGGCTTTAATGTAATGTCTGGTCCCGGCAATATGGATGAAAATCATTGAGAAAAATGGCATGGGTACCCCCACCCCCCCAGCCCACTACCAGCCCCTTTGGGTGTTGTATGGATATTGAGGGGAAACCCGCACCCAAATTTAAACAGCAGTATATAGGCGGTGCAAACAAGACAGGGACTGTAGGTTTGTTCTTAAGTAGAATGTGTTTGTAATTTGGAACAGGTAAATTTTTTAAGTGTAGCTCCAGCCCAAAAATCAATTTTTAAGCTTTTGAAAAACATAGGGAAGGGTTATCACCCCTGTAACATTTGTTTTGCTGTCTGTGCAGTGTGCACCTGTTCAGAACATTTCACCTCACTTTCCGTCCCAATGACAAATGTTTTTTGAAAATGTGGGTTTTTTATTGAAACAAGGATTGGTGATAAAGCATCAGTGGAGAGGAGACACTTTTTTTCCAATATTAACTCTTACAGGAGAGAATTTCCCTTCCTAGCAGTAGATTTCCTCTCACTTCCAGTTGTCTCCTTCCGTTTGCAAGTAGGAGTCGTTTGTAAGTTGGATGTTTGAAAGTAGGGGCCTGCCATATATACTCTGCAGAAATTTGGCCCTTAGGTGTTGGTGTTGCCACAACACTGTAAGCCCTCACAGTTACTCTTGGTGGGCGCTGGAATGCCCTGCTGTGAACTATTATATCAAGAATTGTAATTACATGCCATTGTTGAACAGTGGTAGGAAAAATTGGGCCTTTGGTGGTGGTGCTGGTGCCACAACACTGTAAATCCTCACAGTTACTCTTGGTGGGCGCAGGAAAGGGCCCAGCTGTGAAATATTAGATCAAGAATTGTAATTGCATGCCCCTGTTGAACAGGGGCAGAAAAATTGGGCCTTTGGTGGTGGTGGTGGTGGTGGTGTTGCCACAACACTGTAAGCCCTCACAGTTACTCTTGGTGGGAGCAGGAATGGTCCCTGCTGTGAATTATTAGATCAAGAATTGTAATTACATGCCCCTGTTAAACAGGGGCTTAAAAATTGGGCCTTAGGCACTGGTGCCACAACACTGCAACCCCTCACAGATACTGTACTTGGAGCGCAGCAATGAGCCCTGATGCAAAGTATTGCATCAAAAATTGTAATTACACGCCCCTGTTAAACAGGGGCTGAAAAATTGGGCCTTAGCCACTTGTGGCGGTGCCCAGAACCAAAAATGTTCTTACAAGCTATCAACATACACATTGACGTGGAAGAGGATAGTCACTCAGCATAACAGAATAGTCACTCAACATCAGCATAGGCAGTCTTGAAGGGATCTGACATTTCAACAAAAAATTATTCGGTTACATCAGCATCAGGTGCTTGGTAGCTGGTGGTGATCCAAGGTCAGTCGATCGACCGAGTAGGTGGACAGGCGCACCCTGTGATTGGTTACAAAGCCTCCAGCAGCACTGAATTTGCATTCTGAAAGAATGCTGGACGCAGGAAAGGCCAGTAGCTCAATTGCACACTGTGCAAGCTCTGGCCAGTGATCCATCCTCAAGACCCAATAACCCAGAGGTTTTCGGTAGGAAATGTGTCCAAGTCTGATCTTGCCCCTAGGTATTCCTGCACCATGTAAACCAGATGCTGGTGATGGTTGCTGGAACCGATCATACCTTGAGGCTGTGTACTAAAAAATTGTCTGAACGCATCGGTCAGACGGCCACCTTCTCCACCGTTCCTTCTTTGGCTGACCAAAGCCTCAGCAACACGTTGTCCAGGACCAGGAATTTGTAACCTCCCAGTCTCTGGGAACGCATTGCACAGACCTTTCTGCAAGGCCTCCCGAAGATGCTTCATCCTCTGCTCCCTCTGCGACGACAAGATAAGGTCTGCAACCTTACCCTTGTAACGTGGATCAAGGAGGGTTGCCAGCCAATAATGATTCATCTCCTTGATCGCACGAATACGAGGATCCCTCCGCAGGCTTTGCAGGATCAGGGAGGTCAGGCAGCGTAGGTTTACTGAGGCATTTGGTCCGAAGTCCTCTGGGTCACTCAGGACAACATGATCCGCAGCCACCTCCTCCCAGCCATGTACAAGTCCATGGGTGTCTTGGGACTGTAATTGATCCCTTGAAGACTGCTGTTGATGCTGAGTGCTAGGCTCCACCTCCATGCTGACACAATCCTCCTCCTCCTCCTCTTCCTGTGTGATAGCCGGGCCAGCAGGAACACTGTCTGGATAAAGAGGGCCTCCTCTTCCTGCCTCTGTTCTGCCTCAGGTGCCCTGTCCATTATTCCACGCAGCGTGTGCTCTAACAGGTGGACAAGAGGGACAGTGTCACTGAAGCATGCACTGTCACTGCCCACCATCCTTGTGGCCTCCTAAAATGGTGCCAGGACAGTGCATGCATCCCTAATCATGGCCCACTGGTGTGGGGAAAAAATCCAAGCTCCCCTGACCCTGTCTTGGCGCCATATTGCAACAAATACTCATGGATGGCCCTCTGCTGCGTATGCAGCCACTGCAGCATGGCCAACGTTGATTTCCACCTGGTGGACATGTCACAGATTAGGCAGTTCTTGGGCAGGTTGGATTTCTTTGCAGGTCAGCCAGCCGAGCACTGGCATTATATGACCAGCGGAAATGCCCACAGAGTTTCCTGGCCTGCTTCAGGACCTCCTGTAAGCCCGGGTACCTGCCCAAGAACCGCTGCACCACCAAGTTAAGGACATGAGCCAAACAGGGCACATGGGTCAGTTGTCCCTGTCGGAGGGGGGAGAGGAGTTTGGTGCCATTGTCGCAAACCACCTTTCCTGGCTTAAGCTGGCATGGCATCAACCACCTCTGAGCCTGCCCCTGCAGAGCTGACAGAATCTCTGCCCCATTGTGGCTCCTGTCCCCCAAGCACACCAGCTCAAGCACCGCATGGCATCTTTTTGCCTGCGTACTTGCATAGCCCATTGAACGCCTATGGAGCACTGCTGGTTCCGAGGACAAAGCACAGGTAGAGGCCATGGAGAAGAAGAAGAGGAGGGTGTGGAGGAGAGAGGTGTGTCAGAATCACCAGTATTAACATTTTGGAGGCGTGGTGGCGGAACAACCTCCAACACTACTGCACCTTGTCCTGCATTCTTCCCAGCTTCCAGCAGAGTCACCCAATGCGCCGTGAAAGATAGGTAACATCCCTGTCTACCAACTGAAAAGGCAGCAGTTGAAGTGCTAGCAATTTAGCCAAGCTAGAATTCAACTGCTGGGCATGTGGATGGCTGGGAGCGAACTTATTTTGGCGGGTCAGGGAAATTTGCCTGGTACAATCTGACGTCGGTGTACCAATAGCAGATTGCCCGCAAGTACTTGGCTGTGACACACCTAATTCTACACCTTCATTCCTCTCAGTGCAGGTTTCAGAGAGGACTGAGGGTATAGTGGGGTTGGAGATCCCAGCTGATGAGAAGCAAGGAGAGGTCCGCTTTTTTCTTTGGTGTGGGTCTTTTAGGTAGGCTTGCCAACTAACTGCATGGCAGGTCGACATATGTCTGGTCAAGCACGTGGTGCCCAAGCGGCTGATGTTTTGGCCACGCAAGATAAGCCTGAGACATACTGTATGTTGCAAATGGCAATGGTGCGATCTGTTGCACACGTCTGAAAAAAGGCCCACACCAAAGAACTTTTGGAATAACGTGCAGAGACAGCAGCGCCCTGCACATGCAGAGCTCGGCGGTGTAATGCAGTTGGTGTGCTGCCCTTAAGCTGGCCCCTGGAGGGCATCCTGCCTCGTTGGAGATGTGCCTCCTCCTCCTCCTCCTCTCTCCTATTAGGCACCCACGTGGAGTCAGTGACCTCATCATCCCCTCCCTCCTCATCACTGGAGCCAATCTGGCAGTATGCTGCAGCTGGGGGAACATGAGGAAGGAGTGACTGATGCCATTGAGCCGAGGGAAGAGGCCACTTTGGCAGCTGCTTTTCCAGACAAAGTACCCTGAGCCTGGATGAGAGAGGATGAGGAGGATGAGGATGGCTTGGTCATCCACTCTACCAAGTCTTTGGCATGTTGCGACTCAACATGGCCAGCTGCCGAAACGAAGGACAAGCGTGTCCCACAGCCACGTGCTGATGAGGATTCACCGTGTCCACAACCAGCACTGTTGCCTCTAGACACAGAGCCTGCTTGCCCTCTTTTATTGCCTCGTGACTGTCTGCCTCACCTTGTTTGCCTTCCAGACATACTAATAGCCTGCAGTGAGATGTAGCTGCACAAAGGTGGGATGTATATATATTTATATATATATATATATATATATATATATATATATATATAGATATATATATATCTATATATATATATATATATATATATATATATATATATATAGATATATATATATATCTATATATATATACTGTTTATAATGCAGCTATCAGAATCAATTGCCTGCTGTGGTATTAGTATGAGAAAAGCAGAAATTGTCTTCAGTTAGTTTTAAGTGTGCAGAGGACACAGTACACTAACTGAAAATACTTGCAGCTCTCTGCCTGTGTTTTTTTTTATGAGAACACCACAAATTGTATTCAGGTTCCTTAAAGTGAACGCTGTGCAAAGGAAAGAAGTACTGCAGTACACTAAATGAAATTAATGCAGCTCCCTGCCTGTGGTTTTATTATGAGAACACCACTAATTGTATTCAGGTAAGCTTTAGGTGAACGCTATGCAAAGCACACAGTACACTAAGTCAAACACTGCAGCTAGCACAATCACCTGCCTGCCTGTCACAGTATAGAGAATAACAGGAACGGATCAAGCTAAACTGAATACAGTGTATAAATATATATACAACACCAGGGTTGCATATATATCCTCTACACACTGTAACTGCAGCTAACCTGCCTGCTCTATCTAACTCAATATAAATGACACTGTCTCTCTCTCGCTGTAAGCTCTCTCTTTAACCAACATCGCAACACACTAGACAAGGCCACCACGGAGGTGACCTTATATAGGGTGGGGCATGTACTAAACCCCCTGAGACATAATTGGCCAAAGCCACCCTTGCTTTGGCCAATTATGACTCTTCGTTTTTTGCGCGCTGTGATTGGCCAAAGCATGCGGGTCATAGTGCATTCTTGGCCAATCATCAGCCAGCAATGCACTGCGATTCCGCAGTGAATTATGGGCCATGACGCGCCACTCAAATTTGGCGCGAACGGCTCATAATGTTCGCAATTCGACAAACAACCGAACAGGCAATGTTCGAGTCGAACATGGGTTCGACTTGAACTCGAAGCTCAACCCTATTGGTGACTCTCTGCGGGGCTTGGATTTTGCTGGACACTAGGAAAATGGTGTGGAGGGGCCAGAGGAGCCCTGGCTGCCAGGAAGGGAATTGGATTTGACCCCATTTGACCCTCTAGTGTGGCTTGGTTGCTGTTCTCCTCGCTGTGGAAGCGAGACGCAGCTGCCGCTGCTATTTTGCTGTAGCCCACGGCTCTGTGATATGAAAAATATGGCCAGCTTGCGGGGCTGCAGCGGGTCCTTTTTGTGGTGTGGCATACCTTGTGGCTTAGTGGGGCTTTGGGGGTAGAAGGATGGAGGATGTGGGGCTGGAGAAGTCCGATGGACGGAGATATTCCCGGCGGTGGAGCTTCATAAGAAAGCGGTCATTCACAAGCGCGGTCGTCACGCCCCTGCCCGCCGGACCAGAGTCATGTAGAGTAGGCAATTTTTGTTTTCTCTGGAGTGAATTCACTATGTAATGCATGCCAACATTCTGTTGGCCTTGCTTGCAGAAGCTTTGCATTGCATGCCATTTCTGAGCCTATCATCTACTAGGGCTCCTAGGTCCTTTTCTGTCCTAGACTCCACCAGAGGTTCTTAAACAATGACTTCTAGGAATATAAGTCATTGTTTAAATGGTATTCTACATCCTGGTCTCACTCAACATATGTTGTGTGCCCAGTTTTCATTTTAGTGATCCAGTTGTATTTTTTCCTTCTATCACTAATGTGCCTAAACAAAGATTTTGTCTCCTTTCATAATATATTTAGCAATTTCTTCCTCTTTCTGAGCTTTGGAAGCACTGGTAATGTTTTTGGCCTCCTTTTGTCTATTTGTATACTCCACTTTGTCAGCTACACCTCCTGTTTCCTTGAATCTTCTATATGCAATTTGTTTTCCTTTACTATCCTACTTACCTTTTTAGGGAACCATATTGTTTTTTTCTTTCGCTTATTCTTACTAACTTGCCTGACATATAATCTAGTTGCCTCCAGGATGGTAGACTTTAATAGTGCCCACTGATTACTTACGCGTGTCGTTTTACTCCAACCATTAAATACATTTTTTAGAAATGTCCCCATTTCAGCAAAATGCGTCGTTTTAAAATCTAAAATTTTTTTTTGTGTATATGATTTTTAAATTCATTTTTTTTTTCCTTTACATTTTTATTAGCTTTATAAAGAGCAATCCAAGGAGTGTGAACATTTTTAGTTACAGTAAGTATGTTATGGTTAACATTATTTAACCACTTCAATACCCGCCCATAGTCAAATGACGTCCACAGATGGGATCTCATGCACGGCATCGCTCGGGACCCGGTGTGCGTGCCCGGCGGCCGCGATTTCCGCCGGGCACCCGCGATTGCCCGTGATCACAGCAGGACCGTGGATCTGTGTGTGTAAACACACAGATCTATGTCCTGTCAGAGGTGAGGAGACCGATGTGTGTTCCCAGTACAGAGGAACACAGATCAGTCTCCTCCACCTTTATCACAAGATAAATTGGCAATCAAAGATAAGAAATTCTGGCGCGACAAACGCGCTTTTCAGGAGAACAAGGCATATAGGTGGCAACAGCCCAATCAATTTCAGAGATTTCAGAAGGGTAATATAGGCCAGAATCCGAGGGACTCAGGGCCCAATTCCTCTCTAAACTCTTCTATTTCCTCTTCCTCTCAGCACAAATATAAGGATCGAAGACAGAAAACCAAACAAACATCTCCAGGCGACGATCCATTGCTCAACAAGAGAAGAACAACAGAAGCCCCCTCCACACAACCATCACCTATCCTTGTAGCCCTGGGTAAAGGTAACTCACGCGGTGTTAATCAGCCATCTTCTACTGGGTCTTTTGGTATTTCTACTACTACACACTCTGGTGATCCTTCATCTTCCACTCTTCCTACTGCACCCCTCATCGAATTTTTTTTAGCCCATCGCCTAGCGGAGGGCCTCCCAGACACCTAAATTCTGCACCTTCGTCCAGTTTGGACTCTAACTCGCATCCTTCTTTCCAGTCAAGCAATCACAACACTAACAACATCATTAATCTTTCCAATCACTCTCTCACCCAGGTCGAAAATGACCATCTATGCAAGGGCCTAAGTTTTTGCCCAGATGCCAACATGGACGTCTTTGAAACCATCAAGGATCTCCACCTTTTTGCTAGGAAGCTACATTATAAGAGTCTCTTTAGCAAAGAAAGTGCTACTTCGAAATCAGATACTCAAAAATCTGATGAAGCACTAGACGATCTCCTTTTTCTTCTTGAGGAGCAGGACCCCGTTGACCTCATTGATTTTGTCGATATTGAAGCCCTCCTTGAGACACATATTTCAAAAAAATCACCATCTACATCTGATACCATTTCACAAAAGAAATTCAAGAAAAAATCTGACAAATGCCCATCATTCACGGTAAATCCCAATCTTGTGGCGTTCCTAGCAGCTACTACAGCTGAAATACGCAAACTAAAACCCCATGCCTTACCCAGAAATCTAAATGTTGAGGAATGCTCTGCCCTGGAATCTTTTAAAAAGAATTTCTCCTTGACAATCAAACCATCTGACAAAGGGGGGAATGTCATCATCATGACGAATGAACAGTATGCTACTATGTGTAGGGATGTTGTTAACAACAATTTATGGTATAAACCCATTTCGAGAAACGTCATTGACAAATTCGACAAAGCCTTCTATGAATTGGTAGACAGAGCTTTCTGTGAGGGAGCCATTGACAAAGACACCTGGGAATACATCCGTACTCCTTTTCCACTATTCCCACTCTATACTGTCTTCCCAAAATACACAAGAATCTAACTAATCCACCTGGTCGTCCTATTATTTCAGGGAATGGCTCCATCACGGAGAATCTGAGCCAGTTCATTGACAGTCATCTAAGACCCTTTGTTACTAACCTGGCCTCATATGTTAAATACACCATTCACCTCTTACAATATTTGGAAGATTTATATATTCCACCACAAGCCCTCTTGGTTGCAATTGACGTTGAGTCCCTATATATTTCAATTCCTCACGACCAGGGACTCCGAGCCATTCAACGGGCCATCTCGCAATCACACCAAGATGATCGCAAACTAAATCTCTTTCTGGTTGAAACGTTGAGTTTTATTCTGACTCACAACATTTTCACCTTTGACGGTTCCCACTACCTCCAGGTACAGGGGGTTGCGATGGGGACATTCTGTGCCCCATCGTATGCCAACCTGTATCTGGGGGAGTGGGAAAAATTGCTGCTAACGAGCGATAGCCTTTCATCATATACCTGCCATGTTCTCGCATGGTTTAGGTATATAGATGATATTCTAATGATCTGGGACGATACGCCTGCTAATCTTCAGGCCTTTATCAATATCATGAACAACAATGCTTCCAACCTTTTCTTCACCATGACGTCCAGTGATACGTCAATCACCTTCCTTGATTTGACTATTACCAAATCTGAAGATGGCCTTCTATCCAGTGGCCTCTATTGTAAGGAGACCGCTGGGAATACAATCCTGCACGCATCAAGCTCACATCCCCAGCCTCTTCTCATGTCTATACCCTATGGGCAATACTTGAGGCTCAGACGCAACTGCTCCACGGAATCCGAGTTCATCAAGGAGGCTGACCTGCTTTGCAGTCGCCTCCTGGATCGGGGCTACTCACCCACATGTCTAAAGAAAGCCTTCAGACGTGCGGGAGGATCAACCAGACATGATTTACTTTTTCCTACAAAGACCACAAGCCCCCCAAAACCAGTCACTTGACTAATCACCAGATTTAATACCCAGCATAAGGCTCTTAAGAAAATCTTAAAGAAACATTGGCATCTATTGCAAATAGAACCCAATTTGAACTCTCATGTTGCTGCCAATCCAAACATAACTTTTAAGAGAGCACGCTCGCTGAGGGACCATCTCATCCAAAGCGAATATGTTGGCTCATTCCGCACTGACCCTTGCAAAAGATTCGGGACCTACATGTGTGGAGGCTGCCAAACATGTAGATACTAGGGATGAGCTCGGTGTTCGAGTCGAACATACATTCGACTCGAACATCGGCTGTTCGATCGTTCGCCGAACAACGAACGATTTGGGCCGTTCGCGCCTAATTCGCGGCCCACAATGCACTACGCCATCGCAGTGTCATCCAGGCGCTGTCATTGGCCAAGCATGCACTGTGACCCCGCATGCTTGGCCAATCACAGTGCCGGCAGCGAGGAGAGCAATGATTGGCCACAGGCAGGATGCCTGTGGCCAATTATTGCTGAGGGTGTTTAGTACACGCCCCACACTATAAAAGGCCGCCAGCACGGCGGCCTAGTGTAGTGTGTTCCGGAGCAGGGAAAGAGAAGCATAGGCAGGGACAGTGACATTTTTTTTCTTGCTTAACCTGGATTCCTTTAGTTTAGGGAAAGAGAAGGATAGGTAGGGAGAGTGTCAGTCTGTTTTACTGTGCTAATCCTTGTTTGTAGGGACAGGGAAGGACAGTGAGGGAAATTCTCATTGTGCTATACTGTGCTAAAGCATTCATCATCAACCATCTTTAAAAAAACATTTTTTATAGGGACAGAAAAATATAGGTAGGGAGAGTGTCAGTGTGTTTTACTGTGCTAATCCTTGTTTGTAGGGACAGGGAAGGACAGTGAGGGAAATTCTCATTGTGCTATACTGTGCTAAAGCATTCATCATCAACCATCTTTAACCACTTAACAACCACCTGCCGACAAATAACGGCGGCAGGGTGGTTGCTTAACTCTGGGAGGACGTTATATAACGTCCTCCCAAAATCGCGCTCCCGCGCGCCCCCTGGGGTGCGCACACGGGAAACTCCATGACCGCCGGGTCCAGAGGACCCGGCGGATCACGAATCGCGGTAAATCGCCGCTGATAGCGGCCGTTTACCACGTGATCGCTCCGTCAAATGACGGAGCAATCACTTGTAAACAGACCGGCGTCATTTGATGACGCCGGTTCCTCCCTCCCCTCTCTGTACCGATCGGTACAGTGTGAGAGGGGAGGGGGAGGGAGCGGATGGCAGCAGCAGCACTGTGGGCTGGATCTGTGACAATTGCAGTCACAGATCCATCCATCCATCCATCCCTGCTCAGCCATCCCTGTGCTATACCCTGCCAATACTCTGCAATACACCCTGCCAATACTCTGCAAAATACCCTGGTGCAATACTCTGCAATACCCTGGTGCAATACTCTGCAATACCCTGGTGCAATACTCTGCAATACTCTGGTGCAATACTCTGCAATACCCTGGTGCAATACTCTGCAATACCCTGGTGCAATACTCTGCAATACCCTGCGAAATACTCTGCAATACCCTGGTGCAATACTCTGCAATACCCTGGTGCAATACTCTGCAATACCCTGGTGCAATACTCTGCAATACCCTGCAAAATACTCTGCAATACCCTGCACAATACTCTGCAATACCCTCCACAATACTCTGCAATACCCTCCACAATACTCTGCAATACCCTGCAAAATACTCTGCAATACCCTGCAAAATACTCTGCAATACCCTGCGCAATACTCTGCAAAATACTCTGCAATACCCTGCACAATACTCTGCAATACCCTGCACAATACTCTGCAATACCCTGCACAATACTCTGCAATACCCTGCACAATACTCTGCAATACCCGCCACAATACTCTGCAATACCCTCCACAATACTCTGCAATACCCTCCACAATACTCTGAAATACCCTCCACAATACCCTGTGCAATACCCTCCACAATACCCTGTGCAATACCCGTGCAATACCCTGCCATACACCGCAATACCCTGCCATACACCGCAATACCCTGCCATAGTCCGCAATACTCCGCAATGCCCTGCAATACTCCGCAATGCCCGGCAATACTCCGCAATGCCCGGCAATACTCCGCAATGCCCAGCAATACTCTGCAATGCCCGGCAATACTCTGCAATAACCACTTCCCGCCCTCCGGCCGTCATATGACGTCCTTGACTTTGTGCGGGGATATCTGAATGATGGGAGCAGCTACAGGCATCATTCAGATATTAGCTTTTTAAGCCGGCGATTCCCTACACCATAAGAACAATCATAGCGGCTGTTCCGCCGCTTGATCATTCTTACGGGAGGCGAGAGGGGATGTGCCCCCCCCCCCCGCCGCCCTCCGGTGCTTCTACCGACTCACCGCTACGATCAAAGCCAGGATTGTTGTTTTTGTTTTTTTTTGTTTTTTCAGGCTTCCCAGCCTAGAGGTGAGATGTGGGGTCTTATTGACACCCCCCCCCCCCCATATCTCACTGTAAAGAGGACCTGTCATGCCATATTCCTATTACAAGGGATGTTTACGTTCCTTGTAATAGGTATAAAAGTGATCAAAAAAATGTTTAGGGCGGAAAAACATGTCAAACTAAAATAAATAAAGTAAAATGAAGAATAAAATATATATTTTTTTTTAAAGCGCCCCTGTCCCCGTGAGCTCGCATACAGAAGCGAACGCATACGTAAGTCCCGCCCACATATGAAAACGGTTTTCAAACCACACATGTGAGGTATCTCTGCGAACGTTAGAGCGAGAGCAATCATTTTGGCCCTAGACCTCCTCTGTAACTCAAAACATGTAACCAGTAAAAATATATAAAGCGTCGCCTATGGGGATTTTTTAAGTAGCGAAGTTTGGCGCCATTCCACGAGTGTGTGCAATTTTTAAGGGCGACATGTTAGGTATCTATTTACTCGGCGTAACTTCATCTTTCACATTATGCAAAAACATTGGGCTAACTTTACTGTTTTTTTTTTGTTTTTAAGCACAAAACATTTTTTTCCGTAAAAAACGCGTTAAAAAAATTGCTGCGCAAATATCGTGCGAGATAAAAAGTTGCAACAACCACCATTATATTCTCTAAGGTCTTTGCTAAAAAACATATATAATGTTTTGGGGTTCTATGTAATTTTCTAGCAAATAAATGATGATTTTTACATGTAGGAGAGAAATGTCAGAATTGGCCTTGGTGCTCCAGAACGCCTGAAGGTGCTCCCTGCATGTTGGGCCTCTGTATGTGGCCACGCTGTGTAAAAGTCTCACACATGTGGTATCGCCATACTCGGGAGTAATAGCAGAATGTGTTTTGGGGTGTAATTTGTGGAATGCATATGCTGTGTGTGAGAAATAACCTGCTAATATGACAATTTTGTGAAAAAAAAAAAAGAGAAAAAAAAAATCTTGATTTTGCAAAGAATTGTGGGAAAAAATGACAACTTCAAAAAACTCACAATGCCTCTTTCTGAATACCTTGGAATGTCTTCTTTCCAAAAAGGGGTCATTTGGGGGGGTATTTGTACTTTTCTGGCATGTTAGGGTCTCAAGAATTGAGATAGGCCGTCAGTACTTCAGGTGTGATCAATTTTCAGATATTGGCACCATAGCTTGTGGACTCTATAACTTTCACAAAGACCAAATAATATCCACCAATTTGTACTTATTTTTACCAAAGATATGTAGCAGTATAAATTTTGGCCAAAATTTATGAAGAAAAAATAGTAATTTGCAAAATTTTATAACAGAAACGAAAAAAAAATCATTTTTTTACAAAATTTTCAGTCTTTTTTCTCTTATAGCGCAAAAAATAAAAAACCCAACAGTGATTAAATACCACCAAAAGAAATCTCTATTTGTGTGAAAAAAAGGACAAAAATTTCATATGGGTACAGTGTTGTATGACTGAGTAATTGTCATTCAAAATGTGAGAGCACCGAAAGCTGAAAATTGGTCTGGTTATTAAGGGGGTTTAAGTGCCCAGTGGTCAAGTGGTTAAAAAAACATTTTTTATAGGGACAGAAAACTATAGGTAGGGAGAGTGTCAGTGTGTTTTACTGTGCTAATCCTTGTTTGTAGGGACAGGGAAGGACAGTGAGGGAAATTCTCATTGTGCTATACTGTGCTAAAGCATTCATCATCAACCATCTTTAAAAAAACATTTTTTATAGGGACAGAAAACTATAGGTAGGGAGAGTGTCAGTGTGTTTTACTGTGCTAATCCTTGTTTGTAGGGACAGGGAAGGACAGTGAGGGAAATTCTCATTGTGCTATACTGTGCTAAAGCATTCATCATCAACCATCTTTAAAAAAACATTTTTTATAGGGACAGAAAACTATAGGTATGGAGAGTGTCAGTGTGTTTTACTGTGCTAATCCTTGTTTGTAGGGACAGGGAAGGACAGTGAGGGAAATTCTCATTGTGCTATACTGTGCTAAAGCATTCATCATCAACCATCTTTAAAAAAACATTTTTTATAGGGACAGAAAACTATAGGTAGGGAGAGTGTCAGTGTGTTTTACTGTGCTAATCCTTGTTTGTAGGGACAGGGAAGGACAGTGAGGGAAATTCTCATTGTGCTATACTGTGCTAAAGCATTCATCATCAAGCATCTTTAAAAAAACATTTTTTATAGGGACAGAAAACTATAGGTAGGGAGAGTGTCAGTGTGTTTTACTGTGCTAATCCTTGTTTGTAGGGACAGGGAAGGACAGTGAGGGAAATTCTCATTGTGCTATACTGTGCTAAAGCATTCATCATCAACCATCTTTAAAAAAAACATTTTTTATAGGGACAGAAAACTATAGGTAGGGAGAGTGTCAGTGTGTTTTACTGTGCTAATCCTTGTTTGTAGGGACAGGGAAGGACAGTGAGGGAAATTCTCATTGTGCTATACTGTGCTAAAGCATTCATCATCAACCATCTTTAAAAAAAACATTTTTTATAGGGACAGAAAACTATAGGTAGGGAGAGTGTCAGTGTGTTTTACTGTGCTAATCCTTGTTTGTAGGGACAGGGAAGGACAGTGAGGGAAATTCTCATTGTGCTATACTGTGCTAAAGCATTCATCATCAACCATCTATAAAAAAACATTTTTTATAGGGACAGAAAACTATAGGTAGGGAGAGTGTCAGTGTGTTTTACTGTGCTAATCCTTGTTTGTAGGGACAGGGAAGGACAGTGAGGGAAATTCTCATTGTGCTATACTGTGCTAAAGCATTCATCATCAACCATCTTTAAAAAAACATTTTTTATAGGGACAGAAAACTATAGGTAGGGAGAGTGTCAGTGTGTTTTACTGTGCTAATCCTTGTTTGTAGGGACAGGGAAGGACAGTGAGGGAAATTCTCATTGTGCTATACTGTGCTAAAGCATTCATCATCAACCATCTTTAAAAAAACATTTTTTATAGGGACAGAAAACTATAGGTAGGGAGAGTGTCAGTGTGTTTTACTGTGCTAATCCTTGTTTGTATGGACAGGGAAGGACAGTGAGGGAAATTCTCATTGTGCTATACTGTGCTAAAGCATTCATCATCAACCCTTCTTTAAAAAAACATTTTTTATAGGGACAGAAAACTATAGGTAGGGAGAGTGTCAGTGTGTTTTACTGTGCTAATCCTTGTTTGTAGGGACAGGGAAGGACAGTGAGGGAAATTCTCATTGTGCTATACTGTGCTAAAGCATTCATCATCAACCATCTTTAAAAAAACATTTTTTATAGGGACAGAAAAATATAGGTAGGGAGAGTGTCAGTGTGTTTTACTGTGCTAATCCTTGTTTGTAGGGACAGGGAAGGACAGTGAGGGAAATTCTCATTGTGCTATACTGTGCTAAAGCATTCATCATCAACCATCTTTAAAAAAACATTTTTTATAGGGACAGAAAACTATAGGTAGGGAGAGTGTCAGTGTGTTTTACTGTGCTAATCCTTGTTTGTAGGGACAGGGAAGGACAGTGAGGGAAATTCTCATTGTGCTATACTGTGCTAAAGCATTCATCATCAACCATCTTTAAAAAAACATTTTTTATAGGGACAGAAAACTATAGGTAGGGAGAGTGTCAGTGTGTTTTACTGTGCTAATCCTTGTTTGTAGGGACAGGGAAGGACAGTGAGGGAAATTCTCATTGTGCTATACTGTGCTAAAGCATTCATCATCAACCATCTTTAAAAAAACATTTTTTATAGGGACAGAAAACTATAGGTAGGGAGAGTGTCAGTGTGTTTTACTGTGCTAATCCTTGTTTGTAGGGACAGGGAAGGACAGTGAGGGAAATTCTCATTGTGCTATACTGTGCTAAAGCATTCATCATCAACCATCTTTAAAAAAACATTTTTTATAGGGACAGAAAACTATAGGTAGGGAGAGTGTCAGTGTGTTTTACTGTGCTAATCCTTGTTTGTAGGGACAGGGAAGGACAGTGAGGGAAATTCTCATTGTGCTATACTGTGCTAAAGCATTCATCATCAACCATCTTTAAAAAAACATTTTTTATAGGGACAGAAAACTATAGGTAGGGAGAGTGTCAGTGTGTTTTACTGTGCTAATCCTTGTTTGTAGGGACAGGGAAGGACAGTGAGGGAAATTCTCATTGTGCTATACTGTGCTAAAGCATTCATCATCAACCATCTTTAAAAAAACATTTTTTATAGGGACAGAAAACTATAGGTAGGGAGAGTGTCAGTGTGTTTTACTGTGTTAATCCTTGTTTGTAGGGACAGGGAAGGACAGTGAGGGAAATTCTCATTGTGCTATACTGTGCTAAAGCATTCATCATCAACCATCTTTAAAAAAACATTTTTTATAGGGACAGAAAACTATAGGTAGGGAGAGTGTCAGTGTGTTTTACTGTGCTAATCCTTGTTTGTAGGGACAGGGAAGGACAGTGAGGGAAATTCTCATTGTGCTATACTGTGCTAAAGCATTCCTCATCAACCATCTTTGAAATCCTTGTTTTTTGGACAGTCAGGGAAATTGTCATTGTGCTATTCTGTGCGAAAGCAATCATCCTCAACCATATTTAGAAATCCTTAAGTAAAGGGACAGAGAAGGACACCTGAAGGTAGCCCTTATTTCTTTTTTCCCATCTCCCTGCAGGCCATCCATTAGAATGTCTGGAAGGCAAACAAGGAGAGGCAGACAGTCAGGAGGCAATAAAAGAGGGCAAGCAGGCTCTGTGTCTGGGGGCAACAGTGCTGGTCGTGGACGCGGTGCATTGTCATCAGCACATGGCCATGGGACACGCTTGTCCTTCTTTTCGGCAGCTGGACATGTTGAGCCACATCATGCCGAAGACTTGGTAGAGTGGATGACCAAGCCCTCCTCCTCCTCCTCATCCTCTCTCACCCAGGCTCAGGGTACTGGCAAAGCAGCTGCCAAAGCATCCTCTTCCCTGGTATCAATGTCAGACTCATCATCAGTCACTCCTTCCCTAGACCCACCATGTCCTCCTCCTGAGGAGTCCCCCGAACTGTTTGAGCACAGTGTTGGGTACATGCTCCAGGAGGATGCCCAGCGTTTTGAAGGGTCTGATGATGAAACCCAGCTACAGGAAGGCAGTAGCGTGAGAGCAGACAGAGGGGATGCTCAAGAAGGACACCAATCTGGCAGTCATGTTCCAGCAGCTGCAGCATACTGCCAGATTGGCTCCAGTGATGAGGAGGGAGGGGATGATGAGGTCACTGACTCCACGTGGGTGCCTAATAGGAGAGAGGAGGAGGAGGAGGAGGATGAGGAGGAGGCACATCTCCAACGAGGCAGGATGCCCTTTGGTGGCCAGCGTAAGGGCAGTACACCGACGGAATCACACCGCAGAGCTCCGCCTGTGCAGGGCGCTGCCTCTGCCCGTCATTCAAAAAGTTCTTTGGTGTGGGCCTTTTTTGAGGCTAGTGCATCAGATCGCACAGCTGCTGTTTGCAACATATGTCCGAAGCGTATATCGCGTGGCCAAAACATCAGCCGCTTGGGTACCACATGCCTGACCAGACATATGTTGACCTGCCATGCAGCTCGTTGGCAAGCCTACCTCAAAGACCCACACCAAAGAACAAAGCGGACCTCTCCTTGCACCGCATCAGCTGGGATCTCCAACCCCACTATAACTTCAGTCCTCTCTGAAACATGCACTGAGAGGAATGAAGGTGTAGAATTAGGTGTGTCACAGCCAAGTACTTGCGGCCACTCTGCTAGCAGTACACCGACGTCCGATTCTAGCAGGCAAATTTCCCTGCCCCAGCTGCTGGACCGTCGAAAGAAGTTCACTCCCAGCCATCCACATGCCCAGCGGTTGAATGCTAGCTTGGCTAAATTGCTAGCGCTTCAACTGCTGCCTTTTCAGTTGCTAGACTCGGCCCCCTTCCGTGAGTTTGTGCAATGTGCGGTTCCTCAGTGGCAGGTTCCCAAACGCCACTTTTTCTCACGGAAGGCTATTCCGGCTCTCTACCGGCATGTGGAAGGCAATGTCTTGGCCTCGCTGGACAGGGCGGTCAGCGGTAAGGTGCATATTACCGCTGACTCATGGTCCAGCAGGCATGGACAGGGACGTTACCTTTCTTTCACGGCCCATTGGGTCACTCTTTTGGCAGCTGGGAAGGATGCAGGACAAGGTGCAGTAGTGTTGGAGGTTGTTCCACCACCACGCCTCCAAAATGCTACTACTGGTTGTGACACACCTCTCTCCTCCACCCCCTCCTCTTCTTCTTCCTCCATGGCCTCTTCCTGTGCTTTGTCCTCTGAACCAGCGGTGCTCCGTAGCCGTTCAAGGGGCTACGCAAGTACGCAGGCAAAAAGATGCCATGCCGTGCTTGCGCTGGTGTGTTTGGGGGACAGAAGCCACACTGGGGCAGAGGTCCTGTCTGCTCTGCAGGGCCAGGCCGAGAGGTGGTTGACGCCACGCCAGCTTAAGCCAGGAATGGTGGTTTACGACAATGGCACCAACCTCCTCTCCGCCCTCCCACAGGGACAACTGACCCATGTGCCCTGTGTGGCTCACTTCCTTAACCTGGTGGTGCAGCGGTTCTTGGGCAGGTACCCGGGCTTACAGGATGTCCTGAGGCAGGCCAGGAAAGTCTGTGTGCATTTCCGCAGATCTTATAATGCCAGTGCTCGCCTGGCTGAGCTGCAAAAGGAGTTGAACCTGCCCAAGAACCGCCTTATATGTGACATGTCCACCAGGTGGAACTCAACGTTGGCCATGCTGCAGCGGCTGCACACGCAGCAGAGGGCCATCAATAAGTACCTGTGCGACTACGGCACCAGGACAGGGTCAGGGGAGCTTGTTTTTTTTCTCCACGCCAGTGGGGCATGATCAGGGATGCATGCACTGTCCTGGCACCATTTGAGGAGGCCACGAGGATGGTGAGCAGTGACAGTGCATGCATCAGTGACACTGTACCTCTTGTCCACCTGTTGGAGCACACGCTGCGTGGAATAATGGACAGGGCACTTGAGGCAGAACAGAGGCAGGAAGAGGAGGACTTCCTTGCCTCTCAAGGCCCCCTTTACTCAGACAGTGTTCCTTCTGTCCCACCCATCGCACAGGAAGAGGAGGAGGAGGAGGAGGAGGAGGAGGAGGAGGATTGTGTCAGCATGGAGGTGGAGGCTGGCACTCAGCATCATCAGCAGCAGTCTTTTAGGGATGATTTACAGTCCCAAGAAACCAGTGGACTTGTACGTGGCTGGGAGGAGGTGGCTGCGGATCATGTCGTCCTTAGTGACCCAGAGGACTCCGGACCGAATGCCTCAGCTAACCTACGCTGCATGGCCTCCCTGATCCTGCAAAGTCTGCGGAAGGATCCTCGTATTCTTCGGATCAAGGAGAGGGACCATTACTGGCTGGCCACTCTCCTTGATCCACGGTACAAGGGTAAGGTTGCGGACCTTATGTTACCGTCGCAGAGGGAGCAGAGGATGAGACAACTCCGGGAGGCCTTGCAGAAAGGTCTGTGCAACGCGTTCCCAGAGACTGGGAGGTTACAAACTCCTGGTCCTGGACAACGAGTTGCTGAGGCTTCGGCCAGTCAAAGAAGGAGCGGTGGGGAAGGTGGCCGTCTGACCGATGCGTTCAGACAATTCTTTAGTCCGCAGCCCCAAAGTATGATCGGTTCCAGCAACCATCGCCAGCGTCTGATAAACATGGTGCAGGAATATCTAGGGGCAAGGTCAGACTTGGACACCTTCCCCACCGAAAATCCTCTGGCTTACTGGGTCTTGAGGATGGATCACTGGCCAGAGCTTGCACAGTATGCAATTGAGCTACTGGCCTGTCCTGCATCCAGCGTTCTTTCGGAACGCACATTCAGTGCTGCTGGAGGATTTGTCACGGATCACAGGGTGCGCCTGTCCACCGACTCGGTTGATCGACTGACTTTCATCAAGATGAACCAGTCTTGGATCACCACCAGCTACCACACACCTGATGCTGATATAACAGACTAATTGATTTTAACATGTCACATCCCTTCAAGACTGATGCTGATGCTGAGTGCCTGTGCTGTTATGTTGACTGGCTATCCTCCTCCTCCGAGTCCTCAATGATACGATTGATGATGATAGCTTGGAAGATCATTTTTGTTTATGGGTGCCGCCACCAGTGGCTAAGGCCCAATTTTTCAGCCCCTGTTTAACAGGGGCGTGTAATTACAATTTTTGAAGCAATACTTTGCAACAGGGCTCATTGCTGTGCTCCAAGTACAGTATCTGTGAGGGGTTGGAGTGTTGTGCCACCAGTGCCTAAGGCCCAATTTTTCAGCCCCTGTTTAACAGGGGCGTGTCATTACAATTTTTGAAGCAATACTTTGCAACAGGGCTCATTGCTGTGCTCCAAGTACAGTATCTGTGAGGGGTTGCAGTGTTGTGCCACCAGTGCCTAAGGCCCAATTTTTCAGCCCCTGTTCAACAGGGGCATGTAATTACAATTCTTGATCTAATAATTCACAGCAGGGCCCATTGCTGCACCCACCAAGAGTAACTCTGAGGGCTTACAGTGTTGTGGCAACACCACCACCACCACCACCACCACGAAAGGCCCAATTTTTCAGCCCCTGTTCAAAAGGGGCATGTAATTACAATTCTTGATCTAATAATTCACAGCAGGGCCCATTCCTGCACCCACCAAGAGTAACTCTGAGGGCTTACAGTGTTGTGGCAACACCACCACCACCACCACCACCACGAAAGGCCCAATTTTTCAGCCCCTGTTCAACAGGGGCATGCAATTACAATTCTTGATCTAATAATTCACAGCAGGGCCCATTGCTGCACCCACCAAGAGTAACTGTCAGGGCTTACAGTGTTGTGGCACCAGCACCACCATCAAAGGCCCAATTTTTACTACCACTGTTCAACAATTATATGTAATTACAATTCCTGATATAATAGTTGACAGCAGGGCGTTCCAGCACCAACCAAGAGTAACTGTGAGTGCTTACAGTGTTGTGCCAACACCAACAACTAAGGGGCCTATTTCTGCAGAGTATATACGGCAGGTCCCTACTTTCAAACATCCAACTTACAAACGACTCCTACTTGCAAACGCAAGAAGACAACAGGAAGTGAGAGGAAATCTACCCCTAGGAAGGAAAATTCTCTCCTGTAAGAATTAATATGGGAGAAAGGTGTCTCCTCTGTACTGATGCTTTATCACCAATCCTTGTTTCAAGAAAAACACCACATTTCAAAAACAGTTGTCATTGGGACGGAAAGTGAGGTGAAATGTTCTGAACAGGGGCACAGACAGCAAAACAAATGTTACAGGGGTGATAACCCTTACCTATGTTTTCCAAAAAGTTTAAAAATAGATTTTTGGTCTGGAG
Source organism: Rana muscosa (assembly GCA_029206835.1). Taxonomy (NCBI): domain Eukaryota; kingdom Metazoa; phylum Chordata; class Amphibia; order Anura; family Ranidae; genus Rana; species Rana muscosa. The sequence continues at coordinate 6,602,737 of CM055116.1, read as the reverse complement.
CTACACTTAAACAATGTACCTGTTCAAAATTACAAACACATTCTACATAAGAACAAACCTACAGTCCCTGTCTTGTATGCACCGCCTGTATACGGCTGTTCAGAGTATATAGGGCCTTTTTTATTTTGTGTGCGGTGTTCCCCTTAATATCCATACAAGACCCAAAGGGGCTGGTAATGGGCTGGGGTAGGGGGGGGGGGTCATGGGGTAGCTATGCCATTTTTCTTAAAGATTTTCATCCATATTACCGGGACCAGACATTACATTAAAGCCGCAAGCAGTTTTAAATGGCTTTTTTTTCCTTTAGAAGTGTCATTTTGTGCAGGGACAGTTCCAAACACGGGAAACACGTGGCACTTCACAGGCATACTTTAGACACCCCCCAGGTACGATATTTAAAGGAATATTTGACTTTTTTTTTTCACTTTATGCATCATTAAAATGACTGCTCCCGAAAAACGACCGTTTTTAAAACTTATTTTTGCATTGATACATGTCCCCTGGTGCAGAACCCGGGTTCCCAAACCCTTTTTAGGACAATAACATGCATAATAGTCGTTATAATTAGCACTTTAGAATTCGAACGTTCGCATCCATTGTATTTAATAGTGTTCTAATGTTCGTACGAACTTTCGGTCCGTTCGCGGGTTCTGGTGCGAACCGAACCCGGGGGTGTTCGGCTCATCACTAGTAGATACATGAACGTACAATCTAAATTTACCTTACCTAATGGTAAAAATGACAGGCCGAAACACTACGCCAACTGTAAGACCCCTGGTGTCATCTACTTGCTGACATTCCAGTGCCAATGTTTTTACATTGGCAAAACAAAACTACCATTCCACCAAAGGGCAGCTCGTCACATCACCAGCATCAAAAATGCTAACCCAGACCTCCCACTAGGATGGCATGTACGTGACAACCACCTAGGTATCCCCCCTCCTTTTCTATTTACCATCCTAGACCGGGTTCACCCGGACAGTCGAGGGGGGACTGGAACAAAATACTACTCCAAAAAGAGGTCTACTGGATTGCTGACCTCAACACCACATCCTTCCCAGGCCTCAACACCCAATTGAGTTTTCGTCCATTCTTGGATGGCTTTAATTCAGGTGGCTGTGAGAAAGAACAAGAATAGGCCTATTAGACACACACTACCTATTGGGTGCCAGATATAGCTACATATATAATAATTTTTCATTTCTTTATCATCTGTTATGATTATTGTTTTATTTGTTGTTTTGTCATCTGTATGCATATACATCGCAAACATAGAATTTCAGAAATGTTTGTTAGTTTGCAGTTATACCTCCAGATTTAGGCTGCTAAATGAATGCATGATTTTTTTTTTATGCTGTGAAATGAATCAATGGTGTCTATCCCCTCTTCCCCCCCTCATTCCTTCCATGTATGTGCAGATTTCTCCATGTCCAGCATTCTGGACCACTCTGCATCTCCCATTCCTGATCCCTCCAACCTTCATACACACATCCATGTACCACCTGTACCAGTATCCTCCACCCTACTTAGGTGGACTAGGGAATGCCGGTATCGCATGATTGCATTTTTTCCCCTGCTTTCTTCATGGCAGGGGTTAATTAATTGATTTCTTTCCTGTTACAAGGCTGCTGGTTTTGCCCCCATATCATTTTCTTTGCCCGGCTCGACTCTGCCCGGCGCACGGGAGCCTGTCCTCCATTCCTTTGAGCATGGGGATAGTCGTCTTTGTACATGCGGTATGCTTTGGTGCCACGTCTTCTGCTTGGCCCCTCGGTATTTGCATTCCCTGCGTCGGTGGTCTCTTGCTGCATGATGCTTATCCATTTTACTAATGGGGGGGCACCGTGCCTTTTTTGCCCTGGGGGCCCCGTCGTTCCGGCATTTGTTTGTTTCCATCCTTGGGTCTGTGTATCCTGATAGCCGTTTTTTCCTTTTAATTTTTACTGCAATTTATTTTATCATTATAATTTTTTCTTTTTAATTACTTATTTTTCTGTTTTGACTGTCCCTCGATCCACTTCAGTCCAGACTATGTATCTTCGTTGTTCTCCAATGGTAATAGAGCATCAACTTTATGCTCCTTTTCCTATTATGCCTTTTTTGACATTTATATTTTTGGATGTGTTGCTCACATCCACCACTAGATTGCGCTAAACCTCAGTTTCCAATGTCTGTTTTTTATTCACAATCTAAGTAAAAAAAATCTATATATACTTTCTCAACTATATGCGGTGGCTGCTGACAGTGCCCCAGCATACTGTTGCACTGTCCTTTATTATCTTTTTCTTTGCGTTATTTGCCTTATTTTCGATTCAATTCTTTGCTGCTTTCTGCCTCGCATCTCTTTGCTCTGTTTATGTGCCGTTCAGCTCCGGCGCGGGTCTCTGACGTCACTCATTGACTGACGTTGGCGCGCATGCGCGATTGGGCTTTAAAAACACTGCCTGGCGCCATTCGTTTCTACAGACGCCAATACTGCAGTACATGCAGTTTTGAAGCTAGCCACTACTATAAGGTAAGAAGACTCTCCTGCCACCTCTACCATTCTCCAATGGAGATGCAGGATGCACTTAATTGGAGCTTAATTTTCTTATTTTTTTCCCGCTTTTCTATTTCTTTATTTTATTTTTATTATTTATATTTATTTTTATTTTTTTTTCTTCAGTATTTCATTAGGGTCAAGTTCTGTCTATTTCTGGCTTCTCTGATCAGCAGGTACCCATATTCAAACATCTTCTGGTATTTACTCATAGGCTATGCTTTAATATATATGCTGTCATTATTTGCATTATTTGCATTAATTGCATTATCTGCATTATTATATGCTATTTGCATTGGTATGCATGGTGTTATCACCATGCAATCATATATAGCTATTTATACTGGATTTTGGTAAATTCTTATAAGTCTTAAAAAAACACACACACCGGGGTGAAGTCCCTTCACCCTGGTGTGTAAACATTTTATAATTGTACTTTTTCTTTACATGCACAGTGCCATCAGTGTCCTTTGGCTCAATGCCATTGTAATATATCCATGGACACCTGTGCACCTGCTTTTCTGGTAATGACTTGCAATAGATCAATATCAGCACTATCATGCTCAATCAATACCCCTGTGCAGCTATCAGTAGTCTTTCATGTTTTTCTTCATTTCTTCTATTGATATATACTATGTGGCGCACACATTATATTCTCCTCTTTTTGATTGTTTATATAGGCACTGGGAACTTTATCCTCAGACCCCTCGCATGGCTCTGGTTCCATGAGAGTGCCGATTTGGGACCCCTGTGTGAGCCGACCCGGGCTTTGATGTGGGTTTATTTTCCCAAATGAGTGGCAACAGCAGCTTTGTCTGTGTTTTTCTTTCCTTTCTTTTATCGTTAGGACTTTTTTATGTCCTTGATTTCAAATTAAACATGGAACATTCCTACATTCACAGATACCGGTTTCATGTGTGGTATGTGCATTGGATGTGTGTATGTCTGTTTAATGGGAACCCGGAGACATTTTCTGAGTTTGTGATTTTGTCTCACTTTTAGAAACACAACTATATTCTCTCCTATCAAGAGCCTCCAAAGAAAGGATTGGTATTCCTGAAACATGACAGGCTAAAGGAGTTGATTGTTTTTCTCTATTGGAATATGTATAGCTAATGTCTGAATATTCCGTATTTTTGCTAATTCATGTTTGATATGTAAAGCTATCATTGTGTCCAACACACCTTTCGATATATGCATATCTTTTACCTTTTTCTAAAAAAAACTTTTTCTAAATAAATGAGATATATTTTTTTACAAATCAATTGCTTTTTCTCTGTTTGCCCTTAAAAGTCCCGTTGTACCGGGGGGGGTACTCGTGCCCTTTTGGGTTTATTCCCTTCCTCCACCTTGTGAGTCCCCTACCCCTACAGTTAAAATCACTCATTAGGGAACATATTTAACCCCTTTAGCGCCCCCTAGTGTTAACCCCTTCCCTGACAGTCACATTTACACAGTAATCAGTGCAGTTTTATAGCACTAATCGCTGTATAAATGTGAATGGTCCCAAAAATGTGTCAAAAGTGTCCGTCGCAATGTCACAGTCACAAAAAAAAAACGCAGATCGCCGCCATTACTAGTAAAAAAAAAAAAAATGAAATAAGTTTATCCCCTATTTTATAGACACTATAACTTAAAAAAAAAAGAAAATGTGATATTTATTAAATCAAAAAGTAAAAAATATTGTGTTTTTTTTCAAAATTGTCGCTCTTCTTTTGTTTATAGTGCAAAAAAAAAAAACGCAGAGGTGATCAAATGCCATCCAAATGAAAGTTCTATTTGTGGGAAAAAAGGACGTAAATTTTGTTTGGGAGCCACGTCGCACGACTGCACAATTGTCATTCAAATTGCAACAGCGTTGAAAACTAAAAATTGGTCTGGGCAGGAAGGGGGTGAAAATGCCCGGTATTGAAGTGGTTAACAACAAACAATGGTAGATGTATAAGTAAGATAGTAAACCATCATACGGTACAAGATCTTGCAGTGAAGAAATACGGTTTTATAATGTCCTTTGATCCGTCTACCCCAATGGGCGCTAACTGTAGACGGATCCAATTCCACTCTTTATAAAGGTGACAGGTACAATAAGAATAAATCAGAAGTATCCAACCTGGTATTAATTACTGTATTTATTGGCGTATAACACTCACTTTATTACCCTGAAAATAGAGGGTAAACTGTGCCTGCGTGTTATACGCAGGGGGCTGTGGAAAGTTTTTTTTCCTGAAACTTCCCTCTAAAAGTTAAGGTGCATGCTATACGCCTGTGCGTGTTATACGCCGATAAATACGGTATACATCACAACCTTTTAAATAGTTAGAGGCTCTTTGATTTTAAGCCATTCTTTTCAGTTCTTGTTTTAATATCACACCAAAGACATTGGGGATCACTAGAACACAAATTCTCTCCCACCTCAATGTCAGAGAGTTGATCCCCATTTGTCAGTACTAGGTCTAGAACAGGGGTCCTCAAACTATGGCCCTCCAGTTGTTCAGGAACTACAATTCCCATCATGCCTAGTCATGTCTGTAAATGTCAGAGTTTTACAATTCCTCATGGGATGTTTAGTTCTGCAACAGTTGGAGGGCCGTAGTTTGAAGATCCCTGGTCTAGAATAAGGTCACCTCGGGTTGGGCTTTTTACAAACTGTTTTCGGGAAACCCATTTCAGTGCTTCCATTACATTACATTATATCCTCCTCTCCATTCTGTACAGTGGCTAATATAATGCTCCCTGGTTGGTCACTACACCTAGCAAATGTATGTGGGGTGCAGCCTGATTGGGGGATTCAAATAAGGCTCCTGTTTACAACCCATGTTAGATGTGATGGGGAAAAGCAATGGCGGGTCTTTGAAGTAGAAAAATATTCACAGTAACAATAATTGGGGAAGCTAGGAACGGTATAATGGAAGGAAACACTCAATGGTAAAATATACTTCTAATTACAATATTATTTATATCTGTTATTGGAGATTTCCCATAAACTCGTATGTAACAACTGTATTCATTTATGTATAAAAATTATAAAAAATAGAATTGCGTTAAAAACTCAGCATAGTCACAGCTTAGCAGTTCATAGATATAGTCCACCAGTGTTCATAACTAAGGGCTTAATCATAGGATCCATCCACCATTTCCGTGAGTGAATTCCACCACCACATAAAAATAGATGTCTCCTTACCAGATGGAGATGACCACCCGTTACAGAGGGTCATAAAATGTCCGTAAACCTTTAGCCAGGACTCAGATAATGCATCTAGCATCCAATCAGCTTACACCCGATGATTCCACTCGAACCAGTATGTGGGGTAGTGCATAAAAGATAAAGGCTCCATATAGTGTAAAAACCTTAAATGTTTTATTAGATTAAAATAAATTGCACTTACAGCATCCAAAAAGATAGACAGCCTTAAAGGGGTTGTAAAGGTAAAAGTTTTTTCATCTTAATGCATTCTATGCATTAAGGTGAAAAAACATCTGAGGATTAGTGCCCCCCCCCCTGAGCCCCCGTTTACTTACCTGACCCCTCGAAAGTCCCGCGCCCTGAACGCGCTGGCTTCTCGGCTCATTCATTGGTTGATTAATAGCAGCGCAGCCATTGGCTCGCGCTGCTGTCAATCACATCCAATGACGTGGCGCACCGGGGGCGGGGCCGAGTGATACAGTGAGCTGGCTGTATCACGGGAGCGCGCCCGCAAGAACTTACCACCATGCGAGCTCGCATGAAGGTGGTGAATTATTGCGGGGAGAAGCCGAGACAGCTGCCGAGGGACCCCAGAAGACCAGGTTTGGGGCGACTCTGTGCACAACGAGCTGCACAGTGGAGGTAAGTATAACATGTTCGTTATGTTAAAAAAAGTTTGGTGTGCCGGCCGACGCACATCCAGACAGACCCGTCCTACCAAGGTACGATGGCGATACAGCACAATATGACATCAGCGTATTCATTTATGTGCACTAGGCTCTAATTTTAAACAGAACTCCCAATATCCATTCTTAAATCTAGAAATCAACATTAGAGTGCCATTCCATTGCATAAAAATTCCCGAAAGAATTGTAGAACCTCGGTGCGCAGTATTAGATTAGTTGCACAAGGGCAAATTTTAAAGAGGACCCCAACAGCCAGTTAATTATCTAGAAAGTTTAATTTATTCACAAAAAAATGCTATAAAAGATTGTAGCATGTATATGTTCAGGATTCAATTATTTGTACTAGGCTGCAATTTTGAACAGGACCCCCGATATCCATTCTAAAAGCTAGAAATCAATATGAGCGTCATTTTTTTCACGTAAAAATCTGCCAAAATATTGTAATATCTGAGTGCACAGTATTCAATTATTTGCACTGCGGTTAGTTTGAACAGGACCAGACTTTATAATATGTAAAAACCAACATTATAGTTTAATTTATTCACACAAAACGTCACAAATACAATGTATTGTAGCGCCTACGTGTTCTATATAAAACTATGTGCACTAGGTCCCAATTTAAACAGGACTCCCAACAGACATTGAAAAAATAAAAAAAATCAACATTAAAGTGTCATTTACTTACAGAAAAAAAATAAAGAGCAATAAAAAATATTGTGTTACCTACATGCGCAGTATTACATTATTTGCACTAGGGCCCATTTTCAACAAGACCCTCAACATCCATATTACAATCTAGAAATCAACATTAGATTGTCATTTATTAATAAAAAAAAATCCCCCAAAATGTTGTACTGTTTGGGCAGAAATAAATGATTTGTTCCAGGCCCCCAAATGAACAGGACCTCTAACAGACATTTAAAAAAAATAAAAAAATTAAATAAATATACATTTTTAAAGTCAATAAACCAACATCAGATTGTCACTAAATCTCAGGAAAAAGCCTCCAAAAGATGGCTGTGTTTATGTGCTCAGTATTACATCATTTACACCGGGTCCCAAAAAATCTAAAAATCAACATTGTGTTATTCACAGAGGAAATAAATACTCTAAAAAGATTGTTATTCCTTTATTTGGAATAAATTATTTGCACTACACCCAAGTTAAAAACAGGAACCCCGACATCCATTTTACATTCTATAAATTTATATTAGAGTATCATTTATTTTAATAAAAGGCCCAAAAGGATTGGAGTACCTAAGTGCTTGGTATTAGGCCCCTTTCACACTGGGGCGGGAGGTGCGTCGGCGGTAAAGCGTCGCTATTTTTAGCGGTGCTTTACCGTTGGATTTGCGGCGCTATTCACTATTTCCGCTAGCGGCCGAGAAAGGGTTAATAACCACCACAAAGCACCTCTGCGGAGGCGCTTTGCCGGCGGTATAGCCTCGGTGCCCCATTGATCTCAATGGGAAGGAGCAGTGGAGGAGCGGTATACACACCGCTACTTCAACGCTCCAAAGATGCGGCTAGCAGGACTTTTTTTTACCGTCCTGCCAGCGCACCGCTCCAGTGTGAAAGCCCTCGGGGAGACAGCAGCGGCTGTTTCAGGTCGGTTTGCAGGCGCTATTTTTTGCGCAATAGCGCCTGCAAAACGATCCAGTGTGAAAGGGGTCTTACATTATTTTGCACTAGAGTTCGTTTTTATGGGCCCTAATATAAACCGTGATAACATATACTAGGGCTCAGAAAGAATGGACTTTATAGGCATACTTAAATTTATATAACAAAATATTTTATTAGAATTATAACAACAAGATATTAGACACACATGAGATAAAATAAATGTAAAAGTGCAAAAGTGATTAAAACCTTCTCCCCATCCCCCATCCATCCAGAAACCTGGACTTCAAGGATATAATGGGGGGAGGGGGATTCTGAGTACAGCAAATAACCCAAAGGTAATAGTAATGGTGACCTAGACAGGTCAGTTCCTAGAGGAAGTCACAAATGGGTGACATAAGCCACCTCAGATGATGTCAGAACTGCTTTTCAAGATGTACGTGGCTCTTGTTCCACTAGTTTCACACTAATAAATGTGCTTCACCTGGAGCTAGATCAATACATATTAGACAAGTGCACTGCCAAAAAATGTGTTTGTTATCATTTTCGTTTCATTCAAATTTTTGAAATTCCTACATTTTCCGGATTTTCTTTCTTATTTTAACATTTTCAAATTTGCGGATTTTTGGATTTTCAAAATTTCAAATTTCCGAATCTTAAAATTTTCGAATTCTTGAATTTCTGAATTTACAATTGCTCGACTCTTGAATTTCCGAATTTACAAATTTACCAATTTTTTTAATTTTTGAATTTACGAAAATGAAAATGTAAAAATTTTCAAATTCTAAAATTTTGAATTTACAAATTTAGGAATTATTGAATTTCCAATTTCCGAATTTAGTAATTTTGCACTTTACGAATTTTTGAATTTCCATTTCACGAATTTACAAATTTTGGATTTTTCCCGTTTATGAATGTACGAATTTTCAAATTTCCAATTTTCATATTTTTGAATTTACCAAATTTTCAATTCACGCATTTACAAATTTTAGATTTTTCCAATTTATGAATTTACGAATTTTAAAATTTCCTAATTTTTTTTTTTTTTTTTTTTTTAATTTATGAATTTTCAAATTAACAAAATTCTCTAATTTTCAAATTTACAAATTTACAAATTTTCAAATTCACACATTTATGAATTTACAAATTTTCAAATTACCAATATACGGATTTTCAAATTTTCAAATTTCAAATTTACAAATTTTCACATTTTCGGCTATACAAATTTACGAATTTATGAATATTCTGAAAAATGTGTTAAATGGGTTTTTATTAATTCGGATATTTCAAAATGAACTAATTTGTCAAAACTAATTTGGAACAAAACAAATTGCACATTTCTAATACATATTAGAAGAACTTCCTTGCTGCCAAGGAGGCAGAACACCCTAATGGACACAGACCCAGATGGAGCAGCAGAACAATACAAAAATAGACCAAGGTCTATAAAGGTATAACTGTGTACGCCACGGTCATCAACTGATCAAATCTGAATGTAAAATACATGGGAGCCAGGTAAAGATCCAAGAGTATCTCATAATAGATGCCAGAACCACAATAGGGTATTATTCACAAGGAATCACATGGCCAAACACACACAAGGCTCTTAGATAAGGTAAGATATAGGTTCACATGGTGTCCTGGGACATCAAGGAGGTGTATCCTGGGTGTATTTCGTAAATTAAAAAAACTGAAAATTTGTAAATTCAAAAATTGGAAAATTCATAAATTAGAAATTTGAAAATTCGAAAATGTGTGAATTTTGTAAATTAGAAAATTTAAAAAATCATAAATTTAAAAATTTGTAAATGAAAAAATTCAATATTTCGTAAATTTGTAAATTGGAAATTCGCAAATTCGTAAATTTGAAAATTTGGACATTCGGACATTCGTAAATTCAAAATCCCCAAAAATTTAAATTTTTCAATTCGGAAATTCAAGATCCTAACACTCGGAAATTCGAAAAAATTCGTAAATAAAAAATTTGGAAATTCAAAATTGGAAATTTGAAAATTTGTAAATTGGAAAATTTGAAAATAGGAAAGAAAATCCAGAAAATTTCTGATTTTGAAAAAGTAGAATTTTGAATGAAACGAAAACAAACACATTTTTCGGCAGTACACATGTCTAATTTGTATTGATCTATCTCCATAATGTCGCAGTCCCGATAAAAATCATAGATAACCACCATTACTAGTAAAAAAAAATAATAATACCCCCTATTTTGTAGAAGCTATAAGTTTTGTGCAAACCAATCAATATACGCTTTTTGCGATTTTTATCGGCAAAAATATGTAGAAGAATGCATATCGGCCTAAACTGAGGAAAACATTTTTTTTTTTTTAAATGTGGGAAATTTATTATAGCAAAAAGTAAAAAATTAAATGAACAAAACGCAGCGCCAATGAAATGATAGCGCACACATCACTATACAAAGTAAGGGGGTAAGTGTCCGGTAAGTGATGTAAATATGTGCAAACAAATAGTACAAGTAAAAATATATATATAAATAATGATTAAAAAAAAATTGCATGATTCAAAAAAAATTCATCAAAAAAAATTCATGACACTAAGGTGCATAGGTGCATAGACATGCATAGTAAATAATAGTGGTAAACAGTCCAATCCTTAAAAATGACACACAAGTCCATATAAAATTATTCTAAGGTGCTTCAGTGTGGATAAAAAATGAATGAAAAATCCCTCAGTGCTTTAGTGCATGTAATCAGTAGCAGCGGTCCAAGGGTGATGTATAATACAGTTCATACACCACAACACGGCCCAGTGAGTGATCCAAAAGTCATACCAAGGTGCAGTCACACAGGCGCTCCCCTATGGTAATGGACGCTCACCTTGGAGCGTGCGACCTTGCAACTTAGCTTGGTCTGTGCACGCTTATGAACCACACCTGGGTTCTAATGGATAATCCTGGGTTCCTGGTTCCTTGGCAGGCAGATCCAGATCAAGGAATATATAAGACAAAAACCCCGGATGGGGTTATCAATATTTATTTGAATAAAAAGAGAGATCCCTTGCCGGGGTACTCACATACTGCAGGTGCAGCAGTGCACCACTCTATAACAGGCTCGTAGCGAGATGTACAGATCGGGATATGGAAAACAGTCCTCACAGCCTCACACAGACTCTCCTGCTGTCCTGTCCCCTCCCCTACGCGTGACGATACAGGGGGCGTCGTATCTTCTTCAGGGGGAAATTTGATTGGACGGTAAGTATGTCTATGTAATATATGTGCCGGTGGCCATTTTGCAGACTACCGTGGACACTCTAGTGCTGGGTAATGGTCTGCAATGAGTGTACTGCATAGGGAAAAACTATTTGGATACAAATGCAGACAAACAGCTATTCCATCTATATTTACTTACTACGTTATGCCAAGGCCCTACGGAGTCCTAGTTGACCCATAAAGGCTGCCGCAATTTCAGTAAGGAATTTATCGTAAAAAATATTGTTATTTTTTTTCAAAATCGTCGTTTTTTTTTTGTTTATAGCATAAAAAAATAAAAACCACAGAGGTGATCAAATACCACAAAAGGAAAGTTCTATTTGTGGGAAAAAAGGAATGTAAATTTTGTATAACGACACACAACTGCGCAATTGTCAGTTAAAGCGATGCAGTGCCGTATCATAAAAAAATGGCCTGGTCAGGAATGGGGTAAATCCTTCCAGGGCTGAAGTGGTTAATGTTTAGAAATTACCATTAGAAAAGCACATTTTGCAAGAAAAATAAAAATGTGTATATGTGCAGTAATAAATAATTTGAACGAGGTCCCAAATCACACAGGATCCCCAATATCCATTGTAAGATCTAGAGATCAACATTAGAGTGCCAATTATTCACAGAAATAAAGGGCCCAAAGAATTGTATCCCCAACATGAGCAGTGTTATATTTTTACACTACCGACCATTTTAAACAGGAGCCACAACAACCACTTCACATCAACATTGGAAAAGCACATTTTATATAAAAATAATAATAATAATAATATAATCCCTTCAAACAATGTAATGTCTATGTGTTCAGTAATAAATAATATTCTCTAGGCCCCCCAATATGAACAGATTCCCCGACATTCATTTTAAAACCTAAAAATCAACATTAAAGTGCCATTTATTTGCAGAAAAATTAAGATTGTTCTCCATGTGTGCTCAGTATTGGGGTGTCATTTATTCATAGGATACATCCAATTGTACCGACATGTGTGCTCAGTATTGGGGTGTCATTTATTCATAGGATACACCCCATTGTACCTACATGTGTGCTCAGTATTGGGGTGTCATTTATTCATAGGATACACCCCATTGTACCTACATGTGTGCTCAGTATTGGGGTGTCATTTATTCATAGGATACACCCCATTGTACCTACATTTGTGCTCAGTATTGGGGTGTCATTTATTCATAGGATACACCCCATTGTACCTACATGTGTGCTCAGCATTGGGGTGTCATTTATTCATAGGATACACCCCATTGTACCTACATGTGTGCTCAGTATTGGGGTGTCATTTATTCATAGGATACACCCCATTGTACCTACATGTGTGCTCAGTATTGGGGTGTCATTTATTCATAGGATACACCCCATTGTACCTACATGTGTGCTCAGTATTGGGGTGTCATTTATTCATAGGATACACCCCATTGTACCTACATGTGTGCTCAGTATTGGGGTGTCATTTATTCATAGGATACACCCCCATTGTACCTACATGTGTGCTCAGTATTGGGGTGTCATTTATTCATAGGATACACCCCATTGTACCTACATGTGTGCTCAGCATTGGGGTGTCATTTATTCATAGGATACACCCCATTGTACCTACATGTGTGCTCAGTATTGGGGTGTCATTTATTCATAGGATACACCCCATTGTACCTACATGTGTGCTCAGTATTGGGGTGTCATTTATTCATAGGATACACCCCATTGTACCTACATTTGTGCTCAGTATTGGGGTGTCATTTATTCATAGGATACACCCCATTGTACCTACATGTGTGCTCAGCATTGGGGTGTCATTTATTCATAGGATACACCCCATTGTACCTACATGTGTGCTCAGTATTGGGGTGTCATTTATTCATAGGATACACCCCATTGTACCTACATGTGTGCTCAGTATTGGGGTGTCATTTATTCATAGGATACACCCCATTGTACCTACATGTGTGCTCAGTATTGGGGTGTCATTTATTCATAGGATACACCCCATTGTACCTACATGTGTGCTCAGTATTGAGGTGTCATTTATTCATAGGACACACCCCATTGTACCTACATGTGTGCTCAGTATTGGGGTGTCATTTATTCATAGGACACACCCCATTGTACCTACATGTGTGCTCAGTATTGGGGTGTCATTTATTCATAGGATACACCCCATTGTACCTACATGTGTGCTGAGTATTGGGGTGTCATTTATTCATAGGATACACCCCCATTGTACCTACATGTGTGCTCAGTATTGGGGTGTCATTTATTCATAGGATACACCCCATTGTATCTACATGTGTGCTCAGTATTGGGGTGTCATTTATTCATAGGATACACCCCATTGTACCTACATGTGTGCTCAGTATTGGGGTGTCATTTATTCATAGGACACACCCCATTGTACCTACATGTGTGCTCAGTATTCGGGTGTCATTTATTCATAGGATACACCCCATTGTACCTACATGTGTGCTGAGTATTGGGGTGTCATTTATTCATAGGATACACCCCCATTGTACCTACATGTGTGCTCAGTATTGGGGTGTCATTTATTCATAGGATACACCCCCATTGTACCTACATGTGTGCTCAGTATTGGGGTGTCATTTATTCACGGGATACACCCCATTGTACCTACATGTGTGCTCAGTATTGGAGTGTCATTTATTCATAGGATACACCCCATTGTACCTACATGTGTGCTCGGTATTGGGGTGTCATTTATTCATAGGATACACCCCATTGTATCTACATGTGTGCTCAGTATTGGGGTGTCATTTATTCATAGGATACACCCCATTGTACCTACATGTGTGCTGAGTATTGGGGTGTCATTTATTCATAGGATACACCCCATTGTATATACATGTGTGCTCAGTATTAGGGTGTCATTTATTCATAGGATACACCCCATTGTACCTACATGTGTGCTGAGTATTGGGGTGTCATTTATTCATAGGATACACCCCATTGTATCTACATGTGTGCTCAGTATTGGGGTGTCATTTATTCATAGGATACACCCCATTGTACCTACATGTGCGCTCAGTATTGGGGTGTCATTTATTCATAGGATACACCCCATTGTACCTACATGTGTGCTCAGTATTGGGGTGTCATTTATTCATATTTTACACCCCATTGTGCCTACATGTGTGCTCAGTATTGGGGTGTCATTTATTCATAGGATACACCCCATTGTATCTACATGTGTGCTCAGTATTGGGGTGTCATTTATTCATAGGATACACCCCATTGTATCTACATGTGTGCTCAGTATTGGGGTGTCATTTATTCATATTTTACACCCCATTGTGCCTACATGTGTGCTCAGTATTGGGGTGTCATTTATTCATAGGATACACCCCATTGTATCTACATGTGTGCTCAGTATTGGGGTGTCATTTATTTATAGGATACACCCCATTGTACCTACATGTGTGCTCAGTATTGGGGAGTCATGAATTCATAGGATACACCCCATTGTACCTACATGTGTGCTCAGTATTGGGGTGTCATTTATTCATAGAATACACCCCATTGTACCTACATGTGCGCTCAGTATTGGGGAGTCATGAATTCATAGGATACACCCCATTGTACCTACATGTGTGCTCAGTATTGGGGTGTCATTTATTCATAGAATACACCCCATTTTACCTACATGTGTGCTGAGTATTGGGGTGTCATTTATTCATAGGATACACCCCCATTGTACCTACATGTGTGCTCAGTATTGGGGTGTCATTTATTCATAGGATACACCCCATTGTATCTACATGTGTGCTCAGTATTGGGGTGTCATTTATTCATAGGATACACCCCATTGTACCTACATGTGTGCTCAGTATTGGGGTGTCATTTATTCATAGAATACACCCCATTTTACCTACATGTGCAGTATTCTATTATTAGTACTAGGCTCCAGTTTGAACAGGACCCCCAACATGGGGGAGGGGAGGTTACTGAACCTGGAGATTGCAAAATCTTGTACAGCTGTGCATGGGAGCCAATCAGCTTCTAACTTCAGCTTCTTCAATTAAGCTTTGACAAGATTGTAGTACCTCCTGTATGTGTGCAGATTACAATGATTTGCACCACGGCCCATTTTCTACAAGAACCTCAACATCCATTTACAAATGTAGAAGTCAGAATTAAAAACTAATTTATACAGAAAAAAGGCAAAACCATTGAGTTTCCTCCATGTGCAGTGTTATATTATTTCATTTATTTTATTCTACAGGACCCCCAATCATCTGCATCTGTAATCTCCAGTAAGTGGATCTGATGAAAATAATCTGGGCGGCTGTAGAGCCATCTGATCACTTTTACTGCTCATGGAACTGCCCCTCCCCCCTCTGCCTCCATTCATCATGGCTTCTGGGCTCTACTGTTCTTCCAGGGAGCCGGGGGGGAGGGAGCCACAGGACGTTTAGGACCAAATCTCCTCTGTGACTAATGAGCCCAGAAGAGACGAGCATTTCATCACCACAGGGGGCGGAGCTGTCATTCCCCAGATTCTTTAGCTGGGAAAGTGGCTACTCAAGCATGCTCTGTGCTTTATTAGCTGCAATGAGGAGGGGGGAGGGGAGACATTAGAGGTCTAATAGTCCCCTGATGTCTCCATAAAGAGAACCCGTCACCTGTTCACACTATCACACTGGGACATGTTACCCCCCCATGTGACAACAATAAAGGCAAATAAAAAAATAACGTTAAACAATTTAACCACTTCCTTCGAGCCCATAGTCATATGATGTCCGCAGGAGGGATCTCCCAACTTGGGCGGGCGTCTTATGACGTCCTCGGCTTCCCGGTCGTCTAGGGGGTGTGCGCCCACTGCGTCACTCTGAAGCCGATGTGTGTGCCCGACGGCTGTGATGTCCACTGGGCACCCGCGATTGTCTGTAACAGAGCAGGGACGTGGATCTGTGTGTGTGACCACACAGATCCACGTCCTGTCAGAGGAGAGAAGACCGATCCGTGTATTCCCACTACAGAGGGACACCGATTGGTCTCCTCCCCTTGTGAGTCCCCTCCCACTACAGTTTAAAACCACTCCCTAGGACACATTTAACCCCTTGATTGCCCCCTAGTGTTAACACCTTCCCATCCAGTGACATTTATATAGTAATCAGTGTTTTTTCATAGCTCTGATTGCTGTATAAATGTGAATGGTCCCAAAATAGTGTCAAAGGTGTCCGATGTGTCCGCCACAATGTCACAGTCACAATAAAATTACTAGTAATAAAAAAAAAATGCCATACATCTATCCCCTATTTTGTAGACGCGATAACTTTTGTGCAAACCAATAAATATTCACTTATTGTGATTTTTTTTTACCAAAAATATGTAGAAGAATACATATCGGCCTAAACTGAGGATTTTTTTTTTTTAAATTGGGATATTTATTATGGCAAAAAGTAAAAAATATTGTGTTCTTTTCAAACTTGTCACTTTTCTTTTGTTTATAGCGCAAAAAATAAAAAATGCAGAGGTGATCAAATACCTCCAATAGAAATCTCTGTTTGTGGGGAAAAAACATTTAATTTGGGTGCAGTGTTGCACGACCGCGCAATTGTCATTCAAAGTACGACAGCGCTGAAAACTGAAAATTGGCCTGGGCAGGAAGGGGGTGAAAATTCCCGGTATTAAGTGGTTAAAAGATCATTAAAAAAAATGTAAATTGTAAAATGACTCTCCTGTCTCCCTGTGCACACATGAGAAGGCAAAAGAACTGTAAATGTTTTTAAAGTGCCCCCTATGGACAATTTGGGGTCCCGTGGCTCTTCACCATTTCAAAGATGCGGTCAGTTTTAAGGCAGAACATGTTTGGTATCTGCTTACTCGATGCAATCCCATTATTTATCATTTTCACAAAATAAAAATAAAACGGGTATTATGTTGAGTTTATGTGCATTAAAATGATTTTTTAAAGGGCGACCCCACGCCATTTGTTTTGTAAAAGAACAATATGCAGTTTTAGTAAACAATGTGTACTGTCCTTCCAATGGACTGAATTGGGTTTTGAGGGGATTTGTTATTTAAACATTAGAAAGACAAGTTTTTGAACTTAGAGGTCATTTATCACCAGGAATTATTTTCCCTTTTTCAGGAGTGTGTCGTCCTGGTGCACAGCGTCACACACAGAGATAAGACGTCCCACAGGAATGTTGTTGTCAAAGATTTGTGTCATTTTAATGTCACCCTTTGACCCCTTCTTGACCCCTTTATGACCCCTTTATGACCTCATGACCCCTTCATTACCCCTTTATGACCCCTTTATGACCCGGGTTACAACAAACCTTATCAACCTAACCTAATTTAGCAACAGTGACATGTGTTAGTAAATCTGTACATATCATCCCAACTACTTTGTGTATCTGGATGAATTATACCGTGTTTTTTTCAGGACAGATTGATTTATTTGGTGGGAAATGTTAATGGATATCTCCTGATTTTGTTTTAAAATAAGAGAAAAACTGACCCAAAATAGCAAAATTGTTAACATTTTTTTTTTCCAATTTAGCTGTAGATTTCTATGCCTTTACCATGACCCACAACCAACAACCCCCCCCCCCCCCCCCCCCAAACAATTTTTTTTATTTTTTTTTCTACTCCTAAAGATCATGACAATACCACATATGTGAACATTAATTGCTGTTTGTATATATACAGTTTGTGTATTTAAATATTTCTATCATGCTGCAAATTAAGTAATTTTGCCAGACAAGTTTCTCAAAAGGAAGTCTGTCTATTACTAAGGGAGACTGTAAAAAATTTAATTTGTAAAGAAAAAAGAAGACCCCTAGTAAGCCATACATGGAGTGTATTGTACTGCCCATGCATGTATATTAGTGCTATACACTGGATGATGTATGATAAACACTCATGCATTTGTTGTTCTTTTTTTCCCCATGACAGCATAGTGTACAGGATTTTTTTCTGACATATTATTTAGCTTAGTGCATGTACAATTTACTACACAAAAAGCCAATCACATTGTTTTAGAAATTAATAAATGTATGTGTTTATTGATGAATAAATTTTAAGTAAAATGTTGATCTGTATTATGTACTGCATCTTGTAGGGGCAAAATTTCCAAAAGCATCAATAATTAGAATTTCAACATTAATAATAAACTATAGCTGCACATTAAACATCCCTGTTGAATGTATTAATTATTTGTATAGTGCTAGTTATAATAATAATAATAATAATAATAATAATAATAATGTTGGTACTAAAAAAAATAATTATGTAATTTATAATAATTTAATTATACTTTATTTTATTGAATTGAATTGAATTTTAATTTCATTTATTTAATGTGTTATTTATTTAATATTAGTATTATTTAACATTTTTATTTGTATTTTATTACTATTCACCTAAACTAAAAGGATCAATGAATAGTTAAAGTGAAGGAGACATAGTAAGACTTGTATGATGACAGTCTGTATTGGAAAGCAGATGGTGATCAGAAAATTCAGCGTCTGTTTCCTGGGGGAATGCGGCAGAAACTTTCATCCAATAAAATCTCAGGTTTGTTGTTCTTTGGTGTCTTTTGTTCTATTGTGAATGGAGCGGCCCCACCACTGTAATCATGTGCCGGTCTTGTGGTGTCTCTAGGGGGCGCTCAGCTCATAGGGGGCGCTCAGCTCAGGTGTCAGTAGTCCCGGGAGAACGGCACACTGAAGGTTTACAATCGCTCTAATAATAAAGAATGAAGTCACCGGCTTTACTATTCTCTACAATCTGCTGCCATGTGTGAGAAATTGTCACATCATTCTAAATGTGACTCTAAACTTTCATCCAATAGAAGAAACTCCGGCTGTTCCCTGAAGAAGATGTCTGATAATACTTTACTAAAGAACTGCTTTCCAGTATCAGCAATGCAGAGAAATAAAAGTTATAATGTTTAGTCGTTTCTCCTGCTGGATATTCAGTATATATTAAATTTAAAATATAGACGCAAGATTACAAAATAATGTAATTGTCATTAGCATGTAAAATATTAGGAAAATGTATATTATAGTTAAAGATTAGATTTACTGTTCAATAAAATATCAATAATAATAATAATAATTATTATTATTATTATTATTATTATTTATGTAGAATTTTTATGTAATATTTATGGATGGCTTGAGGACCACACCTCTTGCTTTTTTTTAACCACTTCCTCTCTCACACCTGTACCCCACCTATGGACCAGAGCAACGTTTACATTTCTCTATGAACTCAATGATGCAGTAACAAAATGTATAACAAAGTAATACATAAATAATTTCTCTTAGAGAAAAAAAAATACTTTTATTACTGATATTACCTTGCAAAAATGTTTTTCTTTTGTAAGCAAGCCATAGACAAAAAAGTAGCCAAACTTAAAGCCATACTCCAAGATAAATGTATAGTAGTGGTAGGAGTACCACTTCTATATATGATGCTCGGCTCTCACCATACAGGAGACTGAATGGGAAAAGGTTCAGATATTTGGACAATTGCCCAACCAGCCACAGGTCAGTCCAAATCTAAGTTCAGACCAAAAATGTCGACTCATCACTATTTTTCTTCCGTAAGACCATCACTGACCCCCACTATCATGTAGAGCAGGGATATGCAATTAGCGGACCTCCAGCTGTTTCCAAACTACAAGTCCCATGAGGCATAGCGAGACTTTGACAGCATCAAGCATGACAACCAGAGGCAGAGGCATGATGGGACTTGTAGTTTGGTAACAGCTGGAGGTCCACTAATTGCATATCCCTGATGTAGAGGGACTATTAATAAGCCACTCCTCCATGGGGTCAGCAGAAAGGTCCACCTTACCACAGACACATGATCCAGCAAGTCATAGCAGAGATGTTATATTTCATTCATTACCCACTGGGCAACTCTGCTGGCAGACAGAACGGATGCAGGTTGGTATCAGTTGGCTACAAACTCTTCTATTCTGCTTCAAAAGATCCTATAAGTCAGGGTACCTATCTAGGAATAGCTACTGTACACAACCAGGTTGGGTACATGTCCCAGATAGGCATGAGCTTCGAGTTCAAGTCGAACTCATGTTCGACTTGAACACTGTCTGTTCGGCCGTTCGCCGGATTTCGAAATTTATGGGCTGTTCGTGCCAAATTCGAGTGGCGCGTCATGGCCCATAATTCACTGTGGCATCGCAGTGCATTGCTGGCTGATGATCGGCCAAGCATGCACTATGACCCGCATGTTTTGGCCAATCACAGCGCGGTAAGAACAGAGAGCCATAATTGGCCAAAGCCAGGGTGGCTTTGGCCAATTATGTCTCAGGGGGTTTAGTACACGCCCCACACTATATAAGGCCGCCTATGTGGCGGCCTTGTTTAGTGTGTTGCAGCGGCAGAGAAAGATAGACAGAGAAAAAGAGAGAGAGACAGTGTCATTACATTTGAGTTAGATAGAGCAGGCAGGCGAGTCAGTTAGCTGAAGTTACAGTGTGTGGAGGATATATATGCATCCTAGGTGTTGTATATATATATATATATATATATATATATATATATATATACTGTATTCAGTTTAGCTAGATCCGTTCCTGTTGTTCTCTTCCTAATATACTGACAGGCAGGCAGGTGATTGTGGTAGCTGCAGTATTTTCAGTCAGTGTACTGTGTCCTTTGCACAGTGTGCACCTAAAGCTACCTGAAGACAATTTCTGGTGTTCTCATACTAATAATACCACAGGCAGGGAGCTGCAGTATTTTCAGCTAGTGTACTGTGTCCTTTGCACAGTGTGCACCTAAAGCTACCTGAAGACAATTGCTGGTGTTCTCATACTAATAATACCACAGGCAGGGAGCTGCAGTATTTTCAGCTAGTGTACTGTGTCCTTAGCACAGTGTGCACCTAAAGCTACCCGAAGACAATTGCTGGTGTTCTCATACTAATAATACCACAGGAAGGGAGCTGCAGTATTTTCAGTTAGTGTACTGTGTCCTTAGCACAGTGTGCACCTAAATAGTAGGGATGGGCCCGGTGTTCGATTCAAGCCCATGTTCGAATCAAACATCGGCCGTTCATCCGCTCGTCGAGTCCAGAACTCTGCGGGCCGTTCGCATCAGATGTGAACGGCCCACAATGCACTGCGCCAGTCACAGTGCATTGCTGGCTGATGATTGGCTAAGCATGCACTGTGACCCTGCATGCTTGGCCAATCATAGCGCCAGCAGCGAGGAGAGCAATAATTGGCCACAGGCAGGATGCCTATGGCCGATTATAGCTCAGGGGGTTTAGTACACCCCCCACACTATATAAGGCCGCCGCGCCGGCGGTCTTGTTTAGTGTGTTCCGGCGTTCAGGGAAAGAGGATTGATAGGCAGGGACAGTGTGAACTACTTATCATTCATTTCCGTGTGGGGAAAGTGCAGGGAAAGAGGATTAATAGGCAGGGATAGTGTGTTCTTCTCAGGCATTTGCGTGTGGGGAAAGTGCTGTTCTCTATAAATCCAACCATCTGCAGGAGTTAGTGTGTGTGCTGTGTGAGTCCAGCACAGCACAGTATAAACCTGCACCTGTATCTACCATTTAGTGCAGTTCTCCATTAATCCAGCCATCTGCAGGAGTTAGTGTGTGTGTTGTGTAAGTCCAGCACAGCACAGCACAGTATACAACCTGCACCTGTATCTGCCCTGGTGTCATCTAATCCAGCCATCTGCAGGAGTTAGTGTGTGTGTTGTGTGAGTCCAGCACAGCACAGTATACAACCTGCACCTGTATCTGCCCTGGTGTCATCTAATTCAGCAATCTGCAGGAGTTAGTGTATGTGTTGTGTGAGTCCAGCACAGCACAGTATACAACCTGCACCTGTATCTGCCCTGGTGTCATCTAATTCAGCCATCTGCAGGAGTTAGTGTGTGTGTGTGTGTGTTGTGTGAGTCCAGCACAGCACAGTATACAACCTGCACCTGTATCTGCCCTGGTGTCTTCTAATCCAGCCATCTGCAGGAGTTAGTGTGTGTGTTGTGTGAGTCCAGCACAGCACAGCACAGTATACAACCTGCACCTGTATCTGCCCTGGTGTCATCTAATTCAGCCATCTGCAGGAGTTAGTGTGTGTGTGTTGTTTGAGTCCAGCACAGCACAGTATACAACCTGCACCTGTATCTGCCCTGGTGTCATCTAATCCAGCCATCTGCAGGAGTTAGTGTGTGTGTTGTGTGAGTCCAGCACAGCACAGCACAGTATACAACCTGCACCTGTATCTGCCCTGGTGTCATCTAATCCAGCCATCTGCAGGTGTTAGTGTGTGTGTGTTGTGTGAGTCCAGCACAGCACAGTATACAACCTGCACCTGTATCTGCTCTGGTGTCATCTAATCCAGCCATCTGCAGGAGTTAGTGTGTGTGTGTTGTGTGAGTCCAGCACAGCACAGTATACAACCTGCACCTGTATCTGCCCTGGTGTCATCTAATCCAGCCATCTGCAGGAGTTAGTGTGTGTGTTGTGTGAGTCCAGCACAGCACAGTATAAAACCTGCACCTGTATCTGCCCTGGTGTCATCTAATACAGCCATCTGAAGGAGTTAGTGTGTGTGTTGTGTGACTCCAGCACAATATACACTACCCAATTGCTGTTTTTCCCATCTCCCTGCAGGCCATTACAATGTCTGGAAGGCCACCAAGGAAAGGCAGACAGTCACGAGCCAAGAAAAGAGGGCAAGCAGGCTCTGTGTCTGGGGACAACAGTGCTAGTCGTGGACGTGGTGCATCGTCATCAGCACGTGGCCATGGGACACGCTTGTCCATATTTTTGGCAGCTGGATATGTTGAGCCGCATCATGCCGAAGGCTTGGTAGAGTGGATGACCAAGCCCTCCTCATCCTGCTCATCCTCTCTCACCCAGGCTCAGGGTACTGGCAAAACAGCTGCCAACGCGTACTCTTCCCTCATCTCAATGTCATCAGTCACCCCTTCCCTAGACCCACCATGTCCTCCTGAGGAGTCCCCCGAACTGTTTGAGCACAGTGTTGGGTACATGCTCCAGGAGGATGCCCAGCGTTTTGAAGGCTCTGATGATGATAACCAGCTAGAGGAAGGCAGTAGCATGAGCGCAGAGAGAGGGGATGCTCAAGGACAGCAATCTGGCAGTCATGTTCCACCTGCTGCAGCATACTGCCAGGTTTGCTCCAGTGGTGAAAAGGGAGGGGATGATGAGGTCACTGACTCCACGTGGGTGCCTGATCGGAGAGAGGAGGAGGAGGAGGAGGAGGCGGCACATCTCCAACGAGGCAGGATGCCCTTCGGGGGCCAGCTTGAGGGCAGCACACCAACTAAATCACACCGCAGAGCTCCGCCTGTGCAGGGTGCTGCCTCTGCGTGTTATTACAAAAGTTCTTTGGTGTGGGCCTTTTTTGAGACGAGTGCATCAGATCGCACCGCTGCTATTTGCAACATATGTCTCAAGCGTATCTCGCGTGGCCAAAACATCAGCTGCTTGGGCACCACATGCTTGACCAGACATATGTTGATCTGCCATGCAGCTCGTTGGCAAGCCTACCTTAAAGACCCACACCAAAGAACAAAGCTGACCTCTCCTTGCTCCTCATCAGCTGGGATCTCCAACCCCACTATACCTTCAGTCCTCTCTGAAAGCTGCACTGAGAGGAATGAAGGTGTAGAATTAGGTGTGTCACAGCCAAGTACTTGCGGGCACTCTGCTAGCAGTACACCGACATCCGATTGTACCAGGCAAATTTCCCTGCACCAGCTGCTGGACCGTCGAAAGAAGTTCACTCCCAGCCATCCACATGCCCAGCGGTTGAATGCTAGCTTGGCTAAATTGCTTGCACTTCAACTGCTGCCTTTTCAGTTGGTAGACTCGCCCCCCCCTTCCGTGAGTTTGTGCAATGTGCGGTTCCTCAGTGGCAGGTTCCCAAACGCCACTTTTTCTCACGGAAGGCGATTCCGGCTCTCTACCGGCATGTGTAAGCCAATGTCTTGGCCTCGCTGGACAGGGCGGTCAGCGGTAAGGTGCATATTACCGCTGACTTGTGGTCCAGCAGGCATGGACAGGGACGTTACCTATCTTTCACGGCCCATTGGGTCACTCTTTTGGCAGCTGGGAAGGATGCAGGACAAGGTGCAGTAGTGTTGGAGGTTGTTCCGCCACCACGCCTCCAAAATGCTACTACTGGTTGTGACACACCTCTCTCCTCCACCCCCTCCTCTTCTTCTTCCTCCATGGCCTCTTCAAGTGCTCTGTCCTCGGAACCAGCGGTGCTCCATAGGCGTTCAAGGGGCTACGCAAGTACGCAGGCAAAAAGATGCCATGCCGTGCTTGCGCTGGTGTGTTTGTGGGACAGGAGCCACACTGGGGCAGAGGTTTTGTCAGCTCTGCAGGGGCAGGCCGAGACGTGGTTGACGCCACGCCAGCTTAAGCCAGGAATGGTGGTTTGTGACAACCTTTTCTCCGCCCTGCGACAGGGACAACTGACCCATGTGCCCTGTATGGCTCACGTCCTTAACCTGGTGGTGCAGCGGTTCTTGGGCAGGTACCCAGGCTTATAGGATGTCCTGAGGCAGGCCAGGAAAGTCTGTGTGCATTTCCGCCGATCATATAATGCCAGTGCTCGGCTGGCTGAGCTGCAAAAGGAGTTGAACCTGCCCAAGAACCACCTTATATGTGACATGCCCACCAGGTGGAACTCAACGTTGACCATGCTGCAGCGACTGCACACGCAGCAGAGGGCCATCAATGAGTACCTGTGCGACTACGGCACCAGGAAAGGGTCAGGGGAGCTCCGATTTTTTTCACCATGCCAGTGGAGCATGATCAGGGATGCATGCACTGTCCTGTCACCATTTGAGGAGGCCACGAGGATGGTGATCAGTGACAGTGCATGCATCAGTGACACTGTACCTCTTGTCCACCTGTTGGAGCATACGCTGCGTGGAATAATGGACAGGGCACTTGAGGCAGAACAGGGGCAGGAAGAGGAGGACTTCCTTGCCTCTCAAGGCCCCCTTTATCCAGACAGTGTTCCTTCTCTCCCACCCATCACACAGGAAGAGGATGAAGAGGAGGAGGATTGTGTCAGCATGGAGGTGGAGCCTGGCACTCAGCATCAGCAGCAGCAGTCTTTTAGGGATGATTTACAGTCCCAAGAAACCGGTGGACTTGTACGTGGCTGGGAGGAGGTGGCTGCGGATCATGTAGTCCTTAGTGACCCAGAAGACTCTGGACCGAATGCCTCAGCTAACCTACGTTGCATGACCTCCCTGATCCTGCAAAGCCTGCGGAAGGATCCTCGTATTCTTCGGATCAAGGAGAGGGACCATTACTGGCTGGCCATTCTCCTTGATCCACGGTACAAGGGTAAGGTTGCGGACCTTATCTTGCCGTTGCAGAGGGAGCAGAGGATGAGACATCTCTGGGAGGCCTTGCAGAAAGGTCTGTGCAACGCGTTCCCAGAGACTGGGAGGTTACAAACTGCTGGTCCTGGACGACGAGTTACTGAGGCTTCGGCCAGTAGCAGAAGGAGCGGTGGGGAAGGTGGACGTCTGACCGATGCGTTCAGACAATTTTTTAGTCCACAGCCCCAAGGTATGATCGGTTCCAGAAACCATCGCCAGCGTCTGATATACATGGTGCAGGAATACCTAGGGGCAAGGTCAGACTTGGACACCTTTCCCACCGAAAATCCTCTGGCTTACTGGGTCTTGAGGATGGATCACTGGCCAGAGCTTGCACAGTATGCAATTGAGCTACTGGTCTGTCCTGCATCCAGCGTTCTTTTGGAACGCACATTCAGTGCTGCTGGAGGCTTTGTAACCGATCACAGGGCGTGCCTGTCCACCGACTCGGTCGATCGACTGACCTTCATAAAAATGAATCACCAGATATCAAGCACCTGATGCTGATGTAACCACATATTTTTTTTTTAAATGTCAGATCCCTTCAAGACTGCCTATGCTGATGCAGAGTGACTATCTTGTTATGCTCTTCCTCCTCAATGATCATGCTGATAGCTTGTAAGAACATGTTTGGTTCTGGGCGCCGCCACCAGTGGCTAAGGCCCAATTTTTCAGCCACTGTTTAACAGGGGCATGTAATTTCAATTTTTGATGCAATACTTTGCAGCAGGGCTCATTCTTGCTCTCCAACTAGAGTATCTGTAAGGGGTTGCAGTGTTGTGGCACCAGCACCAGTGCGTAAGGCCCAATTTTTATGCCCCTGTTTAACAGGGTCATGTAATTACAATTTTTGATGCAATACTTTGCAGCAGGGCTAATTCCTGCGCTGCAACTAGAGTATCTGTGAGGGGTTGCAGTGTTGTGGCACCAGTGCAAAAGGCCCAATTTTTCTGCCCCTGTTCAACAGGTGCATGTAATTACAATTCTTGATATAATATTTCACAGCAGGGCCAGTTTCAGCGCCCACCAAGAGTAACTGTGAGGACTTACAGTGTTGTTGCACCAGCACCACCACAACCACCAAAGGCCCAATTTTTCTACCACTGTTCAACAATGGCATGTAATTACAATTCTTGATATAATAATTCACAGTAGGGCTTTCCAGCGCCCACCAAGAGTAACTGTGAGGGCTTACAGTGTTGTGGCAACACCAACACCTAAGGCCCAAATTTCTGCAGAGTATATAGGGCAGGCCCCTACTTTCAAACATCCAACTTACAAATGACTCCTACTTGCAAACGGAATGAGACAACAGGAAGTGTGAGGAAATCTACCCCTAGGAAGAAAAATTCTCTCCTGTAAGAGTTAATATGGTAAAAAACAAATGTCTCCTCTCCACTTATGCTTTATCACCAATACTGGTTTCACAAAAAAAAAAAAAAATTCAAAAAACATTTGTCATTGGGACAGAAAGTGAGGTGAAATCTACTGAAGAGGTGCACAGACAGCAAAACAAATGTTACAGGGGTGATAACCCTTCCCTATGTTTTCCAAAAAGCTTAAAAATAGATCTTTTGGCTGGAGCTACACTTTAAAAATGTTCCATTTCCAAATTACAAACAGATTCTACTTAAGAACAAACCTACATTCCCTGTCTTGTTTGCACCGCCTGTATACTGCTGTACAGAGTATATAGGGCCTGGGGGCCCCACAACTTTCCTTTTTTTATTTGGGTGCAGGGTTCCCCTTAATATCCATACTAGACCCAAATGGGCTGGGGGGGGGTTACCAATTCAGAATTTTTCAATGATTTTTATCCATATTGCCGGGACCAGACATTACATTAAAACCGCAAGCAGTTTTATATTACTTTTTTTCTTTTAGAAATGTTATTTTGTGCAGGAAAAGTTCTAAACACGGGAAACACGTGCCACTTCACAGGCATAATATAGACACCCCCCCCAGGTCCGATATTTAAAGGAATATTTCACTTTTTTTTCACTTTAAGCATTTAAGCATCATTAAAATCACTGCTCCCGAAAAAACAACAGTTTTTAAAACTTCTTTTTGCATTGATACATGTCCCCTGGGGCAAGACCCGGGTCCCCAAACCCTGTTTAGGACAATAACTTGCATATTAGCCTTTAAAATTAGCACTTTTGATTCTGAACATTCGAGTCCCATATACTTTAACAGGGTTCGATAGTTTGCGTGAACTTTCGGTCCATTCGCAGGTTCTGGTGCGAACCAAACCGGGGGGGGGTGTTTGGCTCATCCCTAGTCCGAGATAAGGCACATATGGGAACCTACCCTGCAGAAGGGAAGACAACAGCCTGGTGCTGTTGTCATACGTGACTTTTCCTGGCACAAGATGGCGTGCCATCTCTCAGGCTGCCCCTGCAGAGCTTACAGCAATCTCTGCCCCAGTGTGGATCCTGTTGCCTAGACATACCATCTACAACACTGCATGGAATCATTTTGCCTAAATCTATTTTATAGTCTATTGAACACTTGTGTGGGTCTGCTGTTTCAGAGGACAACTCATCCGATGCAATCTGCTCATTCTATGGCCAACATATAGTATTCTGTCTAAACAGGCCTAAAAGTTGTGGTGAAAATCTGTTAACATGTACAACCCTGATTCATTGCTGGAAAAATAAATTCTTTGATTTAAGCTGCAGTCTACTTGCTCTCTACCTCAAAAAAGGGGGCCTGACCAAAATGGATTACATGGTTAACAGCAAAACTGTCACATTTTCCTTTATTCAGTCTGTAAAAAAAGGAGCAATTTATTTATTTGCAGATGTAATCTGTTTCCTCTTTCCCTCATAAATTGTGACTTATCCAACAAAGGCCTGAAAAGTGTGGTGCAATTCTGTTCAAAGTTTATGCTTCCAGGTTAAAACAAAAATGATCTAACTTTTAGTTCTATATGTAAGATGTCCATTTTGTCACTCAAAAATAGAAGCCTCCCCTTCCCCCCTAATATCTGTTGTGAAAATCTCTTACCTTTTCCCACCTTCAGTCTCTAAAGCAAGACACTCATTTTTTTAATCTGCAAGTCATTTTCTTGCTCTCTGGCCTCGTACACACGACCATTTTTCTCGTCCAAAACAGTCAAGAAAAGTGCCGCAAGAGTTTTTTTGTCTAGAAAAACGTTTGTGTGTATGGTTTTACGACGAGAAACTTGCCGAGAATCTCGACGAGAAAATAGAGAACCTGCTCTCTATTTTCTCGTCAGGATTCCAGATTTCCTCGTCGTGTTTCTCGTCGGCCTGTTTTGTGACGAGAAAATGGTTCGTGTGTATGCTTTTACGACTCTTCCAAAAGCGCGCATGCTCACAAGCAACTATGAGACGGGAGCGCATCTTCTGGTAAAACAAGCCTTCGTAATGGAGAGAGCATATTCGTCACGCTCAAAAATATTTCATCGTTTAAATGTTCTGCATTGAAATCTACGTTAGAATGTTACATTAATCAAAACGAGTGACCTTCTTTTGCTGCTGATATTCACACAGAGTTATGCCTTATTTTTAACCTTTTTCATGCTGCTCTTATAAGATTTATGTGTATTATATCGTGCAAGTTTTTAGGAATAATTTAAATGGTTAGATTTTTCAAAATGATGTTAATTCTAATTTCTCAATGTTTTGATAGCGATCTCCCATTTAATTTTGGAATCTATATTATTTAAATTTCACACCATGTTTTTGTGCTAATCAGATTTAGTTATTCTTTTGGGGGGGGGTGATATCTGTGCCTTTTATTGTCAGTCAAATGTATCTGCTTACTCCAAAGCTTGATTTTGTTTATTTAAAAATACACATAGTCAAGTATGAACTTAAACAAAAAACACATTTATTCATGTTTATAAATTAAATAAAGAGAAGGCAGCGCTGGAGAAGCTGCTGCCATTTGTGCATCCCAGGGACCCCAGAGCACACAGCAACCCTGTGTGGACACTAAAATTGGGAGCTTGAGAAGGCCCACATTTCTGAACACAATCTGATGCTGGCCTCCCAGAGGTCAGGAACAGCAGCATGTGAGATATATGTCCCAAGTGTGTGGTACTACAACAGGCTGCCTTCTGTCCGACCACAATGAAGCAAGGCCATCACTTCCTCTTCTTCCTGGCAACCTTCCCTGCAGCCTTTCCTGAAGCCTTTCCTGAAGCCTTTCCTGCAGCCTTTCCTGCAGCCTTCCTTCTTCGTTTGGCTGGAGGCTGGCCCACTGGAGGGGTACTCCTGTCAGGAGGAGGAGGTGGAGGTGTAGCAGAAGGGGGTGGGGCAGAAGAAGAAGGTGGAGGTGTAGCAGAAGGGGGTGGGGCAGAAGAAGAAGGTGGAGGTGTAGCAGAAGGGGGTGGGGCAGAAGAAGAAGGTGGAGGTGTAGCAGAAGGGGGTGGGGCAGAAGGTGGAGGTGTAGCAGAAGGGGGTGGGGCAGAAGGTGGAGGTGTAGCAGAAGGGGGTGGGGCAGAAGGTGGAGGTGTAGCAGAAGGGGGTGGGGCAGAAGGTGGAGGTGTAGCAGAAGGGGGTGGGGCAGAAGGTGGAGGTGTAGCAGAAGGGGGTGGGGCAGAAGGTGGAGGTGTAGCAGAAGGGGGTGGGGCAGAAGAGGAAGGTGGAGGTGGAGGTTGAGGTTGGGTCAGTTGGGCCACCTCACATATGGCGGTATTGGGTGTAATTTTCTCCATCACCCCCTTGTTGAGCAAGGTGATGAGCAGGGGCTCGCATAGGAGGCGTTGCTCCATGCTCATTACCTTGAACTTAGCCTCCACTAGGCCGGCAATGGCCTCTTCAGGGGATGTGGGCTCCTTGAGGGTGGCATGGGCCTCTTTAATAAGGGCCATTGCTGCCTCACTGGTGGTCCTGTCCCTCCTGCCTCTTTTGTGAAGCCGGATGGGAGGCACCTGGGATCTGGTGCTTCTCCTTTGCCCTGCCACCTCCTGTCTGCCACTGGGCCCTGCCACCTCCTGTCTGCCACTGGGCCCTGCCACCTCCTGGCTGCCACTGGGCCCTACCACCTCCTGGCTGCCACTGGGCCCTGCCACCTCCTGGCTGCTACTGGGCCCTGCCACCTCCTGGCTGCCACTGGGCCCTTCCTCCTCCTGCCTGACAGTTTCCAGACCCTCCTCCTGGCTGATTTCATCCTGTGTATGAAAAAGGAACATAGTTTAATATGTTGGTTTAATCTTTGCATCAAACTTTGTAATCCTGATAGAAGCAATTAGAATGTAAATGCATAAATCCTTGCTTTAAATTTACCACTACATCAGCTTGACTATTTACCACACAATTAAGTGCAGAATAATGTCTACAGATCTTGATTTCACTTGTGGAATACAAAATAATGTATGTTTCTCATCCTGACATATTTGGGAAACATTAATTTTATCCCAATACATTTTCAGTTAATACTATACCTGGCTCCAGATGGACAAATCAGGATCATCCAGGATGGCTGCCTCCTCTTGCTCCAGAGAAGGCTCAGGTTGGCTGCAGGGAAGTCTGGGGGGAAGAGTGGAGAGTGATGGCCTTGTCTCAATGTGGTCATCCAGGAAGGACATCCTGTTGTAGTACCACAAAATCGGGACATAAACATCATCTGCTGCTGCTCCTGACCTCTGAGAAGCCAGCACCTTAGAGCGTTCAGTCCTGTAGGTACCTCTCAAGCTCCCAATTTTAGTGTCCACTTGTTTTGCTGTGGCTGTGGGCACCTTGGTATGCACAAATGGGAGCAGCTTCTCCAGCGCTGCTTTTCTCACCCCCTTTTTTTTATGGATGGGGTTTTTCGTCTCCCACAGAGCCGGCAGCTCCCTTACCCGGTCAATAAATTCCGCCAGGAACTCTTTGTCGCTAATAAAGACATTCATATTGTATCTGCAAGTAAAATAAATTATATTTAAATAATGTGAGGCAAACAGTCTAACCTCCTTAACATCCTAGTCACCATATATATCCTCCAACAATCTCAAGACAGTATAGGCCAACAATTTTTACAAGTCACAAAATCACATACCTTCGTTCGCACGTCCGTCACTTGAACTCCTCTCTCCGCACACCGAACGTACTATAGTCACATGTGTGTTTGCTATATACACACCACGCATGCGTCAAAATTCGAACACATCGCTCCGCACACGTCGCCCGCCCATGACGTTCTAACTTACATCTTTTCCCCACCCCTTCTCTTTCGGCGCACAGACAGATATGGCGGAGTTACAGCAGGTGTCTGATAATTCCGCAACTAGCGAGGAGACAAGCCCGGAGACCGAGGACACGTCACGATCAAGGAGGAGATTCAAGGCATCGAATATGTCTTTGGCGGAGATGGCGGAGATGGTGGACATCTTGGTCAAGGCTGATTATGATGCCAAGCATGGGCCGTATAGCAAACCAAATAGAAGGAAGGCCAAAATCCTCACTAAAGTTGTGAAGAGTCTGAGGGCGAAGTTCGGGGTGAAACGCCCAAATGAGCAGCTCAGAAAGAGGTGGTCAGACCTCAAACTGAGGGAGCCAGACCAGTTGAGGATCATAAAGAGGATGCTCGCTAAAAGTAAGTAAAATGACAACGTTTCTGCTATTAATATTTTTAGAAACTGACATGTTTTTTTTTTTTTTTCATCATATTGGACTCCCTTCCAAAATGTAATATTTTGAACTAGGTTGGGCATAGTAATCGTTCGTTACGTTACCGACACTTCGTTCGGCCACTATCCGCGGTTTTGGCTTATTTAAGAGCCACAAAAGTAATTAGACATCTGCCATTTTTGATCAAGTATTGTGGATAATTTTTAAGTCTAGATGATGTGTTTGTAAAGAGAATGAAATGCAAACTTTAATCAGTGTAAAGGAGAGGACACTCAGCAGCTGCTTCCACATCTGTACTTTGGAGCACTATAGTGTGGGCCAACATACCCGCCTTTTTTGGGTGTCCCACACAGGTGCATCAGAGAATTTTTGTGGTGCCTACATGTCCAAAAAATTACATCCAAATGTGAATACTAAACATATTTGGGGTCATAAATAATGCATTCTTCTTTAAATTCCGCACAAACACACACTTGTACCCCACTTCCAAACAATTTAGCCTGTTTTTAGTTTAACAAGGAGATTTACAGTGTGATAAATAGACCTTTGGTTTTATTCTCATAGGGGAGAGAAGACTGGGAGGAGGACACTCCAGGGAGCACATGCACCCCACAACTTCCAAACAACACCAAACTCCCAAAGACCCACAACCGAAAGATGTGCAGGAAGTTGAGGTGGAGGAAGGAGAAGTGCAGGAAGGAGAGGTGGATGACGTTGTGGATCTGGTCACCACAACAGGTCAGTATCTGACACCACAGCTTAAGGTAAGCGAGGTAGGCCTGCAGAGTTTTATTAATTTTTTTTTTTGGTTTTTAGGGGATGTAAATGTTGTGAAG
The DNA here is from genome assembly GCA_029206835.1 of Rana muscosa. NCBI lineage: Eukaryota > Metazoa > Chordata > Amphibia > Anura > Ranidae > Rana > Rana muscosa. The sequence goes on along the minus strand of CM055116.1, from coordinate 6,569,662 downwards.
GATAGCACACGGTTCTCTGCTGACAGTGCCCTCCGCCTCATCCAGTAAGTGATGGAATGTAGCACGGAACTGGACCTAATTAAACAAAGAATCCATGTGATGGAACAAACATTTAAAGACATTCTCGATGTTTTGGGGAGAATTCAATAAGCCATCCAAACACATTTGTTTTTACATGTTTGTTTTTATAATTTTTTCTAATTTTTTGAGTAACAAACCAGCCAAAAATTGAATATGCACACAGTGTGTCAACATGTGCTATCTGCCATCAGGGGATATCCATGTACGTCTTTTGATACGAGGAAGGGGTTGCACCCACAAAAGTCGGTGAACTGAGGAAGGGGATGCACCCCCAAAACACGTCCATTGATCACCCCTGATGGCAGATAGCACATGTTGACAATAGGGATCAGGATTGTAAACTTCCTATATGTAAAAAATAAAAAATGTGTGCATATTCAATTTTTGGCTGGGCAAGGGGTGGCAGGACCCCATATTAGGACGGGCACATAGAGACATAGTTTGTGTAAGTGAATGTCTCCGATTGATCAGAGGTATCCAATGTTGTAATTTTTGATATGCAACTGATATTTTTGTATTTTCATAAGCCAAAAATTGGCGGGTTGTGGCCAGGCCAACCCCAAAGTAAAAAAAAAAAAAAAAAATGAAGAGAATGTGCACAGAGTACAATATTTGACCACAAACAACGTGTAGCTTCTTTTTATAATACCCTCTAAGCTTATTTGGTTCTTTTGTAAGGTAACATAGTGAAATGGTTGTTATTTACTAAAGTAAAATACACTTGCCACTACAAATGCACAAAGACAAACTAGGAGACAGAAAAGAACAAATAATTAAAGGTTTAAACAAGATTTTTATTGGGATACTTAGACATAGGCTGGCATAGGAATTGCCCCCCTACCCGTGAAATACTCCATGTATTTGTCCCGAACCACACAGGCATTTTGGGGGGGCAAGCCAAGACGGGCAGATTCCAGGCCCCGAAGGGGATTTGCAGGGGAAAGTCCAGCCTCTGGCAAAACTGAGGCCATATAGGAATTAGATTTTTGGCTCAGAAAGTTGTGTAGCACACAGCAGCATAACACTACATAGTTTATTTTGTAGTCCGCCAAGTGGATGGAAGTCATAAAAAGGCGGAACCGGCTGGCCATTATGCCGAAGGCATTTTCAACGACTCTTCGGCCCCTGGCCAGCCGGTAATTGAACACACTCTTCTCTGGGGTCAGGGTCCTCTGTGGAAATGGCCTCATAAGATGCCGTCCGAGTCCGAAGGCTTCATCAGCCAAGAAAACAAAGGGGAGTCCTTCAATATTCCCTGCATCCGGTGGCAATGCAAGGTCGTCACTCTGGAGACGGAGGGCAAACTCCGTCTGGATGAAGGATCCCCCATCGGACATCCGGCCATTCTTCCCTACATCAACATAGAGGAATTCATACCGTGCTGACACCACCGCCATCAGCACAATGCTATGAAACCCCTTGTAGTTGTAGTAGTAGGACCCAGAACGGGGTGGCGGCACAATGCGAACGTGCTTCCCATCTATGGCACCACCGCAGTTGGGGAAGTCCCACCGCGTGGCAAACTCCGATGCCACAGTCTGCCATTCCTGTGGCGTGGAAGGAAGCTGTGGAGTGAAACAAGATGAAATAATATTAGAAAAACAAAGTCATACATTACAAGGAAATTCTATCCCAAAAAATTAGAGGCCAACATCAATCTAATTATACGTTTATTAAGGTGTGTAAAAAAAGGATAATGGAAGGCTCATTTATCATATTCATCACCCCCTCTGATGGGCCATTACTAAATTATTTTGGGGGGGGGAGATGTGTTTGGCCACAGGATAGCATTGCAGTGGCGGTGCGTCCAGAGTGGGCGCTGGAGCACTGCCCCCTCTCTCCTGTGCCCATCACTCAGAACAATACATAGGTTCATGCGTTGCATGAACCTATGTATTGTCTATGCCGCAGACTATTCAGGTGGATGGCCTCTTGTAAAGCGACCAACATATGAATCATTGCAGCATTTAGGGGGTTAAAATTGCATAGCAGAAACAGGTAGTAAAATAGTCTTGCAAATTACAACCTGAGGGATGTAATTGGCTTCCTAAAAGAAAAATCGGGGACGCAGGGAGGGGGGCATTCCTTGGGTAAACACTGACAGGCTGCTCTGCCAATCATGTTCACCAAGTCTGTTTAATGGTAACATGATTGGCTGATGCAACATGAAGGGAAGGAGAAGACATCAAGGACAGAAGAAGGATGGCGCTGACCACAAGAAGGTAAGTGCAGGGCTGGGGGGAAACTGGCTGCATTAGAGGGGACTAAATGGCTGCATTTGAGGGAACAAAATGGCTGCATTGGAGAGGACAACTGGGGGCGTTTATTAGGCAGAGCCTGGGGGGAGATGCCTGTGGTGAACTTCAAGTCCTGAAGACTTCTCCCTGTCGCCAGGTAACGCAACGTGGCGATGAGCCTCTGCTCAGCACTGATGGCTTCCCGCATAACGGTGTCCTTCCTGGTAATATAGGGGGACACCAAAGCCAACAGTTCCTGAAAAACGGGGTCAGACATCCTCAGAAAATTCCTGTAGTCCTCAGGATTATTCTCGACGATCTCCCGCAGCAGAGGCATGTGGCAGAATTGGTCCCGCTGGAGCAACCAATTCTTGGTCCATGAACTCCTCCTCACACCATTCATGGACTGGTCTTGGTCCAAAACAAGCAGACCAACACCAAGCGCACGCACAGCACGAACTCGACGACGAGAACGTCCAGGCGACATGGCTAGGAAACGGTCGTCTAATCAGAACGTACAGAACAGAACGCACTTTAGAACAGCAAGGCCTATGAATAACGAACTGAAAATCAGAAACGAACAGGCAAGAACGCACTGTAAAACAGATACGACCTGCCTAGACGCCCTGAAAGTCAAGATACGAACCCACAAGCACAAACTGAACGGCAGAAAACGATCTGAAAAGTACGAAGACTGAAAAGCGCGAATCGTCTCTTCCCAAACGTTTGCTTCACACACGGTAACACGAGATCAGCAAAAGCAGCCCAAGGGGTGGCGCCAAGAAAAAAGATCTTCCCCTTTATAGTGCCGTCGTACGTGCTGGACGTAAGCGCGGAGAACAACGAGGAAATTGGGAAATGACAGTGTGTACGCATAGAAAGCTTGACGAGAAAATCGACAAGCTTAACAAGAATCTCGTCGAAAAAAACGACGTGTTTTTTACGACGAGAAAATCGGTCGTGTGTACAAGGCCTCTCCCTCAGAAATTGCGGCCTATACAATAAAAGCTTTAAAGTTGTGCTGCAAATATTTACACTTTTTCCTTTAAATTTGAAACAAATAGGCACTGATTTTTTTTTTTCTCTCTAGATGCAATTTTCTTGTTTTCTCTCTCCTGAATTGCCTGCCTGCTCTATCTAACTGAAATGAAATGACACTCTGACTCTCTCACGATCTCTCTCACAACGCCGCAGCACACTACACAAGGCCGATACGTAGGCGGCCTTATATAGTGTGGGGCGTGTACCTACTCCCCTGAGCCATGATTGGCCAAGGCACCCTGACTTTGGCCAATTATGGCTCTCTGTGCTGACAGCGCTGTGATTGGCCAAAGCATGCGGGTCATAGTGCATGCTTGGCCAATCATCAGCCAGCAATGCACTGTGATGATGCAGTGAATTATGGGCCATGACGCAACACTCGAATTTGGCGCGAACGGCCCATAATGTTCAAAATTTGGCGAATGGTCAAACAGCCGATGTTCGACTCGAACTCGAAGCTCATCCCTAGTGTTAAACCTGCAAAAATTTTAGCCAAAAGTCTGTGAGTCACAAACCTTATGAACCCCAGGGATTCACCACAAATCTATGGTAGCTGCCAAACCTTATACCTACCTTATACCTACACCTATATTTATATAAGAATAATAATATTATGAATATTAATAATAATAAACATGACATTCTTGGCCATCAAACCTTTCATTTTTACTGTTTCATGTACAATATGTCATAATGGTATTTTTTTAACCTTCACTTTCTACAGTGCTGACAAAGATGGATTCTGTGTATTTTATGTTTGGCCTTTTTTTCCTACTCTATAAGCAGATTCATATTCCAGTCTATCAGTAGAATAAATAACAGAATTATTCTTTATAAACCTGACACTCTCACAGCCTTCAGCTGATCCATGAAGTCAGTGTCAGGATCCTGGGCTGCTGTCAGTGATGATGAGGTGGGAGAAGAGGAAGAAGTCATTGGAGTCTATCAGAGACTCGGCCATGTTGTCTTCAGATATCTACTTAGATTATTGTGGTTGTTGTCTTTGTGTGTGACCCCCTGCACATCTGACACCCAGAACTCTGATCACCGCTGTGATATGACTATGAGGAATTATACATTTGAGTACAAGTATTCTCAGGATGGAGACATCATTATAGGAGGGATATTCGCTGTACATTCTGCAGTCACACGGTGGGATCAGAAGGGAAGTCTTATTAGAAATCTCATGTGTTCAGCGTAAGTGAAATATGAAGTGTAAATCTTCCAATCTGATCTACAGAGCTGTGTCTTTAGGAGATATGTGTGATAATGTGCAGGACTCATTCAGTCTGTTACACTGCATTTATATAAAATCAAAGTATATCTTTCAATGTGTTCATGAAAACCACGTACGGCCCATTCACATTTAGGTGTTCCATTGCCGGGTGTTAATGGTCACATTCATTCATTATGAATAGCTGCCAATGTACCACAATGGATGAAAAAACACACAATAGCTGTTTGTTAATAAGGCAGCACACCGCAGAGCATGGTATGTGTATTATGGAGCCTAGAGGTGTGTTGTGTGATGGGATCTACTGTACAATGCATTGGGGGGTAATTCACAATGAATGACACCGCATTGCACTGCCCATAGAGAAGGGGCTTTTCCATGCATTGCTATGTGCTGCACAAGTGTGAATGGGACTATAAATGAGTTTAGCCCTTAATGACTCCATATCTTTTTTTTTTTTCACTTTTGAATAGAGTGGGGAAGGATAAAGAATCCCTGTCAGGTTTTTACTGCTATCTGGGGCTCCATAAAAGAGATTCCCCCCACAGAAATACTATATAATGTTATTGTGATGCCTTAAAATGCACGTCCAACCAAAACCTTTTTTCTTTTGGACAGCCACTGTCCAGGGCTCCATTAGAGAGATTTCCTCTCACTTCCTGTCCTGCAGATAACATTCTACCATAGAAAGTGAGGGAATCTCTCCAATAGCAGCACAGAAATAAACACAATTTTTAGTAAAGTACTGGAAGGCTGGAATCCCTGTCAGTCTTGTATTTCTGTCTGTGTCCCTATTGTAGATTTTTCCTCTCTTCCTGTCTGGTAAAACTGTTATCTGCAGGACAGGAAGCAGTGGCGGCTCATCCATAGGGGGTGTAGGGGCACTGCCCCCCCCCCAAGCTGTTCTTAATTATTATTTATTTTTTAAATGGTCACTTGTTTTTAACTTGTAAACAGAAAATGTCAGAAAAAGGCTCAGTCCTTAAGTGGTTAAGAGTGACCAGGCGCCGGACACACAATGGTCTATGGGAAGCTTCCCAGCTTGCAATCAGCTGATTGCAAGCTGGGAAGCTGATTTGCCCATGTTCAGGGCATGTTTGGGGGGCACAAGCTCTGCGCCCGCAAAGACTCCCACTCCCCACTCATTTGTCTCTGGCTCCTGTCCTTTATTTTAATTGGCTGGGACCGGAGGACAACTAGGCGGTGCTTTTTCGGCACCATGGCGTCACTTCCAGTGTTGTGGAGTCGGAGTGGAGTGTGGAGACACCAGGACCCTGTGTCACATGGGGAGCAGATCACTGATGCAGCAGATGGGTGTGGAGCTGACAGTGCTGAGCCCGAGCGCAGTGAACAAGAGCCTGAAGGTGAGTGCGGAGATCGGAGGTTCTCTCTCTTTCTCTAGCTGAGAGAGTTCATTCCTCCTGTCATTCTCTCGCAGCGTAGCTCTGCTGTGCTCAGTCTGACTCCCCTTGTTCTGTTCCTCTATCTTCGTTTCTCACCTCAGTCCTCCCCATTCCTCCAGATTATTCTGCCCTCCCCCACTGTCCCTGTCATATATCTCCCCTCTGTCTCTGCAAAGCTGCTCCGATCTTCTGCTCTTCTCAGTCCCACTGATTGTACTGGGTTAGTGTCCCATTCCCTGCAGTCCTTCACTCCTGTACTCCCCCTCTTATCAGACCATCCTATCTCTCTGCCGATCCCAGCACTCCAACTGCTCAGCCTATATATTATCTGCTCTCTCCCCCAACACGGGCAAAGCTGATCAGCTACATTCAAATGGGATGTACAATTGACTTCTACACTGTTCAGCAGATGCCTTTTGTCTTGTGCCCTAAATAATAGGATTTTTATAACAGCTTACCTGTAAAATCCTTTTCTTGGAGTACATCACGGGACACAGAGCGACATAATCATTACTAATGGGTTATATAGTTACCGTCAGGTGCTGGCACTGGCAACTTCCAAAACCGGAAGTACCCTCCCCTATATAAGCCTCTCCCATCCGGGAGCACCTCAGTTTTGTAGCAAAGCAATAAGTGTCCCCAAAGAGGGGCGGGAGCTCTGTGTCCCGTGATGTACTCCAAGAAAAGGATTTTACAGGTAAGCTGTTATAAAAATCCTATTTTCTTTCTCGTACATCACGGGACACAGAGCGACATAATCATTACTAATGGGATGTCCTAAAGCAATGCCAAATGAGGGGGGGGATACACCATATATAAGCTGAGCGCTATCAGACATGAGGATCTTTTGCGGCCTGCAACACACTGCGCCCAAAGGCGACATCCTCCTGACTTCTAACGTCCACCTGGTAGAACCTAGTAAACGTGTGTACCGAAGACCATGTTGCGGCCTTACAGATTTGAGCCAGGGAGGCCTGGTGATGCACTGCCCATGAAGTTCCAACTGCTCTCGTGGAGTGCGCCCTAACTTTGAACGGAGGCGGTCTACTTCTCAAGCTATAGGCTTGTATTATGACCTGTCGAATCCACTTGGCTAAAGTAGATTTTGACGCTGCCTGACCCTTTCTGGGGCCTTCCGGCAGAATAAACAAAGTATCCGTTCTGCGAATCTGAGCAGTGGCTTTTAGATAAGCTTTAACTGCTCTTACTACATCCAAAGAATGCAATAACTTTTTCTCTACCGAAGTAGGCTTGGGGAAAAAAGAAGGAAGAACCACATCTTGGTTCAAATGAAAACTCAATACCACCTTAGGAAGAAAGGCTGGATGAGGACGTAACACTACTCTGTCCTTATGGATAACCAGATATGGCTCCTTACAGGACATAGCTGCTAATTCCGATACTCTTTTAGCCGAACAAATGGCTACTAGAAAAATCAATTTCCTGGTGAGAAGCACTAAGGAAATATGCTGTAATGGTTCAAATGGTTGTTTCTGTAGAACCGACAGAACCAAGTTTAGATCCCATGGACATATGGGAATATTAACCGGAGGACTAATACGCATCACTCCTTGTATAAAGGCTTTGACTAGTGAATGCGAAGCCAAGGGCCTTTGAAAAAATATTGACAAGGCCGAAATCTGACCCTTGATAGTACTCAAGGCAAGCTTCCTATCTACAGCCCATTGTAGGAAGTCCAGAATCCTACCTATTACGTATTTACGTGGATGCCATTTCTTGGCTTCACACCAGGCGATGTACGCCTTCCAGATTCTATAGTAGATCTGCCTGGATACCGGCTTCCTGGCATTGATCATGGTAGATACCACAGCATTAGAGAGCCCTCTCTTTTTTAGAATGTGGGCTTCAATAGCCAGGCCGTCAAACCTAGGGCTGGTAAGGAAGGGTGGTATATCGGTCCCTGCGAAAGCAGGTCCGGACGATGTGGGAGGGTCCAAGGACTCCCCACAGACATTTTTACAATCTCCGCGTACCATGCTCTTCGGGGCCACTGAGAGGAATGAAGGTGTAGAATTAGGTGTGTCACAGCCAAGTACTTGCGGGCACTCTGCTAGCAGTACACCGACATCCGATTGTACCAGGCAAATTTCCCTGCCCCAGCTGCTGGACCGTCGAAAGAAGTTCACTCCCAGCCATCCACATGCCCAGCGGTTGAATGCTAGCTTGGCTAAATTGCTTGCACTTCAACTGCTGCCTTTTCAGTTGGTAGACTCGCCCCCCCCTTCCGTGAGTTTGTGCAATGTGCGGTTCCTCAGTGGCAGGTTCCCAAACGCCACTTTTTCTCACGGAAGGCGATTCCGGCTCTCTACCGGCATGTGTAAGCCAATGTCTTGGCCTCGCTGGACAGGGCGGTCAGCGGTAAGGTGCATATTACCGCTGACTTGTGGTCCAGCAGGCATGGACAGGGACGTTACCTATCTTTCACGGCCCATTGGGTCACTCTTTTGGCAGCTGGGAAGGATGCAGGACAAGGTGCAGTAGTGTTGGAGGTTGTTCCGCCACCACGCCTCCAAAATGCTACTACTGGTTGTGACACACCTCTCTCCTCCACCCCCTCCTCTTCTTCTTCCTCCATGGCCTCTTCAAGTGCTCTGTCCTCGGAACCAGCGGTGCTCCATAGGCGTTCAAGGGGCTACGCAAGTACGCAGGCAAAAAGATGCCATGCCGTGCTTGCGCTGGTGTGTTTGTGGGACAGGAGCCACACTGGGGCAGAGGTTTTGTCAGCTCTGCAGGGGCAGGCCGAGACGTGGTTGACGCCACGCCAGCTTAAGCCAGGAATGGTGGTTTGTGACAACCTTTTCTCCGCCCTGCGACAGGGACAACTGACCCATGTGCCCTGTATGGCTCACGTCCTTAACCTGGTGGTGCAGCGGTTCTTGGGCAGGTACCCAGGCTTATAGGATGTCCTGAGGCAGGCCAGGAAAGTCTGTGTGCATTTCCGCCGATCATATAATGCCAGTGCTCGGCTGGCTGAGCTGCAAAAGGAGTTGAACCTGCCCAAGAACCACCTTATATGTGACATGCCCACCAGGTGGAACTCAACGTTGACCATGCTGCAGCGACTGCACACGCAGCAGAGGGCCATCAATGAGTACCTGTGCGACTACGGCACCAGGAAAGGGTCAGGGGAGCTCCGATTTTTTTCACCACGCCAGTGGAGCATGATCAGGGATGCATGCACTGTCCTGTCACCATTTGAGGAGGCCACGAGGATGGTGATCAGTGACAGTGCATGCATCAGTGACACTGTACCTCTTGTCCACCTGTTGGAGCATACGCTGCGTGGAATAATGGACAGGGCACTTGAGGCAGAACAGGGGCAGGAAGAGGAGGACTTCCTTGCCTCTCAAGGCCCCCTTTATCCAGACAGTGTTCCTTCTCTCCCACCCATCACACAGGAAGAGGATGAAGAGGAGGAGGATTGTGTTAGCATGGAGGTGGAGCCTGGCACTCAGCATCAGCAGCAGCAGTCTTTTAGGGATGATTTACAGTCCCGAGAAACCGGTGGACTTGTACGTGGCTGGGAGGAGGTGGCTGCGGATCATGTAGTCCTTAGTGACCCAGAAGACTCTGGACCGAATGCCTCAGCTAACCTACGTTGCATGACCTCCCTGATCCTGCAAAGCCTGCGGAAGGATCCTCGTATTCTTCGGATCAAGGAGAGGGACCATTACTGGCTGGCCATTCTCCTTGATCCACGGTACAAGGGTAAGGTTGCGGACCTTATCTTGCCGTTGCAGAGGGAGCAGAGGATGAGACATCTCTGGGAGGCCTTGCAGAAAGGTCTGTGCAACGCGTTCCCAGAGACTGGGAGGTTACAAACTGCTGGTCCTGGACGACGAGTTACTGAGGCTTCGGCCAGTAGCAGAAGGAGCGGTGGGGAAGGTGGACGTCTGACCGATGCGTTCAGACAATTTTTTAGTCCACAGCCCCAAGGTATGATCGGTTCCAGAAACCATCGCCAGCGTCTGATATACATGGTGCAGGAATACCTAGGGGCAAGGTCAGACTTGGACACCTTTCCCACCGAAAATCCTCTGGCTTACTGGGTCTTGAGGATGGATCACTGGCCAGAGCTTGCACAGTATGCAATTGAGCTACTGGTCTGTCCTGCATCCAGCGTTCTTTTGGAACGCACATTCAGTGCTGCTGGAGGCTTTGTAACCGATCACAGGGCGTGCCTGTCCACCGACTCGGTCGATCGACTGACCTTCATAAAAATGAATCACCAGATATCAAGCACCTGATGCTGATGTAACCACATATTTTTTTTTTAAATGTCAGATCCCTTCAAGACTGCCTATGCTGATGCAGAGTGACTATCTTGTTATGCTCTTCCTCCTCAATGATCATGCTGATAGCTTGTAAGAACATGTTTGGTTCTGGGCGCCGCCACCAGTGGCTAAGGCCCAATTTTTCAGCCACTGTTTAACAGGGGCATGTAATTTCAATTTTTGATGCAATACTTTGCAGCAGGGCTCATTCTTGCTCTCCAACTAGAGTATCTGTAAGGGGTTGCAGTGTTGTGGCACCAGCACCAGTGCGTAAGGCCCAATTTTTATGCCCCTGTTTAACAGGGTCATGTAATTACAATTTTTGATGCAATACTTTGCAGCAGGGCTAATTCCTGCGCTGCAACTAGAGTATCTGTGAGGGGTTGCAGTGTTGTGGCACCAGTGCAAAAGGCCCAATTTTTCTGCCCCTGTTCAACAGGTGCATGTAATTACAATTCTTGATATAATATTTCACAGCAGGGCCAGTTTCAGCGCCCACCAAGAGTAACTGTGAGGACTTACAGTGTTGTTGCACCAGCACCACCACAACCACCAAAGGCCCAATTTTTCTACCACTGTTCAACAATGGCATGTAATTACAATTCTTGATATAATAATTCACAGTAGGGCTTTCCAGCGCCCACCAAGAGTAACTGTGAGGGCTTACAGTGTTGTGGCAACACCAACACCTAAGGCCCAAATTTCTGCAGAGTATATAGGGCAGGCCCCTACTTTCAAACATCCAACTTACAAATTACTCCTACTTGCAAACGGAATGAGACAACAGGAAGTGTGAGGAAATCTACCCCTAGGAAGAAAAATTCTCTCCTGTAAGAGTTAATATGGTAAAAAACAAATGTCTCCTCTCCACTTATGCTTTATCACCAATACTGGTTTCACAAAAAAAAATAAAAATTCAAAAAACATTTGTCATTGGGACAGAAAGTGAGGTGAAATCTACTGAAGAGGTGCACAGACAGCAAAACAAATGTTACAGGGGTGATAACCCTTCCCTATGTTTTCCAAAAAGCTTAAAAATAGATCTTTTGGCTGGAGCTACACTTTAAAAATGTTCCATTTCCAAATTACAAACAGATTCTACTTAAGAACAAACCTACAGTCCCTGTCTTGTTTGCACCGCCTGTATACTGCTGTACAGAGTATATAGGGCCTGGGGGCCCCACAACTTTCCTTTTTTTATTTGGGTGCAGGGTTCCCCTTAATATCCATACTAGACCCAAATGGGCTGGGGGGGGGGTTACCAATTCAGAATTTTTCAATGATTTTTATCCATATTGCCGGGACCAGACATTACATTAAAACCGCAAGCAGTTTTATATTACTTTTTTTCTTTTAGAAATGTTATTTTGTGCAGGAAAAGTTCTAAACACGGGAAACACGTGCCACTTCACAGGCATAATATAGACACCCCCCCCAGGTCCGATATTTAAAGGAATATTTCACTTTTTTTTCACTTTAAGCATTTAAGCATCATTAAAATCACTGCTCCCGAAAAAACAACAGTTTTTAAAACTTCTTTTTGCATTGATACATGTCCCCTGGGGCAAGACCCGGGTCCCCAAACCCTGTTTAGGACAATAACTTGCATATTAGCCTTTAAAATTAGCACTTTTGATTCTGAACATTCGAGTCCCATATACTTTAACAGGGTTCGATAGTTTGCGTGAACTTTCGGTCCATTCGCAGGTTCTGGTGCGAACCAAACCGGGGGGGGTGTTTGGCTCATCCCTAGTCCGAGATAAGGCACATATGGGAACCTACCCTGCAGAAGGGAAGACAACAGCCTGGTGCTGTTGTCATACGTGACTTTTCCTGGCACAAGATGGCGTGCCATCTCTCAGGCTGCCCCTGCAGAGCTTACAGCAATCTCTGCCCCAGTGTGGATCCTGTTGCCTAGACATACCATCTACAACACTGCATGGAATCATTTTGCCTAAATCTATTTTATAGTCTATTGAACACTTGTGTGGGTCTGCTGTTTCAGAGGACAACTCATCCGATGCAATCTGCTCATTCTATGGCCAACATATAGTATTCTGTCTAAACAGGCCTAAAAGTTGTGGTGAAAATCTGTTAACATGTACAACCCTGATTCATTGCTGGAAAAATAAATTCTTTGATTTAAGCTGCAGTCTACTTGCTCTCTACCTAAAAAAAGGGGGCCTGACCAAAATGGATTACATGGTTAACAGCAAAACTGTCACATTTTCCTTTATTCAGTCTGTAAAAAAAGGAGCAATTTATTTATTTGCAGATGTAATCTGTTTCCTCTTTCCCTCATAAATTGTGACTTATCCAACAAAGGCCTGAAAAGTGTGGTGCAATTCTGTTCAAAGTTTATGCTTCCAGGTTAAAACAAAAATGATCTAACTTTTAGTTCTATATGTAAGATGTCCATTTTGTCACTCAAAAATAGAAGCCTCCCCTTCCCCCCTAATATCTGTTGTGAAAATCTCTTACCTTTTCCCACCTTCAGTCTCTAAAGCAAGACACTCATTTTTTTAATCTGCAAGTCATTTTCTTGCTCTCTGGCCTCGTACACACGACCGTTTTTCTCGTCCAAAACAGTCAAGAAAAGTGCCGCAAGAGTTTTTTTGTCTAGAAAAACGTTTGTGTGTATGGTTTTACGACGAGAAACTTGCCGAGAATCTCGACGAGAAAATAGAGAACCTGCTCTCTATTTTCTCGTCAGGATTCCAGATTTCCTCGTCGTGTTTCTCGTCGGCCTGTTTTGTGACGAGAAAATGGTTCGTGTGTATGCTTTTACGACTCTTCCAAAAGCGCGCATGCTCACAAGCAACTATGAGACGGGAGCGCATCTTCTGGTAAAACAAGCTTTCGTAATGGAGAGAGCATATTCGTCACGCTCAAAAATATTTCATCGTTTAAATGTTCTGCATTGAAATCTACGTTAGAATGTTACATTAATCAAAACGAGTGACCTTCTTTTGCTGCTGATATTCACACAGAGTTATGCCTTATTTTTAACCTTTTTCATGCTGCTCTTTATAAGATTTATGTGTATTATATCGTGCAAGTTTTTAGGAATAATTTAAATGGTTAGATTTTTCAAAATGATGTTAATTCTAATTTCTCAATGTTTTGATAGCGATCTCCCATTTAATTTTGGAATCTATATTATTTAAATTTCACACCATGTTTTTGTGCTAATCAGATTTAGTTATTCTTTTGGGGGGGGGTGATATCTGTGCCTTTTATTGTCAGTCAAATGTATCTGCTTACTCCAAAGCTTGATTTTGTTTATTTAAAAATACACATAGTCAAGTATGAACTTAAACAAAAAACACATTTATTCATGTTTATAAATTAAATAAAGAGAAGGCAGCGCTGGAGAAGCTGCTGCCATTTGTGCATCCCAGGGACCCCAGAGCACACAGCAACCCTGTGTGGACACTAAAATTGGGAGCTTGAGAAGGCCCACATTTCTGAACACAATCTGATGCTGGCCTCCCAGAGGTCAGGAACAGCAGCAGGTGAGATATATGTCCCAAGTGTGTGGTACTACAACAGGCTGCCTTCTGTCCGACCACAATGAAGCAAGGCCATCACTTCCTCTTCTTCCTGGCAACCTTCCCTGCAGCCTTTCCTGAAGCCTTTCCTGAAGCCTTTCCTTCAGCCTTTCCTGCAGCCTTCCTTCTTCGTTTGGCTGGAGGCTGGCCCACTGGAGGGGTACTCCTGTCAGGAGGAGGAGGTGGAGGTGTAGCAGAAGGGGGTGGGGCAGAAGAAGAAGGTGGAGGTGTAGCAGAAGGGGGTGGGGCAGAAGAAGAAGGTGGAGGTGTAGCAGAAGGGGGTGGGGCAGAAGAAGAAGGTGGAGGTGTAGCAGAAGGGGGTGGGGCAGAAGAAGAAGGTGGAGGTGTAGCAGAAGGGGGTGGGGCAGAAGGTGGAGGTGTAGCAGAAGGGGGTGGGGCAGAAGGTGGAGGTGTAGCAGAAGGGGGTGGGGCAGAAGGTGGAGGTGTAGCAGAAGGGGGTGGGGCAGAAGGTGGAGGTGTAGCAGAAGGGGGTGGGGCAGAAGGTGGAGGTGTAGCAGAAGGGGGTGGGGCAGAAGGTGGAGGTGTAGCAGAAGGGGGTGGGGCAGAAGAGGAAGGTGGAGGTGGAGGTTGAGGTTGGGTCAGTTGGGCCACCTCACATATGGCGGTATTGGGTGTAATTTTCTCCATCACCCCCTTGTTGAGCAAGGTGATGAGCAGGGGCTCGCATAGGAGGCGTTGCTCCATGCTCATTACCTTGAACTTAGCCTCCACTAGGCCGGCAATGGCCTCTTCAGGGGATGTGGGCTCCTTGAGGGTGGCATGGGCCTCTTTAATAAGGGCCATTGCTGCCTCACTGGTGGTCCTGTCCCTCCTGCCTCTTTTGTGAAGCCGGATGGGAGGCACCTGGGATCTGGTGCTTCTCCTTTGCCCTGCCACCTCCTGTCTGCCACTGGGCCCTGCCACCTCCTGTCTGCCACTGGGCCCTGCCACCTCCTGGCTGCCACTGGGCCCTACCACCTCCTGGCTGCCACTGGGCCCTGCCACCTCCTGGCTGCTACTGGGCCCTGCCACCTCCTGGCTGCCACTGGGCCCTTCCTCCTCCTGCCTGACAGTTTCCAGACCCTCCTCCTGGCTGATTTCATCCTGTGTATGAAAAAGGAACATAGTTTAATATGTTGGTTTAATCTTTGCATCAAACTTTGTAATCCTGATAGAAGCAATTAGAATGTAAATGCATAAATCCTTGCTTTAAATTTACCACTACATCAGCTTGACTATTTACCACACAATTAAGTGCAGAATAATGTCTACAGATCTTGATTTCACTTGTGGAATACAAAATAATGTATGTTTCTCATCCTGACATATTTGGGAAACATTAATTTTATCCCAATACATTTTCAGTTAATACTATACCTGGCTCCAGATGGACAAATCAGGATCATCCAGGATGGCTGCCTCCTCTTGCTCCAGAGAAGGCTCAGGTTGGCTGCAGGGAAGTCTGGGGGGAAGAGTGGAGAGTGATGGCCTTGTCTCAATGTGGTCATCCAGGAAGGACATCCTGTTGTAGTACCACAAAATCGGGACATAAACATCATCTGCTGCTGCTCCTGACCTCTGAGAAGCCAGCACCTTAGAGCGTTCAGTCCTGTAGGTACCTCTCAAGCTCCCAATTTTAGTGTCCACTTGTTTTGCTGTGGCTGTGGGCACCTTGGTATGCACAAATGGGAGCAGCTTCTCCAGCGCTGCTTTTCTCACCCCCTTTTTTTTATGGATGGGGTTTTTCGTCTCCCACAGAGCCGGCAGCTCCCTTACCCGGTCAATAAATTCCGCCAGGAACTCTTTGTCGCTAATAAAGACATTCATATTGTATCTGCAAGTAAAATAAATTATATTTAAATAATGTGAGGCAAACAGTCTAACCTCCTTAACATCCTAGTCACCATATATATCCTCCAACAATCTCAAGACAGTATAGGCCAACAATTTTTACAAGTCACAAAATCACATACCTTCGTTCGCACGTCCGTCACTTGAACTCCTCTCTCCGCACACCGAACGTACTATAGTCACATGTGTGTTTGCTATATACACACCACGCATGCGTCAAAATTCGAACACATCGCTCCGCACACGTCGCCCGCCCATGACGTTCTAACTTACATCTTTTCCCCACCCCTTCTCTTTCGGCGCACAGACAGATATGGCGGAGTTACAGCAGGTGTCTGATAATTCCGCAACTAGCGAGGAGACAAGCCCGGAGACCGAGGACACGTCACGATCAAGGAGGAGATTCAAGGCATCGAATATGTCTTTGGCAGAGATGGCGGAGATGGTGGACATCTTGGTCAAGGCTGATTATGATGCCAAGCATGGGCCGTATAGCAAACCAAATAGAAGGAAGGCCAAAATCCTCACTAAAGTTGTGAAGAGTCTGAGGGCGAAGTTCGGGGTGAAACGCCCAAATGAGCAGCTCAGAAAGAGGTGGTCAGACCTCAAACTGAGGGAGCCAGACCAGTTGAGGATCATAAAGAGGATGCTCGCTAAAAGTAAGTAAAATGACAACGTTTCTGCTATTAATATTTTTAGAAACTGACATGTTTTTTTTTTTTTTCATCATATTGGACTCCCTTCCAAAATGTAATATTTTGAACTAGGTTGGGCATAGTAATCGTTCGTTACGTTACCGACACTTCGTTCGGCCACTATCCGCGGTTTTGGCTTATTTAAGAGCCACAAAAGTAATTAGACATCTGCCATTTTTGATCAAGTATTGTGGATAATTTTTAAGTCTAGATGATGTGTTTGTAAAGAGAATGAAATGCAAACTTTAATCAGTGTAAAGGAGAGGACACTCAGCAGCTGCTTCCACATCTGTACTTTGGAGCACTATAGTGTGGGCCAACATACCCGCCTTTTTTGGGTGTCCCACACAGGTGCATCAGAGAATTTTTGTGGTGCCTACATGTCCAAAAAATTACATCCAAATGTGAATACTAAACATATTTGGGGTCATAAATAATGCATTCTTCTTTAAATTCCGCACAAACACACACTTGTACCCCACTTCCAAACAATTTAGCCTGTTTTTAGTTTAACAAGGAGATTTACAGTGTGATAAATAGACCTTTGGTTTTATTCTCATAGGGGAGAGAAGACTGGGAGGAGGACACTCCAGGGAGCACATGCACCCCACAACTTCCAAACAACACCAAACTCCCAAAGACCCACAACCGAAAGATGTGCAGGAAGTTGAGGTGGAGGAAGGAGAAGTGCAGGAAGGAGAGGTGGATGACGTTGTGGATCTGGTCACCACAACAGGTCAGTATCTGACACCACAGCTTAAGGTAAGCGAGGTAGGCCTGCAGAGTTTTATTAATTTTTTTTTTTGGTTTTTAGGGGATGTAAATGTTGTGAAGGATAGCACACGGTTCTCTGCTGACAGTGCCCTCCGCCTCATCCAGTAAGTGATGGAATGTAGCACGGAACTGGACCTAATTAAACAAAGAATCCATGTGATGGAACAAACATTTAAAGACATTCTCGATGTTTTGGGGAGAATTCAATAAGCCATCCAAACACATTTGTTTTTACATGTTTGTTTTTATAATTTTTTCTAATTTTTTGAGTAACAAACCAGCCAAAAATTGAATATGCACACAGTGTGTCAACATGTGCTATCTGCCATCAGGGGATATCCATGTACGTCTTTTGATACGAGGAAGGGGTTGCACCCACAAAAGTCGGTGAACTGAGGAAGGGGATGCACCCCCAAAACACGTCCATTGATCACCCCTGATGGCAGATAGCACATGTTGACAATAGGGATCAGGATTGTAAACTTCCTATATGTAAAAAATAAAAAATGTGTGCATATTCAATTTTTGGCTGGGCAAGGGGTGGCAGGACCCCATATTAGGACGGGCACATAGAGACATAGTTTGTGTAAGTGAATGTCTCCGATTGATCAGAGGTATCCAATGTTGTAATTTTTGATATGCAACTGATATTTTTGTATTTTCATAAGCCAAAAATTGGCGGGTTGTGGCCAGGCCAACCCCAAAGTAAAAAAAAAAAAAAAAAATGAAGAGAATGTGCACAGAGTACAATATTTGACCACAAACAACGTGTAGCTTCTTTTTATAATACCCTCTAAGCTTATTTGGTTCTTTTGTAAGGTAACATAGTGAAATGGTTGTTATTTACTAAAGTAAAATACACTTGCCACTACAAATGCACAAAGACAAACTAGGAGACAGAAAAGAACAAATAATTAAAGGTTTAAACAAGATTTTTATTGGGATACTTAGACATAGGCTGGCATAGGAATTGCCCCCCTACCCGTGAAATACTCCATGTATTTGTCCCGAACCACACAGGCATTTTGGGGGGGCAAGCCAAGACGGGCAGATTCCAGGCCCCGAAGGGGATTTGCAGGGGAAAGTCCAGCCTCTGGCAAAACTGAGGCCATATAGGAATTAGATTTTTGGCTCAGAAAGTTGTGTAGCACACAGCAGCATAACACTACATAGTTTATTTTGTAGTCCGCCAAGTGGATGGAAGTCATAAAAAGGCGGAACCGGCTGGCCATTATGCCGAAGGCATTTTCAACGACTCTTCGGCCCCTGGCCAGCCAGTAATTGAACACACTCTTCTCTGGGGTCAGGGTCCTCTGTGGAAATGGCCTCATAAGATGCCGTCCGAGTCCGAAGGCTTCATCAGCCAAGAAAACAAAGGGGAGTCCTTCAATATTCCCTGCATCCGGTGGCAATGCAAGGTCGTCACTCTGGAGACGGAGGGCAAACTCCGTCTGGATGAAGGATCCCCCATCGGACATCCGGCCATTCTTCCCTACATCAACATAGAGGAATTCATACCGTGCTGACACCACCGCCATCAGCACAATGCTATGAAACCCCTTGTAGTTGTAGTAGTAGGACCCAGAACGGGGTGGCGGCACAATGCGAACGTGCTTCCCATCTATGGCACCACCGCAGTTGGGGAAGTCCCACCGCGTGGCAAACTCCGATGCCACAGTCTGCCATTCCTGTGGCGTGGAAGGAAGCTGTGGAGTGAAACAAGATGAAATAATATTAGAAAAACAAAGTCATACATTACAAGGAAATTCTATCCCAAAAAATTAGAGGCCAACATCAATCTAATTATACGTTTATTAAGGTGTGTAAAAAAAGGATAATGGAAGGCTCATTTATCATATTCATCACCCCCTCTGATGGGCCATTACTAAATTATTTTGGGGGGGGGAGATGTGTTTGGCCACAGGATAGCATTGCAGTGGCGGTGCGTCCAGAGTGGGCGCTGGAGCACTGCCCCCTCTCTCCTGTGCCCATCACTCAGAACAATACATAGGTTCATGCGTTGCATGAACCTATGTATTGTCTATGCCGCAGACTATTCAGGTGGATGGCCTCTTGTAAAGCGACCAACATATGAATCATTGCGGCATTTAGGGGGTTAAAATTGCATAGCAGAAACAGGTAGTAAAATAGTCTTGCAAATTACAACCTGAGGGATGTAATTGGCTTCCTAAAAGAAAAATTGGGGACGCAGGGAGGGGGGCATTCCTTGGGTAAACACTGACAGGCTGCTCTGCCAATCATGTTCACCAAGTCTGTTTAATGGTAACATGATTGGCTGATGCAACATGAAGGGAAGGAGAAGACATCAAGGACAGAAGAAGGATGGCGCTGACCACAAGAAGGTAAGTGCAGGGCTGGGGGGAAACTGGCTGCATTAGAGGGGACTAAATGGCTGCATTTGAGGGAACAAAATGGCTGCATTGGAGAGGACAACTGGGGGCGTTTATTAGGCAGAGCCTGGGGGGAGATGCCTGTGGTGAACTTCAAGTCCTGAAGACTTCTCCCTGTCGCCAGGTAACGCAACGTGGCGATGAGCCTCTGCTCAGCACTGATGGCTTCCCGCATAACGGTGTCCTTCCTGGTAATATAGGGGGACACCAAAGCCAACAGTTCCTGAAAAACGGGGTCAGACATCCTCAGAAAATTCCTGTAGTCCTCAGGATTATTCTCGACGATCTCCCGCAGCAGAGGCATGTGGCAGAATTGGTCCCGCTGGAGCAACCAATTCTTGGTCCATGAACTCCTCCTCACACCATTCATGGACTGGTCTTGGTCCAAAACAAGCAGACCAACACCAAGCGCACGCACAGCACGAACTCGACGACGAGAACGTCCAGGCGACATGGCTAGGAAACGGTCGTCTAATCAGAACGTACAGAACAGAACGCACTTTAGAACAGCAAGGCCTATGAATAACGAACTGAAAATCAGAAACGAACAGGCAAGAACGCACTGTAAAACAGATACGACCTGCCTAGACGCCCTGAAAGTCAAGATACGAACCCACAAGCACAAACTGAACGGCAGAAAACGATCTGAAAAGTACGAAGACTGAAAAGCGCGAATCGTCTCTTCCCAAACGTTTGCTTCACACACGGTAACACGAGATCAGCAAAAGCAGCCCAAGGGGTGGCGCCAAGAAAAAAGATCTTCCCCTTTATAGTGCCGTCGTACGTGCTGGACGTAAGCGCGGAGAACAACGAGGAAATTGGGAAATGACAGTGTGTACGCATAGAAAGCTTGACGAGAAAATCGACAAGCTTAACAAGAATCTCGTCGAAAAAAACGACGTGTTTTTTACGACGAGAAAATCGGTCGTGTGTACAAGGCCTCTCCCTCAGAAATTGCGGCCTATACAATAAAAGCTTTAAAGTTGTGCTGCAAATATTTACACTTTTTCCTTTAAATTTGAAACAAATAGGCACTGATTTTTTTTTTTCTCTCTAGATGCAATTTTCTTGTTTTCTCTCTCCTGAATTGCCTGCCTGCTCTATCTAACTGAAATGAAATGACACTCTGACTCTCTCACGATCTCTCTCACAACGCCGCAGCACACTACACAAGGCCGATACGTAGGCGGCCTTATATAGTGTGGGGCGTGTACCTACTCCCCTGAGCCATGATTGGCCAAGGCACCCTGACTTTGGCCAATTATGGCTCTCTGTGCTGACAGCGCTGTGATTGGCCAAAGCATGCGGGTCATAGTGCATGCTTGGCCAATCATCAGCCAGCAATGCACTGTGATGATGCAGTGAATTATGGGCCATGACGCAACACTCGAATTTGGCGCGAACGGCCCATAATGTTCAAAATTTGGCGAACGGTCAAACAGCCGATGTTCGACTCGAACTCGAAGCTCATCCCTAGTGTTAAACCTGCAAAAATTTTAGCCAAAAGTCTGTGAGTCACAAACCTTATGAACCCCAGGGATTCACCACAAATCTATGGTAGCTGCCAAACCTTATACCTACCTTATACCTACACCTATATTTATATAAGAATAATAATATTATGAATATTAATAATAATAAACATGACATTCTTGGCCATCAAACCTTTCATTTTTACTGTTTCATGTACAATATGTCATAATGGTATTTTTTTAACCTTCACTTTCTACAGTGCTGACAAAGATGGATTCTGTGTATTTTATGTTTGGCCTTTTTTTCCTACTCTATAAGCAGATTCATATTCCAGTCTATCAGTAGAATAAATAACAGAATTATTCTTTATAAACCTGACACTCTCACAGCCTTCAGCTGATCCATGAAGTCAGTGTCAGGATCCTGGGCTGCTGTCAGTGATGATGAGGTGGGAGAAGAGGAAGAAGTCATTGGAGTCTATCAGAGACTCGGCCATGTTGTCTTCAGATATCTACTTAGATTATTGTGGTTGTTGTCTTTGTGTGTGACCCCCTGCACATCTGACACCCAGAACTCTGATCACCGCTGTGATATGACTATGAGGAATTATACATTTGAGTACAAGTATTCTCAGGATGGAGACATCATTATAGGAGGGATATTCGCTGTACATTCTGCAGTCACACGGTGGGATCAGAAGGGAAGTCTTATTAGAAATCTCATGTGTTCAGCGTAAGTGAAATATGAAGTGTAAATCTTCCAATCTGATCTACAGAGCTGTGTCTTTAGGAGATATGTGTGATAATGTGCAGGACTCATTCAGTCTGTTACACTGCATTTATATAAAATCAAAGTATATCTTTCAATGTGTTCATGAAAACCACGTACGGCCCATTCACATTTAGGTGTTCCATTGCCGGGTGTTAATGGTCACATTCATTCATTATGAATAGCTGCCAATGTACCACAATGGATGAAAAAACACACAATAGCTGTTTGTTAATAAGGCAGCACACCGCAGAGCATGGTATGTGTATTATGGAGCCTAGAGGTGTGTTGTGTGATGGGATCTACTGTACAATGCATTGGGGGGTAATTCACAATGAATGACACCGCATTGCACTGCCCATAGAGAAGGGGCTTTTCCATGCATTGCTATGTGCTGCACAAGTGTGAATGGGACCCTAAATGAGTTTAGCCCTTAATGACTCCATATCTTTTTTTTTTTTCACTTTTGAATAGAGTGGGGAAGGATAAAGAATCCCTGTCAGGTTTTTACTGCTATCTGGGGCTCCATAAAAGAGATTCCCCCCACAGAAATACTATATAATGTTATTGTGATGCCTTAAAATGCACGTCCAACCAAAACCTTTTTTCTTTTGGACAGCCACTGTCCAGGGCTCCATTAGAGAGATTTCCTCTCACTTCCTGTCCTGCAGATAACATTCTACCATAGAAAGTGAGGGAATCTCTCCAATAGCAGCACAGAAATAAACACAATTTTTAGTAAAGTACTGGAAGGCTGGAATCCCTGTCAGTCTTGTATTTCTGTCTGTGTCCCTATTGTAGATTTTTCCTCTCTTCCTGTCTGGTAAAACTGTTATCTGCAGGACAGGAAGCAGTGGCGGCTCATCCATAGGGGGTGTAGGGGCACTGCCCCCCCCCCCCCCCAAGCTGTTCTTAATTATTATTTATTTTTTAAATGGTCACTTGTTTTTAACTTGTAAACAGAAAATGTCAGAAAAAGGCTCAGTCCTTAAGTGGTTAAGAGTGACCAGGCGCCGGACACACAATGGTCTATGGGAAGCTTCCCAGCTTGCAATCAGCTGATTGCAAGCTGGGAAGCTGATTTGCCCATGTTCAGGGCATGTTTGGGGGGCACAAGCTCTGCGCCCGCAAAGACTCCCACTCCCCACTCATTTGTCTATGGCTCCTGTCCTTTATTTTAATTGGCTGGGACCGGAGGACAACTAGGCGGTGCTTTTTCGGCACCATGGCGTCACTTCCAGTGTTGTGGAGTCGGAGTGGAGTGTGGAGACACCAGGACCCTGTGTCACATGGGGAGCAGATCACTGATGCAGCAGATGGGTGTGGAGCTGACAGTGCTGAGCCCGAGCGCAGTGAACAAGAGCCTGAAGGTGAGTGCGGAGATCGGAGGTTCTCTCTCTTTCTCTAGCTGAGAGAGTTCATTCCTCCTGTCATTCTCTCGCAGCGTAGCTCTGCTGTGCTCAGTCTGACTCCCCTTGTTCTGTTCCTCTATCTTCGTTTCTCACCTCAGTCCTCCCCATTCCTCCAGATTATTCTGCCCTCCCCCACTGTCCCTGTCATATATCTCCCCTCTGTCTCTGCAAAGCTGCTCCGATCTTCTGCTCTTCTCAGTCCCACTGATTGTACTGGGTTAGTGTCCCATTCCCTGCAGTCCTTCACTCCTGTACTCCCCCTCTTATCAGACCATCCTATCTCTCTGCCGATCCCAGCACTCCAACTGCTCAGCCTATATATTATCTGCTCTCTCCCCCAACACGGGCAAAGCTGATCAGCTACATTCAAATGGGATGTACAATTGACTTCTACACTGTTCAGCAGATGCCTTTTGTCTTGTGCCCTAAATAATAGGATTTTTATAACAGCTTACCTGTAAAATCCTTTTCTTGGAGTACATCACGGGACACAGAGCGACATAATCATTACTAATGGGTTATATAGTTACCGTCAGGTGCTGGCACTGGCAACTTCCAAAACCGGAAGTACCCTCCCCTGTATAAGCCTCTCCCATCCGGGAGCACCTCAGTTTTGTAGCAAAGCAATAAGTGTCCCCAAAGAGGGGCGGGAGCTCTGTGTCCCGTGATGTACTCCAAGAAAAGGATTTTACAGGTAAGCTGTTATAAAAATCCTATTTTCTTTCTCGTACATCACGGGACACAGAGCGACATAATCATTACTAATGGGATGTCCTAAAGCAATGCCAAATGAGGGGGGGGATACACCATATATAAGCTGAGCGCTATCAGACATGAGGATCTTTTGCGGCCTGCAACACACTGCGCCCAAAGGCGACATCCTCCTGACTTCTAACGTCCACCTGGTAGAACCTAGTAAACGTGTGTACCGAAGACCATGTTGCGGCCTTACAGATTTGAGCCAGGGAGGCCTGGTGATGCACTGCCCATGAAGTTCCAACTGCTCTCGTGGAGTGCGCCCTAACTTTGAACGGAGGCGGTCTACTTCTCAAGTTATAGGCTTGTATTATGACCTGTCGAATCCACTTGGCTAAAGTAGATTTTGACGCTGCCTGACCCTTTCTGGGGCCTTCCGGCAGAATAAACAAAGTATCCGTTCTGCGAATCTGAGCAGTGGCTTTTAGATAAGCTTTAACTGCTCTTACTACATCCAAAGAATGCAATAACTTTTCCTCTACCGAAGTAGGCTTGGGGAAAAAAGAAGGAAGAACCACATCTTGGTTCAAATGAAAACTCGATACCACCTTAGGAAGAAAGGCTGGATGAGGACGTAACACTACTCTGTCCTTATGGATAACCAGATATGGCTCCTTACAGGACATAGCTGCTAATTCCGATACTCTTTTAGCCGAACAAATGGCTACTAGAAAAATCAATTTCCTGGTGAGAAGCACTAAGGAAATATGCTGTAATGGTTCAAATGGTTGTTTCTGTAGAACCGACAGAACCAAGTTTAGATCCCATGGACATATGGGAATATTAACCGGAGGACTAATACGCATCACTCCTTGTATAAAGGCTTTGACTAGTGAATGCGAAGCCAAGGGCCTTTGAAAAAATATTGACAAGGCCGAAATCTGACCCTTGATAGTACTCAAGGCAAGCTTCCTATCTACAGCCCATTGTAGGAAGTCCAGAATCCTATCTTTTACGTATTTACGTGGATGCCATTTCTTGGCTTCACACCAGGCGATGTACGCCTTCCAGATTCTATAGTAGATCTGCCTGGATACCGGCTTCCTGGCATTGATCATGGTAGATACCACAGCATTAGAGAGCCCTCTCTTTTTTAGAATGTGGGCTTCAATAGCCAGGCCGTCAAACCTAGGGCTGGTAAGGAAGGGTGGTATATCGGTCCCTGCGAAAGCAGGTCCGGACGATGTGGGAGGGTCCAAGGACTCCCCACAGACATTTTTACAATCTCCGCGTACCATGCTCTTCGGGGCCACGCTGGAGCCACCAGAACCACTGGTTTCTTTTCTACCCTGATTCTGCGGAGTAATCGAGGTAACAATTGTGGCGGTGGGAATGCATATATCAGCTTGAACTGATCCCAAGGGAACACTAGGGCATCCGAGCCGCACGCTAGGGGATCCCTTGCCCAAGAGACAAACCTGTCCACTTTTGTGTTGAATCTGGATGCTAGCAGATCTACATCCGGTGTTCCCCACCGCTGACATATTGTCCGGAAAACCTCGGGATGAAGGGACCATTCCCCTGGGCATAATTGTTGGCGACTTAGAAAGTCCGCCTTCCAATTCTCCACCCCTGGAATGAATACCGCAGATATGGCTGGGACATATCTTTCTGCCCATCTCAGGATGTAATTTACTTCCCTTTGGGCTGCACGACTCCTGGTGCCTCCCTGACAATTGATATATGCCACTGCTGTGGCATTGTCTGACTGAACTCTGACAGGGGACCCTTGGAGTTTGGATGTCCATGCTACTAGGGCATACCGGGCTGCTCGTATCTCTAAGAGATTGATGGGCAGGGCCTTTTCCGCATCCGACCATCTGCCCTGGAGAGACCATTGCTCCAGTACTGCTCCCCAGCCTATAAGGCTGGCATCTGTAGTGACCACCTTCCAGGAAATCGGACTGAAGGATTTCCCTCTTTCCAGATTCTGGGGAACCAACCACCAGCGGAGGCTCCTGCGAACGGAAGGGGACAAGGACATTGGTAAGTCCAGAGCCTGAACTTTTTTGTTCCAGGCTGACAGTATGGCCCTTTGCAACTTCCTTGAATGGAATTGACCGTAGGGTACTGCTTCGAATGATGCCACCATTTTTCCCAGCAGCCTCATGCACAGGCGTATGGATGGCTGTCTTTTTGAACCCACTAAGTGGATCAAATCTCTCAAAGACGACCCCTTTTCTTGAGGCAAGAAAATCTTTCTCTGGTCTGAATCCAGCCTTAGCCCCAAGTATTCCAGACTTTTGACTGGTTTTAGGGCTGACTTGTCTTGGTTGATAATCCAACCGTGATATTCCAGATACTTGATTGTCTCGTGAACAACCACTTCTAGTTTTTCCACTGAGTGGTCTATCAGCAACAAGTCGTCTAGATATGCCATTATCGTTACACCTCGTGTTCTTAGATTGGCCAATAATGGGGCCAGAATTTTTGTGAACACTCTTGGTGCTGTGGCCAGACCGAAGGGTAAGGCTCTGAACTGAAAATGGCGCCCTTCTACCGCAAAGCGTAGAAATTTTTGGTGGGCTGGAAAGATGGGGATGTGCAAATAAGCATCTTTGATGTCGATCGAGGCTAACCATTCCTCCCCTTGTAGGGCAGTGGCTACCGATCGGATCGACTCCATCCGGAAAGTCCTGATATGTAGGAATTTGTTTAGCCCTTTTAGATTTAATATGGGCCTCACGTCCCCGTTTGGCTTCGGAACTGTAAAGAGGTTTGAGTAAAACCGGAACCCCCATTCTTCCAGGGGAACCTCTATAATTACTGCTTGAAGCAATAATCGTTCCAGTGCCAACAGGAGGGATCCTCTCTTCTGGGGATCCCTTGGCACGTTTGACCTTATAAAGCGGGAAGGAGGGGAGTTTTTTAACTCCAATTTGTATCCCAGATTTACTGCGGAGAGCACCCATCTGTCTCGGATCGTGTCCCGCCAGGTTTCTGTGAACAACTGAAGTCTTCCCCCCACCCGATTGGGTGGGGGCAACCCTTCATGCATTTGACTTTGGGGGAGGTTTTGTACCTCTCCTGCTCCAGGGCTTCTTGTTACCCTGCAACTGTCCCTGATTTTTACCTCCGGGATTTGACCGGGGAGGCCGTCGGAACTGTTTCACAGCCGATGTCCTAGGGACTGGAGAAGCCGGCCTCTTAAAGGAGGGACCTCTAACTCTATTTTTAACCGGCAAAAGTGTACTTTTACCGCTGGAAATTCTCTGGATATACTTGTCCAGGTCTTCCCCGAATAAGCGCTCCCCATGAAATGGGAAGCTGACCAGCAATTTTTTACAGGGAGCTTCAGCAGACCAGTTTTTGAGCCATAGAAGCCTGCGCATATGTACTACAGACAGCGTAAGGCGGGAGGCCTGATGGATTGAATCCTTTATAGCGTCCACCGCAAAGCATAAGGCTCTAGGTAGATCAGCTAGGGCAAGAGCCTGCTGATCCGGCAAGTCTCTTAAGACCTGTTTCAACTGATCCTTCACTGCTTGGCAGACCCCTATAGCTGCCACTGCTGGTTGTGTCACCAATCCTGCTGTAGAAAAAGCAGATTTCAATAATGACTCCAATTTTTTATCTATTGGGTCCTTGAACATTTGGACATTTTCCACCGGACATGTCAGTGATTTATTCACATAAGAGATGGCTGCGTCCACTGTAGGGACCTTCCATTTTCTGATGAACCTATCCTCCATGGGATAGACCACCGGAAATCTCTTGGGGGGAGTAAATATTTTGTCAGGATGCTCCCAATCCTGGTAAATGAGCCCCTCCAGTAAAGGGTGGATCGGAAAGGAACAAACAGTCTGGGGAGCTTTTAGCGACCCCAACGAGGAGACAGAAGTGGAGGATGGCTCCGCAAGTGGCATTTTAAATGCTGATCGGACCATATTAGTCAGGGACTGAACCCATAACCTCTCAGCATGTGATGCTGAGAACGGCTCTTCCACTGTTGATTCCTCTACAACCGAATCAACCTCATCCTGATCCCCCTCAGGTAGGTCGACCTCTGTATGGGACTGTTGCTCTGTTAACAGGCACTCTGAGGGAGGAGACGGAGATCGAGCGCTTTTCTCCTGTGACAGGGAAGCAGCGATTAATGCTGACAATCTCTCTTCCAGTCCTCCCAGAGCTGAGGAAAAAACCTCCTCTGTTACATACACAGGAGCAGGTGAACTGAGGACAGCCACAGTACCAGGTACTCCTGGGGGTGCCCTACGGTCACTAACCTCTGATTCTTCAGGGGAGACTGGTGCAGCCAAAGCATGCCCAAGATCCTCAGAGCCCGATGGAGACCCCCTATTCCTCCTGGAATTTCTAGTCCCGGAGTTTTTAGACGGCATATTCCTAAGCCACAAAGCTGAGGTATTCCAGCCGAAATACACCAGTTACTGATAATAGTCTAGCATAAATGCTGCTATAATAAACAGTTGGTGTCTACTAATGTGCCTTTCTAGGGGATGCCTGTATCAACCGCTTGCTGTATGCCTTTAAATGTTGCCAGCTCTGTCTCTGTACTTCATAGCCAGCTTACTACAATATTGTGGCTTTTTAAAACCTGCTGGGATGCCCGCACATGCGCAGAAGCGCTGCGGCGCGCACAGAGCGTCATCCCCCAGGCTCCGCCCCCTTTCCCGGCTCACCTCTATATATAGAGGCGCGTGCACGCGCACGCGCGCGGCCACGTGCGCCCTCGGCGCTAATTTCAAACATGGAAACCAGGGACAGGAGCCAGGGCCCCTCTTTGCCGCAGGCCGGGGGATGGACGAGCACTGCAACATGGCAGAGGAAGCAGTTTCCTATAGGAGAACTCACCAACTGCCTGGACTTTGCTCTCTGAGAAGAAACTAGTCCACATGACAAGAAAACATTCCACAGCGGCCTCTAGTGGACAAACACAGGTACCGCAGTCTAATATACTAAATATATATAAAAAAAAACATTTTTTTATTTTTTTTTTCTTGACCACCATTAAAAATTATTACATTTTTTTAGTAGTTACAGGCATGCACAGAATCTTGCGGGAATACCATTAGGTAACAGACAGAAAGACAAATTAGGCTTGGGGGTCCCCCAATAGAACCAAGTTCCTGGGGGCCCCCACTTACCTGTTCCTCGCCGCAGGACTTTGTTTGGTCCACAAAAGCCCAAACTTCACCTATCACGGCAGGCATTGTAATCAAACCTTCAGGGACCGGGTTCCCAAGGATTCCACTCCCCTGGACCTGTATAGCACCCTGCACAGAAAACATCTTGGTCGTGGGTATGACCAGAGCTCTGGATCCCAGGGTCCAGCTCTCCTAAGAGAAGCATTACAGGCAGAACCTTGCTCTTCTCTTTGCAAGGCCCGGGTACCGACCGTTTAGCTATGAAGCTTTTTTGGTCGGATCCGGAATAGCTTACTGAGGCCCAAAAGAACCTGTACGCAAGCTCAGTG
Organism: Rana muscosa; assembly: GCA_029206835.1. NCBI lineage: Eukaryota > Metazoa > Chordata > Amphibia > Anura > Ranidae > Rana > Rana muscosa. The sequence goes on along the minus strand of CM055116.1, from coordinate 6,540,246 downwards.
AAAAACACATGTTTCTTCTTGGCCAACACCTTAGACACTGGCAAAAAACTGAGGTGCTCCCGGATGGGAGGGGCTTATATAGGGGAGGGTACTTCCGGTTTTGGAAGTTGCCAGTGCCAGCACCTGACGGTAACTATATAACCCATTAGTAATGATTATGTCGCTCTGTGTCCCGTGATGTACGAGAAAGAAAATGTGCTCTGCACTCCCCCCATGTAATATGCCCTGCTGACCTCCTGTACACTGCCCTGTTGAGACCCCCTGTCGATCTCCGTAAGGAATGAGTTTGAGATTTTTTTTTCTTTTAGAGCTTTTCCAGACCTGCCATACTCCCTCTGAAAAGTGATCCACCAAGGTGGTATAACAGTGGCTCAGAAGGTGGTACTGCACTTCCCCTCTACATGTACCACCCACCACCATACACTCTGCACCCCTCTCCTATATGTACCACTCACCGCCATACACTCCGCACCCCTCTCCTACATGTACCACCCACTGCCATACAATCTGCACCCCTCTCCTTCATGTACCACCCACTGCCATACACTCTGCACCCCTCTCCTACATGTACTACCCACCGCCATACACTCCGCACCCCTCTCCTACATGTACCACCCACCATCATAAACTCTGCACCCCTCTCCTACATGTACCACCCACCGCCATACACTCCGCACCCCTCTCCTACATGTACCACCCACTGCCATACACTCTGCACCCCTCTCCTACATGTACCACCCACCGCCATACACTCCGCACCCCTCTCCTACATGTACCACCCACCATCATAAACTCTGCACCCCTCTCCTACATGTACCACCCACCGCCATACACTCCACACTCCTCTCCTTCATGTACCACCCACTGCCATACACTCTGCACCCCTCTCCTACATGTACCACCCACCGCCATACACTCCGCACCCCTCTCCTACATGTACCACCCACCATCATAAACTCTGCACCCCTCTCCTACATGTACCACCCACCGCTATACACTCCGCACTCCTCTCCTACATGTACCACCTACCGCCATACACTCTGCACCCCTCTCCGACATGTATCACCCACCACCATACACTCCCCACCCCTCTCCTACATGTACCACCCACTGCCATACACTCCGCACTCCTCTCCTACATTTACCACCCACTGACATACACTCCGCACCCCTCTACTACATGTACCACCCACTGCTATACACTCCACACTCCTCTCCTACATGTACCACCCACTGCCATTCACTCTGCACCCCTCTCCTACGTGTACCACCCATTGCCATACACTCCGCATCCCTCTCCTACATGTACCACCCACCGCCATACACTCCTCACTCCTCTCCTTCATGCACCACCCACTGCCAGACACTCCACACCCCTCTCCTAAATGTACCACCCACTGCCATACACCCTGCACTCCCCTCTCCTACATGTACACCCCACCGCCATACACTCTGCACCCCTCTCCTACATGTGCCACCCACCACCATACACTCCGCACTCCTCTCCTACATGTACCACCCACCGCCATACACTCCGCACCCCTCTCCTACATGTACCACCCACCGCCATACACTCTGCAATCCTCTCCTACATGTGCCACCCACCACCATACACTCCGCACACTCTCCTACATGTACCACCCACTGCCATACACTCTGCACCCTCTCCTACATGTACCACCCACCACCATACACTCTGCACTCCTCTCCTACATGTACCAGTCACCGCCATACACTCTGCACCCCTCTCCTACATGTACCACCCACCGCCATACACTCCGAACCCCTCTCCTACATGTACCACCCACCTCCATACACTCCGCACCCCTCTCCTACATGTACCACCCACCGCCATACACTCTGCAATCCTTTCCTACATGTGCCACCCACCACCATACACTCCGCACACTCTCCTACATGTACCACCCACTGCCATACACTCTGCACCCTCTCCTACATGTACCACCCACCACCATACACTCTGCACTCCTCTCCTACATGTACCAGTCACCGCCATACACTCTGCACCCTCTCCTACATGTACCACCCACCACCATACACTCTGCACTCCTCTCCTACATGTACCAGTCACCGCCATACATTACTGTTACCAATGAATATATGAACATTTAAAGGAGCACCTACAATATGTAATGCATAATTTATTCCAGAAGAATGAAAGGCGCTTATTGATTAGTTGCTATGGGCTACAGTATTTTGCACATTGTTGTTTGTATTATGAAACCCCACTTGTTTCCTAACCAATTGGATTTAATTTAATTTTAATTACTTTAAATTCAATTTGATTTTAAAATATTTTAAAATTCTTCTTTAATTTGAGTATATGTTTTATAGTGCCATTTGTATTTACAGTCTTTGATGATTCTGTCACGTATGATGTTAGATCATGGTATTGTAAAACTGTTTAAAGCAATTTAGAAATTTCTTAATTTTTCATTGCATTGATTTTTTTGCTCGCCAATTACTCCTGACACTATGGGTGGAAGCTATTGGAATACAGGGGACAGAGTGGGTGGATTATATAAGGGGTGGGGCTTATGAGAAGTTAGAGGGGTCAAAAAGGAGGGGCGGAGTCTGGCGCCCCCATCCTAAAACTTCACCAGCTGCCACTGACAGGAAGTGAGGGGAAATCTCTCTAATGGAGCCCTGGACAGTGGTTTTCCAAAAGAAAAAAGGTTTTGGTTGGACATGCATTTTAAGGCATCACAAAAACATTATATAGTATTTCTGTTTGTGATGGCCGTAATTGCATTTACATTTTCACCGGCATGCACAATTTTAAGGCTTTACATGTTGGGTTTCTATTTACTCGGAACAACTTCATATTTTATATTTTACCAAAAAGTTGGGTAATGCATCTCGTTTGTGTGCAGTAACATTACTTTTAGTGTATTTTTTACAGAAAATATTTATGCAGGGTCTTTGCTTTCAGAAAATATATATTGTTTGGGGGGATTTAACTAATTGCCACGCTTTTTAATATTTCACACAAATGCAGTGAAAGGATTAAAGACAACACAGTCACAGAACAATTCCCATCAATCTGTTCTTGTTGTGGACTGACAATACTGTTCTACTTGTTAATTGAAATAACAAGGAATGGTGTCAGCCCTGCCAAGTTTATTTTGCTAAACTAAAGAATAACAGATAAATGTGTTATCCTACGCTGTCTCCTTCAATGTCAAAATATATTTGTGTGACAACTGAACAACCAAAACATGGTGTTCCCACTAATGAAAAGTGAAAAAGATACTATGTGTTGGTTGCGCTTATCAAAATAAAAAAACAATCCTGCATAAGTGACACCAATACACAATCCTTCAGAGTGTAACAAGAAAACATATAGTTTGTAGCAAATTTTCTCCATAAATATGATCCTCTGTAACCTTCACCCTACGTGGGTTCAAAACAGCATGCATGTGCATCAATCCCCGACACCATTTCACCACTGTGCTCACCTCAATAATAGACCTGTGTAGGTCCAATCTCATCCTCCCCAACTTGGGTATAATCCGGGTTGCTGAGACATCTGATCGGTGTCCTTCGCCTCCTTTCCACTCTTTTATGTTAGAGGCTTTATGTGAGCTGTGATTTTTCATCCGTTTCCCCTCGATCAAAGCAAACAAGCTCCCATAGTGAAGTATTTAAAAACACATGGAATTTATTGAAAGTATCCACTTACATTTAAGATAAAAACTGTGCATTCAATCTCTATCTCCAGCGGGCTTGTGGCTCCCGTGTGCTGCCTGCTGTAAGTCACCTGACTCTGCCCAACGCGTATCGTCACTACCATGTGAATTCCTCAGGGGTCAAAGTTCAAGTGACCACACATATTGGCTTTAAAAAGCTGTCACCCAACACCTGACCTTTGACCCCCGAGGAAGTCACCACCTATTGGGTTTTTACTTTGGATCATGTTGGTAATCTTTGCATTTTCATAGAACATGTTATGTGTCCGCACCTGACACATCGAGCTTATGGGATGCAGTCATGTCCCTAATATACAGTTTATTTTTCACCTTGATACAGCAATTTTGTTTTTCCAATTGATCTTATGATATCCATTTTTTATCGTTTACTTTACCGGTTACTGCAATATATCACCATATGATCCATGCCCATATATGATTACACTAGAAACTACATTTATGTGCCACTATTTGACCCATGTATACATATATGAATTGTTTTTATTTAATTTAGTAATGTGTATATATATATATATATACTGTATATATGATTTTTTTACTAACTAGTGATGTATCAATTGCTACGTGCCATGTCGTGTTTTGATGATAATAAACATGTTTAATTTTTTTCAAGTTGCTGGTCCTATGGAGAAATACACACGGCCACCAATCCCACCATAGATCTGTAGTTGAAATGTGTTCTACATTTTGCCATGAAGAAAATCAGCTTGAATCCTTGTCCTGTAGACCAATGCTAAACTCTCCATTTTCTGCAGGGTTTACAAGAGAGAATACAGACATCTCCTGGCTTTTATATTTGCTATTGATGAGATAAACAGCAGTCCAGATATTCTTCCCAACATAACTCTGGGATACCATGTGTATGATTCTTGTGGACATGTGAACAAAGCTATAAAAGACGTTCTACAGATATTGTCTGGACATACAAAGGAAGCTCCAAATTATTCCTGTATGGAGCGGGGTGCCCTGGCTGGTTTCATTGGCGATCTCAATTCTGACACCACTCTCCAAATGGCCCAGCTGCTGAATCTATATGGTTACACCCAGGTAAGAAAAGCAGAATTTCCTATATTACATAACGTTGGGACAGCGAGTCGTCTTATGATGAGGTGGATCAAAAGAATTCAAATAATCCTTGTGGCAAAGCGTTGTAAAGTATAAAAATTTTCTAAAAAAAGAAGGTAGTGCTGTGTATGTTTAACAACAAAAATACTGCGCTTGTGTATAAAGTGCAAACAGATAAGCAGCAACAAAAAATGTGAGAAATATACACATAAACAAACATAGAATACAAAGTAAGTTGCGCTAAGTGAATATAATATAAATGGTTGGATGGATGGTAAAGTAAAAAAAAATGTCAGCAAAATAAATTATTAACCACTTTGTGCCCGGGCTATTTTCAAAAGACACCTGCATTGCGGCGCTCAATTTGCCGGGAGGGCGTCCCTGTTTACTTCCTCATTGTGCACCGCCACGGGCGCGCATCGGTTGAAAATCTGTGCCCGCTGTGTCACGTGGGTGCCGATGCGCGTGCCTGGCAGCCGCAATGTCCACTACAAACCTGCGATCGGCATTTACAGAGCAAGGGACGTGTATCTCTGTGTGTAAACACCTCCCCCAGTCAGTCCCCTCCCCCCACAGTAAGAATCACTCCCAAGGAACACATTTAACCCCTTGATCGCCCCCTAGTGTTAACCCCTTCCCTGCCAGTCATATTTATGCAGTAATCAGTGCATATTTATAGCACTGTTCGCTGTATAAATGTGAATGGTCCCAAAATAGTGTCAAAAGTGTCCGATCTGTCCGCCGCAATATCACAGTCCTGACAAAAATCGCAGATAACCGCCATTACTAGTAAAAAAAAAATGCCATAAAACTATCCCCTATTTTGTAGGCGCTATAACTTTTGCGCAAACCAATCGCTATACGCTTATTGCGATTTTTTTTACCAAAAATATGTAAAAGAATACATATCGGTCTAAACTGAGAAAAAAATAGTTTTTTAAAAAAAAATTTGGATATTTATTATAGCAAAAAGTGAAAAGTTTTTTTCAAAAATGTCAGTCTTTTTTTGTTTATAGCGCAAAAAATAAAAATCGCAGAGATAATCAAATGCCACCAAAAGAAAGCTCTATTTTTGGGGAAAAAAAGGACGTAAATTTTGTTTGGGAGCCACGTCGCACGACCGCGCAATTGTCATACAAAGCGTGACAGTGCTGAAAGCTAAAAATTTGCCTGGGCAGGAAGGGGGTTTAAGTGCCCAGTAAGCAAGTGGTTAAGTCCAATTCCTTGAAACATATGATTGGTGCTGTGACCTCCAAATGGTATCCTTCACCAGGTGAAGCACCAACATAAAGTAAGGCTGTACTCTTACCCCACACGCTGGACCCTCTGTTATGTGAGGTCATACAAGCCAAGGAAACTGTCAGCTCCTGGCACCAAGGGGAAACGGTGGTATAAGGAATAAATATCTCCAACAGCTGAGTCCAGATGGCTGGATCAGAACCTCATGTCCGCCGAACAGATTCTCAAAAAAATAAAAATAAGAAAGGGGCGTCCAATAGTGTTCACATTAGCAACCATGTAAGGTCAGCAGGTTTGCTGCTGCTTTTAAAATGTAACATCTAAACAGTCCATCGGATTTCCAAATACTGTATTTAAGCATATAAGCTCCGTTTTGTGTTGAAAATAACTGTGAAATCTAAAACTCTGGTGGGTGTAACAAGATGTCCGCTTGCCCCCTTCTCACTCTATCATTACTGTGCAGGAATGTGGGGTGTAGCAAGATGGCGGCAACAGAACGTCACTTCCGGAGCAATCTGTGATGGGGAGACGAATGTGACAGGACACCGGCAGAAGTGACATAGTTAGCCGCGCCTCTCTATCACAGGGGAAGTGAATACTGTGACCCAGTGTCAAGATCACCTGTGGCCAGGTGACAGATGCACACCGTAGGGGGACAGGAGTGCACCGCGAGGTAGTGAACCCTATGGCTGGCTTCTGCGGATAGGAAACTGGGTGGTTGTGGAAAGCGGGACCAGAGGAGCACAACCGGGATCCTAATGGAAGCTAGAGCCAAGATTCCCCAGGGCGCGGAGTCTAAGACCCAGCAGGTCTTCTCCAGGGCCTCTAGTGGTGAGGATGTTATGCTGCAGGCTGGGACCAGGTCGCGGCCCCTGGAGTTTCCTAGCTCACGCCCCGTAGGATAAGGGGAAAAGAGGGGAAGCAGCAGCACAAGATATGAGAGAACCGAATAACAAGCTGAAGGTCAGGGGCCACAAGCAGACAAGGATAACGAAAGAACGAGCCAAAGGTCAAGGGTCACGAGCAGACAGGGATAGTCGGGGACAAGCCAATAACGTAACAGAGAGACAGACGTAGCACACGGCAGACAGGAACCCAAACACACAATGCCTAACAAACACGTTGATCAGCCAAGCAGGCTTGCAGTGCACAGGTTAATATAGTGTTCTGTGATAGGACCTGGGGTGGAGTCAGGCTGGGAGGAGATTATAAAGGAAGCCAGGTGAAAGGGTTCTGGCCTCTAAGAAGAACACAAGGGAAGGAAGGTAAGCTGACAGACAAACACTACTGCATATCCATGACAGTACCCTCCCTCTTATGGGCCCTCCCCCGCCTGGGCCCAGGCTTAAAGGGAAATCTCTGATGAAACCTCCTCAACAGATGAGGTGCAACAACCTCAGATGCAGCGATCCAAGACGCCTCCTCAGGACCAAAACCTCTCCAATGCACAAGGTACTGAAGAATGCCTCTGCAGAGCCGAGAATCCAGAACTTGTCTAACCTCGTACTTAAGATTATCCTCAGAGACCGAAAACGAGGTAGGGAGATGACAAGAAGATCTATTGAGGACCAAAGGCTCACTAGGAATAAGCAAGGGCATGAGAGGATCAACAGGAATCTGAGGAGGGTCCCCTAGACCCTTAAAGGGGAACTGGTCATCTTGCACCATCAGACTGGGCAGATGTCAGTGGAACCCTGAAGTCAGGTTGGTTAGAAGGTGACATGTCACAGGAGTCAATCTGAATAGCTGAAGGACAAGCAGAATGCCCTGAACAAGAAAAAGTAGGAGGCTCACTGGGCATGGGCTGGACTGGCATAACTAGTACAGAGGCAGAGTGAATAGCTGAGTCAGGTGTAGCGACTACCTGAATCGCATCGCAAGACGTAGCGATTGCAGGACTTGTAGACAAGGTAGCCTGGCTGTGCGTCCAAGGGTGGTTAGGGACAGAGAAATGTAAATGGTTATGCAACCTGGAATGAATGACCGGCTCAGGTTCACAGGGGGCAACCTTGGGTAGGCAGGACGAGGAACAGGAGGGACCCCAAGCCAGGATCTGTCCAGTAGTCCAGTCCACATGAGGAGAATGGAGCTGTAACCATGGGAGACCCAAAATTATAGGCGTTGAGGCCTTGGGTAAGATAAGGAAGGATATCCACTCCTGGTGGAGTGTCCCTACCGACATCTTAACAGGGAGGGTCTGGAAGCGGATAGGTCCCCCTGGGAGAACAGTACCATCAATCGCCAAGACCACCAATGGCGTGGTGAGGGGCAAAAGAGTAAGTCTCCTGGACGATGCGATTTCCCAGTCCATGAAGTTACCAGCGGCTCCGGAATCCAGATATGCTGAGACCGAATGAGAAGAAGCACCAACATGAAGGAACACAGAAAGCAGAAGACGAGAAGGGGAAGGTGATATTTCTGGGTCCAATACTCCACTTTCCAAATGAAGTGGACCCGAACGTTTTTCTGGACAAAGAGAGCAAGTGTCACGAAAATGACCTTTGCCCCCACATTAAAGACACAGACCAAGAGTTCTGCGCCTAGCACGTTCCTCGGGGGATAGCCTGGTCCGACCCAGCTGCATGGGTTCCTCAGCTGGTAGGAGATGCTCTACGGGTCGAAGAGAGGGGAGCTCAGGCTGACTAAGAACCAAGGAGTGCTGGCGTTGCTTTTCTAAGGTCCTCTCCTGAAAGCGAATATCGATCTGGTTACACAAGGAGATAACGCCGGCCAGATCAGTGGGGATGGTTCTTCCTGCTAATTCATCCTTCACTCTATCAGACAGGCCATGCAAAAAGGTTGCGACTAAGGCTTCATTGTTCCAGCTCAACTCAGCCGACAGTATGCGGAAATGAAGGGCATACTGTCCCACAGAAGCAGACTCTTGGCGGAGACGTAAAAGGGCACTGGCCGCTGAAGAGACACGAGCCGGTTCTTCGAAGATATTCCGAAAAAGTTTCAAGAAGCCAGACAGGCTAGAAACCACTGGATCATTCAGTTCCCACAGAGGGGCTGCCCAGGCTAAAGCTTCACCAGAGAGGAGGGAAATTATATAGGCTACCTTAGCCCGATCAGACAGGAAGTTTTGGGGCTGGAGCTCAAAATGAATTGTGCATTGGCTAAGGAACCCCCTGCAAGCCTTGGAATCCCCAGAGAAACGGGACGGAGCTGGCAGTTGTAGTGAGTGTGTGGCTGCGACTGGTGCAATAGGTGCAGCCGCTGGTTGTATTTGAGGTTGCGGATTCGGGGTTCCCAAGGAGGCCTGAAGCTGCTCGAAGCGAGAAGCCAGATCCTGGAGGAATCGCATCACCTGAGTCTGATTCGATTCCTGGGTTTCAAGTCTGCAAACTATGCCCTGCAATGGATCATCCGCGGGAAGCGGGATGTCAGCCGGGTTCATGGCTGATCAAACTGTCAAGGTCACCTGTGGCCAGGTGACAGATGCACACCGTAGGGGGACAGGAGTGCACCGCGAGGTAGTGAACCCTATGGCTGGCTTCTGCGGATAGGAAACTGGGTGGTTGTGGAAAGCGGGACCAGAGGAGCACAACCGGGATCCTAACGGAAGCTAGAGCCAAGATTCCCCAGGGCGCGGAGTCTAAGACCCAGCAGGTCTTCTCCAGGGCCTCTAGTGGTGAGGATGTTATGCTGCAGGCTGGGACCAGGTCGCGGCCCCTGGAGTTTCCTAGCTCACGCCCCGTAGGATAAGGGGAAAAGAGGGGAAGCAGCAGCACAAGATATGAGAGAACCGAATAACAAGCTGAAGGTCAGGGGCCACAAGCAGACAAGGATAACGAAAGAACGAGCTGAAGGTCAAGGGTCACGAGCAGACAGGGATAGTCGGGGACAAGCCAATAACGTAACAGAGAGACAGACGTAGCACACGGCAGACAGGAACCCAAACACACAATGCCTAACAAACACGTTGATCAGCCAAGCAGGCTTGCAGTGCACAGGTTAATATAGTGTTCTGCGATAGGACCTGGGGTGGAGTCAGGCTGGGAGGAGATTATAAAGGAAGCCAGGTGAAAGGGTTCTGGCCTCTAAGATGAACACAAGGGAAGGAAGGTAAGCTGACAGACAAACACTACTGCATATCCATGACACCCAGAACTATAACACAGTATATTCCCATAACAGGAAATAGAGTTCACATTGTCCCCAAATGGAGAAAAGCCGAATTACTAACCCAGATGATGAATCTTAATAAAAAAGAAAACAAGACTGGGCATGTAATAGAACAATATATTACAACTGATTGTGTAATAATGAACTAAATGACAAAAATGTGGTACATATTAGTGACTAAATATATATTAAATTAATAATATTAAAAAAAAAAGAAAAAAAAAGAATATAAATCAAACAGGACTAGGAATTATTAATAAAACAATTGACATCCCAAACGACATTCAGGACGTATGGAGTGCAACTCTTAAGGATAAATATCCATTTAGTCTCCATTCTGGAGAGTTCTCTAACTTTGAGATTACCTCGCCAGTGAGAGACAAAGTGATCTATGCCCACAAACAGGGTGCCCCTCGGGTCCCTATTGTGGGCCAAATCATAGTGGTGAGAGACAATATGATTGGAAAAACCCTTAATAATATTGGTAATGTGTTCATTAAGCCTCACATTAAGGGTCCGTGTGGTCCGGCCCACATATTGTAACCCACACGGGCATTGAAGAAGATACACTACACGCACATGAACTTTAATGGCACCCCAGTCTTAGTCCGTAGGGTTCAATATTGAGTTGGCCCACCCTTTGCAGCTTTAACAGCTTCAACTCTTCTGGGAAGGCTGTCCACAAGGTTTAGGAATGTGCCTATGGGAATGTTTGACCATTCTTCCAGAAGCGCATTTGTAAAGTCAGGCACTGATATTGGACAAGAAGGCCTGGCTCACAGTCTGTACTCTTATTCATCCCAAAGGTGTTGTTTTGGGTTGAGGTCAGGACTCTGTGCAGGCCAGTCAAGTTCCTCCACCCCAAACTTGCTCATCCATGTCTTTATGGACCTTGCTTTGCGCACTGGTGCGCAGTCAGGTTGGAACAGGAAGGGGTCATCCACAAACTGTTCCCACAAAGTTGGCAGCATGAAATTGTCCAAAATTTCTTGGTATGCTGACACCTTAAGAGTTCCCTTCACTGGAACTAAGGGGCCAAGCCCAATCACTGAAAAACAACCCCCCACCATAATCCCCCCTCCACCAAATGATTTGGACCTGTCCACAAAGCAAGGTCCATAAAGACATGGATGAGTGTGTTTGAGGTGGAGGAACTTGACAGGTCTGCGCAGAGATCTGACCTCAACCCGAAAGAACGCCTTTGGGATGAATTAGAGCAGAGACTGTGAGCCAGGCCTTCTCATCCAACATCAGTGCCTGACCTCTCAAATGCGTTTCCGGAAGAATTGTCAAACATTTCCATAGACACACTCCTAAACCTTGTGGACAGCCTTCCCAGAAGAGTTGAAGCTGTTAAGGTTTTATTCTGTCCATTTGGATAGATATGCTGCGTACACACGACCGTTTTTCCTGTCATGCAAAAAACTGATGTTTTCTCTACGTGATTCGTCGTGATTCCTCTCAAGCCTGCCTTGCATACACATGTTCAGGAAAAAACGCTTGAGCAAAGCGCGGTGACGTACAACGTGTACGACAACATGTACAATGGCACTATAAAGTGGAAGTTCCATTCGAATGGCGCCACCCTTTGGGCTGCTTTTGCTGATCTCGCGTTAGTAAAGTTTGGTGAGAGACGACTAGTGCTTTTCAGCCTCGTGCTTTTCAGTCCGTTACAGCGTGACGAATGTGCTATCTCCCTTACGAATGCTAGTTTTACCAGAACGAGCGCTCCCGTCTCATACTTGATTCTGAGCATGCACACTTTTTTTTTTTACACGCGCCTGTTTTTCGTGACAAGAAAAAGAATGACGGGAAAAACAACAAGAGAGCAGGTTCTAATTCTTTTGCGGGCAGTTTTCTCGTCGAGAAAACTGCTATGGAGCATACACACGACCGGTTTTCACAACCAATCTAAAAAATGGCAGTTTTCTCGTCATGAAAAACGGTTGTGTGTATGCGGCATAAGAGTTCCACATGAATTATACAGACGGGTTTCTTTCTTTCTAGATTAGTTATGGAGCCAGAGATACTTTACTGAGTGATAGAAAGATGTATCCAAACTTTTTCCGGACAGTTCCGGATGATGAGATGCAATATGTGGCCATAGCAAAGTTACTGAAAAGGTTGAAGTGGAACTGGGTCGGGATCCTTACATCTGATGATGAATACGGAGAGAGGGAGATCCGACAACTCAGCAAACATTTATCTGATCATGGAATTTGTATTGAATTCAAGATTCTGGTGTCTATAAAGAATTATAATAAAATTCCTCCAGAGCTGCGGACCTCAACCACGGAAGTTCTTATTATTTGTGGCTCAGTTAGTATGACTTATTACAGCTTTTTGTATAATAATGTCCCTTATTACACGGAGAAAACATTTATTATACCAGATTCTTGGTCAATGAGTGAAATGTTTTTTGCTCTCAGTAACTGCAGCTTGGTGTTTACATTCCCCCATCTCTACATAAAGGGATTGTGGAAATATTTTTATAGTATTTATCAATCCAGCCGCCCAAATGACCCACTGATGGAGGATATTCTCATAACTCAATGTGGATGCTTTTCAAAAAACCAAATGAAAAATTTCCTTATTCCACTCACAACTAGACATCCTCTTAGGGACTGCGGTGTGTTGACACGCCCACTTGATTTATATTTTCTTGATGAGAAAACATCCTATAACGTGTATATTGCAGTCTACATTTTGGCTCAAGCATTACATGACATGGATTTCTCTTTTAAAATAAATAACAAAAAATCTGAAATAAATCCACACACACTAAAGTATAAGGTGAGAGCGTCCAATGAAAGTTTCCTCGTATCTTTTTATACTCGGTCAGTTCAGTACTGGAACACAATGTGCCCAGACAAAAATTACACCCAGTTTAGGTTCATGTTCAGTACTGGTGCAAGGATTTTTGACACCCTAGACAAATCTTAATTTTGCCGCCCCCCATCTTGGCTCCACCCCTGACTCCACATCCGACTCCACCCCCTTTGGCCTGCCCATGTATACAGTGGAAGTAGCGATCTGACATCACGCAGCGCATGTTAACATGCAAAAAGACACTGCATATCAACGTGGATAGGTTACAGCATTACACAGTGTGAAGAGAAGAGCTCCCAGGACTACAGATCCCAGCATGCCTGGGCAGCTATGATATTGTCAGCCATGGTCACCCCAGGATGGTGCTGGAAATGAGTGGAAGGAAGGTTGTCATGTACTGTACAGGGAGGATGAGGCTCACCTTGTCCCATTCCTCAGCAGCCCGGTCCAGCCCCACGTCCTCCTTCCACCTATCTCTGCCAACACTGACCACCACCGCTGGCAACACAGAGCACAGCCAGGGAGACATCAGAGGACTGGCAACATGTGAAGGGCTCGTCTACTTCCACACAGCACTGCCACCTGGTGGTGTAATAGGAGAAGGGGTGGAGGGTGCACTGATAGTGAGGGAGTTATATCACAAAACAGTGCAATGACCGAACATCCTGTACATTACAACGTCCTGGAAGCATCGGGTGCCGCGTCTGTACGGGACATCGCTGTGTCAGGCAGCCCACTTTCAATGAGCCTGCACTTGGTGTGTGTTACACCGCACTGATTACAGGAGGCGCCCCTGACTAATGTTCGCTCTAGGCCAGCGCCTACCTTGCCAATTGGTAGAGCCGGCTCTGTTCATGTTTAGTTTAGAGGTGTTTAACCATTTCACTTCTGGAGGAGTTTTTATTTCTGCACCCATGTTTAAAAAAAAATTAGGCCAGAAGATTATATAAAACCCCTAAACCAGGGGTCTCATACTGGCGGCCCTCCAGCTGTTGTGAAACTACAAGTCCCATGACGCACTGCAAGCCTGACTCCTACAGGCAGAGGCATGATGGGACTTGTAGTTTCTCAACAGCTGGGGCGCCACCAGTTTGAGACCCCTGCCCTAACAGTATACAGTATATTTTCTGAAAGCAGAGATTCTGGAGAAACAATGTTTGCTGTATCATTTTTCTCTGTCACATGATATTAGTGCAATGACTTCCAAAAATTTAGGGCATACACATGTAATATATTACCCACTTATTTGGTAAAATATAAAAGATGAGGTTGCACTGAATAAATAGATAGCCAGTATGTCAAGTCGTAAAATGACCGGCACCTCTGAAATGGTGACAAACTTTAGTACCTTAACTTTTCCATAGGTACTGCTTTTGGAACATCTTACATGGCACATCAGTATTTATGGTGTAAAATGTTCCAGCACATGTTCCCTCACCCCCAAACCTCCCATGCCTGTGGGTAGGGGGTTCTTCTCCCCCAAAACCACAGACACATTTAAAATCTGCTCCGCCCACACAAGCCATGTCCATTTATTCACAAGAATCTATGAATGAATAAACTACAAGTCCTGTCTTCCATCGTGGCAGACAGAATTGTAGTATTATTGGACTGCAGTTGTGCCAATCAGTGCACTCATATAGTTACATAGTTACATATTAGGTAAGGATGAATAAAGACAATAGTCCATCCAGTTCAACCTGTGTAGGTGTGTGTGTGTGTGTGTCAGTGTCAAAATGTATTTCTCATATCCCTGTATGTTGTGTTCTTTAAGATGCACATCCAAGAGTCTTTTAAAAATATCCATACTCCGCACTGACACCACCAATTGTGGAAGAGAGTTCCACATCCTTATTGCCCTGACAGTGAAAATAAACCTGTGCAGTTTAAGGTTAAACTGCTTCTCTACCAACCTCATTGTGTGGCCCTGTGTTCTCTTATACTCCTTGAGACTGGATAGTTTTTTTTCTATGCTGGGATCACCATTGAGGTATTTGTAAATCGCTATCATATCTCCTCTCAAGTGTCTCTTCTCCAGCGAGAATACATTTAGTGCTTGCAGGTGTTTCTCATAATTGAGGTCATCCAGTCACCTTATTGGTTTTGTTGCCCTTCTTTGAACTCTCTCCAGTTCCAGCACATCCCTTCTGAGGACTGGTGACCAGAACTGGACAGATTACTCCAGATGTGGTCTAACCAGAGATTTATAAAGTGGTAAGATTATAGTTTTATCTCTGGAGCAGGGCCGCCGTCAGGGGGGGGTACAGGCAGTACACCTGTAAGGGGCCCAGATGGCAACCCCCCTTTATTTTTTTTGTAAGGGGCCCAGAGGTCCCCAGGGCCCCGGATGGTAGGATGGTAACCCCCCTTTTTTATGTATTTTTTATAAATGTTCTTTCTTTGTTCATCAGCACCCAAAGCCCCCCTGACGCTTCTCAATTAGTGGCACCCCCCGCTTCTCTATTTGCGGCCGCCCCCCCCGGCTTCTCAATTTGCGGCGGCAGAGCACCCCCCGGTTCTCCTCTGTTCCAGGGGGCCTGAAGCTGTGTAAGGGGCCCCAAAATTCCTGATGCCCTGCTCTGGAGAATATCCCTTTTTTATGCATGCTAATATTCTTTGGTAGCTGCAGCTTGACATTTCATGCTATTGCTCATCTACTAGGACCCCCAGAGCTTTCTCCATCCTTGATTCCCCCAGTGGTTTTCCCCCTTGTAAGTAGTTTACATTTATGTTTTTTGCCCCCAAGTGCATTACTTTACATTTCTCCACATTAAACCTCATTTGCCATGGAGTTGGCCACTCCATTATTATGTTCAGGTCTTTCTTTAAAATTTCTATATCCTGATGTAACATTATTGCCCTGCTTATTTTTGTGTCGTCTGCAAAACCTGAGATTGAGCTATTTATCCCATCCTCTATATCATTTCTGAATAAATAGAATATAACCCTTTCATGACTAAGCCTATTTCTGACATTTGGTGTTTACACGTTAAAATCAGTATTTTTTGCTAGAAAATTGCTTAGAACCCCAAAATATTATATATATTTTTACCAGAGAATATAGAGAATTAATGGCGATTGTTGCAATATTTTATGTCACACAGTATTTGTGCAGCGGTGTTTTAAACACATCTTTTTGGGAAAAATACACTTTTATGAATTACATTTTTTTTTTAAAGTAAAGTTAGCCCAATTTTTTTGTATAATGTGAAAGATGATGTTATGCCAAGTAAATATATACTAAACATGTCACGCTTTCTAATTGCACGCACTCGTGGAATGGCGACAAACGACGGTACCTAAAAATCTCCACAGGCGACACTTTAATTTTTTGTTACGGTTACCAGGTTAGAGTTACAGAGGAGATCTAGTGCTAAAATTATTGCTCTCGCTCTGACGATCGCGGCGATACCTCATATGTGTGATTTGAACACCATTTACATATGCGGGCGCGACTTCCATATGCGTTTTCTTTGCTGCACGAGCTCACGGGGACGGGGGCGCTTTAAAAAAAAAAATCTTATTTTTTTTATTTATTTTTACATTATTAAATTGTTTTTGAAAAAAATAAAACATTTGATCACTTTTATTGCTGTCACAAGGAATGTAAACATCCCTTGTGACAGTAATAGGTGGTGATAGGTACTCATTATGGAGGGATCCGGGGTCTAAAAGACCCCAAATCCCTCCTTTGAACTTCAAAGTATTCAGATCACCAAAAATGGCGATTCTGAATACTGTGTATTTTTTTAAATCCGGCGCCATTGGCAGCCGAGTAAACCAGAAGTGACGTTGTGACGTCGCTTCTGTGTTTACATTCATGAGACTTGAATGAAGCCGTTTACGGCTTCGTTCCAGTCTGTCAGAAGGTGCCGGAAGTGCCAGATTGCGGATCGGGTCTCTCGGTCTGACGGGAGGCCCAGTCAGAGCGGCGGGAGGCGGCGGGAGGGGGGGTTGTCCCCTCCTGCTCCTCCAGGATAATAACCGAGCAGCTTTTAGCCACATCGGTTGTTATCCCTGGAAAGCCAATCGCCCGTTCTAAACAACGGTATCGGGATGATGCCTGCAGCTGTGGGCATCATCCCGGTATAACCCCCGAAAGCCGAGACCGCAAATATGTGTACACTAGGCACGAAGAGCATAATTGGTCCCAAGACAGAACCTTGGGGTACGCCACTTACCAACGGTACCAGTCTGAATACACATTATTTATCACCACCCTTTGGACATGCCCCTGTAACCATTTTTTTACCCAAGAACAAACATTATGGTCCATGCCTGCAGACCTCAGCTTGTAGATTAAGCACTTATGGGGAACTGTATCAAATGCTTCACAGGCCTTCCTTGGTCTAGATGGCAGCTCACTCCCTCATAGAATGGTAGCAGATTGGTCTGGCAGGAACAACCTTTCATAAACCCATGCTGATTATTACTACTAATGATATTTTTTTCTTCAGTAAATTTTGGGATACTGTCCCTTTTCATCTCCTCTAATGATTTACCTACTATTGATGTTAGGCTGACTGGCCTGTAGTTTACAGGGATTTGTCTCTGCCCTTTTTTTTGAATATTGGTTCCACATTGGCTTTTCTCCAATCAGCTGGTACAATTCCTGTCAGTATGCTCTCCGCAAAGATCAGGAGCAATGATCTGGCTTTAACCTGACTGAGTTCTCTGAGGACACTCTGGTGCAAGCCATCCGGTCCTGGAGATTTATTTGTATTAAGTTCATTAAGTCTTCCCTTCACGCCGGCCTCTGTTAGCCACACAAGTATGTCCTGCGATGTGTTACAAACAGTACTGTCACAATATACCTCTTATTTTCCTGCATAAAAACTGAGAAGAACATGGTATTTTGTACAGTTGCCTTCTCTGTGTAATCCGTAACCATCCTCCCATCATCGTCTTTTATGTGTGCAATGTGCACTGATCTCACTTTTTTACTGTTAACCACTTGCCGACCGCCTCGTGTACATACACGTCCGCACAATGGCACGGGCAGGCAGAGTAACATATATATACGCGTTACATTTCTCCAGCGGGTGGGAGGCACTATCGCGCCCCCCCGGTGACGGAGGCGGTCGGTATCGTTACAGGAGCGATTCGTCCTGAGGCGGAGGCCACTGATTCATGGCCACTCCCTCACGATTTCTCCTGACGAATGGAATGCTTCCTCTGCTTCTGTAACTGTAAACAGAAGCAGAGGAAGTGATGTGACTCTCCTTGTGGCGGTCTTTTGGTCTGGCGCCGAGGAGAGAAGACATCTCACAGTAAGTTGCACCAACAGTACACTGACACTAGTACACGTAGGCACACTTTTCACCCCCCAGTCACCCCCCGATCACCCACCAGATCACCCCCTGCACCCCCAGTCACAGTGTCACCTGTGTTCATTTATTTACTGATTACAGTATTTGGTGTCATTTGTGACTTTAAAAAGTGTTAGGGCAGTTAGTGGTAGGCCCCTTTAAGTCTAGGGTACCCCCCTAACCCCCTAAAAAATGTTTAACCCCTTGATCGCCCCCCAGATAACCCTTTCACCCCCTGTCGCCAGTGTCACTAAGCGATCATTTTTCTGATCGCCCTATTAGTGTCGCGGGTGACGCTAGTTAGCCTGTTGGTTATTTAGGTTCACGTCAAGTTTTTATAGTGTCAGGTACACCCATATACTACCTAATAAAGGTTTTAACCCCCTGATTGCCCCCTAGTTAACCCTTTCACCAGTGATCACTGTATAAGTGTCACCGGTGACGCTAGTTAGCCAGTTAGTTATTTAGGTTCACCGTCAGGTTTTTATAGTGTCAGGTACCCCCATTATGGATGAGCTTCGAGTTCGAGTCAAACTCATGTTCGACTCGAACATTGCCTGTTTGCCGAACAGCGAACAATTTGGGGTGTTCGCGGCAAATTCGAAAAGCCGCGGAACACCTGTAAAAGTCTATGGGAGAAATCTAAAGTGCTATTTTTAAATACTTATATGCAAGTTATTGTCATAAAAAGTGTTTGGGGACCCGGGTCCTGCCCCAGGGGACATGTATCAATGCAAAAACAAGTTTTAAAAACGGCCATTTTTTCTGTAGCAGTGATTTTAATAATGCTTAAAGTGAAACAATAAAAGTGAAATATTCCTTTAAATTTCGTACCTGTGGGTGTGTATAGTACGCCTGTAAAGTAGTGCTTGTTTCCCGTGCTTAGAACTGTCCCTGCACAAAATGACATTTCTGAAGGAAAAAAAGTCATTTAAAAGTACTCGCGGCTATAATGAATTGTCGGCTCCCGGCAATACAGAGAAAAGTCATTGAAAGTCCCCCCAAATTCAATTACCAGGCCCTTCAGGTCTGGTATGGATATTAAGGGGAACCCTGCGTCAAATAAAAAAAAAATGACATTCGGGTTCCCCCCAAATATCCATACCAGACCCTTCAGGTCTGGTATGGATTTTAAGGGGAACTCTGCGCCAAATAAAAAAAAATGGCGTGGAGTTCCCCCCAAAAATCCATACCAGACCCTGTATCCAAGCACGCAACCTGGCAGGCCGCAGGAAAAGAGGGGGGGATGAGAGAGCACCCCCTCCTGAACCGTACCAGGCCACATGCCCTCAACATGGGGAGGATGCTTTGGGGGTCTGTATGGATTTTAAGGGGAACTCTGCGCCAAATAAAAAAAAAATAGGCGTGGAGTTCCCCCCAAAAATCCATACCAGACCCTGTATCCGAGCACGCAACCTGGCAGGCCGCAGGAAAAGAGGGGGGGATGAGAGAGCGCCCCCCTCCTGAACCATACCAGGCCACATGCCCTCAACATGGGGAGGATGCTTTGGGGGTCTGTGACCCCTCAAAGCACCATGTCCCCATGTTGATGGGGACAAGGGCCTCATTCCCACAACCCTTGCCCAGTGGTTGTGGGGGTGTTCGGGCGGGGGGCTTTTTGGAACCTGGAAGACGCCTTTAACAAAGGGGACCCCCAGATCCCGCCCCCATATGTGAATTGGTAAGGGGTACATTGTACCCCTACTATTTCACAAAGAAAGTGTAAAAAATTGTAAAAAAACACACAACACCATTGGGATAAGTCCTTTATTAAAAATAAAAAAAATACAAATAAAAAAAAAGATTCCAGTGGTGGTAATCCACTCTCGGTCTCCACTCCAACGCTGTCGGTATCCTGCGATGGATGATCTCCTCTACAGGTCCAGGCTCCAGTGATGAGATGTCCAGCGCAGCGAGGAACAGCATCCTGTCTCCACCGGAGACACCCCGGGAATACCGTTGCGGCAGCCTGACAGGTCTCGTATGTAGCTGAGGACGGGGCCACCCGTCACGTGACCCTGACCCCTCTGACGCAAGGGGAAACGTGACCCCGCCCCCCACCGGGCAAGGGTTGTGGGGATGAGGCTCGGATAAAGGGTCTGGTATGGATTTTTGGGGGGACTCCATGCCATTTTTTTTTATTTTGTGCGAAGTTCCCCTTAAAATCCATACCAGACCTGAAGGGTCTGGTATGGATATTTGGGGGAACCTCACGTCATTTTTTTAAAAAATTTGACGCAGGGTCCCCTTAATATCCATACCAGACCTGAAGGGCCTGGTAATTGAATTTGGGGGGACCCCCACACATTTTTTTTTTAAATCAATGACTTTCAATTACTTTTCTCTGTATTGCTGGGAGTCAACAATTCATTATAGCCGCAAGTACTTTTAAATGACTTTTTTTCCTTCAGAAATGACACTTTGTGCAGGGACAGTTCTAAGCATGGGAAACGAGCGCTACTTTACAGGCATACTATACACACCCCCTAGGTACTAAATTTAAAGGAATATTTCATTTTTAAAACTTTTTTTGCATTGATACATGTCCCCTGGGGCAGGACCCGGGTTCCCAAACACTTTTTATGACAATAACTTGCATATAAGCCTTTATAATTAGCACTTTATATTTTTTCATGTTCGAGTCCCATAGACTTTAGCGGTGTTCGGATGTTCAAACAAATTTGCGAACCGAACTGGGGGGTGTTTGGCTCATCCCTAACCCCCATATATTACTTAATAAAGGTTTTAACCCCCTGATTGCCCCCTAGTTAACCCTTTCACCAGTGATCACCGTATAAGTGTTACTGGTGACGCTGGTTAGTTAGTTCACTTTTTATAGCGTCAGGGCACCCACCGTTTATTACCCAATAAAGGTTTAATCCCCTGATCGCCCAGTGGGTGATATCAGTTAGGTTTTAGGGTAAGTTAGGGTCTGCGTCACCCCAGGCAGCGCTAACACCCACGCACGCAGCATACACCTCCCTTAGTGGTATAGTATCTGAACAGATCAATATCTGATCAGATCTATAATAGCGTCCCCAGCAGTTTGGGGTTCCCAAAAATGAATTTTTGATTGCGGGATCAGCCCAGATACCTGCTAGCACCTGCATTTTGCCCCTCCGCCCAGCCCAGCCCAGCCCACCCAAGTGCAGTATCGATCGATCACTGTCACATACAAATCACTAAACACATAACTGCAGCGATCGCAGAGTCAGGCCTGATCCCTGCGATCGCTAAGGCCCGGTTCACACAGGGGCGACTCGGTCGCCTGAGGAGTCGCGTCCCGGTCTGTACAATGGAACCGTTCTAATAGGAGCAACCTGAGTCGCTCCGACTTAGAAAAAGGTTCCTGTACTACTTTTGGGGGCGACGCAGGGCGACTTGCATTGACTTCTATACAGAAGTCATTATGCAAATCGCCTCGGCGGGCGTCTCAAGTCGTCTTGAGATCGCGCCGCCGAGGTCGCCCCTGAAGTCATGCCGCCCCTGTGTGAACCGGGCCTAACAGTTTTTTTGGTAGCGTTTGACTCAGCTGCTGACAACCTAGGGGCTTTTTTTCCTGTAAATCTCACTAGTTGTTCCAGTAAATTTAGAGTCCAAAATGGCAAATCGAAGGTACACTGGTGAAGAGACCTAAACGTTTCTGAGCATGACAGATAGTGAAGAGGAAGTCACTCATCTGTCATATTCAGGCTCAGAATACGATTCTGTAGACGACAGCGGCTCCATGACAGATTGCACTGACGACAAAGTTGAGGTCCCTGCCAAGGTCAGGCGTACCCGACCCCATTCTTTTTCTTTTGTTGTTGAGGTGCAAGAACCGCAGGGCTCTCGTATGGAGCAGAGAAGTACTAGTGCCGCTCATCCTTCTGGTGAACTGGCAAGCACCAGCGGCCTAGTACACCCTGGTCGTACATCCAGCACTGCATTAACACTTGGTGACGTGGCGAGTCCCATAAGTGCAGTTCAAGCTGGCGAGGTGGCAAGCACAAGTAGTGTCCCGCTGTCACAAAGAAGAAGACAAAGACAGGCCCGTTGTGCCCATAGTGTCCTTCCTGCAAAATTTTCCAATCCTAATTGGGAGCCCATCACTCCTACAGCACCTGTACTTCCCCCATTCACTGGCCAACCCGGAATTCAGTTGATTTTACGGCACTTGATTTTTATTTGCTGTTTTTCACGGAAGATCTCTATAGATCCATTGTGGACCAAAGTAATTTGTATGCTGGTCAATACATCGCCGCTAATCCCCAGTCCTCCCTTGCCAGAGAATGGAAACCAATTACGGTTTCCGAATTTAAGACCTTTCTGGGCCTATCCCTCGACATGGGCATAGTTAAATTGAGTGAGCTGCGGTCATATTGGTCCATTGACCCAGTTTACCATTTTCCCGTGTTCTCTGCCTCCATGGCCAGGGCACGATACGAGCAAATCTTGCGGTTCTTGCACTTCAACAACAATGAACTTTGTTGTCCTCGTGGAGACCCTGAATTTGATCGGCTCTACAAAATTCGGCCCCTCGTAAACCACTTCAACTAACGTTTTGCAGCCTTGTATTCTCCCCATCAAGTTGTCTGTGTTGACGAGTCCCTCATTAAATTTTCTGGCCGCTTGTCTTTCAAAGAGTACCTTCCCAGCAAGCGTGCCAGATATGGGGTCAAGATGTATAAGCTCTGTGACAGGGCCACAGGCTATACATGTATTTTTATGGTTTAGGAGGGAAGAGATAGTCACGTAGAGCCAGAGAACTGCCCAGATTACATAGGGAGCACTGGCAAGATAGTGTGGAACTTGGTGTCACCCTTATTCAGAAAGGGGTACCACTTGTATGTGGACAATTATTACACGAGCGTGCCACTTTTTAGTCACTTGTTAGATCATCAGATTGGCGCATGTGGCACTTACCTCAGAGGCTTGTAGATTCCCGTCTTAGGCTGGGAGAGAGAGCCTGCTCAAGGTGTAATAATTTGCTCACTGCGAAGTGGAGGGTTAATAAGAATGTTTTTGTTCTTTCTTCCCTTCACGCAGACACGACTGTCCAAATTCGTACGGCAACTGGTATTGTGGAGAAACCCCTCTGTGTCCATGGATATAACTAAAAAATGGGAGGGGTGGACCTCAATGACCAGTTGTTGGCCCCGTACCTAGTTGCCGTAAGGCCAGATGCTGGTACAAAAAAGTGTCTGTATACTTATTTCAATTGGCTTTGCTGAACGCTCATGTGCTATACAGTGCTTCAGGATGGACTGGATCTTTCCTTAAATTCCAGGAAGATATCATCCGAGCCCTCCTGTATCCAGGCGGTGCTGCACCTCACCATCCCCAACCAAATGCAGTAAGCCGGCTGCATGAGAGGCATTTTCCGTATGTCCTCCCTGGTACCCCTACCCAACGAGCCCCCCAAAGAAGATGTTGTGTCTGTAGCAAGCACATATATAGGCGTGACACCCGTTATTATTGTCCACGCTGTCCTGACAATCCTGGTCTTTGCATTGGTGAATGTTTTGAATGCTACCATACACTAGTGGAGTATTAGCGTAGGGTACAGCATTTCACAGACTAGGACACACTTACACAGGGTCTTACACAGGGTCTCCCAAGATGCCATCGCATTTTGAGAGACCCAAACCTGGAACCGAACCATTACAGTTACAAAAAAAGCGTAAAAAAAAGTAAGAAATAAAAAAAAACACAAAAAATATGTAAAAATAAAATAAAAAAATAGTTGTTGTTTTATTGTTCTCTCTCTCTCTATTCTCTATCTATTGTTCTGCTCTTTTTTTACTGCATTCTATTCTGCAATGTTTTATTGTTGTTATGTTTTATCATGTTTGCTTTTCATGTATGTAATTTTTTTATACTTTACTGCGTTTTATTAACCATTTTTTTGTTTTAAGGTACGCCATTCAGCTGCAGCGTGGATTTATTTATCTTGACAGCAACAGCGTTTGCTCCCACGATACATAAAGCCATGACTCCAGTGCTGTAGGAGTTGATTTCATCACCACAGTTAAAAAAAAGAGCATATATGCCAAAGCATGGGGCAACAGGGGCGATTTGTTCCTAATGCCGCGTACACGTGGTCGAAATTCTGACGGAGGTTTGCCCGTTGAAAAGTCCGACCGTGTGTACGCGGCATAACTTTTGAGGAACGATGCCCCCATGCTTCGGCATATATATATTTTAGGCACAGGTTGCGTTAATAATTTTTTTTCTTTTTTACTATGTTTTTTTTTGGATTTGCTTTGCAGGTATGGTATGGTAAGGTCTTAGAGCCGGTTCACACAGGGGCAGGGATGAGCTGAACACCCCCCTGTTCGGTTCGCACCAGAACCTGCGAACAGACAAAATGTTCATGTGAACTTTAGAACCCTATTAAATACAATGGACTCGAACGTTCGAAATCTAAAGT
This sequence comes from Rana muscosa, assembly GCA_029206835.1. Classification (NCBI taxonomy): domain Eukaryota; kingdom Metazoa; phylum Chordata; class Amphibia; order Anura; family Ranidae; genus Rana; species Rana muscosa. The sequence goes on along the minus strand of CM055116.1, from coordinate 6,515,533 downwards.
GTTAATTATAAAGGCTAATATGCAAGTTATTGTCCTAAAAAGTGTTTGGGGACCTGGGTCCTGCTCCAGGGGACATGTATCAATGCAAAAAAAAGTTTTAAAAACGGCCGTTTTTTCGGGAGCAGTGATTTTAATAATGCTTAAAATGAAAAAATAAAAGTGAAATATTCCTTTAAATGTCGTACCTGGGGGGTGTGTATGATATGCATGTGAAGTGGTGCATGTTTCCCGTGCTTAGAACTGTCCCTGCAAAAAAAGTCATTTTTGAAAGACAAAAAGTCATTTAAAACTGACTCGCAGCTGTTAATGAATTGTCGGCTCCCGGCAATACATTCAAAAGTCATTGATAAAAAAAAAAAAAAAAAAGCGTGGGGGTTCCCCAGAATTCAATTACCAGGCCCTTCAGGTCTGGAATGGATATTAAGGGGAACCCCGCCGCAAATTTTAAAAAAAATTGACGTGGGGTTCCCTCAAATATCCATTCCAGGCCCTTCAGATCTGGCATTGATTTTAAGGGGAACTCCACCCCAAATATAAAAAAAATGGCGTGGAGTCCCCCTAAAAATCCATACCAGACCCCTTATCCGAGCACGCAACCTGGCTGGCCGCAGGGGAAAAGGGGGGGACGAGAGAGCGGCCCCCCTCCCTCCTGAACCGCACCAGGCCACATGCCCTCAACATGGGGAGGATGTCCCCATGTTGATGGGGACAAGGGCCTCATCCCCACAACCCTTGCCCGGTGGTTGTGGGGGTCTGCGGGTGGGGGGCTTATCGGAATCTGGAAGACCCCTTTAACAAAGGGGACCCCCAGATCCCGGCCCCCCCATGTGAATTGGTAAGGGGTACATTGTACCCCTACCATTTCACGAAGAAAGCGTATTTTTTTTTTTAAAAAAACACACAAACACCTTGACAAAGTCCTTTATTTAAAAAAAAAAAAAACATTCCAGCGGTGAAATCCAGTGTCCCGCGGCGATCCCGATGTCCAGCGCTGTCCTTCATTGGTTGTGCCTGAGCGGACCTGATGGGGAACTCCCTCTCAGTATTTTAAATGTATAGACCCGCCCCTTCTAAAGTTCCCCATCAGGTCCGCTCAGCGGAACATGAGAAGGGGCGGGTCTATACATGTATTACCAAAGTGAGAGCAGTTCCCCATCAGGTCCGCCCCCTCGGTATGTCAGACCCGCCTACGTCATTGGCTTGAGCGGGGAACTTCCTTCACTATGTAAATTTAAATTACACAGTGAAGGAAGTTCCCCGCTCAAGTCAATGACGTAGGCGGGTCCGACATACCGAGGGGGCGGACCTGATGGGGAACTGCTCTCACTTTGGTAATACATGATAGACCCCGCCCCTTCTCATGTTCCGCTGAGCGTACCTGATGGGGAACTTTAGAAGGGGCGGGTCTATACATTTAAAATACTGAGAGGGAGTTCCCGATCAGGTCCGCTCAGGCAAAACCAATGACGGACAGTGCTGGACATCGGGATCGCCGCGGGACACTGGATTTCACCGCTGGAATGTTTTTTTATTTTTTTTTTAAATAAAGGACTTTTTCAAGGTGTTTGTGTGTTTTTTAAACATTTTTTTACGCTTTCTTTGTGAAATGGTAGGGGTACAATGTACCCCTTACCAATTCACATAGGGGGGGGGCCGGGATCTGGGGGTCCCCTTTGTTAAAGGGGTCTTCCAGATTCCGATAAGCCCCCCGCCCGCAGACCCCCACAACCACCGGGCAAGGGTTGTGGGGATGAGGCCCTTGTCCCCATCAACATGGGGACATCCTCCCCATGTTGAGGGCATGTGGCCTGGTACGGTTCAGGAGGGAGGGGGGGCCACTCTCTCGTCCCCCCTTTTCCCCTGCGGCCGGCCAGGTTGCGTGCTCGGATAACGGGTCTGGTATGGATTTTTAGGGGGACTCCACGCCATTTTTTTTTACATTTGGGGTGGAGTTCCCCTTAAAATCCATGCCAGATCTGAAGGGCCTGGAATGGATATTTGGGGGAACCCCACGCCATGTTTTTTTAAATTTGTGGCGGGGTTCCCCTTAATATCCATTCCAGACCTGAAGGGCCTGGTAATTGAATTCTGGGGAACCCCCACGCTTTTTTTTTTTTTATTATCAATGACTTTTGTATGTATTGCCGGGAGCCGACAATTCATTAATAGCCGCGAGTGAGTTTTAAATGACTTTTTTTCTTTCAAAAATGACATTTTTTGCAGGGACAGTTCTAAGCACGGGAAACATGCGCCACTTTACATGCATATCATACACACCCCCCAGGTACGAAATTTAAAGGAATATTTCACTTTTATTTTTTCATTTTAAGCAATATTAAAATCACTGCTCCCGAAAAAACGGCCGTTTTTAAAACTTTTTTTTGCATTGATACATGTCCCCTGGGGCAGGACCCAGGTCCCCAAACACTTTTTAGGACAATAACTTGCATATAAGCCTTTATAATTAGCACTTTAGATTTCTCCCATAGATTTTTCGAATTTGCAGCGAACACCCCAATTTGTTCGCTGTTCGGCGAACGAGCGAACAGGCAATGTTCGAGTCGAACATGAGTTCGACTCGAACTCGAAGCTCATCCCTACTAGTGATGAGCCGAACACCCCCGGGTTCGGTTCGCACCAGAACCCGCGAACGGACCGAAAGTTCGTACGAACATTAGAACCCTATTAAATACAATGGATGCGAACGTTCGAATTCTAAAGTGCTAATTATAACGACTATTATGCATGTTATTGTCCTAAAAAGGGTTTGGGAACCCGGGTTCTGCACCAGGGGACATGTATCAATGCAAAAAAAAGTTTTAAAAACGGTCGTTTTTCGGGAGCAGTCATTTTAATGATGCATAAAGTGAAAAAAAAAAGTCAAATATTCCTTTAAATATCGTACCTGGGGGGTGTCTAAAGTATGCCTGTGAAGTGCCACGTGTTTCCCGTGTTTAGAACTGTCCCTGCACAAAATGACACTTCTAAAGGAAAAAAAAGCCATTTAAAACTGCTTGCGGCTTTAATGTAATGTCTGGTCCCGGTAATATGGATGAAAATCTTTAAGAAAAATGGCATAGCTACCCCATGACCCCCCCCCTACCCCAGCCCATTACCAGCCCCTTTGGGTCTTGTATGGATATTAAGGGGAACCCCGCACATAAAATAAAAAAGGCCCTATATACTCTGAACAGCCGTATACAGGCGGTGCATACAAGACAGGGACTGTAGGTTTGTTCTTATGTAGAATCTGTTTGTAATTTTGAACAGGTACATTGTTTAAGTGTAGCTCCAGCCCAAAAATCTATTTTTAAACTTTTTGGAAAACATAGGTAAGGGTTATCACCCCTGTAACATTTGTTTTGCTGTCTGTGCCCCTGTTCAGAACATTTCACCTCACTTTCCGTCCCAATGACAACTGTTTTTGAAATGTGGTGTTTTTCTTGAAACAAGGATTGCTGATAAAGCATCAGTACAGAGGAGACACCTTTCTCCCATATTAATTCTTACAGGAGAGAATTTTCCTTCCAAGGGGTAGACTTCCTCTCACTTCCTGTTGTCTTCTTGCGTTTGCAAGTAGGAGTCGTTTGTAAGTTGGATGTTTGAAAGTAGGGACCTGCCGTATATACTCTGCAGAAATAGGCCCCTTAGTTGTTGGTGTTGGCACAACACTGTAAGCACTCACAGTTACTCTTGGTTGGTGCTGGAACGCCCTGCTGTCAACTATTATATCAGGAATTTTAATTACATATAATTGTTGAACAGTGGTAGTAAAAATTGGGCCTTTGATGGTGGTGCTGGTGCCACAACACTGTAAGCCCTGACAGTTACTCTTGGTGGGTGCAGCAATGGGCCCTGCTGTGAATTATTAGATCAAGAATTGTAATTGCATGCCCCTGTTGAACAGGGGCTGAAAAATTGGGCCTTTCGTGGTGGTGGTGGTGGTGGTGGTGTTGCCACAACACTGTAAGCCCTCAGAGTTACTCTTGGTGGGTGCAGGAATGGGCCCTGCTGTGAATTATTAGATCAAGAATTGTAATTACATGCCCCTTTTGAACAGGGGCTGAAAAATTGGGCCTTTCGTGGTGGTGGTGGTGGTGGTGGTGGCGTTGCCACAAGACTGTAAGCCCTCAGAGTTACTCTTGGTGGGTGCAGCAATGGGCCCTGCTGTGAATTATTAGATCAAGAATTGTAATTACATGCCCCTGTTGAACAGGGGCTGAAAAATTGGGCCTTAGGCACTGGTGGCACAACACTACAACCCCTCACAGATACTGTACTTGGAGCACAGCAATGAGCCCTGTTGCAAAGTATTGCTTCAAAAATTGTAATGACACGCCCCTGTTAAACAGGGGCTGGAAAATTGGGCCTTAGGCACTGGTGCCACAACACTCCAACCCCTCACAGATACTGTACTTGGGGCACAGCAATGAGCCCTATGGCAAACTATTGCTAAAAAAATTGTAATTACACGCCCCTGTAAAACAGGGGCTGAAAAATTGGGCCTTAGCCACTGGTGGCGGCACCCATAAACAAAAATGATCTTCCAAGCTATCATCATCAATCGTATCATTGAGGACTCGGAGGAGGAGGATAGCCAGTCAACATAACATCACAGGCACTCAGCATCAGCATCAGTCTTGAAGGGATGTGACATGTTAAAATCAATTAGTCTGTTATATCAGCATCAGGTGTGTGGTAGCTGGTGGTGATCCAAGACTGGTTCATCTTGATGAAAGTCAGTCGATCAACCGAGTCGGTGGACAGGCGCACCCTGTGATCCGTGACAAATCCTCCAGCAGCACTGAATGTGCGTTCCGAAAGAACGCTGGATGCAGGACAGGCCAGTAGCTCAATTGCATACTGTGCAAGCTCTGGCCAGTGATCCATCCTCAAGACCCAGTAAGCCAGAGGATTTTCGGTGGGGAAGGTGTCCAAGTCTGACCTTGCCCCTAGATATTCCTGCACCATGTTTATCAGACGCTGGCGATGGTTGCTGGAACCGATCATACTTTGGGGCTGCGGACTAAAGAATTGTCTGAACGCATCGGTCAGACGGCCACCTTCCCCACCGCTCCTTCTTTGACTGGCCGAAGCCTCAGCAACTCGTTGTCCAGGACCAGGAGTTTGTAACCTCCCAGTCTCTGGGAACGCGTTGCACAGACCTTTCTGCAAGGCCTCCCGGAGTTGTCTCATCCTCTGCTCCCTCTGCGACGGTAACATAAGGTCCGCAACCTTACCCTTGTACCGTGGATCAAGGAGAGTGGCCAGCCAGTAATGGTCCCTCTCCTTGATCCGAAGAATACGAGGATCCTTCCGCAGACTTTGCAGGATCAGGGAGGCCATGCAGCGTAGGTTTGCTGAGGCATTCGCTCCGGAGTCCTCTGGGTCACTAAGGACGACATGATCCGCAGCCACCTCCTCCGAGCCACGTACAAGTCCACTGGTTTCTTGGGACTGTAAATCATCCCTAAAAGACTGCTGCTGATGATGCTGAGTGCCAGCCTCCACCTCCATGCTGACACAATCCTCCTCCTCCTCCTCCTCGTCCTCTTCCTGTGCGATGGGTGGGACAGAAGGAACACTGTCTGGGTAAAGGGGGCCTTGAGAGGCAAGGAAGTCCTCCTCTTCCTGCCTCTGTTCTGCCTCAAGTGCCCTGTCCATTATTCCACGCAGCGTGTGCTCCAACAGGTGGACAAGAGGTACAGTGTCACTGATGCATGCACTGTCACTGCTCACCATCCTCGTGGCCTCCTCAAATGGTGCCAGGACAGTGCATGCATCCCTGATCATGCCCCACTGGCGTGGAGAAAAAAAACCAAGCTCCCCTGACCCTGTCCTGGTGCCGTAGTCGCACAGGTACTCATTGATGGCCCTCTGCTGCGTGTGCAGCCACTGCAGCATGGCCAACGTTGAGTTCCACCTGGTGGGCATGTCACATATAAGGCGGTTCTTGGGCAGGTTCAACTCCTTTTGCAGCTCAGCCAGGCGAGCACTGGCATTATAAGATCTGCGGAAATGCACACAGACTTTCCTGGCCTGCCTCAGGACATCCTGTAAGCCCGGGTACCTGCCCAAGAACCGCTGCACCACCAGGTTAAGGACGTGAGCCACACAGGGCACATGGGTCAGTTGTCCCTGTCGGAGGGCGGAGAGGAGGTTGGTGCCATTGTCGCAAACCACCATTCCTGGCTTAAGCTGGCGTGGCGTCAACCACCTCTCGGCCTGGCCCTGCAGAGCAGACAGGACCTCTGCCCCAGTGTGGCTTCTGTCCCCCAAACACACCAGCGCAAGCACGGCATGGCATCTTTTTGCCTGCGTACTTGCGTAGCCCCTTGAACGGCTACGGAGCACCGCTGGTTCAGAGGACAAACCACAGGAAGAGGCCATGGAGGAAGAAGAAGAGGAGGGGGTGGAGGAGAGAGGTGTGTCACAACCAGTAGTAGCATTTTGGAGGCGTGGCGGTGGAACAACCTCCAACACTACTGCACCTTGTCCTGCATCCTTCCCAGCTGCCAAAAGAGTGACCCAATGGGCCATGAAAGAAAGGTAACGTCCCTGTCCATGCCTGCTGGACCATGAGTCAGCGGTAATATGCACCTTACCGCTGACCGCCCTGTCCAGCGAGGCCAAGACATTGCCTTCCACATGCCGGTAGAGAGCCGGAATAGCCTTCCGTGAGAAAAAGTGGCGTTTGGGAACCTGCCACTGAGGAACCGCACATTGCACAAACTCACGGAAGGGGGTCGAGTCTACCAACTGAAAAGGCAGCAGTTGAAGCGCTAGCAATTTAGCCAAGCTAGCATTCAACCGCTGGGCATGTGGATGGCTGGGAGTGAACTTCTTTCGACGGTCCAGCAGCTGGGGCAGGGAAATTTGCCTGCTAGAATCGGACGTCGGTGTACTGCTAGCAGAGTGGCCGCAACTACTTGGCTGTGACACACCTAATTCTACACCTTCATTCCTCTCAGTGCATGTTTCAGAGAGGACTGAAGTTATAGTGGGGTTGGAGATCCCAGCTGATGCGGTGCAAGGAGAGGTCCGCTTTGTTCTTTGGTGTGGGTCTTTGAGGTAGGCTTGCCAACGAGCTGCATGGCAGGTCAACATATGTCTGGTCAGGCATGTGGTACCCAAGCGGCTGATGTTTTGGCCACGCGATATACGCTTGAGACATATGTTGCAAACAGCAGCTGTGCGATCTGATGCACTAGCCTCAAAAAAGGCCCACACCAAAGAACTTTTTGAATGACGGGCAGAGGCAGCGCCCTGCACAGGCGGAGCTCTGCGGTGTGATTCCGTCGGTGTACTGCCCTTACGCTGGCCACCAAAGGGCATCCCGCCTCGTTGGAGATGTGCCTCCTCCTCATCCTCCTCCTCCTCCTCTCTCCTATTAGGCACCCACGTGGAGTCAGTGACCTCATCATCCCCTCCCTCCTCATCACTGGAGCCAATCTGGCAGTATGCTGCAGCTGCTGGAACATGACTGCCAGATTGGTGTCCTTCTTGAGCATCCCCTCTGTCTGCTCTCACGCTACTGCCTTCCTGTAGCTGGGTTTCATCATCAGACCCTTCGAAACGCTGGGCATCCTCCTGGAGCATGTACCCAACACTGTGCTCAAACAGTTCGGGGGACTCCTCAGGAGGAGGACATGGTGGGTCTAGGGAAGGAGTGACTGATGATGAGTCTGACATTGATACCAGGGAAGAGGACGCTTTGGCAGCTGCTTTGCCAGTACCCTGAGCCTGGGTGACAGAGGATGAGGAGGAGGAGGAGGGCTTGGTCATCCACTCTACCAAGTCTTCGGCATGATGTGGCTCAACATGTCCAGCTGCCGAAAAGAAGGACAAGCGTGTCCCATGGCCATGTGCTGATGACAATGCACCGCGTCCACGACCAGCACTGTTGCCCCCAGACACAGAGCCTGCTTGCCCTCTTTTATTGCCTCCTGACTGTCTGCCTCTCCTTGTTTGCCTTCCAGACATTCTAATAGATGGCTTGCAGGGAGATGGGAAAAAAGCAATAAGGGCTACCTTCAGGTGTCCTTCTCTGTCCCTTTACTTAAGGATTTCTAAATATGGTTGAGGATGATTGCTTTTGCACAGAATAGCACAACGACAATTTCCCTGACTGTCCAAAAAACAAGGATTTCAAAGATGGTTGATGAGGAATGCTTTAGCACACTATAGCACAAGTAGAATTTCCCTCACTGTCCTTCCCTGTCCCTAGAAACAAGGATTATCACAGTGAAAGAAACTGACACTCTTCCTACCTATAGTTTTCTGTCCCTAGAAAAAATGTTTTTTTAAAGCTGATTGATGATCAATGCTTTAGCACACTATAGCACAAGTAGAATTTCCCTCACTGTATTTCCCTGTCCCTAGAAACAAGGATTATCACAGTGAAAGAAACTGACACTCTTCCTACCTATAGTTTTATGTCCCTAGAATTTTTTTTTTTTAAAGCTGATTGATGATCAATGCTTTAGCACACTATAGCACAAGTAGAATTTCCCTCACTGTCCTTCCCTGTCCCTAGAAACAAGGATTATCACAGTGAAAGAAACTGACACTCTTCCTACCTATAGTTTTCTGTCCCTAGAAAAAATGTTTTTTTTAAAGCTGATTGATGATCAATGCTTTAGCACACTATAGCACAAGTAGAATTTCCCTCACTGTATTTCCCTGTCCCTAGAAACAAGGATTATCACAGTGAAAGAAACTGACACTCTTCCTACCTATAGTTTTCTGTCCCTAGAAAAAATGTTTTTTTAAAGCTGATTGATGATCAATGCTTTAGCACACTATAGCACAAGTAGAATTTCCCTCACTGTCCTTCCCTGTCCCTAGAAACAAGGATTATCACAGTGAAAGAAACTGACACTCTTCCTACCTATAGTTTTCTGTCCCTAGAAAAAATGTTTTTTTAAAGCTGATTGATGATCAATGCTTTAGCACACTATAGCACACGTAGAATTTCCCTCACTGTCCTTCCCTGTCCCTAGAAACAAGGATTATCACAGTGAAAGAAACTGACACTCTTCCTACCTATAGTTTTCTGTCCCTAGAAAAAATGTTTTTTTAAAGCTGATTGATGATCAATGCTTAAGCACACTATAGCACAAGTAGAATTTCCCTCACTGTATTTCCCTGTCCATAGAAACAAGGATTATCACAGTGAAAGAAACTGACACTCTTCCTACCTATAGTTTTCTGTCCCTAGAAAAAATGTTTTTTTAAAGCTGATTGATGATCAATGCTTTAGCACACTATAGCACAAGTAGAATTTCCCTCACTGTCCTTCCCTGTCCCTAGAAACAAGGATTATCACAGTGAAAGAAACTGACACTCTTCCTACCTATAGTTTTCTGTCCCTAGAAAAAATGTTTTTTTAAAGCTGATTGATGATCAATGCTTTAGCACACTATAGCACAAGTAGAATTTCCCTCACTGTCCTTCCCTGTCCCTAGAAACAAGGATTATCACAGTGAAAGAAACTGACACTCTTCCTACCTATAGTTTTCTGTCCCTAGAAAAAATGTTTTTTTAAAGCTGATTGATGATCAATGCTTTAGCACACTATAGCACAAGTAGAATTCCCCTCACTGTATTTCCCTGTCCCTAGAAACAAGGATTATCACAGTGAAAGAAACTGACACTCTTCCTACCTATAGTTTTCTGTCCCTAGAAAAAATGTTTTTTTAAAGCTGATTGATGATCAATGCTTTAGCACACTATAGCACACGTAGAATTTCCCTCACTGTCCTTCCCTGTCCCTAGAAACAAGGATTATCACAGTGAAAGAAACTGACACTCTTCCTACCTATTGTTTTCTGTCCCTAGAAAAAATGTTTCTTTAAAGCTGATTGATGATCAATGCTTTAGCACACTATAGCACAAGTAGAATTTCCCTCACTGTCCTTCCCTGTCCCTAGAAACAAGGATTATCACAGTGAAAGAAACTGACACTCTTCCTACCTATAGTTTTCTGTCCCTAGAAAAAATGTTTTTTTAAAGCTGATTGATGAATCAATGCTTTAGCACACTATAGCACAAGTAGAATTTCCCTCACTGTCCTTCCCTGTCCCTAGAAACAAGAATTATCACAGTGAAAGAAACTGACACTCTTCCTACCTATAGTTTTCTGTCCCTAGAAAAAATGTTTTTTTAAAGCTGATTGATGATCAATGCTTTAGCACACTATAGCACAAGTAGAATTTCCCTCACTGTCCTTCCCTGTCCCTAGAAACAAGGATTATCACAGTGAAAGAAACTGACACTCTTCCTACCTATAGTTTTCTGTCCCTAGAAAAAATGTTTTTTTAAAGCTGATTGATGATCAATGCTTTAGCACACTATAGCACAAGTAGAATTTCCCTCACTGTCCTTCCCTGTCCCTAGAAACAAGGATTATCACAGTGAAAGAAACTGACACTCTTCCTACCTATAGTTTTCTGTCCCTAGAAAAAATGTTTTTTTAAAGCTGATTGATGATCAATGCTTTAGCACACTATAGCACAAGTAGAATTTCCCTCACTGTATTTCCCTGTCCCTAGAAACAAGGATTATCACAGTGAAAGAAACTGACACTCTTCCTACCTATAGTTTTCTGTCCCTAGAAAAAATGTTTTTTTAAAGCTGATTGATGATCAATGCTTTAGCACACTATAGCACACGTAGAATTTCCCTCACTGTCCTTCCCTGTCCCTAGAAACAAGGATTATCACAGTGAAAGAAACTGACACTCTTCCTACCTATAGTTTTCTGTCCCTAGAAAAAATGTTTTTTTAAAGCTGATTGATGATCAATGCTTAAGCACACTATAGCACAAGTAGAATTTCCCTCACTGTATTTCCCTGTCCATAGAAACAAGGATTATCACAGTGAAAGAAACTGACACTCTTCCTACCTATAGTTTTCTGTCCCTAGAAAAAATGTTTTTTTAAAGCTGATTGATGATCAATGCTTTAGCACACTATAGCACAAGTAGAATTTCCCTCACTGTCCTTCCCTGTCCCTAGAAACAAGGATTATCACAGTGAAAGAAACTGACACTCTTCCTACCTATAGTTTTCTGTCCCTAGAAAAAATGTTTTTTTAAAGCTGATTGATGATCAATGCTTTAGCACACTATAGCACAAGTAGAATTTCCCTCACTGTCCTTCCCTGTCCCTAGAAACAAGGATTATCACAGTGAAAGAAACTGACACTCTTCCTACCTATAGTTTTCTGTCCCTAGAAAAAATGTTTTTTTAAAGCTGATTGATGATCAATGCTTTAGCACACTATAGCACAAGTAGAATTTCCCTCACTGTATTTCCCTGTCCCTAGAAACAAGGATTATCACAGTGAAAGAAACTGACACTCTTCCTACCTATAGTTTTCTGTCCCTAGAAAAAATGTTTTTTTAAAGCTGATTGATGATCAATGCTTTAGCACACTATAGCACACGTAGAATTTCCCTCACTGTCCTTCCCTGTCCCTAGAAACAAGGATTATCACAGTGAAAGAAACTGACACTCTTCCTACCTATTGTTTTCTGTCCCTAGAAAAAATGTTTCTTTAAAGCTGATTGATGATCAATGCTTTAGCACACTATAGCACAAGTAGAATTTCCCTCACTGTCCTTCCCTGTCCCTAGAAACAAGGATTATCACAGTGAAAGAAACTGACACTCTTCCTACCTATAGTTTTCTGTCCCTAGAAAAAATGTTTTTTTAAAGCTGATTGATGAATCAATGCTTTAGCACACTATAGCACAAGTAGAATTTCCCTCACTGTCCTTCCCTGTCCCTAGAAACAAGAATTATCACAGTGAAAGAAACTGACACTCTTCCTACCTATAGTTTTCTGTCCCTAGAAAAAATGTTTTTTTAAAGCTGATTGATGATCAATGCTTTAGCACACTATAGCACAAGTAGAATTTCCCTCACTGTCCTTCCCTGTCCCTAGAAACAAGGATTATCACAGTGAAAGAAACTGACACTCTTCCTACCTATAGTTTTCTGTCCCTAGAAAAAATGTTTTTTTAAAGCTGATTGATGATCAATGCTTTAGCACACTATAGCACAAGTAGAATTTCCCTCACTGTCCTTCCCTGTCCCTAGAAACAAGGATTATCACAGTGAAAGAAACTGACACTCTTCCCACCTATAGTTTTCTGTCCCTAGAAAAAATGTTTTTTTAAAGCTGATTGATGATCAATGCTTTAGCACACTATAGCACAAGTAGAATTTCCCTCACTGTATTTCCCTGTCCCTAGAAACAAGGATTATCACAGTGAAAGAAACTGACACTCTTCCTACCTATAGTTTTCTGTCCCTAGAAAAAATGTTTTTTTAAAGCTGATTGATGATCAATGCTTTAGCACACTATAGCACAAGGAGAATTTCCCTCACTGTCCTTCCCTGTCCCTAGAAACAAGGATTCGCACAGTAAAACACACTGACACTCTCCCTACCTATCCTTCTCTTTCCCTAAACTAAAGGAATCCAGGTTAAGCAAGAAAAAATAAATGTCACTGTCCCTGCCTATGCTTCTCTTTCCCTGCTCCGGAACACACTACACTAGGCCGCCGTGCCGGCGGCCTTTTATAGTGTGGGGCGTGTACTAAACACCCTCAGCAATAATTGGCCACAGGCATCCTGCCTGTGGCCAATCATTGCTCTCCTCGCTGCCGGCGCTGTGATTGGCCAAGCATGCGGGGTCACAGTGCATGCTTGGCCAATCACAGCGCCTGGATGACACTACGATGGCGTGGTGCATTGTGTGCCGTTCGCGTCACTCGAATTTGGCGTGAACGGCCCAAATCGTTTGATCTTCGTCGAACGATCGAACAGCCGATGTTCGAGTCGAACGTATGTTCGACTCGAACACCGAGCTCATCCCTAATCCCTACACAGGGGCAACACGACTTCAACATGACTTCAGACTTCAACACGACTCAGACACGACTTGAGCATGAATCACAGAGCGACTAATGCCCCGTACACACGATCGTTTTTACTGTCATTTTTTAAACCAACGTTTTTCTCCTTGTTTTTTTTCATGTTTCCTCTCAAGCCTGCCTTGCGTACACACCATCATTAAAAAAAACGATCAAGCAAAGCGCAGTGACGTTCAACACGTACGACGGCACTATAAAGGGGAAGTTCCGTTCGAATGACGCCACCCTTCATGTTAGTAAAGTTTGTTGAGCGACGATTCGCGCTTTTCAGTCCGTTACTGTGTAAGGAATGTGCTATCTCCATTACGAACGCTAGTTTTACCAGAACGAGCGCTCCCGTCTCATACTTGATTCTGAGCATGCACGTTTTTTTTCACGTCGTGAAAGCATACACACTATCGTTTTTCACGTTGTTAAAAAAAACGACATGAAAAACGACGTAAAAAAAGAGAGCATGTCCGGAATTTTTAATGGCCGTTTTTCACGTCGTTAAAAATGCTCTGGAGCCTACACACGATCATTTTTAATGGCCATTTTTTAAAATGGCATTTTTAACGGCATGAAAAACGATCGTGTGTACGGGGCATAAGTGGTGATTTACAACACGACTGAAGTTGCCTCCAGGACAGGAGACATTCCAGTGGCCAATAAAACAAGAATCAGCTCTGTGGGAGGGAGGGGGAGGGAGGGGTTTGCCTGAGAAATGTATGTTATCTTCCTGTAAAGTTGCCTTCAAAATGAACACTGATCAGACTTCTAAGCGACTTCCATTGAAATCAATTGTACAAGTTGCCTACAGATCGCCTAGAATTCTGATTGAAGTAGTACAGGAACCTTTTTTTAAGTCGGAGCGACTGCAGTCGTGTACATTAAAACATCTCCATTCACTTCAATTAGTTTTAAAAATAGCACGACTTGGGGCAACTCGGGGGGCGACCAGAAGTCGCGTCCGGAGTCGCCCCTGTGTGAACTGGGTCTCACTGTTATACTGTAATGTTACTTTGTTTTAATGTTAACCATCGTTTGCTTAGCAGGTGCGCCATTCAGTTGCAGCACGGATTTATTTATCTTGACAGCAACAGTGTTTGCTCCCACGATACATAAAGCTATGACTCCAATGCTGTAGGAGGTGATTTCACCACCACAGTTTAAAAAAAAGAGCATATATGCCGAAGCATAGGGGTAGCAGGGGAGGAGGAGCGATTTGCTCCTAACTTTTGCGGGAGGATGCCCCCATGCTTCGGCATATATAAATGGTTCATGTATGCTCATCATTAGAAGTGGGTGGATGAAGGGAGGTATTCTAATGGTGATCCCCACCGATCAATCTCTTTTTTTCGTTCAGCCAACAGGCTGCATGAAAAAAAAGATTACAATATATGCCCAACAAGGACCAGCAACGTACTGGTATGTTGCTGGACTTTGAATGGTTATACCAGAATGATGCCTGTGGGTTTAGGCATCATCTTGGTATCATTCTTTTCAGCCAGCGGTCGGCTTTCATGTAAAAGCAATCATAGTGGCTAATTAGCCTCTAGACTGCTTTTACAAGCAGTGGTAGGGAATGTCCCCCCTCCCACCGTCTTCCATGGTTTTCTCTGGCTCTCCTGTCCCAACAGGGAACCAGAGAATGCAGCCGGTGGTTTCGCCAGCTGACCATAGAGCTGATCAGAGACCAGAATGGCTCCAATCATCTCTATGGCCTAAGAAACCGGAAGCTACAAGCATTTCATGACTTAGATTTAGCCAGATATAAACAGCGCCATTGGGAAATTGGGAAAGCATTTTATCACACCGATCTTGGTGTAGTCAGACGCTTTGATGGCAAAGGAGAGATCTAGGGTCTAATAGACCCCATTTTTTTCTAAAAAGAGTACTTGTCACTACCTATGGCTATCATAGGGGATATTTACATTCCCTGAGATAACAAAAAACTCGATACAAAAAAAATGGAAGGAGCAGTTTAAAAAAAAAAAGCAAAATAAATGACAAAAAAAAAAGCACCCCTGTTCCCCCCTGCTCTTGCGCAAAGGCGAACGCAAGTGTCGGTCTGGCGTCATATGTAAAGAGCAATTGCACCATGCATGTGAGGTATCACCGCGAAGGTAAGATCGAGGGCAGTAATTTTAGCAGTAGACCCCCTCTGTAAATCTAAAGTGGTAACCTGTAAAGGCTTTTAAAAATTTATGTAGTTTGTCGCCACTTCCCGTTAGTGCGCAATTTTAAAGCATGTCGTGTTTGGTATCCATGTACTCGGCCTAAGATCATATTTTTTATTATATCAAACATATAGTGCATTAAAATTAACCACTTGACCACTGGGCACTTAAACCCCCTTAATAACCAGACCAATTTTCAGCTTTCGGTGCTCTCACATTTTGAATGACAATTACTCAGTCATACAACATTGTACCCATATGAATTTTTTGTCCTTTTTTTCACACAAATAGAGCTTTCTTTTGGTGGTATTTAATGACTGTTGGGTTTTTTATTTTTTTGCGCTATAAGAGAAAAAAGACTGAAAATTCTGTAAAAAAATTGGGGTTTTTTCGTTTCCGTTATAAAATTTTGCAAATTACTATTTTTTCTTCATAAATTTTGGCCAAAATTTATACTGCTACATATCTTTGGTAAAAATAAGTACAAATTGGTGGATATTATTTGGTCTTTGTGAAAGTTATAGAGTCCACAAGCTATGGTGCCAATATCTGAAAATTGATCACACCTGAAGTACTGACAGCCGATCTAATTTCTTGAGACCCTAACATGCCAGAAAAGTACAAATACCCCCCAAATGACCCCTTTTTGGAAAGAAGACATTCCAAGGTATTCAGAAAGAGGCATTGTGAGTTTTTTGAAGTTGTCATTTTTTCCCACAATTCTTTGCAAAATCAAGATTTGTTTTTCTCTTTTTTTTCACAAAATTGTCATATTAGCAGGTTATTTCTCACACACAGCATATGCATACCACAAATTACACCCCAAAACACATTCTGCTATTACTCCCGAGTATGGCGATACCACATGTGTGAGACTTTTACACAGCGTGGCCACATACAGAGACCCAACATGCAGGGAGCACCTTCAGGCGTTCTGGAGCACCCAGGCCAATTCTGACATTTCTCTCCTACATGTAAAAATCATCATTTGTTTGCTATAAAATTACATAGAACCCCAAAACATTATATATGTTTTTTTTAGCAAAGATCTTAGAGAATATAATGGTGGTTGTTGCAACTTTTTATCTTGCACGATATTTGCGCAGCAATTTTTTTAACGCGTTTTTTACGGCAAAAAAATGTTTTGTGCTTAAAAAAAAAAAAATACAGTAAAGTTAGCCCAATGTTTTTGCATAATGTGAAAGATGAAGTTACGCCGAGTAAATAGAAACCTAACATGTCACCCTTAAAAA
This sequence comes from Rana muscosa, assembly GCA_029206835.1. Lineage (NCBI taxonomy): Eukaryota > Metazoa > Chordata > Amphibia > Anura > Ranidae > Rana > Rana muscosa. Next base: position 6,499,178 of record CM055116.1, on the reverse strand, counting down.
TTGCACACGCTTGTGGAATGGCGCCAAACTTCGCTACTTAAAAATCCCCATAGGCGACACTTTAAATATTTTTACTGGTTACATGTTTTGAGTTACAGAGGAGGTCTAGGGACAAAATTATTTCTCTCGCTCTAACGTTCGCGGCGATACCTCACATGTGTGGTTTGAAAACCGTTTTCATATGTGGGCGGGACTTACGTATGCGTTCGCTTCTGTATGCAAGCTCACGGGGACAGGGGCACTTTAAAAAAATATATATTTTTTTATTGTTCATTTTACTTTATTTATTTTAGTTTGACATGTTTTTCCACCCCAAATTTTTTTTTATCACTTTTATACCTATTACAAGGAACGTAAACATCCCTTGTAATAGGAATATGGCATGACAGGTCCTCTTTACAGTGAGATATGGGGTCAATAAGACCCCACATCTCACCTTTAGGCTGGGAAGCCTGAAAAAACAACAAAAAAAAAACAACAATCCTGGCTTTGATCGTAGCGGTGAGTCGGTAGGAGCACCGGAGGGCGGCGGGGGGGACATCCCCTCTCGCCTCCCGTAAGAATGATTAAGCGGTGGAACAGCCACTATGATTGTTGTTATGGTGTAGGGAATCGCCGGCTGAAAAAGCTGATATCTGAATGATGCCTGTAGCTGCAAGCATCATTCAGATATCCCCGCACAAATTCAAGGACGTCATATGACGGCCGGTGGGCGGAAAGTGGTTATTGCAGAGTATTGCCGGGCATTGCGGAGTATGGCAGGGCATTGCGGAGTATGGCAGGGCATTGCGGAGTATGGCAGGGCATTGCGGAGTATGGCAGGGTATTGCGGAGTATGGCAGGGTATTGCATGGGGTATTGCACAGGGGGTATTGCACAGGGTATTGCAGAGTATTGCGCAGGGTATTGCAGAGTATTGCACAGGGTGTATTGTGCAGGGTATTGCAGAGTATTGTGCAGGGTATTGCAGAGTATTGCGCAGGTTATTGCAGAGTATTGTGCAGGGTATTGCAGAGTATTGCGCAGGGTATTGCAGAGTATTGCGCAGGGTATTGCAGAGTATTGCGCAGGGTATTGCAGAGTATTTTGCAGAGTATTTTGCAGAGTATTGCGGAGGGTGATGCAGAGTATTGTGCAGGGTATTGCAGAGTATTGCAGAGTATTGTGCAGGGTATTGCGCAGGGTATTGCAGAGTATTGTGCAGGGTATTGCAGAGTATTGCACAGGGTATTGCAGAGTATTTTGCAGGGTATTGCGCAGGGTATTGCAGAGTATTGCGCAGGGTATTGCAGAGTATTGCGCAGGGTATTGCAGAGTATTGCAGAGTATTGCACCAGGGTATTGCAGAGTATTTCACCAGGGTATTGCAGAGTATTGCACCAGGGTATTGCAGAGTATTGCACCAGGGTATTGCAGAGTATTGCACCAGGGTATTGCAGAGTATTGCACCAGGGTATTGCAGGGTATTTTGCAGAGTATTGGCAGGGTATTTTGCAGAGTATTGGCAGGGTGTATTGCAGAGTATTGGCAGGGTGTATTGCAGAGTATTGGCAGGGTATTGCACAGGGATGGCTGAGCAGGGATGGATGGATGGCTGGATCTGTGACTGCAATTGTCACAGATCCAGCCCACAGTGCTGCTGCTGCCATCCGCTCCCTCCCCCTCCCCTCTCACACTGTACCGATCGGTACAGAGAGGGGAGGGAGGAACCGGCGTCATCAAATGACGCCGGTCTGTTTACAAGTGATTGCTCCATCATTTGACGGAGCGATCACGTGGTAAACGGCCGCTATCAGTGGCGATTTACCGCGATTCGTGATCCGCCGGGTCCACGGAGTTTCCCGTGTGCGCGCCCCAGGGGGCGCGCGGAAGCGCGATTCCTCCCAGAGTTAAGCAACCACCTTGTCAACGTTATTTGTCGGCAGGTGGTTGCTAAGTGGTTAAAAAAGTGTGTTTTTTCCCCAAAAAATGTGTTTGAAAAATCGCTGTGCAAATACTGTGTGGAAAAGAAAATGCAACACCCACCATTTTAATCTGTAGGGCCTTTGCTTTAAAAAATATATATAATGTTTGGGGGTTCAACGTAATTTTCTTGCAAGGACAGTTCAAAACCCCCCAAATGACCCCATTTTGGAAAGTAGACACCCCAAGCTGAGAGGCATGTCGAGTTCATGGAATATTTTATATTTTGACACAAGTTGCGGGAAAAATATATATATATTTTTTTGCGCAAAGTTGACACTTTTATATATTGCTCAAACATGCCATGGGCATAAGTGGAATTACACCCCAAAATACAGTTGCAAAAAAAAGTATGTGAACCCTTTGGAATGATATGGATTTCTGCACAAATTGGTCATAAAATGTGATCTGATCTTCATCTAAGTCACAACAATAGACAATCACAATCTCCTTAAACTAATAACACACAAAGAATTAAATGTTTATTGAACACACCATGTAAACATTCACAGTGCAGGTGGAAAAAGTATGTGAACCCCTAGACTAATGAGATCTCCAAGAGCTAATTGGAGTGAGGTGTCAGCCAACTGGAGTCCAATCAATGAGATGAGATTGGAGGTGTTGGTTACAGCTGCCCCGCCCTATAAAAAAACACACACCAGTTCTGGGTTTGCTTTTCACAAGAAGCATTGCCTGATGTGAATGATGCCTAGCACAAAAGAGCATTCAGAAGACCTACGATTAAGAATTGTTGACTTGCATAAAGCTGGAAAGGGTTAAAAAAAAGTATCTCCAAAAGCCTTTCTGTTCATCAGTCCACGGTAAGACAAATTGTCTATAAATGGAGAAAGTTCAGCACTGCTGCTACTCTCCCTAGGAGTGGGCATCCTGTAAAGATGACTGCAAGAGCAAAGCGCAGACTGCTCAATGAGGTGAAGAAGAATCCTAGAATGTCAGCTAAAGACTTATAAAAGTCTCTGGCATATGCTAACATCCCTGTTAGCGAATCCACGATACGTAAAACATTAAACAAGAAATGTATTTCATGGGAGGATACCACAGAGAAAGCCACTGCTGTCCAAAAAAAACATTGCTGCACGTTTACAATTTGCACAAGAGCACCTGGATGTTCCACAGCAGTACTGGCAAAATATTCTGTGGACAGATGAAACCAAAGTTGAGTTGTTTGGAAGAAACACACAACACTATGTGTGGAGAAAAAGAGGCACAGCACACCAACATCAAAACCTCATCCCAACTGTGAAGTATGGTGGTGAGGGCTTCATGGTTTTGGGCTGCTTTGCTGCGTCAGGGCCTGGATGGATTGCTATCATCGAAGGAAAAATGAATTTCCAAGTTTATCAAGACATTTTGCAGGAGAACTTAAGGCCATCTGTCCACCAGCTGAAGCTCAACAGAAGATGGGTGTTGCAACAGGACAACGACCCAAAGCATAGAAGTAAATCAACAACAGAATGGCTTAAACAGAAGAAAATACACCTTCTGGAGTGGCCCAGTCAGAGTCCTGACCTCAACCCGATTGAGATGCTGTGGCAGGACCTCAAGAAAGCGATTCACACCAGACATCCCAAGAATATTGCTGAACTGAAACAGTTCTGTAAAGAGGAATGGTCAAGAATTACTCCTGACCGTTGTGCACGTCTGATCTGCAACTACAGGAAACGTTTGGTTGAAGTTATTGCTGCCAAAGGAGGTTCAACCAGTTATTAAATCCAAGGGTCCACATACTTTTTCCACCTGCACTGTGAATGTTTACATGGTGTGTTCAATAAAAACATGGTAACATTAAATTCTTTGTGTGTTATTAGTTTAAGCAGACTGTGATTGTCTATAGGTGTGACTTAGATGAAGATCACATCACATTTTATGACCAATTTGTGCAGAAATCCATATCATTCCCAAAGGGTTCACATACTTTTTTTGCAAATGTACATTCTGCTGCTTCTCCTGAGTACATGTGTGAGACTTTTTTGGGAGCCTAGCCGCGTACAGGACCCCAAAAACCAATCACCGCCTTCAGGCTTTCTAATGCCGCGTACACAAGACCGTTTTTAATGTCATGGAAAAAAAACAAAGTTTTTCTCGACGTGATTCTTCTCAAAAAAAAAAATGCTTGAGCAAACCGCAGTGACGTACAACACATACGACAACACATACGATGGCACTATAAAGGGGAAGTTCCATTCGGATGGCGCCACCCTTTGGGCTGCTTTTGCTGATTTTGTGTTACTGCGTGTTAGTAAAAGTTTGGTCTTAGCCGATTCGCGCTTTTCAGTCTCTGTGCTTTTCAGTCCGTTACAGCGTGACCAATGTGCTATCTCCATTACGAATGCTAGTTTTACCAGAACGAGCGCTCCTGTCTCATAACTTGCTTCTGCGAATGCGTTTTTTTGCCGTCATTAAAGCGTACACACGGACGTTTTTCACGACGAAAAAATAGAGCATGTTCTAAATTTTTAATGCCCATTTTTTTCGTCGAGAAAAATGCTCTGGAGCCTACACACGATCGTTTTTAATGACCAATTTAAAAAATGTCATTTTTCTCGTCATGAAAAACGGTCGTGTATAAGGGTGTAAATTTTTGATTTCACTCCTCATTGCCTATCACAGTTTCAGAGGCCATGGAATGCCCATATGGCAGATAACCCCCCCAAATTACCCCATTTTGGAAAGTAGACACCCCAAGCTATTTGCTGAGAGGTATGGTGAGTATTTTGCAGATCTCGCTTTTTGTCACGAAGTTGTGAAAATTGAAAAAAATAAAAAAAAATACTTTACTTTCTTAATTTTCAAAAACAAATGGGAGCTGCAAAATACTCACCATGCCTCTCAACAAATAGCTTGGGGTGTATACTTTCCAAAATGGGGTCATTTGGGCGAGTTTTGTGCTATCTTGGCATTTTATGGCCTTCAAAACTGTGAAAGGTAGTGAGGAGTGAAATCCAAAAATTACGCCCTTAGAAATCCTAAAGGCGGTGATTGTATTTCGGGGCCCGTACGCGGCTACGCTTCCAAAAAGTCCCACACATTTAGTATTCCCATACTCAGAAGAAGCAGCAGAATGTATTTTGGGGTGTAATTCAACATATGCCCATGGCATGTTTGAGCAATATATATAATTTAGTGACAATTTTGTGCAAAAAAATAATTACATTTTTTTAATTTTCCCACAGCTTGTGGAAATTATAAAATATTCCATGGACTCATCATGCCTCTCAGCAAATAGCTTGGGGTGTCTACTTTCCAAAATGGGGTCATTTGGGGGGGGGGGGGGGTTGTGCTATCTTGGCATTTTTTGGCCTTCAAGACTGTGATAGATAGTGATTGATCATAAAATGGCTTGGGCAGCTGTATATGTATACGAGGAGGTGATAATCATGGGACAAATATGTGATAAATTGTTAAACTAATGATAATGACAATGTTGTCAAATAGAAGGTGGATGATGCTAAACCTGAAACATTTAAAAAAATATATATAGCCGGGGGGAGGACGGAGGACGGAGATTAGGATGGAGCTATTTAGCCTATCCGGATCAACCCCCCAATTAGGTGTGCACCCACGGAAGCTACTGGCGAAGGGTTCAGTTATGGGTGCTTCCCCTTAGGGACTTAGAGGAGGGAGGGATCGATACAAGGGAGGGTAGGGAGGGAGGGGGAAGGAATATATATTTGCCACCAATTTTTTTTTTTGCAGAGATGGAGGGATTAAAACTGACTTCCCTGAACGCCAAGGGACTCAATGTCCCAGAAAAACGAAGGATGATGTTGAATGACCTAAGGCGCTCGGGGACAGATGTGGCCTATGTGCAGGAGACGCACTTTAGGGCAGGGGGACTCCCACTCCTTCAAAGCAGATTTTTTCCCATGCGTATACCACGCGATGAACCAGGAGGATAAATCTAAAGGAGTATCAAGTTGATCTCCAACCAAGTGACCTGGTCATTACAATACAAACGCCTGGACCCAAACGGCAGGTTTCTTTTTCTTAAGGGCTGTATTGGAGGAGTTAAAGTGACACTGACCACCTTATATACACCAAGACTCATTCATGAAAAAAGACCTCTCAGAACTAGTAGAATTCACAGAGGGTAAATTGATTCTTGGGGGAGACTTTAATATCTCTTTGGACCCCAGAATAGATATTTTTCAGGGACATCATCGACCCCAGGCGGCATCAGAAGAGGTATATTGCAGAAATTGTACGAAGTACAGCTAGTAGATGTCTGGAGAATTTTACATGCAGAGGAAAGGGATTAAACCTTTTTCTCCAACCCACATCAAGTGTACTCCCGCATAGACTTATTTCTGATCCCCCACTACCTGATCTCTTCAGTTTCAGAAGTGACGATTGGGAATATAATGTGGTCAGATCATGCCCCGATCAGTATGTGTCTCTCCCTATCCAACACGGTTCTCTCCCAAGATAGACGCTGGCGCTTAAATGAGAGCTTGCTACAGAACCCTGAAGTCAGGGAAGATGTGGCTAAAGAAATTCTAGCATATTTTCAAGTTAATGATACGCCCGGGAGTGACCCGGGAATGGTGTGGGAGGCACACAAGACTGTGATCAGGGGGATCCTGATTAAACATGGATCAATACTGAAGAAGAAATGTGAGAAACAGATTAGGGAACTACTGGAGGATATTCAGGAATTGGAACTTCACTATAAAAAGACACAATTGCCCTCCTTTGGCAGGAAGTTAGGTCAGTTGAGGAGACAGGTTACAGATATCATGTGTTTCAAAGCTAAAGCAACAGTACAACAAGGCAAGAAGGTAAATTACGAGTTAGGAGACAAATGTAGTAAATTGTTAGCTGGGAAACTTAAAGAAAAAAATCTGTCAGCATACATACCACAAATCAAAGGGAAAGAAGGACAATTGGTATGGAAACCAAGAGATATAGCCCAGATATTCAGAGAATATTATTCTTCCCTATACAAATTGGTACAAACATCAGCTTCACCGTTAGGTACAGAAGAATATTTATCCTCTGCAGGTCTCCCTAGATTGCCATCACCAGCTCGAAACAGGCTAGAGACCCCCTATTTCTATTGAGGAACTAGATGCAGTTTTAAAAACGGTTAAGTCCGGAAAGGCCCCGGGCCCGGACGGATTTACCATAAGATATTACAAAGAATTTTCCTCACTATTAAATGGACAGATGATAAAGGTCTTTAATGCACTTGTCAGGACTGCGGTACTACCCCCGGATGCACTTCTGGCACATATCACAGTAATTACAAAGGAAGGGAAGGACCCGGCGGAGTGCGGCAGCTATAGGCCAATTTTATTATTAAACATAGACCTAAAACTCTTTACGAAAGTACTGGCATCCCGGCTTCAAACATGGCTATCGCAGCTAGTAGATTTAGACCAGGTGGGGTTTGTCCCTGCACGGGAAGCCAGGGATAATACAATAAAAGTCCTTAACCTAGTCCACTACGTCAATGAGAAAAACATTCCTTGCGTGTTTTTGAACACCGACGCTGAGAAAGCATTTGATAGAGTAAATTGGCAGTTTCTTTTCGAAGTGCTGAGACATGTGGGCCTGGGGGAATACATGATCAGTTGGATCATGAGTGTCTACACGGTCCCACGTGCCTCAGTAAGAGTAAATGGAGTGTTCTCGCGACCCTTTAAGATTGCAAATGGTACACGATAGGGATGCCCCCTTTCACCTTTGTTATTTGCGCTCTCACTAGAACCCCTATTAAAAAGAATCCGCCAAAACCCGGATATACAGGGAGTACAGATAGGAGATCGAACACACAACGTGTCGGCATATGCGGATGATTTACTTTTTTACATGTCTAATCCATACGTTTCACTCCCCAACCTTGTGAAGGAGATTGAGATGTATGGAACAATGTAAAATTTGAAAAAAAATCATACTAAATTCGAAGCAATGAGTGTGGCAATGCCCACCCCGATGTGTAACACTATACAACGTAACATCGAGTTTAAATGGGAGACGGCATTAAAGTACTTGGGTACACATATACTATCAAACATAAAGAATACCTTTGAGATAAATCTTCCACAACTCTACAACTCAATACGAATACTCTTAGATAAATGGCACCATGGATTGCATTCATGGTTCGCCCGGAGCAATATAGTGAAGATGAGTATTCTACCAAAAATTCTGTATTTGTTTCAGGCATTGCCAATTACTATCCCAGCGGCCTTGCCTTACTCCACCAAGTGTGCACCTTGTTTATGAAATTTATATGGGTGGGAAATCGGCCAAGGATTAAGAGAGATCTGATGATGATACCCAAGTGCTTTGGTGGAATGGCAGTTCCAGACGTAGTAAAATACTATCGAGCAGCTCATATGACAAGGTTGGTGGACTGGTGTAGACATGCAGAGTTCAAACGTTGGGTGGACATGGAACAACAGTTTAGTCCGGTACCTCTGTGTAGAGCACCTTGATGCTATACAGCATTACCTATTTATCTTAAGAAAAATCCTACAATAGGACCGATGTTGCAAATCGCTGCTAAGATATGCCGAAATCCGAAATTTTCATCAGGCCAATCACCATTGTTACCCATATTAGGGAATCCTAGTTTTACACCAGGTATGGAAACAGGAACATTTGATAATCTTAGAGAGAAAGGCCTTTATCAGGTGTCACACTTTTTACAGTCAGGATCCTGGCCGACTAATAACGCCCTGATGAAATCAGGGGGACTCTTTGAATTAAAAATTCTTCCAGGCGATTCAAATAAGCCACTTCTTGAGATCTTTGGGGCCACCAATAGAATTCCAACGGCAACTGACAGTATTTAAAGTATATTGTAATGAGGAGAAACCACTCTCGCGAGTGGTTTCCAAGATGTATGGGTTGCTGAATACACCCTCGGAAGACTTTGTGATGTCAGGTATTGGCAAATGGGAAAAGGACCTGGATAGGATCTTTTCAATTCAATGTAAACAAATTATCTTTTTAGCATTGAATTTCTCGGCCTCCTCACACAATGGTATTACACGCCAGTAAGGCTCCATAAATTTGCTATGGAAACCTCAGAATAATGCTGGAGATGTGGAGTGGAGCGAGGAACATTGCTGCAAATATTTTGGTCCTGTGGAAAAATAAAAACAATACTGGCTGGAGGTTCGGAGAATATCTAAAAAATGTACAGAATTTCCGATACCAAATGACCATGCCTTCTTCTTGCTTCATTGCTCACAGGTGCCGGTCCAGACCTATAAAAAAATCAGTGCTGTTTCACCTGATTAATGTGATAAGGCCGGGGTAATCCTCTAGACCTCCCTCCACCGCAGGATGGCTTAATAGGGTTTGAGAGACAGGAGCAATGGAGGACTTGGTCCTCTCGGCCCAAAATAAGAGAGAACAATATAATAAAACTTGGACAGGATGGAATTTATTTGTTTGCTCGGAGGAGGGGAAGAGAATGCTGGAGGAGCTATAAGAGGAGGAATGTAAGCCCAATAGGAGATGCGTACCTGCACTTTACCGTGACGCATTAGAGGGGGCGCCCCCTCTAACGCATCACGGGAACCCCCGTGACACGTTAGAGGGGGCGGGGTTACTCATCACGTCACGGGTGGCCCCGACCTTGGTTATAAAAGAACTGTCAAACACTGCTCACGCGTCATTAGCCGGGAGGTGCAGGGAAAATGTGCGCCTTTTTTCGCTGGAGACTCACTGCATCGCTGGAAATTCATGGATTATCGCTGGACAGACTGCATTACAACGCTGGAATCGCTTTTTTTTATTTTTCATTTTTAATAAAGGACTTTTCACAACTGTGTCTGTGTAGTTTTTAACATTTTTGACACTTTCTTTTGTGAAATGGTAGGGGTTCAATGTACCCTGTTACCAATTCACATAGGGGGGAGAATTGGGGGGTCCCCTTTGTTAAAGGGGGCTTTCAGATTCCGATAAGCCCGCCGCCCGCAGACCCACACAACCACCGGGCAAGGGTTGTAGGGATGAGGCCCTTTTCCCCATCAACATGGAGACATCCCCCCCATGTTGAGGGCATGTGGCCTGGTACGGTTCAGGAGGGAGGGCACTCTCTCATCCCCCCTCTTTTCCTGCGGCCTGCCAGGTTGCGTGCTCGGATAAGGGTCTGGTATGGATTTTTGGGGGGACCCCATGCCATTTTTTTTTATTTTGGTGCAGGGTTCCCCTTAAAATCCATACCAGACCTGAAGGGCCTGTTAATGGAAATTTGGGGGACCCCTACACATTTGTTTTTTTATTTTTCAATGACTTTTCTCTTCATTGCCGGGACCCGACAATTCATTACAGCCGCGAGTAGTTTTAAATGACTTTTTTTCCTTCAGAAATGACAGTTTGTGCAGGGAGAGTTATAAACACAGGAAACATGTGCTACTTTACAGGCATACTTTAGACACCCCCCAGGTACGACATTTTAAAGGAATATTTCACTTTTATTGTTTCACTTCAAGCATTAATAAAATCACTGCTCCCGAAAAAAACTTCAGATTTTAAAACTTTTTTTTGCATTGATACATGTCCCCTGGGGCAGGACCCGGGTCCCCAAACACTATTTATGACAATAGCTTGCATATTAACCTTTAAAATTAGCACTTTAGATTTCTACCATAGACTTTTAAAGGGTGTTCCGCTGCTTTTCGAATTTGCCGCAAACACCCCAAATTGTTTCTATTGCTGTGATTTAGCGCCAATTAATATATACAAAATTATGTGAAAAAAAGTTATATATAAATAAATATACAAATTATATATAACGGCTGCTCCCCTGCGGATGGAGTCTTATGCTCCTATCTGAATGAGTGTATATATATGAAAAAGGGGGCGCTCAAATACTCTTAAACTTAATTAATAAGTGATAACTTATCTAATAAATTATTGTGTGAATAATTCTTAAATATAAACATCAACACAATCCTGTGATGCCTAATTACAAAAAGGTGAATTGAAAGTCACCATATATAAATCGATTAGTCCCAATCGTAATAATAACGTGCTGTCAAGCCCACAACAATCAAAGAAATCTATAACACTCAATTATAGAAAAGTCTCATAGATTAAGTTAATGAAAAATCAAATGTGTAACAAATCCAAAAAGTGAAAAATTATTTCAACACATAATGTTCATAATATATTGAAGTTAATTTCTTCAGAATAGTGCAAAGAATTAATCCTTCACCAAATCTTCATGTGAAGCTAGAACAAATCTTCAACAAATAATGTTCATGATATATTGTGATTGTTTTCTTCAAAGTAGTGCAAAGAGTTAATCCTTCACCAAATCTTCATATGAAGCTAACACCCGAAGTGCACAAATAATAGATTGCGCTTACCAAAGGATGTGGACCTCTTTAGTTAAAAAGAAGGTCTTTAACAGCTTGAGCAGGATTGTGCCTGCACACATATGGACAATGCTGGTAGAGAAATGTTGGAAACTCCTCCCTCGGTTAATTAGGCGGAACATGTGAAATACAAGCAAAGGGACTCCATAGTGTAACCCGTATTTATTTATAAAAAGGCAATAAAAATAATGTAAAAAACGTATGTGGCCTAGGTGGCCTCTTACATTAAAAAGTGCCCATCCCGGCACTGGGGCTGCAGGCAGACAATAGGGAGCTCACAGCTCATGGACTCCTAGAAACGGCGTGCACCGAAGCCACCGTTCGCTGCAGTCAGGGACCCAGGATGGAGCGCTGCGTGTGTATACCACGTGACCAGGCTGCGCCGACCGACGTACGTTTCGTTTTGATTACGTCTTCAGGGTGGCCCCAAATTGTTTGCTGTTCGCCGAATGGGCGAACAGTCAATGTTCGAATCGAACTCATGTTCGACTCGAACATAAAGCTCATCCCTAGTGAGGAGTGAAATCAAAAATTTGCGCCCTTAGGAATGCTGAAGGCGGTGCTTGGTTTTTGGGGCCCCGTACGTGACTAGGCTCCCAAAAAGTCCCACACATGTGGTATCCCCGTACTCAGGAGAAGCAGCAGAATGTATTGTGTGGTGTAATTCCACATATGCCCATGGCATATTTGAGCAATATATTATTTAGTGACAACTTTGTGAAAAAAAAAAAAAAAAAAAGATTGTATTATTTTCCCGCAACTTGTGGCAAAATATAAAATATTCCATGGACTCAACATGCCTCTCAGCAAATAGCTTGGGGTGTCTACAGTCCAAAATGGGATCATGTGGGGGGTTTTGTGCTAGTTTGACATTTTATGGCCTTCAAAACTGTGATAGGCAGTGAGGAGTGAAATCAAAAATGTGCGCCCTTAGAAATACTGAAGGCGGCGCTTGGTTTCCAGGGCCCCGAACGCGGCTAGGCTCCCAAAAAGTCTCACACTTGTGGTATCCTCGTACTCAGGAGAAGCAGCAGAATGTATTTTGGGGTGCAATTTCACATATAACCATGGCATGTGTGAGCAATTTATCATTTAGTGACAACTTTTTGTAAACATTTTTTTTTTGTCATTATTTAATCACTTGGGACAAAAAAAAAAAATGTTCAATGGGCTCAACATGCCTCTTAGCAATTTCCTTGGGGTGTCTACTTTCCAAAATGGGGTCATTTGGGGGGGGGGGTTGTACTGCCCTGCCATTTTAGCACCTCAAGAAATGAGATAGGCAGTCATAAACTAAAAGCTGTGTAAATTCCAGAAAATGTACCCTAATTTGTAGATGCCATAACTTTTGCGCAAAACCCAAAAAAATACACTTTTTGACATTTTTTTTTACCAAAGACATGTGGCTGAATACATTTTGGCCTAAATGTATGACTAAAATTGAGTTTATTTGATTTTTCTTATAACAAAAATTAGGAAATATCATTTTTTTTCTCAATTTTCAGTCTTTTTCCGTTTATATCGCAAAAAATAAATATCGCAGAGGCAATCAAATACCATAAAAAGAAATCTCTATTTGTGGGAATAAAATGATGCTAATTTTGTTTGGGTACAACATTGCATGACCGTGCAATTACTAGTTAAAGCAGTGCAATGCCGAATCGCAAAAAATCCTCTGGTCTTTAGGCAGTCTAATGGTCCGGGGCTGAAGTGGTTAATATATATATATAAAAATCTTTGGAATTTATTTTACTCTCCTCCGCTATGTATCTCTTGTGATCTTTTTGAGCCACCCTAATTGCGTTCTTACACTTCTTATTGCATTCCTTGTAGTGTTGGAATGCTAACGGTGACCCATCCCCTTTATATTTTTTGAAGTCCATTTTTTCTCTTTAATGAGGCTTTTTACATTACGGCTTAGCCACCCAAATTTATCCTTTGCTCTTCTATATTTATTGGCCATTGGAATGCACTGCATGATACCTTTGTTTAACCACTTAAGGACCAAGCCTGTTGTTTACAAGTTAAAATATTTTTTTTGTTAGAAAATTACTTAGAGCCCCCAAACATTATATATTTTTTCTAATACCCTAAATAATAAAATGGCAGTCGTTGAAATACTTTTCGGCACATCATATTTGCTCAGCAGTCTTACAATCGCACTTTGTTTGGAAAAAAAAATTCAATTAAAAATAAGATAACAGTAAAGTTAGCCCGATTTTTTAAAATATTTTAAAAGATAATGTTATGCCGAGTAAATTGATACCCAACATGTCACGCTTCAAAATTGCGCCCAATCATGGAATGGCGACAAACTTTTATGCTTAAAAATCTCCATAGGCAAAATTTAAAAAATGTCTACAGGTTACCAGTTTTGAGTTAAAGAGGAGGTCTAGGAATAGAATTATTGCTAGAATTATCATGGCGATACCTCACCTGAAAAAAAAATCTCCTTTAAGAGCTATGGGCTGAAGTGACGTTTGACGTCGCTTCCACCCTCCCATGGTATGGAGCCGAGCAATAGTCTCCGCCACTACAGGCAGGTCCGGTAAGCTGCGCAGATGACCGGAGTGTGGCGGAAGGGGGGTGGGCACCTCTCCCACAACCGATAAAAGTGATCTCACTGCGAATCCGCCATGGAGATAATGTTTATCTTAAAAATAAATGCACAGCGTTCCTGAAAATACCGAGGTTATGGCAGCTAGCTGCTGGCATAACCCCGGTATTTAGCGTCATAGTACCGACGTACGGGTACGTCGTTTTGCGTGAAGTGGTTAATATGCTCCTGAAGCATTCACATTTTTTTTCAGTGTTTCTAGGATTTGGTCCCAATTGATGTCATGTAATAATGACCGCAGTTCAGAAAAATTGGCTCGTGGGCGGTCACGCGTTTCGGAACATGCACGTCTCTTTCGTCAGACCTGCATCCATTCTTGCCCAGTGGGCTTATGAGAGGTGAGGGAGGAGGAGAGGGGAGGGGTTGGTGTCTGCTGATAGGCTGGGGGAAAGAGAGGTGGAGTGTAGACCTGTGGATTGAATGGATATGGAGCCAGGGATATGTATCCGAGACTCGATCAGGATGTGGTCTGTCAAGGGCATATACATAGAGATCACATTGTGGAAGTGAGAGAGATTAGTGATACAAGTCTAGGTGCAGCTCCAGGCATTGGAAGGTGGTGAAGAATATATATGTGCCAGCGTTCATGGAATATATCATTAATATTAAAGTGCAGCATGCTGAACATTCGAGGGTTATGTTTAAATTGATGGATGTTGGTTTCATAAAGGGACAGAGTCATGTGACTGGACATGTGACATATTAAGCACATTAGATTTAGTGTGCGTCTGGTCTTAATGGTCCTGGAAGGGACAGACAGGGTTAGAGCAGGATTAGCACTATATACTGTATTTATTGGCGTATGACACTCACTTTTTTACCCTAAAAATAGAGGGTAAACTGTGCCTGCGTGCTATACGCAGGGGGTTGTGGAAAGTTTTTTTCCTGAAACATCCCTCTTAAAGTTAGGGTGCGTGTTATACGCCTGTGCGTGTTATACGCCGATAAATACGGTATATATATATAGTACCTGTCCATGCATATATATAGGGGGGATAGATTATGTGACATGAGTGACTTTGGGTCGGGGGTTGGTGCGGCTCAACTTGCCCTGGAGAGTTCTAGAGGCTCCTTGTCCAGCTTCCCCAGGCCCTCTTATGTTTAGATCACCCTGTGTCTCTAATAGGGGCACAGGGTGAATGAGAACTCCAGTCTGATCTGTACTAGTCTGACTTTCTTTATAGCCAAACTAGAACCTTGTAAAATGTATATAATGTGTGCCGTATATATAATGTGTGCTGTATATATATATATATATATATATATATATATATATAATGTGTGCTGTATATATGTATATATAATGTGTGCTGTATATATATATATATATATATATATATATATATATAATGTGTGCTGTATATATGTATATATAATGTGTGCTGTATATATGTATGTATAATGTGTGCTGTCTCATGCTGTTGGACTATTTGCTGTGATGTTTTGGGGTGTGATTGCTTTCTATTGTCTATTGTGGTAATTAAGTCTGCTACTGTGGTGATGTGGATTGGAGCTGTCTGGCTGCCTATTATGGGATGTGTAAGTGTCTTGCTGTGAGGAAAAAGGAGGGGGAATTCTCCAGTAGCCCCCCTGCTAAGACTATTTACTGATGAGAAGTTGGAACACACCTGCCCTGTATCACCATTGTCATTGGACAGTTTAACCCGCCCTGTTTCCCAAGTGGGGGGAGTGTTTTGAAGTGAGAGATATCTGTTAACATGTGCTTGAATAAGGAAGTTTGTGGTTTTACCCTACACCGAGGTTGTGTCTGTGGACTGGAGGGGCTAAAGAAGCTTGGAGGGTGCTGGTTCTGGACAGAGGAAGCATTGACGACGGACCTAGTTTTGTTTGAGGACAGAGGGTTCGTCACAGATTACAACCAAAGTTACTTTGTTGGGTGATGAAGGAAGTCAAGTACATTCAATGTAAGAAATGTTAAATGGCAAATGTTACATACATATGTTGAATAGAAAAAAGTTTGGTACATTTGATGTTAAGTGGGAAAAGTCAGATATATGTGAGTACCTGTCCATACATATATATATAGGGGGATAGATTATAACCAAAGGTACTAACCAAAGTAACTTGACTACTAATATATTTGACTCCCACCACTATACACATGATGGCCCAACAAAGTACCTTTGGTTATAATCTATCCCTATGTATATATATATATATATATATATATAGATAGATAGTGTTGTGGAATTTTAGGCTGCTGTTTACAGAGCACACAGCCTATAATTCCTGTGCTATCTAAGCACACATCAGATTTCATCTTCTTGAAGTAATGCTATCGTTAAGTTAAGTTTGCTAAAGTCCACTCACCGTTCATCCCCATTCATTCAAGAAAGGCAGCACAACAAAAGCTTATCTTCTTATCAGGCCATTCCAGCAAAGACTCTGTTAAGCCGACGCCTACTCATAGGCTTTTATTAAACTCAAAAGATCTCAAGACAGGAGGTGATTGGCTGCAGCAACCAATCCCCTCCCCATGGGCGGGAACCTCATAGGATGTTCCCTCACATGAAAATGACAACACTTGGACATTCCTTCCAACAGGATATGTCATACATGAATATAATAACGTAGGATGGCTTAAGTTACCGTTGATAGGAATTCTTATTCTGCGCTATTCCATAGAATAACGCATAATAAGATTATACTATTATTGAATGGGGGAGGGAGGCTATCTGCAGACGCACGCTACGAATTCCAACCAATGTTGATCAGACATAGCAGAGACAAGAGCGCCCATCCGCCTATAACCAATGATGTCATTGCAGAGCGAGCATATCCCCTCCTTAACGATCGTCCATGCTAATGCACAGAGGGCCCCCGTTGGCGGACATATCCGCACCCTGCAAACATCACACTCCAACCTCAAAACGTTTTCCCCTATCAGACGGGATTCAACCAGCCTCAGACTACCCCAATCAGCTCTTTTAGAGCGGGTTGCGGAAGTACTAACACTGGGTGACACTATGACAATACATATTAAATACATCTTCATAAAAATCTCCACAACAGTCCTCCCTTTTTTGTCATATGCACCCTATGTGTCCCTCGATGAGAGTTGATCTGCTTCTTACACCTGGAAATCAATCAGTTATTAGTCCATAAAAAGGAAAACACGGCTTGACATGTAGACTCTACTCTTCAGGGGCATGACTTATAAAGGAGGACACGACATGGTGAGCTGTAGTAATCGCCGATCCGTCTGTGATTCTCTGTCTTGTATGTGGGTCCGGCTTCGGGGCGTCTCATCAAGGAAACTCTGGTCACGCGTCAAATCAGGCAACAGGAGCCTCTCGTCACGACATAGAAAGAATAGAAATAAAAACGACATGAGTATATATATTCCCACTTCCTTTAACCACGATCCGCTGTAAAATAAAAAATTAGATCCCCAAAGATTCCCAGACCCTTAAAAAAAAAGACTCCCAACCTTCACTTAGCTACAGCTCTGGCTTCAACAATTACATGAAGAACCCTATCCTTAACGGATGAGAATTGTTCAATTGTATCCCAAGCCCGAGCCCCCCCACCTTGTACATGCAGGACCCCATGCCCAGACCTGGTCGGGATTGGTGAACAAATCCCTACTAGCTGTCCCTGCCATTCTTAATTTCCTGCGCCATCAGATCCTCGCGATCGGCCGTGACCTAAAATGTTGGGACAGCTTCACCATCGCGCATGAACCTCTTGCTTTGGGGGAATTACCTTTATAAGCTGCAGATCCACATAAACACCAAACTAAAGTTCAAACACACTTGTGGGCTGCCTAGATACCCAAACCGACAAGAGACAGAGCCATTAAAACTAAAACCAATTTTACCCTCTAAAAATGCATCGTTAGATTCCATTGACAAGTGTCTGTCTGGAGTCTTCACTAGTTTGTCAAAACTCCTCATACCCATAATAACATAAATGTCATGTACCGCTGTCATCGCTGGGGACTAAAACTCCTCATACCCATAATAACATCATAAATGACATGTACCTCTGTCATCGCTGGGGACTAAAACTCCTCATACCCATAATAACATCATAAATGACATGTACCGCTGTCATCGCTGAGGACTAAAACTCGGTGAAGACTCAGAACAGACCATCGGTCCTGTTCGCTTTCTGAGATAGTCAGGACATACACTTTAAATAATAACTTGGGATGCTTTTCACCGTTACCCTTGCTAAAATTTACTAAACATCAAAAATATAAATAAACAAAGATACTCCTCATTCTTTGGTGTGGTTGAGCCGCTTCTTGCAGTGGCTGGCGTGGTCTCATCCCTCAAGCTTCTTTACAACGACCCAGTCACCTGGTTGGAAAGAATGTAAACTGATTATTAAGTCAGGGTCCGGGAGGGAATCGTGAAAACCTTTTGGTGGACATTTTGAAGTTCATGTCACAACGATCGCACCCACCCCATCAGCCGAGAATATAAGTGACAGCTAATGAGGAGAGTATGACTCTGGTTTTGACTGACCTCCAAACAACCCTCATATGACAATAACCCAGACATCGGGACTGTGGTCACTGCATAACCTGTGCGTGGCTTACAATACCTGGAGCCACTGACAAGGTTCTTAGCCTCTGGGATGGGAACCTACTTCACCAGACTGCTGCTTGCCGATTCAAATTCTATTAAAGAAAGACAGTCTTGGCACAAACTTGGTTAGAATTACAGAGGTTATTATTAGTTTGACAAAAATAAAATCTGTCACTCTTACATTTATCATTCTCCCCCCTTTTCTTCCTCATTACAGACTGAAGGAAGAAATGTGTGGTGCAGGAAAAAAGAAACAATGAAATAGCCTATGATACTTTTACCGCCTTAGACTCATATTTATCCATATGTACAGCTGTCTACATACACCTGTTCTCTGTGTACAAACTCCTTGGACCTGAAAAATACTTATAAGCAAAATCATTACTCTATCCTTCATATTTAACCTGCAAAGAATGGTAAAACAATAATGACATTCCTGTACATTGGTAAATTGTCAATGACATTCTTTCAAAACTGATTCAAACAAAACCCTCTGTAACCCTTACTTTTCCCGTTCCTACAAACATACAACAGCCGTGACGCATTGAAGGATCGCCGCGGTAAGTTCGAACATATTCACGTTACTACATACAAACATTCCGATACAAACGTGGGGGAAATACTTCCCAGTTTCCAAAACCACAAATGAAAAAACAAAAACAGCCAGGATTCTACCTTCACTCTTTCAGCAATAGGAAAAAATACAATGGGAATATGAGAGCAACTCGAGAAGCTTGCATGGACCAGCCATACAAGGTTCAAAACAAACGGGCATGAGACAACACCTCCATCAACACTCATCATTACAGATTTCTGAAGCCGCAGCTCAACTACATCCATTCCAGAGGGATACCCAAAATAGTATCCTTGGACCACCTATGTTAATCTTTTTGGGGTTCAAAGGCCTTTGCCCCAAAACTAGGCTTCGTGCACTGTGTGACCGTCTGACTATGGGAAGCCTCCATTCCTTCCCTTTGCACAGACCTCCTTGTGTCCATGGCGATTCGAATCGGCTTATCGTCTTAAACCTGCATCCAGGTTAAACCGTTGCACCCATTTTCGGAGATCACCGCCCGGTGTCTTCTTATACGGTGAATTGCAGAACTACAACCACTATATGGTCAAGTCCTCCAACTAGAAACCCTAACCGAGGCATCAACACTATGGCTTGTTGTCCCAACACTTTTGGAACTACAGCAACAACCACAGATCAACCCCCGAATTAGGCCTCTACCCCTCACAGTGTATGCATACACAAGCGTTTTCCGCTATACACCCATACACTGCGTTGTCAGACTAAACCACACAGAACAATTACGCCAGTTTACCACCTGCAGAACAATGTGGCTTCTCTCTGTATCTAGATGATAAAATAATGGTGCTACCCCCTGTTTTTCTCTCTACCCAAAACTGTATTACACAGTACAAAACTTCACAAAACTGGAACAAAATATAAAACACTTTTAAACGCCAAAATGCTTTCCATTTTCCTTCCAAACACAAATCTCATTTCTCACCTTTAAAAACCCCAAGCTCCTCCCACCAACTTTCTGCTGATATATAAATGCTGAAAAGAAACTTCCGGTTATGCTCAGCTCTTAAAAAAACCAAACTGGTTTATTTACATATCAATTGTTCAGGAAGAGGGAGGGGGAGGGGGGAGCCCAGCCACATTGCTGTGTCTATCAAGACTCCAAAAAAATCCATGGCTACACATTATATATTTCAACAATTTAAAACCTTGTCAAGAAAATGGTGGAATAAAACCCCCCTTTGCAAATGGGAGGGTCCTGACCCAAACATCCCCTGCAAGCAAAACCACAAGTTGACTCAAATGCAAAACTCCTGCAAAAAGATGGCTCTAGGGGTTTCGACCAAAACCCCCACTCCTCCTCTACAGGCTATACAATACAAGCTTCAAAACATATGAATTGCCTTCTGGGAAGGAAATATTTAAACATAAAAACACATCATTGTACAAAAAACTCTGTTAGTCTTACAATCCATCAAAATTCAGTGTAAAGTGAAGTTTTTCTTAAAACCAAAATCCAATGCAAAAAAAACGCTGCGCATATACTGCAAAGTCAGCTGACCCTGCAATAGCTTACATCTACTTAAATGAAAACAGAGAAATCCCCCCTCCTAACACCATCTGCATGGAGTTTGCATGTCCTCCCTGTGTCTGCGTTGGCCTCCTCCCACACTCCAACTGCTGGTAGGTCAGCCAGATCCTATCCATAAATAGGCCCCAACATGTGCGTGTGTCCGCAAGCGCGTCGTGGCCCCTCAGGGTAAGACCGCGCTATTTTAAGATACCACTCAACTCAAAAGGCGATGCCTAGAAAAGCAATTTAAACCAGCAAATTCATTAAACAAAAACCAGTCTCTCAGTATGTCCCCCTGGTGTCTCACTACTCTCCCCAGCAGTGCACAGGTCAAACTGTAAACGCATAAAACATAAGAAAACTGCGCCGATCAACAAATGCCAATACAGCATATTCAGGAGTCGTGTTTGTCAAACTGGAACTTCCTATCTCAAACTGTAAACGTCTCTCAAAATGGCCGACAAGCCAGGACTACAAAATGGTGGATGACCCACCACAGCACCTCATGGACAACAAAAATTGTGCCATTGACGCATGCAATTTTTTTCCGCCAATAACCCGCATGGGGCGTCACAATGAACACCACATGGGTTCCCCCACACAAAGACAAACACAAATGGCCTCCAGCAGGTTAAAAAGGCCGCACTACCCAATTTGCACTTAACATCAAAAACTGAGAAATTCTATCAGCAACATAGCTGACGAATGCCACATGGTATAGTGCCCAAAAGAAAGGTGTCTAGCCTGTGAGTATCATATAAGGGAAGGTGCCAAGAAAAACTGTGCCTCAAAATAGCAGACAAACCTGCAAGGCTAACAAAAACCAAGAATGGCGCCATTGCTTTTTCCCGCCAAAACCAGCATCTCTTTAAAAGAAAATCAAAAATGTTTTTCTCCACAAAGACTGACTACACCATTGAAACTTTTCTAAATTATCATCAAAATCCACTGAAAAAGGTGTCAGCTACACTCTACAAGGACCACATGTACACTTACAAACTTAGCCTCCCTTTGGCCAACTAAACAGCACATTCAATAAATGTTAGTTACATGACAATATTAAAAACATGTTAATTTCTCTACATAAAGTTCATATACACACTGTGGCATCAGCTTTCATAACAAGCCATTGAGAAATATAACTCCTCAATGCTAGCATCCAAAACAGCCTGCAACCATTCAAAGGGCGTATTCCTTTCAACAAACAGCTACTATTGTCTGGCTTCCAACAATGCCTGGCCACTTGGCAGGAACTTTCAACTCAAAAGCCAAACACTTAATATTTTTACACTTATGGGGACATGTGTCTTTGTCCCCTATAAAGGCAAAAATCACAATCTAACCATTTCTATTTTTCATAGACATCACAAACACTACACACATACAGTATATTGTTGCTTGTACATCTGCTTAGAGTGTCTTTCCCTCAGGGCACAGCCCCTGCAACACAAAACAGTGGGCAAGCCCTTCCCCCATTCAAGCACATGGCAGCCAAACAAACAATCTACTTAGAAACTTCTCAGTGCACTAAATACCACATCTATACCTTCATTTCATACACAATATACAGTTTATATTTCTCGCTTAGTTACACTCTTACAGCCCACAGTTTCCATCACATCATCTCTCAGGGCCCTCCCACTACAAAACTCCTGCATGCTATTTACAGAAAGTCACCAACTTTTACCAGTGTAACTGAGATGCTTCCTGCCCCACCCCCACTAAACCTCATGGCTCAAGGACCAGAACAATGCAGCAGCCATTGCTGGCAGCCAACTGCTCAATAGATCGCACAATCTAATCGCACAGGCACATGCAGGCATACCCACACACAATCAAATTCACAGGCATACAATCCATGACAAAATCACACACACACATGCGATTCACACACATACACACGCACACATACACACGCTGCAAACTTGAAACATTATTTCAAAAAGACAATTTTTTTTTTTTTGTTCGTTTCAAAGTACAGCCTCTTTACACATCACATCGCAGGTCCACTCTCCCCCCTCTGCTGATCTGATGCTCAAAGAGGCCGCAATTGGTCCCAACCGTGAGGCGCCATTACTGTTGCGGAATTTTAGGCTGCTGTTTACAGAGCACACAGCCTATAATTCCTGTGCTATCTAAGCACACATCAGATTTTATCTTCTTGAAGTAATGCTATCGTTAAGTTAAGTTTGCTAAAGTCCACTCACCGTTCATCCCCATTCATTCAAGAAAGGCAGCACCACAAAAGCTTATCTTCTTATCAGGCCATTCCAGCAAAGACTCTGTTAAGCCGACGCCTACTCATAGGCTTTTATTAAACTCAAAAGATCTCAAGACAGGAGGTGATTGGCTGCAGCAACCAATCCCCTCCCCATGGGCGGGAACCTCATAGGATGTTCCCTCACATGAAAATGACAACACTTGGACATTCCTTCCAACAGGATATGTCATACATAAATATAATAACGTAGGATGGCTTAAGTTACCGTTGATAGGAATTCTTATTCTGCGCTATTCCATAGAATAATGCATAATAAGATTATACTATTATTGAATGGGGGAGGGAGGCTATCTGCAGACGCACGCTACGAATTCCAACCAATGTTGATCAGACATAGCAGAGACAAGAGCGCCCATCCGCCTATAACCAATAATGTCATTGCAGAGCGAGCATATCCCCTCCTTAACGATCGTCCATGCTAATGCACAGAGGGCCCCCGTTGGCGGACATATCCGCACCCTGCAAACATCACACTCCAACCTCAAAACGTTTTCCCCTATCAGACGGGATTCAACCAGCCTCAGACTACCCCAATCAGCTCTTTTAGAGCGGGTTGCGGAAGTACTAACACTGGGTGACACTATGACAATACATATTAAATACATCTTCATAAAAATCTCCACAACAATAGATAGATAGATAGATAGATAGATAGATAGATAGATAGATAGATAGATAGATAGATAGGTACTCATATATACCTGACGTTTCCCACTTAACATTGAATGTACCAAACTTTTTCCATTCAACATCAAATGGACTTAACATTTGCCATTCAACATCAAATTTTCTTCTTCAACATCAAGTACATCAAAATGTACTTGACTTTCTTCATCACTCAACAAAGTAACTTTAGTTGTAATTAGGGATGGGCCAGAATGACCCCCTGTTCGGTTTGCACCAGAACTTTTGAACATTGGGAAAGTTCAGAATCGAATAACAAACCCCATTGATGTCTATGGGACCCGAACATGAAAATTAAAAGTGCCCATTTTGAAGTCTTATGTGCAAGTAATTGGGAATACAATGGTTATGGGGGTCCGGGTAATGCCCTGGGGGACATGTATCAATAAAAAAAAGTTTGTAAAAAAACGTCATTTTTAAATGAGCAGTGATTTTATGGATGCTTAAAGTGAAAGTATAAAAAAGAAAAATTCCTTTCAATGTAGTGCCTGGGGGGGGGGTCCCCTTAGTCCACCTGTAAAGTGGCACATCTGTACTGTGTATAGAAGCAGCTGCAGCAATAATTTCATTTATAAAGCCCAAAAAATGACATTTTCCCTGCAAGTTTACTTTATTCTATAAGCAATGGCTTGGGGAATCAGCCTTTATGATGAGGCCACAATGTGAAGCAAGAAAGCAAGAATTGGCCTTGCTGTCGAAAATTGCAATGATATGCTCCTGTCAAACAGGTGCAGAATTTTTTATTGACAGTACATGCCTAACGTCTAAATGCAAGCTTGTCAAAGCTGCTGGCTCTACAACTTCTGCCTTTCAGCCTGGTGGATTTTGCCACCTTCCGTGAATTTGCAGAATGTGCTGTACCACAATGGCAGTTTCCCAGTCGCTATTTCTATTCATGTAAAGGGCATTCTAGCTCTCTATCATCACGTCAAAAGCAATGTTTTGGCATCATTGGGCAAGGCAGTCAGCTGCAAAGTCCACATTACTGCTGACACGTGGTCCAGCAAGCATTGGCAGGGATGATGTATTTTGTTCACAGCACACTTGGTAACTCTGCTTGCAACTCGAAAGGATGCAGGACAGGGCTCAGTGGTGCAGCTTGTTGGGCCCCACATCTCCATTAGGGATGAGCTTAATGTTCGGGTCGAACATGAGTTCAACTCGAACATCGGCTGTTCGCCCTTTAGTCAAAAAACAAATATTATGGGGCGTTCACGGCAAATTTGAGCGCCGCGTAACACCCCATAATGCACTGCGAGATCGCAGTGCATTGCTGTATGATGATTGGCAAAGCATGCCCCATGACCTGCATGCTTTGGTCAATCCCAGTGCCCTCAGCTAAGAGAGCCATAATTGGCCAAAGGCCGGGTGCCTTTGGCCAATCATGGCCCAGGGGGACTAAGTCCATGCCCGACATTATATAAGGCTGCCTGCACATCGGCCCTGTGTAGTGTGTTGTTGGAGTGGACAGAGAGAGAGTGTGATTTAGATTGAGCAGACAGGCAGGCAGGTTATTCAGTTAGTTGCAGTGTATTTAATATATATAGTCAGTCTCGTGTATATATATATATTGTGACAGCAGGAAGGTAAAGTCACCTGGTTGCATCCAGGGGGGTAGATATATTTCGCCCAGATTCAGGCTTTACGCCGACTTATACAACTAGGTGGAGAGTTGTATAAGCCCAGCTGAGGCTAGTGGGCTCATGGATGACTCATACCTCTAAGGAGAGTGTGGGGCGTCGTGCAGACAGGGAGTTGATGAGACCAGCTGAAGCTTGTCAGCTCATTTAGGCCTCTATAAGAACTCCCAGCTTCATTAGCTGTTTGCTCATGCCTGGAAGCAGACCTGTGTGGACTTCCTGGAGAGAGTGAACCCTTGTGCGGTGAGACAAAGCCTGTGTGGCTATTTGCTTGGACATTTAAAACCAGGGACTTAGGGACTAGGACAGCACTAGGCTGATCCCAGTTGTTAGTTAGGAAACCTGTATGTTTAGTCAGAGGTCAAGTTGACCAGGATTTATTTTGTTTATGTTTCTTTTGCTTTGCTGTGTTTTGTCACTGTAAATAGAAAATAAACCGCACCTTTTTGATTTTGAAAACCACAACCTCCGTTTGCTGGGCCTGTTTTTGTGTGGGGAGCCCATCCCGGGGGTCACACACACCCGCTGCCGAGCTAACCCCCTCACAGTTGGTGGAGAATGCGGGCAGTTTTTTTTAAGCCAGCATGGAGGAGATACTGAAACAGCTGGCTCTAGCAAATGCCAATCAACAGCAGACAAATGCAGGTTTGCAAAAGAGCCTTGCAGCTCATCAACAGAGCCTTGCAGCTCAACAACAAAACTTCGCAGCCCAGCAGCAAGCTCATCAACAGAGCCTTGCAGCCCAGCAGCAAGCTCATCAACAGAGCCTTGCAGCCCAGCAGCAGACAAACGCAACTTTGCAACAGAGTCTGGAGGCTCAGCAACAAGCCCAGCAGCAATCTGAGGCCCGCTTCATAGACCTGTTGCAGAAGCAAGAGCAGAGACTACAACAACAGATGGAAGCAGTAATGCAGCAACGTCCGCAGACCAGTGAGGAAAGCCGTCCCACTAATACCGCGTCCTTTGGGGTGAGTCGTTTATTGACAAAAATGACTGGAGAGGATGATCCAGAGGTATTTTTGACCACATTTGAAAGGACCGCTGAAAGAGAAAAGTGGCCTGAGGAGCAGTGGGCTGGACTGGTGGCTCCTCTGTTAACTGGTGAATCGCAGAAAGCTTACTATGACCTAGAGCCTAACCAAGCAAAAGACTATGTGATGCTAAAAGCTGAAATATTGGCAAGGCTGGGTGTCACCCTGGCTGTCCGGGCTCAGCGTGTGCATAACTGGACTTTCCAGCTTGGAAAACCCCCCAGGTCTCAAATGTATGATCTCATTCACCTGAGCAGAAAGTGGCTACAGCCAGAGACTTTGTCCGCACCAAAGATTGTGGAACGTGTTGTAATGGATCGGTTTTTGAGAGCTCTTCCTACTGCCATCCAAAAGTGGGTAAGCCATGGAGACCCAGAGACGGCCGATGGTCTTGTGGAGAAATACTTGGCTACAGAGAACCTGACGGCCTCTTCCAGAGACACTCGGACTTTCCACCCTAAGACCAGACCATCCCCAGGGGCGGATAAGAGGATTCCAAGGGGTGAGGGTGGAGAGAGTGAGAGGGTGGGAGCTCTACCCCAAGTTTGGCGAGAACAGCCTGGGAAATCAGCGGCTCAAGAGGCGGCAAGAAGGATCGTTTGCTACCGCTGCCGGCAAGCGGGACATATTGCAGCCAATTGCCCGGTTGTGGAGGAACCCATGCAGTGTGACTTTCTGACGGGCAGACGTCAGTCACTGTGTGCGACAGTCGCATGCACTGCCATTCGAGGAACTGAGAAACATTTATGCAAAATGTGTGTTAATGGTAGAAATGTTGTGGTATTGCTGGATTCAGGTAGCCTTGGGACCCTGATAAAGGCTGAGTTAGTAAAAACAGAGGTCTCTGGGAATAGCAAGGTAGCTGTTATTTGTGTGCATGGGGACACCCGAGAGTATCCAGTGACTACAGTGTGTTTCGAGACCCCCAAAGGTACCCTCTCTCATCCAGTGGGCTTAGTATCTCAGTTACCGCATGACGCCATTGTGGGAAGGGATTTTCCGAAGTTCTGGGAACTGTGGGATGATCCTGAGCCCCCCACTGGTGCCCCTATGTACCAGGAATGTGATAGCCAGAACTCCCCTGAGAGTGGTGAGGACTCTCCGGAATTTCCCTTATCAGTATTGGCAGGGGAGACTCAAGAAACTGGAGAGGAGCCCACCTCCTCAGACGAAAACCTACCGTCTGTGGAGTTTTCTGATCTTGAGGTTCACAGGGAAAACTTTGCCACAGAACAGTTGAAAGACCCCGCCCTAATAAAGGCACGGGAAAACGTAGTGAAAATAGATGGCGAGTTAGTGAACCCAGATAATACCTGCACTTACCCATACTTCAGCGTAGAGAAGGACCTACTTTATCGGGTGGCAAAAAGGGCAGAAGAAACCGTTGAGCAGCTTGTGGTGCCCAAACCTTACAGGAAGTTGGTGTTGGAGTTGGCCCATGGGCACATTCTTGGAGGTCATCTGGGGACAGAGAAAACCCGAGAGAGGGTATTACAGAGATTCTATTGGCCGGGGGTGATGAAGGACATAGAAAATTATTGTTCCTCCTGCCCTGTGTGTCAGAGGTCGGCCCCGATGCCACATTTCCGTAGCCCGCTGGTCCCTCTACCCATCATTGAGGTCCCGTTTGAGAGGATCGCCATGGATTTGGTAGGTCCTATAATCAAGTCCGCTAGGGGGCACCAGTACATATTAGTTATAATGGACTATGCCACCCGTTATCCAGAAGCGATCCCTCTCCGAAATACCTCGGCCAAAACCATAGCCAAAGAGCTATCTCTTGTGTTTAGCCGGGTGGGTATTTGTAAAGAACTGCTTACGGACCAAGGTACACCCTTTATGTCCCGGGTTATGAAGGAGCTGTGTAAATTGCTCAAAGTGACGCAATTACGTACATCTGTGTATCACCCCCAAACCGATGGGCTGGTTGAAAGATTCAACAAAACCCTAAAACAAATGTTGAAGAAAGTGGTGGATAGAGATGGAAAGGATTGGGACTGTCTACTTCCTTATCTGATGTTTGCTATTAGGGAGGTGCCCCAATCCTCTACGGGATTCTCCCCCTTTGAGTTACTGTATGGGAGACACCCAAGAGGGCTGTTGGATATTGCCAAGGAAACTTGGGAAAGTGAGAGTTCTCCCCACAGGAGTGTGATTGAGCATGTCGCCCTGATGCAAGACCGAATTGCACAGGTAATGCCCATCGTGAAGGAACATTTGGCCCAAGCGCAGTTAGCACAGCAGAGAGTGTACAACCGTGGAGCCAAGACCCGTACCTTTTCCCCGGGGGATAGGATACTGGTACTTGTCCCTACGGTTGAAAGTAAATTCCTTGCCAAATGGCAAGGCCCCTACGAGATAATGGAAAAAGTGAGCAAAGTGAATTACAAGGTCAGACAACCAGGAAGGCGAAAGCCCGAACAGATCTATCACGTTAATCTGTTGAAAGCCTGGAGGGATAGAGAGTCCCTAGTCGCAGACACTTGGTCACCAGCTCAAACTGGTTGCGTGATTCCTGAGGTTGGAATAGCAGCCACCTTGTCACAACCCCAACAACAGGAGGTTAAGGAGTTTGTGCTTCGCAACAAGGAGGTATTCTCTGAGCTGCCGGGACAAACATCTGGGGTAGAGCATGACATCATTACCCCGCCCGGTGAAAGGGTGAAGTTAAAACCCTATCGGATCCCAGAGGCCCGACGGGAGGCAATACGGGAGGAAGTACAGAAAATGCTGAACTTAGGGGTGATAGAGGAGTCCCAAAGTGATTGGTCTAGTCCCATTGTGTTGGTGCCTAAACCGGATGGGAGCTGGCGATTTTGTAACGATTTTCGTCAGTTGAACAAAGTTACAAAATTTGACACCTACCCCATGCCACGTATAGATGAGTTGATCGACCGGCTGGGAACAGCCCGATACATGACGACTCTTGACCTCACAAAAGGGTATTGGCAAATCCCCCTGGCCAAGTCGGCCAAAGAGAAAACCGCATTTGTAACCCCAGACGGGGCGTTCCAATATAAAAGAATGCCGCTCGGGTTACAGAATGCGCCGGCCACATTCCAGCGGAAAATGGACCAGATGCTGAGGCCCCATCGGAAGTATGCTGCGGCTTACCTGGATGACGTAATTGTCCATAGCACAGATTGGGCCTCACATCTGCCAAAAGTGCAAGCAGTCCTGGACTCTGTTCGGGAAGCGGGGTTTACGGCTAACCCCAAGAAGTGTACCATTGGGCAGGAGGAGGCCAAATATCTTGGGTACACCATTGGGAGGGGAGTAATAAAACCCCAACTCAACAAAGTCGAGGCCATCCAGAGTTGGCCACGTCCCAACAGCAAGAAGCAGGTACGAGCCTTTCTGGGAATCGCTGGGTATTATCGGCGATTCATTCCCCACTTTGCTTCTAAGGCTGTGCCCCTAACCAACCTGACGAAGGGGAAAGGGTCGGTCATGATTAAATGGACCCCCGAGGCTGAGGCAGCATTCCAATTCTTGAAACAAGCCTTATGTAGCCAGCCAGTGTTGTACTCACCCGACTTCTCTAAAGACTTTGTCGTACAAAGTGATGCGTCAGATGTGGGGTTAGGAGCAGTATTGTCCCAGGTCTGGAACGGGGAAGAGCACCCAGTCATTTACCTCAGCAGGAAGTTGAAGTCCCATGAGGTAAATTACGCCACCGTTGAAAAGGAGTGTTTAGCGGTGAAGTGGGCTCTAGATTCCCTTCGGTACTACCTGCTAGGTAGGCACTTTGACATGGTTACGGATCACGCTCCGTTAAAGTGGATGGCTCAAAACAAGGAAACAAATAGAAGAGTGAATAGGTGGTTCAGGCCCTCCAGGAATTCAACTTCACAGTAAAGCATCGCCCTGGCGTTCAAATGGGGAATGTGGATGCCTTGTCTCGAGTACATGAATGCCTGATTGCTGGTGTTCCAACCCCGAGGTTAAAACAAGAGGGGGGTATGTGACAGCAGGAAGGTAAAGTCACCTGGTTGCATCCAGGGGGGTAGATATATTTCGCCCAGATTCAGGCTTTACGCCGACTTATACAACTAGGTGGAGAGTTGTATAAGCCCAGCTGAGGCTAGTGGGCTCATGGATGACTCATACCTCTAGGGAGAGTGTGGGGCGTCGTGCAGACAGGGAGTTGATGAGACCAGCTGAAGCTTGTCAGCTCATTTAGGCCTCTATAAGAACTCCCAGCTTCATTAGCTGTTTGCTCATGCCTGGAAGCAGACCTGTGTGGACTTCCTGGAGAGAGTGAACCCTTGTGCGGTGAGACAAAGCCTGTGTGGCTATTTGCTTGGACATTTAAAACCAGGGACTTAGGGACTAGGACAGCACTAGGCTGATCCCAGTTGTTAGTTAGGAAACCTGTATGTTTAGTCAGAGGTCAAGTTGACCAGGATTTATTTTGTTTATGTTTCTTTTGCTTTGCTGTGTTTTGTCACTGTAAATAGAAAATAAACCGCACCTTTTTGATTTTGAAAACCACAACCTCCGTTTGCTGGGCCTGTTTTTGTGTGGGGAGCCCATCCCGGGGGTCACACACACCCGCTGCCGAGCTAACCCCCTCACAATATATATACTCTGCATCCAGTGTAGCCTATATCTGACTGCAGGCCATTCCTGGTGTACTTTTTCTAATATACTTCAGGCAGTGTATTTAATATATATATATATATATATATATATATATATATATATATATATATATACATACAGTCAGTCTCGTATATATATATATATATATATATATATATATACACTGCATCCAGTGTAGCCTATATCTGACTGCAGGCCATTCCTGGTGTACTTTCTCTAATATACTTCAGGCAGTGTATTTAATATATATATATATATATATATATATATATATATATATATATATATATATACACAGTGTTGTATACTGTATATATATATATATACAGTGTTGTATACTGTATATATATATATATACATATATATATCTATATATCTATATATAGAGATATATATACACTGCATCCAGTGTAGCCTATATCTGACTGCAGACCATTCCTGGTGTACTTTTTCTAATATACTTCTGGTGGTGTACACAGTATACAATACAGTGCACCCGTAGTGCAGTTGCTACTACTTTTCTGGTGGTGTACACATTACACAATACAGTTCACCCATAGTTGCTATTACACTTCTGGTGGTGTACACAATACTGTGCACCCGTAGTGCAGTTGCTACTACTTTTCTGGTGGTGTACACAGTACACCATACAGTGCACCCATAGTTGCTATTGCACTTCTGGTGGTGTACACAATACCGTGCACCCCTAGTGCAGTTGCTACTACTTTTCTGGTGGTGTACACAGTACACACTACAGTTCAGAGTGCACCCATAGTTGCTATTAGACTTCTGGTGGGGTACACAATACTGTGCACACATAGAGCAGTTTCTACTACTTTTTTGGTGGTGTACACAGTACACATTACAGTGCACCCATAGTTCCTATTAGACTTCTGGTGGTGTACACAATACCGTGCACCCATAGTGCAGTTGCTACTACTTTTCTGGTGGTGTACACATTACACAATACAGTGTAGTGTGGTTTTGCTAAACAAAATTTACATCATGTCCGGAAGTCCACCAAGGAGAGGCAGATGCTCACAGTCCACTAAAAGAGGGCAAGCAGACTCTGTGTTTACAGTCAACAGTGCTGGTCATGGATAGGGATGAGCCGAATACCCCCCGGTTCGGTTCGCACCAGAACCTGCGAACGGACCGAAAGTTTGCACGAACGTTAGAACCCTATTAAATACAATGGACGCGAACGTTCAAAATCTAAAGTGCTAATTATAACGGCTAATATGCATGTTATTGTCCTAAAAAGGGTTTGAGGACTCGGGTCCTTCCCCTAGGGGACATGTATCAATGCAAAAAGAAGTTTTAACAACGGCCGTTTTTTCGGGAGCAGTCATTTTAATGATGCATAAAGTGAAAAAAAAAATATTCCTTTAAATATCGTACCTGGGAGGTGTCTAAAGTATGCCTGTGAAGTGGCACGTGTTTCCCGTGTTTAGAACTGTCCCTGCACAAAATGACATTTCTAAAGGAAAAAAAAGCCATTTAAAACTGCTTGTGGCTTTAATGTCATGTCCTGTCCTGGCAATATGGATGAAAATCTTTGAGAAAAATGGCATGGCTACCCCATCACCCCCCCCCTACCCCAGCCCATTACCAGCCCCTTTGGGTCTTGTATGGATATTAAGGGGAACCCACCACACAAAACAAAAAAGGCCCTATATACTCTGAACAGCAGTATACAGGCGGTGCAAACAAGACAGGGACTGTAGGTTTGTTCTTAAGTAGAATCTGTTTGTAATTTTGAACAGGTACATTGTTTAAGTGTAGCTCCAGCCAAAAAATCTATTTTTAAGCTTTTTTGAAAACATAGGGAAGGGTTATCACCCCTGTAACATTTGTTTTGCTGTCTGTGCCCCTGTTCAGAACATTTCACCTCACTTTCCGTCCCAAATGACAAATGTTTTTGAAAAGTGGGGTTTTTATTGAAACAAGGATTGGTGATAAAGCATCAGTAGAGAGGAGACACCTTTTTCCCATATTAACTCTTACAGGAGAGAATTTCCCTACCTAGGGGTAGATTTCCTCTCACTTCCTGTTGTCTCCTTCCGTTTGCAAGTAGGAGTCGTTTGTAAGTTGGATGTTTGAAAGTAGGGATCTGCTCTATATACTCTGCTGAAATTTGCCCCTTACATGTTGGTGTTGCCACAACACAGTGAGCCCTCACAGTTATTCTTGGTGGGCGCTGGAACGCCCTGCTGTGAACTATTATATCAGGAATTGTATTTACATGCCATTGTTGAACAGTGGTAGGAAAAATTGGGCCTTTGGTGGTGGTGCTGGTGCCACAACACTGTAAGCCCTCACAGTTACTCTTGGTGGGCGCATGAATGGGCCCTGCTGTAAATTATTAGATCAAGAATTGTAATTGCATGCCCCTGTTGAACAGGGGCTGAAAAATTGGGCCTTTGGTGGTGGTGGTGATGGTGGTGGTGGTGTTGCCACAACACTGTAAGGCCTCACAGTTACTCTTGGTGGGCGCAGGAATGGGCCCTGCTGTGAATTATTAGATCAAGAATTGTAATTGCATGCCTCTGTTAAACAGGGGCAGAAAAATTGGGCCTTAGGCACTAGTACCACAACACTGCAACCCCTCACAGATACTGTACTTGGAGCACAGCAATGAGCCCTGTTGCAAAGTATTGCATCAAAAATTGTAATTACACGCCCCTGTTAAACAGGGGCAGAAAAATTGGGCCTTAGGCACTGGTGCCACAACACTGCAACCCCTCACAGATACTGTACTTGGAGCACAGCAATGAGCCCTGTTGCAAAGTATTGCATCAAAACTTGTAATTACATGCCCCTGTTAAACAGGGGCAGAAAAATTGGGCCTTAGGCACTGGTGTCACCACACTGCAACCCCTCACAGATACTGTACTTGGAGCACAGCAATGAGCCCTGTTGCAAAGTATTGCATCAAAAATTGTAATTACGGGGCGTGGCTAGCCGGCGTAAGAGACGGCTGCTGTATAGCTGAGCTCCTGCTCCAGGATACCGCAAACAAAGTGACCCAGCGATGGTGGTGATTTCTAAAAACAAGCCATGACTTCCCAAGACGACGCTACACCTGGCGCTGTTCGTAAGAGGGGTTCATACCGCCAGAATCTGCTGACATTAACGGATTACTTCCCCTCCACTAGCGGCCGCGTGACCCAAGATGGCGCCGGCGGCGGAGCACACATGCAGAAGATAGGGGAAAGTGAAGCTTCCTCAGACTCCAGCAGCACATCTTCGGTACGTACAGCTATCGAACATACTGCTAAGGGGGGAACCACCATCTCCCCACCTGATAGCCCTACCACCCGCAGCCCTACTAAATTTAAAAAAGCGAAGGGAGATAGACAGGAGGAAGAATCTGACATGGAGGACAGTGCACAGGAGGCTGCAAATCAGACCCCACTTGAGCACTTTCCCTCTTCATCCCAGCCTGTGACCATATCTAATATGAGAGATATGCTCATTTCCTTAAGAGATTCTGTACATTCAGACATGCTGACAATGTTGAATCCTATCAAGGCTGATGTGCAAGAATTACAGCATAGAGTGGCCTACACAGATCACAAAATGGAAGATGCTTTTGCAGCACACAATAATCTAGTGGATGCATTTAAGGAACAGCAAACTGAGATGCAGAGAATGGCAGCGAAGTTATCAGATTTAGAAGACCGTTCCCGCAGAAATAATATTAAATTTCGCGGAATCCCTGAATCTATTCCCAATGTTGAGCTGAGTAGATTTGTATGCCAAATGTTACGCACCTTACTGCCCAAAGCAACTGATGTTGAGCTAACAATTGACAGAGCGCATAGACTGCCTAAGCCAGGTTTCCTCCCGGATAATGTACAGAGAGATGTTCTGGCACGTATACACTACTACCATATAAAAGAGGATGCTATGCGAGCTATGAGAAACAACCCACAAATGACTGGACAGTATGCGAACATAGCTTTATTCTCGGATCTCTCACAAGCCACTATACAACACAGAAGGAAACTCCTTACGATCACCAAAGCTCTGCGTAATCACAGCATTGTTTACAGATGGGGGACCCCATCAAAACTCATGGTAACCTATCAAGGTAAGCCGTTCAACATTCACTCACTGGAATCAGGCCTCCGTCTCCTCAGAGAATGGGACATCCTTCCTGCCGAAGAACCAGCCCCTAGACGACGTGATCCTCCTAAAGTCCGGACGGACCGGTCGACATAATAACCATGGACCACCGAAAGAGAACCACCTCTTACCCTTCTACCACTGCGGTTGAATGGAGCACCTTTAAATGCCTAGATTTGCTTTTCCTGTCGCCATGTTGGCGTGGAATAGGCGCCCTCAGATGACAAGCAGACTAGTCTGCCTCTGGATGCTGGGGCGGGCTCCAGACTCTTTTTTACTATTTGGTTATTTTTTGTTGTTTTTTTCTCTGTTCTTTTCTCTCCTTTTTCCTTTTCCCAACAGAACAATCCACATCTTTTCAATCCAGGATTTTTTTTGCTTATCCTACTGCCTTCCACATGTCATCTCTTCACAGGAAGATCTACCTAATCTGCAATCCACACTGAACTACAACTGGTCATCCGTATTAACAGTTACCACTAGATGGCGATATCCCCTTTCCTTTAACTCTACTGTTTGTGAGTATGAACATGTTTCTAGAAATGATGATCTCTTAATCAACAAGGTCAGCTCCCAACGTTTATTCCTACAGGAAGCATCGTTTGTTCATACCCTAGTTTATGATGACCATTAAGTTTGTCTCTCTTAATGCCAAGGGTCTAAACAGCCCTTTTAAACGAAGCCTTTTATAGTCTACAGCCCAAAAACTAAGGGGAGATGTACTATGTGTACAAGAGACTCATTTTTCAGCAACGAAAGCTCCAAAGTGTTCTCATAGATTGTACCCGCATATATTTTTTGCTAATGCTGACACTAAGCATAATGGAGTTCTTATTGCAATCAAACACTCAATAGCATTTTCTTTACAGGAAGTCATCACAGACAAGAAGGGCCGCTATGTTATTTTAATATGTACCTTGAATAATGTTTTATATACCATTGTGGCAGTATATCCCCCAAATCAAGGGCAAATAACCTTTTTGAGGAACCTCCTCAAACAGGTTAAACCCATCTGTAGGGGAAACCTCCTTCTGCTAGGGGACTTTAACTCGGTGATTGACTCCCATATTGACTGCTCACCCCCCAAATTACACCATAAATCTATACTCCAATCCACTATACATAGAGAATCCCTATATGATGTCTGGAGATGCCATCATCCAGACGAAAAATACTTTACGTTTTTTTCTAACCCCCATAGATCCTATTCCAGAATAGATATAATTCTTACAGACCTATCTTCCTTGTACAAGACTAAGTCAGCCACTATTGAGACCATCACTTGGTCAGACCATGCACCCATAACAATTGAATTAGAAGAACAAATTAATGTAACCCCTACATTTCTGTGGCGCAACAACACTCACATCTTCACCAATAAATATCACGAGAGAGAGTTCAGAAGCAACTGGAGGAATTTTTTACACTCAATACCATAGAAGATACCTCAGCATCCACTATCTGGTGTACTCACAAAGCCTTCATCAGAGGCCTGTTAATACAAATTGCTGCTAGGGGAAAAAAGCATAAGTCTCAAACAATTGACCTACTGCTGAACAAAATACGCTTCCTAGAAACACAAAATAAGAAAGACAAGTCCCAAAATATGATAGATGATCTTAAAGAATGTAGATTGAACCTTAAATATGCGTTAGTAGCCAACTATGAAAGACATATGAAATACCTAAAAGCCTCATTTTATTCTTCCGGTAATAAAGCGGGAAAACTCTTGGCCCAACAACTTAAAGTCCGACAAGCCAGAACGAGAATCGCTCATCTAATTGAACCCAAAAATGGCACCAAAGTATCACATCCGAAAGATATAGCGAACATATTCAAAGAGTACTATAGTGGTCTCTATAATCTTAACTCAGATTCCAACACCCCCCAACCATCCATGGAAAACATATCCAAATTTCTAAATTCGGTCAACATTCCATCAATAGATCCCCAGATGTTGGAGCGACTTACTGCTCCAGTTACAGACGCAGAAGTTGAACTAGTCCTTAACTCCCTTGCTCTTAACAAATCACCTGGACCTGATGGTCTCTCAGCGGAATACTATAGAACCTTCTCAACCGTATTAATCCCACATCTAGTCAGAGTTTTTAATGACGCTATCTCTTCAGGAACAATAACATCAGAAATGCTTAAAGCTATAATAGTCACCCTACCAAAACCAGGAAAGGAACCCAGCTTACCTCAAAACTTTAGGCCAATATCCCTCCTTAATACGGACCTTAAAGTATACGCCAAGATTATTGCCAATAGAATAGCGGAAGTAACACCATCCTTAATAGCCCCTGATCAAGTAGGATTTGTAAAAGGTCGCCAAGCTCCTGATGGCACCCGCAGAATACTTAATCTTCTCCGTATAGCCTAGAGCCGTAAGTTGCCCACTGCCTTCATAGCTTTAGATGCCGAGAAGGCATTCGATAGGGTACACTGGGGGTATTTACAGGCTACCCTAACAAAATTTGGTTTCACTGGCCCCATTTTATCTGCTATCCTAGCACTTTATAATAACCAATCAGCTCAAGTATTTACCTCCTCTGTACTCTCCGATGCCTTTACTATAACTAATGGGACTAGACAGGGGTGCCCCCTTTCACCTCTAATTTTCACTCTGATTATGGAACCATTTGCGGCTGCCATCAGGAGTTCCCAAAACGTAACAGGCATCACAGTAGCTGGTAATGACTATAACATGGGATTGTTTGCGGATGATGTCATTTTGACACTCTCAGATGTGACTAAATCTCTGCCTGAAGTATGCAAGATAATTGATACCTTTAGCGCCGTATCTTACTATAAAATCAATATAGCCAAATGTCAGGTTCTCACAACCAATCTTAACTATAAAATTAAAGTAAAAATGAAATCTCTGTTCCCTTGTAATTGGGACAGCGACAAGATCCAATATCTGGGGATTTATCTCACTGCCAAATCAGACCACCTCTATGACATTAACTATAAAAAGCTACTTCATACGGTCCAGACCGAACTTACTCAACTAGCAAAATTTGAAATCTCTTGGATGGGCAGGATAGCTACATTCAAGATGATGGTGCTACCAAAAATCCTCTATATCTTTCGGACAGTACCCATTCCCCTCCCACAAATATTTTTCAATAAACTTGATACATCACTTAGATCCTTCATATGGAAAGGAACTAAGGCAAGAATAGCTTTCGCAACTCTCACCAAATTAAAATCAAAAGGGGGTATGGGGGTACCAGCCATTCGAGATTACTATAGAGCAACTCTCCTCGACCAACTTAGAGCATGGTGCGACCCATCTTTAGGGAAACAGTGGGTATTACTAGAACGCTCCTTAATACATAATACTAACCTACCAGCGTTACTCATCGCAGCAGCCACTAGCAAACCAATATACATACCATATCATCCGTCTATATCTGCCTCACTTAAAGCTTGGGAAGACCTATTAACTAAGAGCCGGGAGGTCACACAGGTGAAATTGATTGATATTCCACTTCAATCCTTCACATTCCTGATTCCAAACCTTTGGCTTAAACCTTGGATTGAAGCGGGCTATCATACCTTACCAAAGATTCCAAAGGAGGTTAAACTTAAGGATAGATTTACAATGATGCAAATTCAGCACTTCCTCCACACCTACAATTCGGACACCATTAATCTGAACAAAGCAGTATGGGATTTCTATCATGTGGACTCTACCTCGAAAAAAAAGGCATATCATTCATGTACTCCTTACTACAACCCGATTCCCCAATCAAAGACACTCCAGCGATAATTAAATGGGAAGCAGAACTAAAGAGAACATACTCTCCATTAGAATGGTCTCAAGCAATTAATTGTAGTCTAAAAGCCTCGCACTGTGTGTCACACTGGGAAAATGTATATAAGATTCTGTAGAGGTGGTACTTGACACCGACGCGTTTGGCTACGATATACACGGGTAGGTCTCCGGATTGTTGGCGTGACTGCGGACAACCGGGGAACTTGCTTCATATACTTTGGTATTGCAAGTCATTAGCGAGCTTCTGGAACTCCATCTTCCAGTTTAAATAAAAATAGGATAAAAAGATGGACTTTATGGGCACGACAAGTTGATATAAAATTACTCAAGTTTTATTAAAAATTAACAAAAGAAAAGGATAACAAAACATACAAATAAAATGAATATTATATAGAACTATTCATCAACCTAGTGTTGACACACTTATACACATCACCCAATAGCCAAAATTCAATGAGGAATTAGAATTTATACTGGGTAGAATGACATCAAGGTCAATTCTTTCAGTATATTGGATACCAGTAATTGCTGGTGGCATTGATTGGTGGTGTGTCGTCAGAAATTCATTCCAAGGGTTTAGAACTAGGTTGATGAATAGTTCTATATAATATTCATTTTATTTGTATGTTTTGTTATCCTTTTCTTTTGTTAATTTTTAATAAAACTTGAGTAATTTTATATCAACTTGTCGTGCCCATAAAGTCCATCTTTTTATCCTATTTTTATTTAATCTACAATTTCGGGACGTGGCAATTTTTTATTACATTGTATCCCCAGTTCCACTCTGGGTGGATATGATTTTCATTTTTCCATCTTCCAGTTGATCTCACAGATTACAGGGATAATAACGAAACCATCGCCAGATTTAGCACTACTCGGTTTACGTATAGGGGAATTCCCCCTTGACTTTAGGACAGTGGTTCTACATATCTTAATTGCGGCTAGACTATCAATAATGTGCCAATGGAAAAAAAACACAGTCCCTTCAATTCAGGAAATCATCTCCAGAGTGACTCTACAGTGCTCTTATGAGCACTCTTTTGCCAACTCCAAAGGTAATAAAGGAAAATTTCTCAAACAATGGGAAATATGGCTTAAAGTATATAATTTGACTGATATGATTTAGAATGAAAAGGAAATGCACCATACCAGAACAGATGTGGATTGACGCATGCAACTCTTGGTTACCACATATATGGTAACCTTGCTATCCTCATTCTTTGTTTTAGATCTAGTTTTAGTTCTAGTTTAGTCTTAGGTTTTTAGTTATTGCACTCAGTATATGTTACTACAAGGTCATACAGGTATCTATTACCCGAGCCGGATTGGCTTTCTTATAGGACCGAGTGAATCTACTCATGTTTTTGTTTTGTTTGATCCTTTATTCTTATTTTTTCTATACTATGAGGTCCTCATTATGTCCCTGACTCCTTAGTCTATCCTTTTATTGAAAGATAAGAATCAAGATTCATGAATGTATATATGTACTGAAGATCCTGTAATACGACTGCTGTCCTTTTACGTCTTTTTGTCATGAATATGACCTTGTAATTGTTAATATTCAATATTCAATAAAAATCTTAAAAGATAAAAAAAAAAAAAAATTGTAATTACACGCCCCTGTTAAACAGGGGCTGAAAAATTTGGCCTTAGGCACTGGTGCTGGTGCCACGACACTGCAACCTCTCCCAGATACTCTAGTTGGAGTGCAGGAATGAGCCCTTCTGCAAAGCATTGCATCAAACATTGTAATTACATGCCCCTGTTAAACAGGGGCTGAAAAATTGGGCCTTAGCCACTGGTGGCGGCACCCAGAAACAAAAAAGTTCTTCCAAGCTATCATCAAGAATCAAATCATTGAGGAGGAGGAGGATAGTCAGTCAACATAACAGGACAGTCACTCAGCATCAGCATCAGTCTTGAAGGGATGTGACATTTGAAAATAAATTATTCTGTTATATCAGCTTTAGGTGCTTGGTAGCTGGTGGTGATCCAAGACTGGTTCATCTTTATGAAGCTCAGTCGATCAACCGAGTCGGTGGACAGGCGCACCCTGTGATCCGTGACAAAGCCTCCAGCAGCACTGAATGTGCGTTCCGAAAGAACGCTGGATGCAGGACAGGCCAGTAGCTCAATTGCATACTGTGCAAGCTCTGGCCAGTGATCCATTCTCAAGACCCAGTAAGCCAGAGGATTTTCGGTGGGAAAGGTGTCCAAGTCTGACCTTGCCCCTAGGTATTCCTGCACCATGTATATCAGACGCTGGCGATGGTTGCTGGAACCGATCATACCTTGGGGCTGCGGACTAAAAAATTGTCTGAATGCATCGGTCAGATGGCCACCTTCTCCACCGCTCCTTCTGCTACTGACCGAAGCCTCAGCAACTCGTTGTCCAGGACCAGGAGTTTGTAACCTCCCAGTCTCTGGGAACGCGTTACACAGACCTTTCTGCAAGGCCTCCTGGAGATGTCTCATCCTCTGCTCCCTCTGCGACGGCAAGATAAGGTCCGCAACCTTACCCTTGTACCGTGGATCAAGGAGAGTGGCCAGCCAGTAATGGTCCCCCTCCTTGATCCGAAGAATACAAGGATCCTTCCACAGACTTTGCAGGATCAGGGAGGCCATGCAGCGTAGGTTAGCTGAGGCATTCGGTCCGGAGTCCTCTGGGTCACTAAGGACGACATGATCCGCAGCCACCTCCTCCCAGCCACGTGCAAGTCCACCGGTTTGTTGGGAATGTAAATTATCCCTAACAGACTGCTGCTGTTGATGCTGAGTGCCATGCTCCACCTCCATGCTGACATAATCCTCCTCCTCATCCTCCTCCTCCTCCTCGTCCTCTTCCTGTGTGATGGGTGGGACAGAAGGAACACTGGGTAAAGGGGGCCTTGAGAGGCAAGGAAGTCCTCCTCTTCCTGCCTCTGTTCTGCCTCAAGTGCCCTGTCCATTATTCCACGCAGCGTATGCTCCAACAGGTGGACAAGAGATACAGTGTCACTGATGCATGCACTGTCACTGCTCACCATCCTCGTGGCCTCCTCAAA
Source organism: Rana muscosa (assembly GCA_029206835.1). Lineage (NCBI taxonomy): Eukaryota > Metazoa > Chordata > Amphibia > Anura > Ranidae > Rana > Rana muscosa. The sequence continues at coordinate 6,457,379 of CM055116.1, read as the reverse complement.
TGGTGCCAGGACAGTGCATGCATCCCTGATCATGCCCCACTGGCGTGGTGAAAAAAAACCTTGCTCCCCTGACCCTGTCCTGGTGCCGTAGTCGCACAGGTACTCATTGATGGCCCTCTGCTGCATGTGTAGCTGCTGCAGCATGGCCAACGTTGAGTTCCACCTGGTGGGCATGCCACATATAAGGCGGTTCTTGGGCAGGTTCAACTCCTTTTGCAGCTCAGCCAGCTGAGCACTGGCATTATATGATCTGTGGAAATGCACACATACTTTCCTGGCCTGCCTCAGGACATCCTGTAAGCCAGGGTACCTGCCCAAGAACCGCTGCACCACCAGGTTAAGGACGTGAGCCACACAGGGCACATGGGTCAGTTGTCCCTGTCGGATGGCGGAGAGGAGGTTGGTGCCATTGTCGCAAACTACCATTCCTGGCTTAAGCTGGCGTGGCGTCAACCACCTCTCGGCCTGCCCCTGCAGAGCAGACAGAACCTCTGCCCCAGTGTGGCTCCTGTCCCCCAAACACACCAGCACAAGCACGGCATGGCATCTTTTTGCCTGCGTACTTGCGTAGCCCCTTGAACGCCTACGGAGAACCGCTGGTTCCGAGGACAAAGCACAGGAAGGGACCATGGAGGAAGAAGAAGAGGAGGGGGTGGAGGAGAGAGGTGTGTCACAACCAGTAGTAGCATTTTGGAGGCGTGGCGGCGGAACAACCTCCAACACTACTGCACCTTGTCCTGCATCATTCCCAGCTGCCAAAAGAGTGACCCAATGGGCCGTGAAAGAAAGGTAACGTCCCTGTCCATGCCTGCTGCACCATGAGTCAGCGGTAATATGCACCTTACCGCTGACCGCCCTGTCCAGCGAGGCATGGACATTGCCTTCCACATGCCAGTAGAGAGCCGGAATCGCCTTCCGTGAGAAAAAGTGGCATTTGGTAACCTGCCACTGAGGAACCGCACATTGCACAAACTCACAGATGGGGGCCCGAGTCTATCAACTGAAAAGGCAGCGGTTGAAGTGCTAGCAATTTAGCCAAGCTAGCATTCAACCGCTGGGCATGTGGATGGTTGGGAGTGAACTTCTTTTGACGGTCCAGCAGCTGGGGCAGGGAAATTTGCTTGCTATAATTGGACGTCGGTGTAATGCTAGCAGAGTGCCCGCAAGTACTTGGCTATGACACACCTAATTCTACACCTTCATTCCTCTCAGTGCAGGTTTCAGAGAGAACTGAAAGTACAGTGGGGTTGGAGATCCCAGCTGATGAGGAGCAAGGAGAGGTCCGCTTTGTTCTTTGGTGTGGGTCTTTAAGATATGCTTGCCAACGAGCTGCATGGCAGGTCAACATATGTCTGGTCAAGCATGTGGTGCCCAAGCGGCTGATGTTTTTGCCACGCGAGATACGATTCAGACATATGTTGCAAACAGCAGCGGTGCGATCTGATGCACTTGACTCAAAAAAGGCCCACACCAAATAACTTATGGAATAATGGGCAGAGGCAGCGCCCTGCACAGGCGGAGCTCTGCGGTGTGATTCAGTCGGTGTGCTGCCCTTACGCTGGCCCCCGGAGGGCATCCTGCCTCGTTGGAGATGTGCTCCTCCTCATCCTCCTCCTCTCTCCTATCAGGCACCCACGTGGAGTCAGTGACCTCATCATCCCCTCCCTCCTCATCACTGGAGCCAATCTGGCAGTATGCTGCAGGTGCTGGAACATGACTGCCAGATTGGTGTCCTTCTTGAGCATCCCCTCTCTCTGCTCTCACGCTACTGCCTTCCTCTAGCTGGGTATCATCTTCAGACCCTTTGAAACGCTGGGAATCCTCCTGGAGCAGGTACCCAATAGACTTGTGCACAACGGAAAAATTCATTCCGTTTCGGTTCGTTTCTTTCCGGTCCTGTTGATTCGTAATCATTCGTAATTTTGCTAGACGGGATTTTTCGTGTTCGGACTTATTCGTATTTTTGCAAGCGACATTTTTCGTTGAATTTTTTGTTGCTTTATAATTCGTACTTTCTGTAGAGTACGTTGTTTTTCGTTGATTCTGGACACAACTCCTACTTTCGTAACTTTTTTTGGGTTCGTTGATTCGTAATTTTCCGTGTCTCTCTCACAACGACGCTGCCTATTATGCCTAATGTGCTTCGAATGGATTTGTACTTTTCTAAATACATAGCGGTTATTTGTAACGATTCGAAATCTCGTATTTTACTTTCGTTTTTTACATGCGGCTATAGGCTCCGCCCCTGTACACCATTTTGAGAGGGTTCAGCACGGTGAGGGAGAAGCAGAGAGCAGAGCAGAGTGAGTGTTATTGTGCTTCGAATGGATTCAAAATCTCGTATTTTACTTTCGTTTTTTCATGCGGCTATAGCCTCCGCCCCCTGTACACCATTTTGAGAGGGAGTTCAGCATGGTGAGGGAGAAGCAGAGAGCAGAGTGAGTGTTATTGTGCTTCGAATGGATTCGTACATTCGTAACTTTTTTCATAACGAATTATGCCGGAGACCTTCGGGCATTCGCTATTTTGCGGTATAATTTATTTCGGATTCGGTTTTATTCGTAATTGCTCTGTTCGGAAATTCGAATGCTTCCGAATGTCCGAAAGTTGCTAAATTCGGACGAATTTCGATTTGTTACGAAACGAATTGCACAAGCCTAGTACCCAACACTGTGCTCAAACAGTTCGGGGGACTCCTCAGGAGGACACGGTGGATCTAGGGAAGGAGTGACTGATGATGACATTGATACCAGGTAAGAGGACGCTTTGGCAGCTGCTTTGCCAGTACCCTGAGCCTGGGTGAGAGAGGATGAGGAGGGCTTGGTCATCCACTCTGCCAAGTCTTCGGCATGATGCGGCTCAACATGTCCAGCTGCCGAAAATAAGGACAAGCGTGTCCCATGGCCACGTGCTGATGACGATGCGCCGCGTTCACGACCAGCACTGTTGTCTCTAGACACAGAGCCTGCTTGCCCTCTTTTATTGGCTCGTGACTGTCTGCCTCTCCTTGTTGGCCTTCCAGACATAGTAATGGCCTGCAGGGAGATGGGAAAACCAGCAATTGGGTAGTGCATATTGTGCTGGAGGCACACAACACCCACTAACTCCAGAATATGCCTTTATTAGAGAACAGCAATGACGGGTATATACAGGTGTATACTGTGCCACTAACTCCTGCAGATGCCTGTATTATAGAACAGCAATGACGGGTATATACAGGTGTATACTGTGCCACTAACTCCTGCAGATGCCTGTATTTGAGAACAGCAATGACGGATATACAGGTGTATACTGTGCCACTAACTCCTGCAGATGCTGTATTTGAGAACAGCAATGACGGACATAGAGGTGTATACTGTGCCACTAACTCCTGCAGATGCCTGTATTTATAGTGTGGGGCGTGTACTAAACCCCCCATAGCTATAATTGGCCACAGGCATCCTGCCTGTGGCCAATTATGTCTCTCCTCGCTGCCGGCGCTGTGATTGGCCAAGCATGCGGGGTCACAGTGCATGCTTGGCCAATCACAGCGCCGGGATTACACTGCGATAGCGCAGTGTATTGTGGGCTGTTCGCGTCACTCGAATTTGGCGCGAACGGCCCAAATCATTTAATCTTCATTGAACGATGGAACAGCCGATGTTCGAGTCGAACACGAAGCTCATCCCTAATCATGGACATGGTGCATCCTCTGCAAGTGGCCGTGGGGCACGCTTGTTCTTTTTTTCTGCTGCTGGCCGTGTTATTGAGCCACAACATGCAGAAGAGTTGGTGGAGTGAATAACAAAGCCGTTCTCATCCCCCTCATCCTCTGTCACCCAGGCTCAGAGTAGTTTGCCTGTCAATGCAGCTCCCAAAGTGGCCTCTTCCATCGGCTCTTTGTCAACAGTCACTCCTTCCCTAGCCCCACCATCATGCACAGAGGAGTCCCCTCAACTTTTCGACCATAGTGTCAGGTACATACTGCTGGAGGATGTGCAGTGATTTAAAGGCCACGATGATGGTCCCCAAGTTGAGGAAGGGAGTAACGTGAGCCTAGAGAGAAGGGGTGCCCAAGAAGGACAAGAAACTTGCAGTCATGTTCCCCCAGCTGCAGCATACTGCCAAGTTTGTTCCAGTGATGAGCAGGGAGGGGATGATCAGGTCACTGACTCTACTTGGGTGCCTGATAGAAGAGAGGAGGAGGAGGAGGCACATCTCCAATGAGGTAGGATGCCCTCCAGGGTGCAGCTTAAGGGAAGCCCCCCTTTTGAATCACACCGCAGAGCTAAGCAGGTGCAGGGCGCGGCTAACTTCCCGCTTATTTTGAAAAGTTCTTTGGTGTGGGCCTTTTATGACTCATGTGCAGCAGATTGCACCATTGATGTTTGCAACCTATGTCTGAAGCGGATCAAGCGTGGCCAAAACAGCAGCCACTTGGGCACCACATGCTTGACCAGACATATGACGACCTCCCATGCAGTACGCTGGCAAGAGCACTTGAAAGTCCCACATCAAAGAACAAGGCATATTTCTCCTTGCTCCTCATCTGGGATCTCCAACCCCACTATACCTCCAGTCCTCTAAGAAACCTGCACTGAGAGGAATGTAGGTATAGCAATAGGTGTCCTAAGTACTTGCGGCCAATCTGCTAGCGGTACACCACCATCCGATTTTAGCAGGCAAATTTCCCTACCCCAGTTGCTAAATCGTAGAAAGAAATTCGGTCCCAGTCATCCACATGCTCAGTGTCTAAATGCTAGCTTTGCCAAATTGCTAGCACTGCAACTGCTGACTTTTCAGCTGGTAGACTCTGCCCCCTTTTGTGAATTTGTGGAATGTGCGGTACCTCCACAGGTTCCCAAACGCCATTTCTTTTCACAGAAGGCCATTACGGCTATCTACCGGCATGTGGAAGCCAATGTCTTGGCCTCGTTGTAAAGGGCGGTCAACAGTAAGGTGTATATTACCGCTGACTGATGGTCCAGCAGGCATGGACAGGGATGTTACTTTTCTTTCATGGCACACTGGGTAACTCTGCTGGCAGCTGGGAAGGATGCAGGACAGGTTTCAGTATTGTTGGAGCTTGTTCCGCCACCATGCCTTCAAAATGCTAGTAGTGGTGATTCTGCCACAGCTCTCTCCTCCACCCCCTCTTCTTCTTCCTCTATTGCCTCTTCCTCTGTAGATTTGTCCTCTGAACCAGTGGTGCCCCGTAGGTGTTCAAGGGACTACATAAGCACTCAGGCAAAAATATGCCATGCGGTGCTGTTGGTCGTGTTGGTCTGCTTAGGGGACAGGAGCCTCACTGGGGCACAGATTCTGTCAGCTCTGCAGGGGCAGGCTCAGAGGTGGTTGACACCACGCTAGCTTCAGCCAGGAATGGTTGTATGCGACAATGGCACCAACCTCCTCTCCGCCCTCCGACAGGGACACTTTACCCATGCTTCCTGTTTGGCTCACGTCCTGAATTTGGTGGTGCAGCAGTTCTTGAGCAGGTACCCGGGCTTACAGGATCTCCTGAGGCAGGCCAGGAAAGTCTGTGGTCATTTCCACTGGTCATATAATGCCAGTGCTCTGCTGGCTGACATTCAATAAGAATGCAACCTACCCAAGAACCGCCTCATTTGTGACATGCCCACCAGGTGAAACTCAATGTTGGAAATGCTGCAGCAGCTGCACAAGCAGCAGAGGGCCATCAATGAGTACCTGTGTGAGTATGGCACCAGGACAGGGTCAGCGGAGCTTGGCTTTTTTCGCCACGCCAGTGGCTACTGATCAAGGATGCATGCACTGTCCTGTCACCATTTGAGGAGGGCATGAGGATCGTGAGCAGTGACAGTGCATGCATCAGTGATACTGTCCCTCTTGTCTTCCTGTTGGAGCACACGCTTTGTGGAATAATGGACAGGGCACTTGAGGCAGAACAGCGGGAGAAAGAGGAGGACTTCCTTACCTCTCAAAGTTTGTGCAATGTGTTTTCAGAGCCTGGGAGGTTACAATTTCCTGGTGCTGGACAACATGTTGCTGAGGCTTCATTCAGTCACAGAAAGAACGGTGGAGAAGGTGGCCGGCTGACCGATGCCTTCAGACAATTCTTCAGTTCTCATCGCCAAGGTCTGATCGGTTCCAGCAACCATCACCAGCGTCTGCATTACATGGTGCAGGAATATCTAGGGGCAATATCAGACTTGGAGACCTTTCCAACAGAACATCCACTGGGTTACTGAGTCTTAACGAAGGACCATTGGCCAGAGCTTGCTCAATATGCAATTGAGCTACTGGCCTGTCCTGCTTCCAGCGTTCTTTCTGAATGCACATTCAGTGCTGCTGGAGGGTTTGTAACAGATCACAGAGTGCGACTGTCCACAGACTCTGTTGATAGGCTCACATTCATAAAAATTAATCAGTCTTGGGTCACCAGCTGCCAAGCACCTGATGCTGATGTAACCAATTGATTTTTCTATGGATGTGGGATCCCATGAAGACTGCCTAAGTGACTATCCTATTATGCTGAGTGACTATCCTATTCCTCAACAATCTTGATGATGCTAGCTTATAAGAATAATTTTGGTTCAGGGCACCACCACCACTGCCTAAGGCCCAATTTTTCTGCCCCTGTTTAACAGGGGCAGGTTATTACAATTTTGATCTAATATTTCACAGCAGGGCACGTTCCTGTGCTCAACAAGAGTATCTGTGAGGGGTTACAGTGTTGTGGCACCACCACCACTGCCTAAGACCCAACTTTTCTGCCCCTGTTTAACAGGGGCATGTAATTAAATTTTTTGATCTAATATTTCACAGCAGGGCCCGTTTCTGCGGTAAACAAGAGTATCTGTGAGGGGTTACAGTGTTGTGCCACCACTACCACCACCACCACCACTGCCTAAGGCCCAATTTTTCTGCCCCTGTTTAACCACTTAAGCCCCGGACCATTTGGTAGCTAAAGGACCAGAGGTGATTTCAGAATTTTGCACTGCGCTGCTTTAACTGTAAATTGTGCGGACATGCAATGTTGTACCCAAACAAAATTTGCGTCCTTTTCTTCCCACAAATAGAGCTTTCTTTTAATGGTATTTGATTGCCTCTGCGATTTTTATTTTTTGCGATATAAACGGAAAAAGACCGAAAATGTTGAAAAAAAATGATATTTTCTATTTTTTGTTATAAGAAAAATCGAATAAACCCAATTTTAGTCATACATTTAGGCCCAAATGTATTTAGCCACATGTCTTTAGTAAAAAAAAGTCAATAAGCGTATATTTATTGGTTTGCGCAAAAGTTATAGCGTCTAGAAACTAGGGTACATTTTCTGGAATTTACACAGCTTTTAGTTTATGACTGCCTATCTCATTTCTTGAGGTGCTAAAATGGCAGGGCAGTACAAACCCCCCCCAAATGACCCCATTTTGTACGGGTCATACCTCCCCTGAGTACGGGGATACCACATGTGTGGGACTTTTTGGGAGCCTAGCTGCATACGGGCCCCCGGAAACCAAGCACCGCCTTCAGGATTTCTAAGGGCGCAAATTTTTGATTTCACTCCTCACTACTTATCACAGTTTTGAAGGCCATAAAATGCCAAAATAGCATAAAACCCCCCAAATGACCCCATTTTAGAAAGTAGACACCCCAAGGAAATTGCTGAGAGGCCTGTTGAGCCCATTGAATATATTTTTTTTTGTCTCAAGTGATTGAATAATGACAAAAAATAAAAAATAATTACAAAAAGTTGTCACTAAATGATATATTGCTCACACATGCCATGGTTATATGTGGAATTACACCCCAAAATACATTTTGCTGCTTCTCCTGAGTATGGGGATACCACATGTGTGGGACTTTTTAGGAGCCTAGCCGCGTACGGGACCCCGAAAACCAAGCACCGCCTTCAGGATTTCTAGGCACAAATTTTTGATTTCACTCCTCACTACCTATCACAGTTTCGAAGGCCATAAAATGCCAAAATAGCACAAAACCCCCCCAAATGACCCCATTTTGGGAAGTAGACACCCCAAGCTATTTGCTGAGAGGCATGGTGAGTATTTTACAGCTCTCATTTGTTTTTGAAAATGAAGAAAGAAAATATATATTTTTTTTTTTCAATTTTCAAAACTTTGTGACAAAAAGCGAGATCTGCAAAATACTCACCATACCTCTCAGCAAATAGCTTGGGGTGTCTACTTTCCAAAATAGGGTCATTTGTTTTGTTTTTTTGTGCCATCTGGGCATTCCATGGCCTCCGAAACTGTGATAGGCAGTGAGAAGTGAAATCAAAAATTTACACCCTTAGAAAGCCTGAAGGCGGTGCTTGGTTTTGGGGTCCCGTACGCGGCTAGGCTCCCAAAAAGTCTCACACATGTGGTATCCCCGTACTCAGGAGAAGCAACAGAATGTATTTTGGGGTGTAATTCCACATATGCTCATGGCATGTTTGAGCAATATATCATTAAGTGACAACTTTGTGCAAAAAAAAAAAAAAAATGTATTTTTTCCGCAACTTGTGTCAACATATAAAATATTCCATGGACTCGACATGCCTCTCAGTATATAGCTTGGGGTGTCTACTTTCCAAAATGGGGTCATTTGGGGGGGTTTTGAACTGTTCTGGCATTTTATACACAACATTAGGAAGCTTACATCCACTCTTCTAACCACTTGAAGACAAAGTCCTTTTTGACACTTTTTGTTAACATGAAAACATTTTTTTTTTTGCAAGAAAATTATGTTGAACCCCCAAACATTATATATATTTTTAAAGCAAAGGCCCTACAGATTAAAATGGTGGGTGTTGCATTTTTTTTTCTACACAGTATTTGCACAGCGATTTTTCAAACGCATTTTTTTGGGAAAAAATACACTTTTTTTTATTTTAATGCACTAAAACACACTATATTGCCCAAATGTTTGATGAAATAAAAAAGATGATCTTAGGCCGAGTACATAGATACCAAACACGACATGCTTTAAAATTTCGCACAAACGCGCATTGGCGACAAACTACATACATTTTTAAAAGCCTTTAAAAGCCTTTACAGGTTACGCCGTTAGATTTACAGAGGAGGTCTACGCTAAAATTACTTCCCTCGATCTGACCTTCGCGGTTATACCTCACATGCATGGTGCAATTGCTGTTTACATATGACGCCAGACCGACGCTTGTGTTCGCCATTGGGCAAGAGCAGGGCAGGACAGGGGTGCTTTTTTTTATTTTTTTTATTTTGCTTTTGTATTTTATTTTTAAACTGTTGCTTCCATATTTTTTTTTTTATAATTTTTTTTGTTATCTTAGGGAAAGTAAATATCCCCTATGATAGCAATAGGTAGTGACAGGTACTCTTTTTTTGAAAAAACTGGGGTATATTGGACCCTAGATCTTTCCCCTGGCCTTTAAAGCATCTGACCACACCAAGATCGGTGTGATAAAATGCTTTCCCAATTTCCCAATGGCGCTTTTTATATCCGGGGGGGGACATTCCCTCCCACTGCTTGTAAAAGCAGTCCAGAGGCTAATTAGCCACTAGGATTGCTTTTACATGAAAGCCGGCCGCTGGCTGAAAAGAATGATACCAAGATGATACCTAAACCCGCAGGCATCATTCTGGTATAAACATTCAAGGTCCAGCAACATACCAGTACGTTGCTGGTCCTTGTTGGACATGTATTGTTATCTTTTTTTTCATGCAGCCTGTTGGCTGAACGAAAAAAAAAGATTGATCGGTGGGTATGCCCACCATTAGAATATCGCCCTTCATCCACCCACTTCTAATGATGGGCATACATGCACCACTTATATATGCCGAAGCATGGGGGCATCTTCCCGCAAAAGTTATGCCGCGTACACACGGTCGGACTTTTCCACGGGCAAGCCTCCGTCGGAATTTCGACCGCATGTACACGGCATTAGGAGCAAAATCGCTCCTCCGCTCCTCTGCCCCTGCTGCCCCAATGCTTCGGCATATATGCTTTTTTTTTTTAACTGTGGTGGTGAAATCACCTCCTACAGCACTGGAGTCGCAGGGATCAGGCCTGTCTCTGTGAATGCTGCAGTTATGTGTGTTGTGTTTTGTAAGTGACAGTGATCGATCGATACTGCACTTGGGCGGCCTGGGCTGGACGGAGGGGCAAAACGCAGGTGCTAGCAGGAATCTGGGCTGATCCCGCTAACACTGCGTTTTTGGGAACCCTAAACTGTTGGGGACGCTAGTATAGATCTGATTAGATCAGATATTGATCTGTTCAGATACTATACCACTAAGGGAGGTGTATGCTTCACGCGTGGGTGTTAGCGCTACTGGCACTAACCTGACGCTGCCTGGGGTGTGACGCAGACCCTCTCTGACGCTAAAACCTAATTGATATCACCCGCCGGGTGATCAGGGGGTTAAACCTTTATTGGGTTATATACGGCGGGTGCCCTGACACTATAAAAACTACAAACTAACTAACCAGCGTCACCCGTAACACTTATATGGTGATCACTGGTGAAAGGGTTACCTGGGGGGCGATCAAGGGGTTAAACCTTTATTAGATAATATATGGGGGTACCTGACGCTCTAAAAACCTGCGGTGAACCTAAAAAAAATTACTGGCTACCGATCGGCATCACCGACACTAAGACAGCGATCAGAAAAATGATCGCTTAGCGACAGTGGTGATAGGGGGTGAAAGGGTTACCTGGGGGGCGATCAAGGGGGTTAAACCTTTATTAGATAATATATGGGGGTACCTGACGCTATAAAAACCTGCGGCAAACCTAAAAAAAAATACTGGCTACCGATCTGCATCACCGATACTAAGACAGCGATCAGAAAAACTATCGCTTAGCGACAGTGATGATAGGGGTGAAAGGGTTACCTGGGGGGCGATCAAGGGGGTTAAACCTTTATTAGGTAATATATGGGGGTACCCGACGCTATAAAAACCTGCGGCGAACCTAAAAAAAATTACTGGCTACCGATCAGCATCACCGACGCTAAGACAGCGATCAGAAAAACGATCGCTTAGCGACAGTGGTGATAGGGGGTGAAAGGGTTATCTGGGGGGCGATCAGGGGGTTAAACCTTTATTAGGGGGGGTTAGGGGGCTACACTGGACCTAAAACTAACTTTAGTGACACTTTTACAGTCACAAATGTCACTGATTACAGTGATCAGTAAATAAATGGTCACTGCAATCAGTGACACTGTGACTGGGGGCTGGGGGGTGATCTGGGGGGTGATGATCTGAGGTGTCTGGGGGGGCCTGGGGGGGCGATTTATGTGCCTATGTGTCCTGGTGTCAGTGTAGTGTTTTGTGTACTAACCTGGCATCTTCTCTTGTACGACGCTCGGTATATGTGAGCGCCGCAGGAGAGATGACATCACTTCCTCTGCCTGAGTAAACATTACACAGGCAGGGAAGCTCTCTCATTCGCCGGGAGCGATCGCGAGGGGGTGGCCGGAAACAAATGGCCGCCCCCTCATCCCAGATCGCTCCCGAACACTTAACGGCCACTCACTGTACAGAAGGGGGTCCGATCGGACAAAGGCGATCACGTAGATATACGTGATTCTGCCTGTCGGTGCCATTCTGCCGACGTATTTTTACAGACGTATTTTTACAGTGGGCGGAAGTTAAGTGGTTAACAGTGGCATGTAATTACAATTCTTGATATAAAATTTCACAGCAGGCCCTGTTCCTGCGCCCACCAAGAGTAACTGTGAGGGCTTACAGTGTTGTGGCACCACCACCACCACCAAAGGCCCAATTTTTCTGCCCCTGTTTAACAGGGGCATGTAATTACAATTCTTTTTTTGTCTCAATAGATTTTTATTGACAAATTGCAGATGGTACAAAGTCAAAAAGACATATATATATATGTACTTTCTCAAGGAACATATGTAACATCATAAGAAATAAAGAATACAGAAAAAAGTTTGTTAAGTGCCGCAGTGGTAGTTGTATGGCAAATGTAGTAGAACCAGTATTGGAATGCTCGTAGTGGAGAACCAAGGTAGTAATTGGTAGTAGAGGTCAGATACATCTATGTAGATTTTGTGAGGTTGAAGGTGGAGCCACCCCTCCCGAGCACCCCGAAAGGGAACAAACTGTGCTCGCGTGGAGAAGCTTCACCCCTCCCCCGTATGGTGACTGTAACGGCACCCCAAGAATGAAAGGGGTTAATGCCATTTAGGATATTCCCTTTCCGAGCACAAGGCAACTACTGACACTCCCCAGTCAGGCGAACAAGATCCATACTGATAAATCCCCCATAATCACAAGACACAGCTCTGTAGTTAGGTTTCCAGCAGGTCTGACACTCTTTATTGAGAAAAGCAGGCTCTTATATACACTAAAAGAATACTGTAGTCCAAATGAACAACTCCACTCACAACATCACACAATGGTTACATAACGAGCCCCCAATACACATTATTCTGACATCTCTTAGCAGACAACAGGTGAGTTCATTAGCTAATCCCTTTACAGCTTAAATGACTATGCATGACCTTTATGTTTCCCAGACTGTCTGTCTGCTAATTTACAATACACAAAATTACAGAGTTAATTATCACCATCCACAATGAGAAGCTAGCCTGAACTTAATCTACATTAAACAGGCAAACATGTGGTTGAAGTTGAACACATCAGCCCTTTTCAATTAACCTGCTAAGTTCAGGATCAACAAACAGTAAATAGTTATTTTACAGATATCCTGGGAAATATTGTGGAATAATATTACAGACCCATTTTAAAGCAATCCAAGACATATTCTCAATGTCCATTATTTTCTGGCTCATACTTTCTAAGAACTTCTGGGTTCCACGGGCCCTCCCATTACAGTGACCTCTGGACAATATCAACAATAGAAAACGTTAAAAATTATCCAAGTCAAAGGTTGAACGTTTCAACAAAACCGGGAGATCCAACCCATTCCATCCACTGTTGCCACATCTGAATAATTTTTATCTTACCACCCCTTCTTAGTGCTCGGGTAGTTTCATGTGTAAAGTGTACATGTGTAGCTCGAACTACATTGGCTATTGAAGGGGGTTCTGGGTCCTTCCACTTCCTAGAAATACTGAGACGTGCTGCTAAGAGTATGTATATTATGATATGTCTCATCGGGTTGTGGAACTTTTCTATATCCAGGGATAGTAGGGCTAGGGAGGCCTAGGTCTTGTTCCCAGCGAAGTAGTGCTGTGGAACTGGTGAAGGTGTTTTTTGGTGTAATAGATTATAGAATAGAGATATACCTTTTCGATGTACTGTATGGGATCTGAGGAAGATCCATGCTGTTTGGGGGAGTTTCCATGACCATGTTTTGCATGAGGCAAGGAAATGTTGAGTGCGGATATATAAGAACTGATTAGAATGTGGAAGATGATGTGTCTTTTGGAGCGTATAAAACAGTTTAATTTTATCATTATCTATCAGATCAGATATGTATATAATGCCCTTGCTTTTCCAGTTTGCGTAAGATGAGGATACTATTAGGTGTTGTAGGGTTTCAATGGAGATAGGTATTGTCGATTGAATGGGATAAGATGCTGAGAGTTTTGTGAATCGATGCCAGACTTTGATAGTCGCCTCTATGGTCGGTGAGAAGCGGGTATGGGATTTCGTTCCCAATGAGGTGGCAAAAAGCCAAGAGAATACCAGTAGCACCTGGTACCATAGAGGTCTCTATTTTTCCCCACAACGTGGTTGGGGGGGAGAGCAGAAACCTCTCTTTTGATTGAGTGAGGATAGATGCCATGTAATAGTCCTGAAAGTCAACATATCCCGTTCCCCCTGCTAAACGGTGTTTAATTACCTGAGAATGACCGCATTTGACTTTCTTACCTTGCCAAATAAATTTGGATAGAGTCGTTTGTAGTGATTTGAAGTAACTAAGGGGTAGAGGGATGGGTATGGTTCTACATAGGTATAGTATTTGGGAGAGATGGAACATTTTGAACGCTGCTAGGCGACCCATCCATGATAACTCAAAGGACGCCAGCCTGGTGAGGTCAGTTTGTAGTTTGGTTCGGATCGGCAAGTAATTAGTTGAGAACAGTGCTTTGGTTGATTTAGTTAGCTGGATGCCCAGGTACGTTATGCTATTTTCTGCCCATGTATATGGGAATTGTATTTTGAGTCGCTCGCTAGTGGGCACGTCCAGGCCCAGGTCGAGTACATACGATTTAGTCTCATTGACTTTGTAGTAAGAAACTTCACTGAACCAGGCTAGCATTCTTTGGACCTCAGGAAGAGAACGGTCAGGGTCAGTGATCATGAGGATCACATCATCTGCGAACAAACTGATTTTATGTTCCAAGCCAGCAAGGGATATACCAGAGATTTTGTTGTTAGTTCTTATTTTTTCTGCTAGGGGTTCCATGACAAGATTGAAAATTATGGGTGGACAACCTTGTCTAGTGCCATTAGAGATCTAGAAGGGTGAGGAAAGGGTATCTGCTGAAAAGATTCAGGCTGAAGGATTGGAGTACAAGGCCATTATGGCATTGTGTATTCTTCCCGTGAGACCAAACTTATTTAGGACTGCTGATATGTATCCCCAATGAACCCTATAAAATGCCTTTTCGGCATCTAGGGAAAGTAGGAGTGCAAGGAAAGTTGTGGATTCTATGTGATGTATAATATTAATAATTCTCCTAGTGGCGTCCGAAGCTTGGCGGCCTTTAGTGAATCCTGATTGGTCTACTGATATAAGGGAAGGGAGTATGTCTTCTAATCTATTGGCTATAAGTTTTGCATATATTTTCAGATGGAGGTTAAGTAACGAGATTGGCAGGAAGTTTTTTGGGGATGTGGGTTCTTTGCCTGGTTTAGGCAAGGTCACCACCATGGCATTAAACATCTCAGTAGGGAAAGAGGCGGACTTGGAAGCTAGGTTAAATGTTTGGCACATTGTAGGGGCCAAGATATGTTTGAATTGCTTGTAGTATTCCCCAGTGAAGCCGTCAGGACCAGGGGATTTGGAGTTGGGTAGTTTGTCTATCACCAATAGTATTTCATTAATCCTGAAGGGAGCATTCAATTCTGAGAGTTGTTGGTGGGTTACAGACGGGAGAGTCAAACCATCTAGGAATGTTTGGATCACAGCAGGGGAGGGTTGAATTGTGGATGAGTAAGTCTTGAGGTTGTATAGATCCTCATAGTACGCACTAAAGGCGTTCGCTATTGCTTGTGGTTTAAGTAGTTTTTCGTTTGTGTGAGGGTGATGTAGGTATGGGTTTTTCGTTTTGGATCTATGGCCTTTGATTCGTAGGGACATTGCCTTGCCTGCTTTTTTCCCTGTAGTGTATGAAGTGGCTTTGAGTGTTCTATAAGCCTTTGAATATTTTTCAAGGAGAAGGGCCCCTAATTTGTGACGTAGAGTAAATATTTTAGATTGTAGGGACGGGGAGGGAATGGTTTTATTTTGGGATTCAGTGGAGGCTATATCAGCCGTGAGTTCCTCTAGTCGTTGGGTTCTTTTCTTTTTAGCTCTAGCCCCCATTTGAAGGAATACCCCTCGTATGACTGCCTTGTGGGCGTTCCACACCACCAGCGGGTCAGATACAGATGCCTGATTGAGTGAAAAGTATAGTTCCAAGTGTTGCTTAATAGGCGTGGAATAACACGGTGTGTCGAGGAGATAGTTATTGACCCTCCATATGAAGGAGGTGGGGTGATGAGAGTCATCAGAGATGGTAAGGCTAATAGGGGCATGATCTGACCAGGTGGTGGTGTGTATAGTAGAGTTCGATATGTTTGCAATAAGTACCTATCTGCTAGAAATCAATCAATATGTGAGTAGGGGTTGTGACGCGTCGAGAGGAATGTGAAATCTCTCTCACTCGCATGACAGCACCTCCACACATCATACAAGTCATTGGAAACGATAAATGCATCTAAAGGAGGGGCACATCTCTTAGTTCCTGCGGTGGAGTACATTGTATTATTTGGGACCATATTAAAGTCTCCTCAAACTAGCAAGTGGCCTTGTTGGATTTTACGGACTGCCCGTAATGTCTTCTTAAGAAAAGTCATTTGGCCATGGTTCGGGGCGTAGATGGAAACCAGGGTGTAAGGTATATTGTTAATTGTACAGATCAGGAAAATATACCGCCCTTCCGGGTCAGTGATACAGTTCTGTAGGTTGAAGAGAACAGTGTTCCTGATAGCAATCAATACTCCACGTTGTTTTTTTAGGAAAGGAGGTCTGGAATACGTGAGGAAATTGTCTGTGTTGGCAATTAGGAGAAGCGTTCAGAGCAAAGTGTGTCTCCTGGATGCAAAGCACGTCACAGTTATGGGTAATTGCTGATTTCCATAGTGAGGCACGTTTCGCAGGGTGATTTAGCCCTTTTGCGTTGAGAGAGAGTATGGTGACCCTCATGGTAATTGGCAGTGTGATGTGGGAGTGGTGCAAGTACTCACAGTTGTGGACGGACGATGAATCAGAGTTCAAGAATCCGGTTGATGTGGATGAGAAGGCTGCAGTTGGTGCTTTGACAAATCAGTCAGAGTCAGTTCCTGGTTCTACAGAGGTACAAAACAAGTTAGAATGGATGCTCAACAATTTTCTGTGCGAGCGAACTGTATTTGCCTAGAGCATGTGAAGGTACAAGTATTGTAGAAATATGCAACCTGAATATTAAAACAAGAATAACAAAAGAAAAACAAAATGCACACAGGTATGTCAGCAGGAAACAGCTCGGGTGAGCAGCTGACTAGGATTGGGGGAAAGTTCAGCAAGCAGGTGGTTAAGCTCATGACCAGACCAGACTAAAACGGTCGCTTATAGTAGTAATGTGGGCTAGTTGATCAGCGTTGGTTGCCCTTGTGTTTCCAAAGGTAAACAGATTTGGTGTACCATTAGGATCCTGATGGTTGTGAGAGGATTCTGGCAGAATTCCCCACGCCTGTAGTAGTTTCATTCCCCCTTCCAGAGTAGAGATGGTGTGAGGTATACCATTGTAGGTGGCCAAGATGGTCGCTGGGTGGCGCCATTTGTATACAACTTTGTGGTTATTCATGGATTTAGTAATAGTTTTTAGCTGCCTCCGCATCTGGAGAGTATATTGAGATAGGTCAGCATATAGTTGAATATCAGAGTATGGCGCTGGGAGTGGTGACATTTCTCCAGCTTTTATGAGTATCTGTTCTTTCACCTGGAAAAAGTGCACCCACAGACGCACATCTCGGGGAACATCCACCTCTAGGTGGCGGGGTTTAGGTATCCTGTGAATGCGATCAATAGTGAGCTCAATTGGGGAGAGCTCTGGAAGCATGCTAGAAAACATT
Source organism: Rana muscosa (assembly GCA_029206835.1). NCBI lineage: Eukaryota > Metazoa > Chordata > Amphibia > Anura > Ranidae > Rana > Rana muscosa. Next base: position 6,440,120 of record CM055116.1, on the reverse strand, counting down.
GTGGAAGCAAAATTGTGCAGCTCTTTGGGTTGGACGGACTCAGGGATCCTGCATATTTTAATATTATTGCGTCTGGATCGGTCCTCAAGGTCCACGAGCTTCGCTTTGATCCAGAGAGAGTCATCCTTCTGAACATTACATGCATCCACTAGCTCATTAACTGTTTCAGTACAATCCTCTATTTTGTTTTCTATAAACTGCACCCTATTGTCCATGTGTTTAATTTCTAGTGAAAACCTATTAATCAATGACGATAGGTTAGTCATGAGAGAGGATTGCAATGATAGAAGCATGTCCTTCATAGTGGTGTCTAGCACCGGTTTCCCTGATGTTGGGAATTGAGCTATGTAGGATTGCAGTGAGGATGTAGCAGTCATTATGTAGGCCTGTACTCACTGTGTCTGAGGCCTGGTCATAAAGATCCATCCGCATCCTCGATTTTGCCGGGCTTTGAGATACCGGAGTCCCAGGTGAGGCATCCGGAAGGAAGGAGGGTGACAATCCATCATGTATGTCCCGTGGATGGGCTCTCGGGGGGTCTGAATACGCTAGTGAGTGTCTCGCTGAGGCTCCAGCGGCGCCATCTTGGTTTCAGCGGCGGGGCTGGAAGGAGAAGGTCTCCAGGCGTTTCGGGCCTCTTTCCTGGATTCTTTTGCGGGACATCGTGGTGGCGGGTCACTGGAGGTACGATCGTGGCACTGTGGGGCTGAATGCTGTGGTGATTTCGCCCGGGAGCCGCAGATAGTCCGGTCTGGACGGAGGAGCTCACTGATTAAGCGGCCATCTTCGTGCGCGCACAAGCCACGCCCTGTAATTACAATTCTTGATATAATATTTCACAGCAGGGCCCATTCCAGCGCCCACCAAGAGTAACTGTGAGGGCTTACAGTGTTCTGGTACCACCAACACCTAAGGCCAAATTTTCTGCAAAGTATATAGGGCAGGCCGTATAGTATATAAAGGCGGTCCCCTACTTTCAAACATCAGACTTAAAACGACTCCTACTTACAAACAGAGGGAGACAACAGGAAGTGAGAGGAAATCTACCCCTAGGAAGGGAAATTCTCTCCTGTAAGAGTCAATATGGGAAAAAGGTGTCTCCACTGATGTTTTATCACCAATCCTTGTTTCCCTACTAACCCAAATCTTTCAAAATCAAATTGTCATTGGGACAGAAAGCGAGGTGAAATTTTCTGAACAGGGGCACAGACAGCAAACAAATGTTACAGGGGTGATAACCCTTCCCTATGCTATCCAAAAAGCTTAACAATAGATTTTTTGGCTGGAGCTACACTTAAAAAATGTATCTGTTCCAAATTACAAACAGATTCAACTTAAGAACAAACCTACAGAGGCGCATGCGCGGAAGCTCCTAAGATGGCTGCGACCCTCTAGAGCTTCGTGCCACCACGGCCCTGCTAACGCCCGCTACAGCCTCCAGAACGACCACCGGCCAGCCACACCGGGACGCCTAAGCAGGGGAACACCCTGGGAACCCACGGATGTCAGTGGCTCTGGCCAGGAGAAGCCTCAATGGCCAGATGAACACCGCTCCAGGTATGCTAAAATGGCGGCCTCCACGAGGGAGAAGCTTTTCAGAGGCAGCTGATGAGTCCATAGCGGACCAGGACGCGGCTCCCCTGTATTCTCCAGGTACAGCAAGCTCCCCACTGACCATGGCGTCCTCTCCCACATCCACTGAATCCCTGCTGGGGAGATCGTTACCAGGGATCCCCACAACCTTTATGCAGGATCCTTTTTCAGGCCTGGTCACCTGTGAGGGGGAAGCCTGTGACAACGCTCCAGCCCCCACTGACTTCCCATCTATGATAGCTGCCTTCTCACAGATGCTGTCTGAATCTGTGAAAGATGTCCAGCAGGCAGTCAGGGTCCTTATCACAGGCCTCCTCCTGGACATTGATGACCACTGCCTGGAACTGGACAGAGCTCCTAGGGCGCTACAGCCCCCCGCTCCAACGGACTTCCCAGGGACATTATAGTCAAACCTTATTTTTATTCGGTGAAGGAGGAGGTGATGAGGAAATCAAGAGGTTCTTCGGCTCTCACTATACTGGGTCATGCGGTCCAGATATTTGCTGACCTCTCACCCTACACCATGCAAAAAAGAAGATTGCTTAAACCACTACTCCAAGTTCTACAACAGAAGGAGATAGCGTACAGATGGTCGTTCTCTCTCCGCCTGAATTTTTCCTATCGCAATAAAGGATATGGCTTCTCATCCTTTGTGGAGGGCAAACACCTACTTCTTCACCTTTGCCTACTCTCCCAGGAACATCTTCCCTCTCCACCCAACAAGGGATCCTCCTCGTCATCAAAACGACCACCTCCTGTTAGCCCCCTGCAGCCCAAATGGTTGATGCAACACTCCAACAGGTCTAAGGATGCACTTCCGACATGACTGTACTGTCCACTTCCCTAACCCAGGGCCCTGGCTTAGGACTTTCCCTTCTCACTTGATCTGGGCTATACCCCATACCCCTTGGAGATCCTCTCTTCCCTGGTGCATACCTCCCCAGAGTCTTAGTCGTCTCTCCTCCATTATTTATGGTGACAGAATGACAAGACGGATGACTCTTCTTCTGGGAGTAGGTCAGGGCAGCGGGGCCAAGTCAAGTAGCCCAGGAGTGAGAATTGAATTGTTCCTAGTTTCAGAGTTACTTCTTTAATCAATTAATGTTATGTCTGTTTCTCCCATATTATATGCCGTTCTCTCCCAAAATGTATGCAGAGTTTTGTAGTGTTCCCATCAAGATGTCGCTTGCCTCTGGGCCCACATATTCTATTCAGCCCCTTCTGCACATCGGGCACTCTCAAGCTTGACCACATGGTCGGGAGGGGAGGGCCTGAAGGGGGGCTTTGAGGCAATTTATTTTCCCTACTCGGGACCGGTCTCTCCCGGGGTCCCCCGTTAACTATGTGGGATGCTCGGGGGAAGCGGTACGGGGTGGAGAGTCCCGGTGTGGGATTTTTAATCACATATTACCCATTTCAAGGTTGTTCTGTTCATTTTCTAATGTTACTGTTTATTACTAGCAGAAGGACTTTGGTGGGTCAGGTGCGCCTCCACTAATTTAAAAGGCATATAGTTTGCCTCTCGGGGACGAATAGGAGACTTTGACTCAGAGTACTACTGATCTTTCAGGTTATGGGGAGGGTGCTGACAGGTCCGTACCCACCCCGAGGGGGGGCCTGGGGGCCCCATGTTACCGTGCTTTCTCAGCCGATACCAATTGTCGCAATTCTTCCGCTTAATCATTTTTCTTTTTCCCCTCTTTACTTCCTTTCCTTCTTCCTTTTCTACTTTCTTTGTTCTTCCCTCCAGGTGCACCCTCATCCTCTGGAATGGTCATTCCTTTTGGTATCATCGATGAGAGAAGGTAGGATCTAAACCGGGCTTGAGATACTCTCCCCTCTTATCCATGGCTGACATACAACCCCCATCCACCACTTTCAAAATTATCACTCACAACACGCAGGGTCTCAATTCCCCGATCAAACACAGGAAAATATTTCAAATGTATCATGACATGAAGGCTGACATCCTCTTCTTACAAGAGACACACTTCCCTGCCACCTATAGACCCTCCTTTTTACACCAGTACTACCCACGATTCTTTCTGGCCTCCGCAGATAACAAGACTAAGGGCGTAGCCATTTTCTTCTCCAAACACATCAAATTATCCCAGACAGAGGTAGTCTCAGATCCCCTAGGTCGATAAATCCTAGGTTTGGACACCATCGGTGGGGAAACCTATACCTTCATATCGTACTACACCCCCAACAAGGGCCAACAACAATTGTTTGACTCACTGCTACACACTCTTCAAGGACATTTCAAGGGCATGGTCTTCATGGGAGGGGACTCCAATGTGGCGTTCGATTTCTCCATAGACAAAACGTCAGGTGGGAAATCCAGACCCAAACGCCACTCGAAACAGAGCGCAAGAATAGCCCACCTACTGCATGAGGCAGGTTTGGTGGACGTATGGAGAGAGAGCTCAACCCACGCCCGAAAGATTATACCCACTTCTCGGCTCCCCACAACTCCTCTGGATAGACCACATTTTCACGCAATCCAAATCGGTCCCGTTGACCCTTTCATCCAAAATTAAGGATACCCCCCTCTCAGACCATTCTATTGTAACTATAGTCGCTAGTTGGTCCTCGGGCTACTCAGGCCCTTCCAGGTGGCACCTTAACGAGGCCCTTCTAAATGACCCGATTCAGTGTACACTGATAGAACAGTCCATAAGAGAGTACTTTACCGAAAACGACAACAATGAAGTGTCCCCTGCCACTTTGTGGGCTGCCGAGGGAAGCTCATCCAGCTTTCCTCTAAAATCAAGAAGGAATATCGGGCAGACCTGCAGAAACGAACCATGGAATACCAATCTCTAGCTAAGACTCACAAGCGCAACCCCACGCCAGCGAATTTAGCACAGCTTGATACGGCCCGAGCTCAACTCAACCTATCACTCACGGCAGCAGCTGAAAAGCACCTCAGATGGTCTGGGGCAAATATTTACTCCCAACAGGACAAAATTGGATCCAGACTTGCTACTAAACTGACTCCCAAAAATCGCACGCTACCCTTTCCAAAGATTAGATCCCCAACCGGAGACCTGACCCAAAACCCTACCAAAATTATGGACTCTTTCTTGAAGTTCTACTCTAAACTATATAAACCTGACCCTCCGCCCTCTCCTGCAAACAAGAGTAACTTCCTCTGTTCCCTCCCTGTCCCATCAATAGCCCGAGGCCACAGGGAACTCCTAGAAGACCCGTTTACCTCTGAGGAGTTTTTAGGCATCTACAAATCCCTCAAACTGGGCTCCTCTCCTGGGCCAGACGGTTTCTCCAAGGGATATTACAAAAAATTGGGCCCATGTCTAGCACCTTACCTGACGCGGTTCCTCAACTCTCTCAGGGATGGAGCCCCCTTAGACAGGGACCTTAGCTCTGCTTATATCCCTGTCATCCCCAAACCAGGCAAAGATGCAAGCGATGTCGGTAACTATCGCTCGATCTCGCTCATCAATAACGATTTGAAGATATTGGCTAGGGATGAGCCGAACACCCCCTGGTTCGGTTCGCACCAGAACCTGCAAACGGACCGAAAGTTCGCGCAAACATTAGAACCCTATTAAATACAATGGACGCGAACGTTCAAAATCTAAAGTGCTAATTATAACGGCTAATATGCATGTTATTGTCCTAAAATTGGTTTGGGGACCCGGGTTCTGCCCCAGGGGACATGTATCAATGCAAAAAGCAGTTTTAAAAACGGACGTTTTTTATGGAGCAGTCATTTTAATGATGCATAAAGTGAAAAAAAAAGTGAAACATTCCTTTAAATATCGTACCTGGGGGTGTCTAAAGTATGCCTGTGAAGTGGCACGTGTTTCCCGTGTTTAGAACTGTCCCTGCACAAAATGACATTCGTAAAGGAAAAAAAGCCATTTAAAACTACTTGCGGCTTTATTGTCATGTCTCGTCCTGGCAATATGGATGAAAATCTTTGAGAAAAATGGCATGGCTACCCCATCACCCCCCCTCCCTTACCCCAGCCCATTACCAGCCCCTTGTATGGATATTAAGGGGAACCCCTGCACCCAAATTAAAAGAAGGCCCTATATACTCTGAACAGCAGTATACAGGCGGTGCAAACAAGACAGGGACTGTAGGTTTGCTCTTAAGTAGAATCTGTTTGTAATTTGGAACAGGTAAATTTTTAAGTGTAGCTGCAGCCAAGAACTCTATTTTCAAGATTTTTGGAGAACATAGGGAAGGGTTATCACCCCTGTAACATTTGTTTTGCTGTCTGTGCACCTGTTCAGAACATTTCACCTCACTTTCCGTCCCAATGACAAATGTTTTTGGAAAAGTAGTGTTTTTATTGAAACAAGGATTGGTGATAAAGCATCAGTAGAGAGGAGACACCTTTTTCCCATATTAACTCTTACAGGAGAGAATTTCCCTTCCTAGGGGTAGATTTCCTCTCACTTCCTGTTGTCTCCTTCCGTTTGCAAGTAGGAGTCGTTTGTAAGTTGGATGTTTGAAAGTAGGGGCCTGCCATATATACTCTGCAGAAATTTGCCCCTTAGATGTTGGTGTTGCCACAACACTGTAAGCCCTCACAGTTACTCTTGGTGGGCGCTGGAACACCCTGCTGTGAACTATTATATCAGGAATTGTAATTACGAGCCATTGTTGAACAGTGGTAGGAAAAATTGGGCCTTTGGTGGTGGTGCTGGTGCCACAACACTGTAAGCCCTCACAGTTACTCTTGGTGGGCGCATGAATGGGCCCTGCTGTTAATTATTAGATCAAGAATTGTAATTGCATGTCCCTGTTGAACAGGGGCTGAAAAATTGGGCCTTTGGTGGTGACGGTGGTGGCAGTGGTGCTGGTGCCACAAAACTGTAAGTCCTCACAGTTACTCTTGGTGGGCGCAGGAATGGGCCCATCTGTGAAATATTAGATCAAGAATTGTTATTACATGCCCCTGTTGAACAGAGGCAGAAAAATTGGGCCTTAGGCACTGGTGCTGGTACCACAACACTTCAACCCATCACAAATACTGTATTTGGAGCGCAGCAATGAGCCCTGTTGCAAAGTATTGCATCAAAAAATGTAATTTACGCCCCTGTTAAACAGGGGCTGAAAAATTGTGCCTTAGCCACTGGTGCCACAATACTTCAACCTATCACAGATACTGTATATGGAGCGCAGCAATGAGCCCTGTTGCAAAGTATTGCATCAAAAATTGTAATTACACGCCCCTGTTAAACAGGGGCTGAAAAATTTGGCCTTAGCCACTGGTGCCACAACACTTCAACCCATCACAGATACTGTATTTGGAGTGCAGCAATGAGCCCTGTTGCAAAGCATTGCATCAAAAATTGTAATTATACGCCCCTGTTAAACAGGGGCTGAAAAATTGGGCCTTAGTCACTGGTGCCACAACACTTCAACCCATCACAGATACTGTATATGGAGCACAGCAATGAGCCCTGTTGCAAAGTATTGCATCAAACTTTTTAATTATACGCCCCTGTTAAACAGGGGCTGAAAAATTGGGCCTTAGCCACTGGTGGCGGCACCCAGAACCACAAATGTTCTTCCAAGCTATCGGCAGGATCATTGAGGAGGAAGAGGATAGTCAGTCAACATAACAGGACAGTCACTCAGCATCAGCATAGGCAGTCTTGAAGGGATGTGACATTTTAAAAAAAATATTTGGTTACATCAGCTTCAGGTGCTTGGTAGCTTGCGTTGATCCAAGACTGGTTCATCTTTATGAAGGTCAGTCGATCAACCGAGTCGGTGGACAGGCGCACCCTGTGATCGGTTACAAAGCCACCAGCAGCACTGAATGTGCGTTCCGAAAGAACGCTGGATGCAGGACAGGCCAGTAGCTCAATTGCATACTGTGCAAGCTCTGGCCAGTGATCCATCCTCAAGACCCAGTAAGCCCGAGGATTTTCGGTGGGAAAGGTGTCCAAGTCTGACCTTGCCCCTAGGTATTCCTGGACCATGTAAATCAGACGCTGGCAATGGTTGCTGGAACCGATCATACCTTGGGGCTGCGTACTAAAAAATTGTCTGAACGCATCGGTCAGACGGCCACCTTCCCCACCGCTCCTTCTGCTACTGACCGAAGCCTCAGCAACTCTTTGTCCAGGACCAGGAGTTGTAACCTCCCAGTCTCTGGGAACACATTGCACAGACCTTTCTGCAAGGCCTCCCGGAAATGTCTCATCCTCTGCTCCCTCTGCGACGGCAAGATAAGTTCCGCATCCTTACCCTTGTACCGTGGATCAAGGAGAGTGGCCAGCCAGTAATGGTCCCTCTCCTTGATCTGAAGAATACGAGGATCCTTCCGCAGGCTTTGCAGAATCAGGGAGGCCATGCAGCATAGGTTAGCTGAGGCATTCGGTCCGGAGTCCTCTGGGTCACTAAGGATGACATGATCCGCAGCCACCTCCTCCCAGCCACGTACAAGTCCAAGGGTTTCTGGGACTGTAAATCATCCCTAAAATACTGCTGCTGTTGATGCTGAGTGCCAGGTTCTACCTCCATGCTGACACAATCCTCCTACTCCTCCTCCTCCTCCTCTTCCTGTGTGATGGGTGGGACAGAAGGAACACTGTCTGGGTAAAGGGGGCCTTGAGTGGCAAGGAAGTCCTCCTCTTCCTGCCTCTGTTCTGCCTCAAGTGCCCTGTCCATTATTCCACGCAGCATATGCTCCAACAGGTGGACAAGAGGTATGGTGTCACTGATGCATGCACTGTCACTGCTCACAATCCTCGTGGCCTCCTCAAATGGTGCCAGGACAGTGCATGCATCCCTGATCATGCCCCACTGGCGTGGTGAAAAAAAAACGAGCTCCCCTGACCCTGTCCTGGTGCCGTAGTCGCACAGGTACTCATTGATAGCCCTCTGCTGCGTGTGTAGCCGCTGCAGCATGGCCAATGTTGAGTTCCACCTGGTGGGCATGTCACATATAAAGCGGTTCTTGGGAAGGTTCAACTCCTTTTGCAGCTCAGCCAGCCGAGCACTGGCATTATATGATCTGCAATGTGGAAATATCTGCGCTACCCCCAAAGGAAACACCTAAATTCACATCCAAGTGAAAAAAATGGTGAAAATGGGCAGGATCAAAATCCAAAAAAATGGGAAAAATCCCCTATAAGTGAAAAAAGTGATGGTGCTGCAATTATTAATAGTTAGAATATAAACTACAATGAAATGTTAAATGTGAAAAATAATGCGCATCCTTAACTGAATCAATGAAGTGTATGAGACAATATGTCACAAATGACATATGATATGAAAAAGAAGTGAATAAACACCTTTAGGGTACAATGTACCACAATATGCACAAGCACATAAATAATACAAAACACAAAAATTAAGTATACAATAAAAGAGTCCATAGAAGCAGTAAAGAAAGCAACACAAAAAAATGAATGAAAAAATGAAAAATTTAAGAGAGACCAGAAATTCTTGAAGCTTTTCAGTCCAGCAGGTGAAAAAACAATCTTTATCAGATAATGGATGTCTCCTTACCAAGAACGGTGGACCCCCGTGACAGAGGTCATACGAGCTCAACACATAGGCTTCACTCAGACCGCTGCGGCAACGATCACATCATCCAAGTGCCCCCTTCCTTAGAAATGCGGCCGATGAAGTCTTTCCAAGGTGTAACAACCATAGATCACCGCTCACACATAGGTTAGGGAAATAGAAATAAAAAACTTCATGGTGCAGCAAGTTTCATATAAAAGAAACTATTTATTGATAGCTGACATCCAAAAAATAAATAAAAGACAAGGTGCTGTTTGTATGCTAACGCAATGTAACAAACTCCATTAATAAAAACGAAACAATCAGCTGCGGCTCACGCCAGCTAGCTGAAATGTGGTGACGTCAGAATCATTTGAGCTCCACCCGACGCTGCGTTTCTCCTTACAAGGTGTCTACTGGGAAAGGATGTCAGCTATCAATAAATAGTTTCTTTTATATGAAACTTGCTGCACCATAAAGTTTTTTATTTCTATTTCCCTAACCTATGTGTGAGCGGTGATCTATGGTTGTTACACCTTGGAAAGACTTCATCGGCCGCATTTCTAAGGAAGGGGGCACTTGGATGATGTGATCGTTGCCGCAGTGGTCTGAGTGAAGCCTATGTGTTGAGCTCGTATGACCTCTGTCACGGGGGTCCACCGTTCTTGGGAAGGAGACATCCATTATCTGATAAAGATTGTTTTTTCACCTGCTGGACTGAAAAGCTTCAAGAATTTCTGGTCTCTCTTCAATTTTTAATTTTTTCATTCTTTTTTTGTGTTGCTTTCTTTACTGCTTCTATGGACTCTTTTATTGTATACTTAATTTTTGTGTTTTGTATTATTTATGTGCTTGTGCATATTGTGGTACATTGTACCCTAAAGGTGTTTATTCACTTTTTTTCATATCATATGTCATTTGTGACATATTGTCTCATACACTTCATTGATTCAGTTAAGGATGCACATTATTTTTCACATTTAACATTATATGATCTGCGGAAATGCACACAGACTTTCCTGGCCTGCCTCAGGACATCCTGTAAGCCCGGGTACCTGCCCAAGAACCGCTGGACCACCAGGTTAAGGACGTGAGCCACACAGGGCACATGGGTCAGTTGTCCCTGTTGGAGGGCAGAGAGGAGGTTGGTGCCATTGTCGCAAACCACCATTCCTGGCTTAAGCTGGCGTGGCGTCAACCACCTCTCGGCCTGCCCCTGCAGAGCTGACAGAACCTCTGCCCCAGTGTGGCTCCTGTCCCCCAAACACACCAGCGCAAGCACGGCATGGCATCTTTTTTCCTGCGTACTTGCGTAGCCCCTTGAACGCCTACGGAGCACAGCTGGTTCCGAGGACAAAGCACAGGAAGAGGCCACGGAGGAAGAAGAAGAGGAGGGGGTGGAGGAGAGAGGTGTGTCACAACCAGTAGTAGCATTTTGGAGGTGTGGCGGCGGAACAACCTCCAACACTATTGCACCTTGTCCTGCATCCTTCCCAGCTGCCAAAAGAGTGACCCAATGGGCCGTGAAAGAAAGGTAACGTCCCTGTCCATGCCTGCTGGACCATGAGTCAGCGGTAATATGCACCTTACCTCTGACCGTCCTGTCCAGCGAGGCATGGACATTGCCTTCCACATGCCGGTAGAGAGCCAGAATCACCTTCCGTGAGAAAAAGTGGCGTTTGGGAACCTGCCACTGAGGAACCGCACATTGCACAAACTCACGGAAGGGGGCCAAGTCTACCAACTGAAAAGGCAGCAGTTGAAGTGCTAGCAATTTAGCCAAGCTAGCATTCAACCGCTGGGCATGTGGATGGCTGGGAGTGAACTTCTTTCGATGGTCCAGCAGCTGGGGCAGGGAAATTTGCCTGCTACAATCGGATGTCGGTGTACTGCTAACAGAGTGCCCGCAAGTACTTGGCTGTGACACACCTAATTCTACACCTTCATTCCTCTCAGTGCAGGTTACAGAGAGGACTGAAGGTATAGTGGGGTTGGAGATCCCAGCTGATGAGGAGCAAGGAGAGGTCCGCTTTGTTCTTTGGTGTGGGTCTTTAAGGTACGCTTGCCAATGAGCTGCATGGCAGGTCAACATATGTCTGGTCAAGCATGTGGTGCCCAAGCAGCTGATGTTTTGGCCACGCGAGAAACGCTTGAGACATATGTTGCAAATAGCAGCGGTGCGATCTGATGCACTCGACTCAAAAAAGACCCACACCAAAGAACTTTTGGAATAACGGGCAGAGGCAGGTCCCTGCACAGGCAGAGCTCTGCGGTGTGATTCAGTCGGTGTGCTGCCCTTACACTGGCCCCCGGAGGGCATACTGCCTTTTTGGAGATGTGCCTCCTCCTCATCCTCCTCCTCCTCCTCTCTCCTATCAGGCACCCACGTGGAGTCAGTGACCTCATCATCACCTCCCTCCTCATCACTGGAGCCAATCTGGCAGTATGCTGCAGCTGCTGGAACATGACTGCCAGATTGCTGTCCTTCTTGAGCATTCCCTCTCTCTGCACTCACGCTACTGCCTTCCTCTAGCTGGGTATCATCATCAGACCCTTCAAAACGCTGGGCATCCTCCTGGAGCATGTACCCAACACTGTGCTCAAACAGTTTGGGGGACTCCTCAGGGGGACATGGTGTGTCTAGGGAAGGAGTGACTGATGATGACATTGATACGAGGGAAGATGACGCATTGGCAGCTGCTTTGCCAGTACCCTGAGCCTGGGTGAGAGAGGATGAGGAGGATGAGGAGGGCTTGGTCATCCACTCTACCAAGTGTTTGGCATGATGCGGCTCAACACGTCCAGCTGCCGAAAATAAGGACAAGCGTGTCCCATGGCCACGTGCTAATGACAATGCACCGCGTCCACGACCAGCACTGTTGCCCCCAGACACAGAGCCTGCTTGGCCTCTTTTATTGGCTTGTGACTGTCTGCCTCTCTTTGTTGGCCTTCCAGACATTCTAATGGCCTGCAGGGAGATGGGAAAACCAGCAATACGGGGTAGCTTCAGGTGTATACTGTGCAGGAGGCACCTACACCCACTGTAACTACTTGCAGATGCCTGTCTGTGTTACACAACAGAACAACACCACGACGAGCAATAAGGGGTAGCGTATACTGTGCAGGAGGCACCTACACCCACTGTAACTGCTTGCAGATGCCTGTCTGTGTTACACAACAGAACAACACCACGACGAGCAATAAGGGGTAGCGTATATTGTGCAGGAGGCACCTACACCCACTGTAACTGTTTGCAGATGCCTGTCTGTGTTACACAACAGAACAACACCATGACGAGCAATAAGGGGTGGTGGCTTCAGGTGTATACTGTGCAGGAGGTTTAGCGAAGAATATCACTGACACTGTCCCTGCCTATCCTTCTCTCTCCCTGCATGCCAACACACTGTAAATGCACAAGATTTATCAAAGGATGTCACTGACACTGTCCCTGCCTATCCTTCTCTGTCCCTGCACGCCAACACACTGTAAATGCACAAGGTTTCAAAGGATGTCACTGACACTGTCCCTGCCTATCCTTCTCTGTCCCTGCACGCCAACACTTGAAATGCACAAGGTTTCAAAGGATGTCACTGACACTTTCCCTGCCTATCCTTCTCTGTCCCTGCACGCCAACACTGTAAATGCACAAGGTTTCAAAGGATGTCACTGACACTGTCCGTGCCTATCCTTCTCTGTCCCTGCACGCCAACGCACTACACTTGGCCGCCGCGCTGGCGGCCTTTTATAGTGTGGGGCGTGTACTAAACCCCCCTGAGCTATGATTGGCCACAGGCATCCTGCCTGTGGCCAATTATGTCTCTCCTCGCTGCCGGCGCTGTGATTGGCCAAGCATGCATAGTAACAGTTCATGCTTGGCCAATCACAGCACCGGCAATGCACTGCGATGGCGCAGTGTATTGTGGGCCATTCGCGTCACACGAATTTGGCGCGAACGGCCCACAAAGTTCTGGTTTCGGCGAACAGCCGATGTTCGAGACGAACATTCATTCGACTCGAACACCGAGCTCATCCCTAATATTGGCTAATAGAATGACGAGTTTCATTGCAACATACTTACACAGAGACCAGGTGGGCTTCATCCCTGGGAGACAGGGCCAAGACCAAATCAGGAGAGCGGTTGATGTTATATCTTTGCTTAACTCCCACTGGGATGGCAGTCTGCCTGGGAGGGGGTACGTCCTTTCAATAGACCCCCATAAGGCATTCGACTCAGTAGCCCGGACATATATTTATGAGTTGCTGGAGAAATAGGGTTTTGGAACAAATTTCCTAGGTATAATTCACTCGCCATACTCTACACCTAATGCACAAGTGCGCTTACTAGGAAGATACTCAGAAACCTTCGCCATTGGCAGGGGGACCAGACAGGGATGCCCGCTCTCCCCCTCCTCTTTGCGATGGCCATGGAAATGCTGGCTATCGTGATTCTAACCAATGTGGACATCAAGGGGGTAACATGCGGTGATCAGGAACGTAAGTGCGCAATATTTTCATCACGTCCCCCCTCACATCAACTTCAACTATTTACAAAGTCCTCAGGGACTTCGGATGGATTTCAGGCCTGACAGTTATCCTATATAATTCCATAGCCCTGAATGTCTCTATCCCCCCGAACATCGTCACCCAGCTACAAAACAGCTTTACCTTCACTTGGGCGACAGACGCTATTCCATATTTGGACATCAGGCTCACTAACAAGATTAACAATCTTTTTCGAGCGAACTACCCCCCCCCCCCATGGTGCGTAGGTATAATGAGGACCTGGAGAGGTGGGAAAGGGCATATCACCACTCTAGGAAGGTCAAACGAAGATGAAAACCTCTCCTCCCGTTTAGAAGCCCAGGTGCTGGCAATGCATATAGCAATAAAACTGGTAGAAGTTCTGGACATCCGCGCTCCCAAAAAGTTTTTCCTTTTTTTTTCAAAAAATTTTATCAAAAATACATGCCACAGCAGAACGGTAGGAGAGCTGATGCGTTTCACACTAACAAACAGTGCTTAGTCATAGATATGAATAAGCACTGTTTGTTAGTGTGAACTGCGTCAGCTCTTCTGTCCATTCTGCTGTGGCATGTATTTTTGATTTATTTTTTTAAATAAAACGCCAAAACTTTTTTGGAGTGTGGCTGTCCAGAACTTCTTCCTGTTTTATTGACCTGGAGAGGTGGTCGAAGTGTGGTCTATCCTGGCTGGACAGAGTAAACGCGGTTAAAATGACCCTTCTCCCGCGTATGCTATATCTGTTTAGATCTCTCCCGATGCCTATAAACATACTTGACGTGATTGTAGCCGTATTAGTGCAATTGTGACAGAGAAAACTGAGTACTGTCCGTGATACTTTTTTTATTTGCACTAACATACAATTTTTCAGGACAAGCTTTTGGGACCTTCTTCAAGGTCCAAGCAGTACTGATTCCAAATTTTGTCTTATTGACCCCACATTTCTCCATAAAGAGGACCTGTCACAATGATTCCTATTACAAGGTGATGATTACATTTCTTGTAATAGGAATAAAAGTGATAAAAAAAAAAGTGTAAAAATAAAAAAAAATAAGTAAAATAAAAAAATAAATAATAAAAAATAAATAAAATTAAAACGCCCCTGTCCCTGGTAGCTCACGCTCAGAAGCGAACGTGCATGTAAGTCCCGCCCGCATATGTAAACGCCGTTAAAACCCCACATGTGAGATATCACCGCGTGCGTTAGAGCATGTGCAACAATTCTAGCACTAGACATCCTCTGTAACTTGAAAATACTAACCTGTAAAAAAAATTAAAGCGTCGCCTGTGGAGATTTTTAAGTACCGAAGTTTGGCGCCATTCCATGAGTGTGCGCAATTTTAAAACGTGACATGTTAGGTATCTATTTACTCGGCGTAACATCATCTTTCACATTATACAAAAAAATTGGGCTAACTTTACTGTTTTGTTATTTTTTAATTCATGAAACCGTTTTTTTTCCCCAAAAAAAGGCATTTGAAAAATTATTGCGCAAATACCGTGCGATATAAAAAGTTGCAATGACCGCCATTTTATTCCCTACGGTGTCTGCTAAAAAAATATATAATGTTTGGGGGTTATGATTAATTTTCTAGCAAAGAAATTATGATTTTTACATGAAGGAGAGAAGTGAGGGGGCTATGAGAAAAATGTCCTGGGTGCAGGAACAACTAGTAGCGAAACTGCAGGACAAAAGGGGAACATTCAAAGCTATTTGGAAACCCTAGGCCTCTTATTGCAATATTTCCCTCCACCCGGGTGTCACAAATGGATAACTAGTTGCACTTGGAACTCAACCCTTCCTCTTCTCCCTCCCTCCTCTTTCTCTCTTGGGGACACTCTGCTCCCACTTTCCTCTTTGTATGAGATGGGGAAGTCACGCCCCAAACTGGTGCAGCAGATAGGACTCTAAACAGACTAGGTACCCAAGCTATTTCCTGTGACTGCGTTCCCAAACTACCTTATTGGATCACCCCTCTGTGGAGCTTGTTGAAGAGACTGACCAGGCTAGCTATGGGGCCAGAAAGTCGCAGTTCTGGGGACGGGGGGGGGGACACGGGGCCTGGGGGAGGTCGGGCACCACCACAGTGTGATCCCAATGGGGTGGTGGGCTGGACAACTACCGGCACAGGGGGCCGCCTCCACTAGTGTTCCCTACAGAACTACTCAGCAAGGGTGGCAGGAAACACAAGGTGGGACCCCATGGGACAGTCCCTTGAAAGTGAGGATCCCATCCTCACAGACCTAAACGAACTGACCCCACTGTAATATGGGGACCACTAGCTTACAATAGATGGTTTGTGTTATGAACTTCTCACTCGCTGCAAGCGACAGTTCCTATCTTGCTCATATTTTCTTATGTTGTTCTGTAACTTTAAATGCAGGCCGTGTTGGCTGCTGATAAGTTTGTTATTGAATGTTATACTTTTCACGTAAAATCTCAATAAAAATATTGAAAGTAGGAAGAAACCTATATCCCTTGTTTGTAACCCGGGGATCGCCTGTATAATTCTGTTCAGAGTATATAGGGCCTGGCGGCCCCACGCTTTTTTTTTTTTTTGGGTGCGGGGTTCCGACCCATGCCATTTTTCTCATTGATTTTATTGCCAGGACCCAACAATAGATTACAGCCGCAAGCAGTTTTAAATGACTTTTTTTCCTTTAGAAATGTCATTTTGCTGCAGGGACTGTTCTAAACACAAGAAAAATTTGCCACTTTACAGGCATACTATAGACACGCCCAGGTACAAAATGTAAAGGGCTATTTCACTTTTATTGTTTTACTTTAAGCATTAATAAAATCACTGCTCCCAAAAAAACTTCAGTTTTTAAAACTTTTTTTGCATTGATACATGTCCCCGGGTCCCCAAACACTTTTTATGGCAATAACTTGCATATTAGCCTTTAAAATTAGCACTTTTGATTTTTCACGTTCATGTCCCACGTGACTTTAACGGTGTTCGCACAAACTTTTTGGTAGTTTGCATCTTCTGCCGCGAACCGAACCGGGGGGTGTTCGGCTCATCCCTAGTCTCCATACAGCTAGTGATAATGCAAGATTTGTCATCTCTACACCCTCCTTCTCCATGCCATCCTCTGCTGAATTGTCCCATGAACCTCAAGTACCCCCTAAGCATTCAAATGGCTATTTATTGAGTCAGACTAAAATGTGCCATGCAGTGTTTCAGCTGGTGTGTCTAGGGGACAGGAACCACACCGGAGCAGAGATTCTTGCAGCTCTGCAGGGACAGGCCCATAGGTGGTTCACACCATGCTAGCTGGAGCCAGGAATGGTGATGTGTGATAATGGCACAAACCTCCTGTCTGCCCTTAGACAGGGAAAGTGGACACATGTGCCATGCCTGGCACATGTCCTGAATTTGGTAGTGCTGCTTTTCCTAAATAGGTATCCAGGGTTGGAAGATCCACTAAAGCAGGCCAGAAGAGTCTGTAGCCATGTAGGCGATCAACAACAGCCAGTCCTCAGTTGGCTGAAATTCAGTGGGAATTCCATCTGCCAGTAAACCGCCTGATTTATGACGTGCCCACCAGGTGGAACTCGATTTTGGCAATGCTTCAACAGCTGCACATGCAGCAGAGGGCCGTCAACGAGTACCTGTGTGAGTATGGCACAACAACAGGCTCAGGCCAGCTTAGCTTTTTTTTCCCATGTCAATGGCTGCTCATAAAAGATGCATGCACTGTACTGTCACCATTTGAGGAGGCCACAAGGATGGTGAGCCGTGACAATGCATGCATCAGTGACACAATCCCTGTTCTGTTCCTACTGTCTAAAGACATACTTTAACCACTTAAGCCCCGGACCAATACGGGCCATTATGACCAGGCCCCTTTTTGCGATTCAGCACTGCGTCGCTTTAACTGACAATTGCGCGGTCGTGCGACGTGGCTCCCAAACAAAATTGGCGTCCTTTTTTTCCCACAAATAGAGCTTTCTTTTGGTGATATTTGATCACCTCTGCGGTTTTTATTTTTTGCGCTATAAACAAAAATATTAGGGTTGTCCCGATACCACTTTTTTTAGGACCGAGTACAAGTACCGATACTTTTTTCCAAGTACTCGCCGATACTGATTACCGATACTCTTTTTTTTTTTTCAATGTCATGTGACAGTTTGACAGATGGGGACTGATAGGTGGCACTGACAGGTGGCTGACTGGTACTGACTGGTGATTGGCGCTGATGGGCACTAATAGGTGACACTGATAGATGGCACTGATTGGTGGCACTTATGGGCACTGATAGGTGGCACAGATAGA
The DNA here is from genome assembly GCA_029206835.1 of Rana muscosa. NCBI lineage: Eukaryota > Metazoa > Chordata > Amphibia > Anura > Ranidae > Rana > Rana muscosa. Next base: position 6,422,229 of record CM055116.1, on the reverse strand, counting down.
TGGCACTGATAGGTGGCACTGATTGCACTGATGGATGGCACTGGTAGATGGCACTGGTAGATGGCACTTGCGGGCACTGATAGATGGCACTGATTGCACTGATAGTGCTACCAGTGCTATCTATCAGTGCCCATAAGTGCCACCTATCAGTGCCCACAAGTGCCACCTATCAGGTGGCACTGGTAGATGGCACTGATAGGTGGCACTTGTGGGCACTGATAAATGGCTGGCACTGAAATGCTGCAAAAAATGACACAATGACAGGATTTATAAAAAAAAACTGCAAAAAGCTGCAACGCCCATCTTGGTACACCCTGCACTCAGCTGCAGTAAGCAGCAGCAGACATTTTGTTACACCCAGCCCATATAGCTCGGGCTGGGTGTAACAAGATGTCTGCTGCTGCTTACTGCAGCCAAGTGCAAGGTGTACTAAGATGGGCGTCGGGACGTTCAGCCGCTGACGGCGACCGAATGTGACAGGACCGGTCACCGATCCCGATGCGGCTGTGCCCTACACCCCTGCCAGCTTACCAGTTTCAACTGCAGGTGAGGGACTCGCTCTCTGCCCGCCAAATCCGTCCACCGACTGTGCCCGGCCTCTCCAGCCAGACTCCGCCCACACTTTCCTTCCATAGACTCTGCCCGCCCCCTCTCCAGCCAGACTCCGCACGCACTCCCCCGCCCTCCCCAGCCACTGACTCCTCCCGCCCACTCCAGCCACACTACGCTAGAAATAAAAAAGTATCGGGAGCATTTGCGCGAGTACAAGTACTCGCGCAAATGCTCGGTATCGGTCCCGATACCGATACTAGTATCGGTATCGGGACAACCCTAAAAAATATAGCGAAAATTTGGAAAAAAATTACATATTTTTTACTTTTTGCTATAATACATATCCCTCAAAAATATATATAAAAAAAAAAAAATTCCTCAGTTTAGGCCGATACGTATTCTTCTACATATTTTTGGTAAAAAAAATCGCAATCGGCGCTTATTGATTGCTTTGCGCAAAAATTATAGCGTTTACAAAATAGGGTATAGTTTTAAGGCATTTTTATAAAAAAAATTTTTTACTAGTAATGGCGGCGATCAGCGATTTTTTTCGTGACTGCGACATTATGGCGGACACATCAGACACTTTTGACACATTTTTGGGACCATTGTCCTTTTCACAGCGAGCAGTGCAATAAAAATGCACTGATTACTGTGAAAATGACACTGGCAGTGAAGGGGTTAACCACTAGGGGCGCTGGAGGGGTTAAGTGTGCCTAGGGGAGTGTTTACTACTGTGTGGGGGTGTGGCTACGACTGACACGTCACCGATATCCGCTCTGATTACACAGACGATCTGATTACACAGACGATCGCGGGGATCCCCACAGCGATCGAGTCCGCGGGACCCGCGGTCCCACCCACGGGGAAGGCAGGGTGTCGCGAGCGCGCCGCCGGCGGCGCGCGCGCAACCCCGACGTCGGCAGTTAAAGGGCCACGTACAGGTACGTGATTGTGCCTGTACAAGCCATTCTGCTGACGTATATATACAGTGAGGGTTCTTTAAGTGGTTAAACAGTAAGAGATGGTTTTCTATTCCCAGAACCCTTGGGAGTAGTACGTAACTGGGAGGTGGCAGTTCCAGATACTGTAAACCTCAGTGATCCTGAGGAGTCTGCTTCTCATGCCTCTGCAAATTTGTGGTGCATGGGCTCCCTCATGTTTCAAAGCCTGCAAAAGGACCCCTAGAATACGTGTCGTAAAGGGAAAGGATAACTATTGATTGGCAACCCTACTTGACCACTGTTATAAGGGGAAAGTCTCAGAACTCATCCCTTCACCACAGAGAGTGCAGAAGATGAAATTTTTTGAGGACACCTTAAAGAGGAGTTTCTCAAACGCTTTCCCCAACTCTGGTAGGTTACAGTGTTGTGAAAAACGTAGTTTTGAGGTCTCTGTTGATCAAGAGAGGAGTGGTGAAGAAGGCGGCCGCCTAAGTGATGCATTTCTGAATTTTTTTAGTCCTCGTCGCCCAGGACTGTCAGCTTCCACATCCCATCGGCAGCGTCTGCATCATATGGTGGATGATTATCTAGGCGTGAAAACAGAAATGGAAAACTTTCCAATCAACGATCCACTGGCTTACTAGGTCAGGAGAATAGACTAGTGTCCAGAACTTGCCCAGTATGCTATTGACCTGCATCCAGCGTGCTTTCCGAATGGGCATTCTGTGCTGCTGGAGGTTTTGTTACTGATCATAGAACGTGTCTGTCCACAGACTCGGTGGACCAGCCGACTTTTATCAAAATGAATCAGACCTGGATTACCAGCAGCTATGAAGTCCCTGATGCCGATGTCACCGATTAAGTGTTTTTGGGATGTGGAATCTCTGGAGGACTTCTAGGCTGCCTAGTGTTGTAGGTGTTGACTTCATCTGGAAGAATTTATTTGGTTTAGGTTTCATGGGCACAATTAACACCCTATGAACAAATTTTCCACACCTGTTTGACAGGGACTGTATTTTATTTTCTGCTGCAGCAGATGGGGCAGATAAATTTGCCGGATATAGTCTATAGCTGGTGGTGTGCTGCTGGCAGATGTGCTGCAATGACCTGGGACACCCTGCGCTATACATCATCCCTGTCAGTGGAGGCTGCTGAGAGGTCATGAGGTATAACCGAGACAGACTAAGGTGAGTATAGAGGAGGGACAGATTTGTGCCCCTTTTGTGTAGCTTTTAGGGGCTCTTGCAAACGGGCTGAGTGGTGAGAGGTTAAATGCCTTGTCAAGCATGTGGTACTCAAATGGTTGGGGTTTTTGCCACCCTTGATGCGCTTGAGACAAAATTTGCAAATACAGTTGGTGCCGCCAATATTGTATATCTATCGCGCTCCCATCGCCGAGATTCTCGGCGACAGGAGTGCCGAGATCTCGGCAACAGGGTGGCGACACGTGTCGCGCTCGCTGCAATAGCGAGAGAGAGACGCAACACTGTATTGAACGGGATCCGACGTGGATTCCAGCCAATACCAGGCACTGCGTTTGGTATGAATCCTGAGCGGGAACTCCACGCCAATTTTTAAAGAAAAAAACAGCATGGGTTCCCCCTCCAGGAGCATACCAGGCCCTTGGGTCTGGTCTGGATTTGAAGGGGAACCCTACGCCAAAAAAACGGCGTGGGGGTCCCCCTCGAAATCCAAACCAGACCCTTATCTGAGCATGCAACCTGGCAGGCAGCAGGGGAAGAGGGGGGGACGAGAGAGCGGCCCCTCTCCCTCCTGAACCGTACCAGGCCGCATGCCCTCAACATGGGGGGTTTGGTGCTCTGGGGCAAGGGGGCGACCTGCGGCCCCCCCCACCCCAGAGCACCCTGCCCCCATGTTGATGAGGACAGGGCCTCTTCCCGACAACCCTGGCCGTTGGTTGTCGGGGTCTGCGGGCGGGGGGCTTATCGGAATCCGGGAGCCCCCTTTAATAAGGGGGCCCCCAGATCCTGGCCCCCCACCCTATGTGAATGAGTATGGGGTACATCGTACCCCTACCCATTTACTGTACCTGGTGGAAAAAAAATGGCAATAAAAACACAACACAGTTTTTAAAAGTATTTTATTGCACAGCTCCGGGGGTCTTCTTCCGACTTCGGGGGTCTCCGGTGTCGTCGCCGCGCTCTCCGGTTCTTTATTTTGCCGGGCCACCGCTATCTTCTTCCAACTCTTTTGCTAGCGGGGCCCGGTCTTCTCCGTCGCCTTCTCCCCTCTTCTTCTCTCCGGTTCTTTCTTTCTTCCGCCGGGCCTCCGCTAACTTCTTTTAGCTCTTTTGCTAGCGGAGGCCTGGTCTTCTCCGTCGCCTTCTTCTTCTCCCGCTCTCCGGTTCTTCTCCCGCTCTCCGGTTCTTTCTTCCGCCGGGCCTCCGCTAACTTCTTTTAGCTCTTTTGCTAGCGGAGGCCCGGTCTTCTCCGTCGCCTTCTTCTTCTCCCGCTCTCCGGTTCTTCTCCCGCTCTCCGGTTCTTTCTTCCGGCGCTCCTCCGCTAACTTCTTTTAGCTCTTTTGCTAGCGGAGGCCCGGTCTTCCCCGTTGTCTCGTCCGGCTCTCCATTGTCCTTCTGCCGGCCCCTCCACTAACTTCTTGTAGCTCTTTTGCTAGTGGAGGTGCCGGTCTTCCCGTCGTCGCCGTCACCGTCTTCTTCCCTCTTCTCCTCCTCGATGTTGACTCGTCGCTTCCTCTCGCAGTAATGCTAAATCTTCGGTCCGCAGAGATTAATACAGGCTTCTCATGACGTCACAGTCACATGCTCTGGGTGGCCCTGGAGCATGTGACTGTGACGTCATGGGAACATGTGACTGTGACGTCATGAGAAGCCTATATTAATCTCTGCGGACCGAAGATTTAGCATTACTGCGAGAGGAAGCGACGAGTCAACATCGAGGAGGAGAAGAGGGAAGAAGACGCCGACGGTGACGACGGGAAGACCGGCCCCATCACTAGCAAAAGAGCTACAAGAAGTTAGTGGAGGGGCCGGCAGAAGGAAAACGGAGAGCCGAACGAGACGACGGGGAAGACCGGGCCTCCGCTAGCAAAAGAGCTAAAAGAAGTTAGCGGAGGCCCGGCGGAAGAAAGAACCGGAGAGCGGGAGAAGAACCGGAGAGCGGGAGAAGAAGAAGGCGACGGAGAAGACCGGGCCTCCGCTAGCAAAAGAGCTAAAAGAAGTTAGCGGAGGCCCGGCGGAAGAAAGAAAGAACCGGAGAGAAGAAGAGGGGAGAAGGCGATGGAGAAGACCAGGGCCCGCTAGCAAAAGAGTTGGAAGAAGATAGCAGTGGTCCAGCAGAAGAAAGAACCGGAGAGCGAGGCAACGACACCGGAGACCCCCGAAGACAGAAGAGACCCCTGGAGCTGTGCAATAAAATACTTTTAAAAACTGTGTTGTGTTTTTATTGCCATTTTTTTTCCACCAGGTGAATGGGTAGGGGTACGATGTACCCCATACTCATTCACATAGGGTGGGGGGCCGGGATCTGGGGGCCCCCTTATTAAAGGGGGCTCCCGGATTCCGATAAGCCCCCCGCCCGCAGACCCCGACAACCAACGGCCAGGGTTGTCGGGAAGAGGCCCTGTCCTCATCAACATGGGGGCAGGGTGCTCTGGGGTGGGGGGGCCACAGGTCGCCCCCCTGCCCCAGAGCACCAAACCCCCCATGTTGAGGGCATGCGGCCTGGTACGGTTCAGGAGGGAGGGGGGGCGCTCTCTCGTCCCCCCCTCTTCCCCTGCGGCTTGCCAGGTTGCGTGCTCAGATAAGGGTCTGGTTTGCATCGTCAAGGGAGAAGTGGCTGACGCTGTGTTCAAATAACTCAGCTGAATACTCCTGATGATGGGGCTGTGGCAGGAATAGCTGTGGACAAGGAGGCAGGTTTTGCCACTCCGGCATCTGCAGGGGACTGGACACTAGTCTCTGCTTGGGTGACAGAGGATGAGGATGGTTTAGTAAGCAAGTCCACCACCTCCTCTGCATTCTGTGGCTAGATAGCATGGGCAACATCACTAAACAGAGGAAATGATGCCCTGCATATGGACTGACCTTGTTTCCTGTGGACACATACACTGCTGACCCCCTTACAGTGCCATGGGAACATCTGCCTCTCCTTGCTGTCCTCCCAAACATGATGGTGGGAGTGGGTGGTGCTTATTAACAAAATTTAATAAAGACGTGTAAATGTTGTAAGGGATCAGAGGGGTGAACAACCGGCTCAGAGACAGTCCAGTAAAATTAAAGTAAGCTTTATTCAGCAAAAGGTAAGTCAAACAGAAAAATGACAGCCTTGTCTTGTAACACAGTTGCACACACTGGTAAAGTTCAATCTCTGTAGCAAACAGGTTTATGTGCACAGTTAACAGCTCTAGCCAGAGCTGAAGTCTTTCATTAGGTTTATCTCACCCCAGAAGGCCACAATCCAGCAATGGAGCTCTCCTCTCAACGTGCTGATGTCTCTTTCACTCCAAGCACACTGCTCCACTAACATTTTTAGAGCACCTGATTAATAAGCAGGTCTGAAAGGTAAGTACCTGCCCTCCTCAATTAACCCCTTCCTGACCCTGCCACAGGCTGACTCTCAACAAAGTGTACATGGATGCACTTTAATCAATGGAAAGTGGTGTTTGGTGCACATTAATTTGAGTATTCACGACACAGACACACTCCACGGATACACTATATTATACTGCATCAAACGTGCAGTAACGCACAGAACTATATGGCGTTAAACTTGAAGTAACACACAGAATTATATGACTTTAAACTTGCAGTAACGCACAGAACTATATGGCGTTAAACTTGCTGTAACGCAATGAAATATATGGCGTTAAACTTGCAGTAATACACAGAACCATACAGCGTTAAACTTGCGGTAACGCTCAGAACTATATGCCATTAAACTTGCAGTAACGCAATGAAATATACAGCGTTAAACTTGCAGTAATGCACAGAACTACAGTATATGGCATTAAACTTGCAGTAGAATATATAAACGAGAGAACCCTTGAGACACACCACCAGCCGAACCGAGAGGAGACGAGCTCACCGCTCGTAGGATATTGTACCCACTTTGCATTTCTCAAATGTGAGTGTTTTACCTGCTTTTAACAAACGCCACTCAGTGGTCATCGATCTACAGCATATATTTTTTCTTTTATCCTGTTCAAACTCTGTGACTGCCGCCGCCGCCATCTGAGGATCGCACTGAGTGCACTACACATACCAATCCATCTCCCTATTGGCACGAGCGCGGTGCTCGTTTGGATTGAGGTCCACGCTCACTACATATTAAGTGAGTGTGTGAATGCACCTATTTGCGATTCAGTCTGCTGCATTCACAGAGTTGCGCTATTGATGTCCCTTTCTTCTGTGTTTTTTTCACATGCATCCCAATGAGCGATATGGAAGTTCAAACTCTGTGACTGCCGCCGCCGCCGCCATCTGAGGATCGCACTGAGTGCATCACACATACCAATCCATCTCCCTATTGGCACGAGCGCGGTGCTCGTTTAGATTGAGGTCCACGCTCACTATATATCAAGTGAGTGTGTGAATACACTGATTTGCGACTCAGCCTGCTGCATTCACAGAGTTGCGCTATTGATGTCCCTTTCTTCTGTGTTTTTTTCCACATGCATCCCAATGAGCGATATGAAAATTGAGTTCTAAAGATTGTATCATAAGGACAATACATAATTTCCCACCGCAGAGATCTGTTTCATACTGCCCCCTCCCAGCAGGGAGGTAAGCTGTGTTTGATCACTGGGTGGATGCCATATCAAGACTTTCAAGCACATCCTTGGTGATGGGACTTTCTGTATATATGACTGTATTCACATGTAATATTCATCTATAACACAAACTTTTTCTGCAACATTTGGAATCTCTATTAGGAGCCTCTACCAGGATCAGGAATCCTCCTTCCTCACTTGTTTTACTCACTTATGTTTGTAGCACTTTTATGTTGTTCATAGACATTGTTTTGTCTGACTATTGCATTTACCTTAGTGATTCACGTTTGCTTTAAGGTTGTATATTATCAGTCACGTTTGCGCATCACAGGATTGCCCAGACACTCGTTTCTGCTATCAGTGGCCCTTTGCACATTATTATTTTATACATATCTGTGTCACTGGGCATATTGTACACCTACCACATAGTTGGTCTCATAGGATCCATTTTGTAACCAGTAGCTGTTTATTTATCTAGTTTACGCTTATTTGTGTCACTGTGCACATTGCACATTATTACTACCTAGCTGGTTTCCAGCCAGCGATTATTTAATACACCCCCCTTTTTCTTCCCTCCCCTCACATTCCCAGTCTTCTGCCTCCTTTCTCCGCCCCCCTCCCCTCCCTTTTATTCACTTTACTTTATTCACTACAGCGCAGCCACCACCACAATTTTCATTAAACTTGCAGTAATGCAATAAAATATACTGTGTTAAACGGTCACTACATTCACACTGACTGAACTATCCCTACATTCACACGAATGTAAAGATTATTGGCCGCACTACACTCACACTGATCTATGCCTAGATTCACACTAAACTGATATTCTACTGACAATAGAATCAGAATAGAACACACTAACTGTCTAATAGCACTGAACAGAGCACTGTTCTATCTCTCTCCATGCCGGTATCAAACTACAAATGGGCGCTATGGAAAGAATACTTTTATAGTGTGGGGCAGGTTTAATTGGATATAGTCATCATGACAGCGTCCAATCGTGGCTCTGACAGTGCTCTGTGCCCTGATTGGGTAAAGCTTTCATTGCTTCAGCCAATCAGGGCTTTCAATGCACTGTGCAGCGGCATAGTGCATTGTGGTCATTCAGAGGGCATTCAGAGGGCCAAACAAAAGGTCGAACGATTTGGTTGTTCGGAGAACTTCCCTGAGGTATTATCTACTCGGGAGGTCATTTATGCTGGTCATTTATGCTGGTCACTGACCATGCTCCCCTGAAGTGGATGTGTGACAACAGGGAGAAAAATGCCCGTGTGACAAGGTGGTTCCTGGCTTTACAGCCCTTTACTTTCACGGTTGAGCAAAGGCCGGGCAAACTCCAGGATAATGCAGATGCCCTCTCCCGCGTGCACTGTATGGCTGGGTCAAGTTCTCAGCAGAGGGGGAGGATATGTGACGGTATGCGAGGTGAGATACATGACAATCGCTACATTTCACCTTGCATGCGGTCCATTGTAAGGGACTGAATAGGAATCCGGTCCCATTTTTCCAGCCTCTGTGGCAGGCTGGGTTCCAGTCCTGATGTTCTGGTCCACCTGAGTCCACACTCAGGTGGAAGTTAAAAGACCAGGAAGAGAACACAGCAGGGCTCTGGCCTGAGACTCAGAAGGGATCTGAGTAAGAGGAGCGCTGTTTGTTTGATTTCAAAGAAAAGGTTTGCTTTGCTTCATGTTTTTGTGGGTGACAGGGACCAGCCCCGCACTGTATAGAGAGGAAACTATTCTGTTTAGTTTAGCACCAGATGGAAAGGATTTCATTTACTGTTTTGTTTATTTTTACCTGCAAACCTCTTGTAAATAAAAACCTGGCATCCGTCAGACTTGTAAGAAAGTGCCTGTTTGCGGACTGTGATTCAGAAAAGTTGATCCCCACGAGCTAATCTCCCACACGACATATATATATATATATATATATATATATATATATATATATATATATATAAACATATACGCACGCCTCTATCTCATTATGCTGTTACATTGTGCTAATCCTGCTCTAACCCTGTCTGTCCCTTCCAGGACCATTAAGAACAGATGCACACTAAATCTAATGTGCTTAATGTGTCACATGTCTAGTCACATGACTTTGTCCCTTTATGAAACCAACATCCCTCAATTTAAACATAACCCTTGCATGTTCAGCATGCTGCACTTTAATATTAATACTATATTCTATATTCCACGAACACTGAGTGAGTGAGTGAGTGAGTGAGTGAGTGAGTGAGTGAATAATTTGTATAGCGCTACAAATGCAAACTAAATCGGAAGAGGTGGGTCTTAAGTTTTTTCCTGAAGGCCCGATGGTTTTCTTCCATGCGGATGTCCGTAGGTAGAGCGTTCCATAGCCGTGGTCCTTTGACTGCAAATCTTCGTTCTCCCTTTGATTTCTAGCGGGACTTGGGTATGTGAAGGAGGTTTTGGTTGGTTGATCGGAGAATGTGATTGGGGGTGTAGTGTTTTATCTTCTCGCATAAATATTGAGGAGCGTTTCCTTGTGTGCAGTTGTGGTTGAGACAGAGGGTCTTGAATGTGACCCGATCCTTTACGGTTAGCCAATGAAGGGTCCTCAGTGATGGGGTGATGAATTCCCAAGGTTTTTTTCCTGTTACCAGTCTGGCTGCCGTGTTCTGGATGACTTGTAGGCGCAAAATCTGGTATTTGGGTAGTCTGAGGTAGAGGGCGTTTGCGTAGTCGAGTCGGGAGTTGATAATTGTTCCAACTACTACTGCTGTGTCCTCTTCTGGGATGAAGGGGATGAGTCTATGCAGCAGGCGGAGGAGATGGTGAGATCTGCTGACTACTGATCCAATTTATGCATCCATCGACATCTCAGAGTCAAAGATGACTCAGAGACTTTTGACTTTGGTGCTCGGGGTAATGGTCTGTCCAAGAATGGTGGGCAGTGTCCAAGAAGTTTTAGTTTTTGTCATTGGTTTGCGTGGAGGAGAAGGAGTTCTGTTTTGGATCCGTTGAGTTTGAGGGATCTCTCAGTCATCCAATCATCGATCAATGTGAGGCAATTTTCCAATCCGTGATATTGGTATTTTTTTCCGGTGATACGAAAGTAGAGTTGGGCGTCGTCCGCGTATGAGTGGTAGCACAGGTCCTGTTTGCTGATGATTTTGTGGAGTGGGCGGAGGTAGATGTTAAAAAGGACGGGAGGAAGTACACTGATAAGTTTGAATAATGGCCAATAAACAAGATAAAGGGATACTTCCAAACCAGAGTAGGAGAATTAAGGTATGTTCCTGGAATGTCCGAGGGGTAAGGGATCCAGCTAAAAGAAGGGCAATCTACTCAATGGCAGAGAGGGATAACATTGGGATACTGTGTCTGCAGGAGACGCACCTAGAAAAGGACACTACTAATATATTAAAACATAGAAAATATCAAGTACAATACCATGCCACTCACACCTCATACTCAAGAGGAGTGAGTGTGTTGATTAACTCTGGAATTGTGTTCTCCTGCAGACAGAGTAAGGTGGATGAAAAAGGGTGGCTTTTCGCTGCCAGAACCGTTTTTGCGTTTTTTGCACACATGTTTAAAAAATTATTTTAGGCCTGAAGATTACACAAAACCCCCAAACATTATATATTTTCTAAAAGCAGACACCCTAGAAAATAAAATAGTGGTAGTTTTAATTTTTTATGTCATACAATATTACCACAAAGGTTAAGGAAATGCAACATTTCAGTAAAAATTGCACTACCGTGAATTTTAGGCCAAACAAATGCAATAAATATAAAAGACGAGGTTGCACCAAGTAAATAGATACCCAACATGCCAAACATTAAATTTTTGGGCGCCCGTGAAATGGCGTCAAACCTCAGTACCCTATATATTCTAAGGTGACCCTTCAGAAGCCTCCTATAGGTATTAGGTTAGTGCTTAGGAGGAGCTCTTGTATTAGAATTATTGCTCTTACTCTGGCGTACGTGGCAATATGTAATATGTGTATCAAAATCAATGTTTTCATGCGTAGGCGCTCCTGGTGAATGTGTTTACATTTGTGTGTGTGTATACTGTATATGGGAGTGGGGGGGCCTCATTTTTTTTCAGGGGGGAATGTGTGCCTGCTCTTCTCCTTCCCCTCCAGCCACCAACACCCACCATGGAGCTCCTGGGCCCACAGATGGGCAAGCGGAGCCCTGCAAGCAGTGGTGGGGGGTGCCGATACCAGGGGGGTGTGAGAGCAATCATGTGGCAGTGGCACCACCTGAATGCTCTCACCTGACAGGCAGGAGGCTGCCTGTCAGTTTCACATACAATCCCAGTGGCTGCAGTCACCGGATTGTGTGCAATACCCCCCGCCATCAGGCCTGTACAACGTGTGGACCCGGCGGCAAAAGAGTTAAGTGCCTCTTCTCCAGAGTGAATACCTGTTATCTATCAGTGTTTATAGATGAGATCCTCTGTCCTCCTTGTTCATTTTGTTGCCCTTTACTGAAATCTTTCTAATTCAATACATCTTTCCTGAGGTTTGTTGACCAAAACTGAACTGTATATTCAAGATGAGGCTGAGTCAGTGAATTGTAAATGGCTAGAATTATTGATTTATCTCTGGAGCGTTCACATTCACAAAGCAAATTGTTTATAAATAGTCCCATTAAAATGTATCTGATTATAAATGCTCAGCAAACAGGTCATCTGAACCCAATGACATTCTCTGATTGAGATATAACAAGATAAACAATCTATAGTCAAAAAAATTACTAAACATTCTATATACTTGTTACCTATAATCATTTCTGTCATTGTTTAAGCTGTCCCGCTATGTAAAAGAAGTCCAGTACAAGGATCAGAATGGTGAGGTCATGATTTTTAATGATAAAGGAGAACTGCCCATGCCACTGGACATTATAAATTGGATTACAAGAATTAAAGGTAGAAATATCACTGATTGGATGCATGTGGGTCACTTTGATGGGTCCCTTTCAGAGGGTCAGCAACTTACACTAGAACCAGAGCAAATATCATGGAAAGGAGACAAGGTGAGTTACACTGGGGAAGCTGATCCATAATTTATACAAGAAACATACTAGTTTTGACCCTAAACCCATCTCCAGGCAAAACCTAACCCCCTCCCCCCATCCTGTTCATAGACGGGCAACATCTGCCCTGACCCATTCCATGGTGATTAGATGAAGGTGTCAGGTCTAGATGTGTGGATATAAATTCCAGGATATGTTCCCATCACTCTATATAACTGAAAAAGTGGATGAACTACAAAACATCTTCTATACTTTGGAGTGGAATGACCACCAGTATTATTCATGGCCAGATTCTACCCAGACCTTTTGAATTCATCAGACTGTAAACAGAAGAAAAAAACAATTTAGGGTAGTAATTCCCCCGATCAGAAATTTGCAGTTACTGTATATACATTAAAAAACAAAAAACGTGGAGCTACCTCGATTTTTGTACGAGTGACTCCTAAAATGCGGTGAAATGCGGTTGATTTTCACTTTGGATCTTTAAAGCAGCGTTTATTCTTGGGACAAATTATTAGTGGTTACGTGAAATCACTGTGGAAACAATGTTAAAGGGCAATTTGATAACAAACTTCACGTGGTGGAAACAATAGTGTCAAAATCAAAATTCTCAATGTGAACTCAAATCTAAAAGTCCAAAATGAATACAAATTGTGTTCCCGTCGAAGAATTTCGACTGTGAGGCTTGATTGCATGCAACCCTCAGTGATCACAGGGTGTCTGGCACATTTCTTTTCATAGGTAAAAAGCAGAGTAAACGGGGTATGGATCCCGACTCACCAGACGGTGTTGACCCTCTCTATCATATGACAGGAGGAGTCAAATCAGGCTTGTGTGGTCACCGTGACCATATGACACGTCTACAACCAAGCTTCCCATCCACTCTGTCCGATCGTACTAGGTATCCTAGACTCGGGTCCTCACAGACACCTGCTCTGATCCAACCTGTATGGTCACAGCGAGTGGATGTGTTGGATGTCTCCGATGTGGGTTCTCAGAGGCGTTCAGTCCGATCCCGCCTGTGTGATCACAGCGAGCAGTTGTGCAGTGTTTTGCAGTTGAGTCTTAGACCCCATACACACCATTAAGCCCCATACACACTATTAGATTTTCTGCAGATATTTGTCTTCAGATTTACCAAAACCATGTAGTGCATCATACACTTTTTGAGCGTTTATGTTTGTACTGATAGTTTTGTTGCTGAAACCTTTTTAATGAAAGGATTCTGCTAGCACTCCTAGATGTCTATTTCTGTCTTCTAGATAAGAGCATATTCTGTGGTATCCAGACTAATGAAGGGCCACCTTCTGGAATGGTCCATGTGTTTCCACCAAGGTATACTGTACATGCTGCATCATTGTAACCATCAGAAGCTTGGCTTACCTACACTATTATATCTGTACTTTTGCTCTTGAATAAATCATATAGTTCTATATTATCTCAGGTCCCAAGAGGTCAATGCTCCGAGGAATGTCTTCCAGGGTTCAGAAAATCTGTAAGAGAAGGATATCACCCATGTTGTTATAATTGTGCTCCATGTTCAGAAGGAGAAATATCAAACCAATCTGGTAAGTTTTATGTTTCTTTAAGTACAAACTCTGATATTGAATTAGAAAATGAAAACATTTAAAGTCCTTTAAAGTGATTCTGTACCCACTTTACACTTTGCAGGCTGAACATCTCCCTAAATTGTATGAAATGACTGATTACTGATGCCTTTCTGTACTTTTCTTCTACCTCTGACCTTAGTAAAAGCAGCAGACACAGTACACAAAAACACTGGCTAAGCACACAGTTAACCCTTTTATCGCCCCTGATGTTTAACCCCTTCCCAGCCAGTGTCATTATTACAGTGACAGTGCATATTTTTAGCACGGATTACTGTATTAGTGTCACTGGTTCCCGCAAAGTGTTAAATGTGTCAGTTAGTGTCAGATTGACCGCCACAATATCAAAGCCCCTCTATAAGTCGCTGATCACCACCATTACTAGTATAAAAAATAAAAATAAAATTAAAATGTCATAAATATTTACCACAGTTCACATAAACCAATTAATATACGCTTATTGTGATATATTTTTTTACCAAAAGCATGTAGCAGAATACATATTGGCTTATATTTATGAAGACATTTGTTTTTGTTTTTTACTTTTTTTATTGAATGTGTTTTATGCCAGAAGGTTTTTTTTTCTCAAGAATGTTGGTCTTTTTTTGTTTATAGCGCAAAAAACAACAAAGCAGGGGTGTTAAAAAAATAGCCTGGTCATGAAGGGGGGTAAATCTCTTGGAGGTCAAGTGGTTAAGGAAAAATACAGAAAAAAAATATTTAATACTGTCAAATAGCCACCATGCCTAATGTTATTTTCACTTATTTTTACTCTGCAGACAGTGAACTCTGCAAGAAGTGTCCTGAAAATGAATGGCCTAACAAAGCTAAAACTATTTGTATTGACAAGGTCAATGAGTATTTATCATACGAGGAGGACATTCTAGTTTTATTTTTTTCTATAACTTCACTCATATTTGCTACAACATCTCTCCTTATACTTGGACTATTTGTTTGGTTTCGGAGCACTCCCATAGTCAGAGCCAATAACCGGAACCTCAGCTTCATTCTGCTCCTCTCCCTCATACTGAGCTTCCTTTCTGTATTCCTGTTCCTTGGCCGTCCTGTGGATATTACCTGTATGCTGCAACAAGTCACCTTTGGAATTCCCTTCACCATCTCAGCATCTTCTATCCTAGCCAAAACCATCATGGTCTTCATTGCTTTTAAAGCCACCAGACCTGGAAGCTCTTGTAGAAAATGGGTGGGAGTCAAACTTCCCAATACAGTCATGTTATTCTGCTCATCCATTCAGGTTATGAATTGCATTCTCTGGTTGTCCATCTCTCCACCATTTCAGGAGTATGACATGGACTCCTATCCTGGGAAGATCCTCATTCAGTGTAATGAAGGGTCAGTTATCGGGTTCTACTCTATGTTGGGTTATATGGGGTTTCTGGCAGCCGTGAGTTTTGTTCTGGCTTTCATGGTGAGGACATTACCGGACAGTTTTAATGAGGCCAAGTACATCACCTTCAGCATGCTGGTGTTCTGCAGTGTCTGGATTGCCATGATCCCGGCCTATCTGAGCACCAGAGGGAAATACATGGTGGCTGTGGAGATATTCGCCATACTGACCTCCAGTGCTGGAATATTATTGTGTATGTTTTCTCCAAAACTCTACATTTTACTTTTAAAACCTGAACTGAACACAAGAGGGACAATGCTGGGGAAAAGAATGTTGTAAATGTAACACATTGATTCAATGTATAATGCTGTAGATCAGATTAAACAAACTCAGTCATATTGTTACCATCATCATCATCATCATTATGAATGACATTATCATCGGCATTATGATTTTTTGGGTACATTGACTGCCTTCTGTCTGCCTATTGTACATAAGTGGATGGAAGGTGGATGTTACAGGATTGGATGCTATTTTAGAGCTTCAATGTTTTCTTGCTCTTACATGCCCCCCTAGCATGCACAAGCAAAGTACTGTCATTGCATTGTCCATTGGACAGTGCTGATCACAAAACAATGCTGTGACCAATCAAAGTATCGCACAATGTAATCAACACCTGAAGTTAGCAGCTTGCCCCTCCTTTGCCCTCACACACTGATTGGAGAGTGATAGAAAAGAAAGATTCAAGATCACCAGCCAGTACAAGTGCAACCCAGTACCAGCAGTACCAGAAACAGCTTCAGTCTTCCTTCTATTATCATTCATCCCTCTACAGCATAGATATCATTCACAAGGCCCACGGGCTGAATACGGCTCGCCAGGCCTTGACATGTGATCCTCCAAACCAGTTTTGTACCCGGAATGTGGAACTCCATTCTAGTTCTCACCCTCCACTCCTCACTGTCACTTGTAAATACAGAAGCCTTCTATGTTTACAAGGGACATCTTTGCTCTCAGTGGTTCCTGGAACTAACAAATCTCTGTACACACTCACAGTGGGGCACAGCGGGGACAGATCTCCAGAATCTGAGAGAGAAAACGATCCCCCTGCAGGGTGAGGCAGAGCCACCTACACAGGGAGGTACTAGAGTCAGTCCAGGTAGGAGGGAGATATGTGAGGAAGCTTTGGAGAGGGGGTGAGGTTGCACACTGTACATAGTGTTCCCCTGAACCCTGCGCTCTGTACATAGTGCACTCCTGAATTCTACACTCAGTACATAGTGCACTCCTGAACTCTGCATTCTCTATGTAACACATTCTTTAACCCTGAACTCTGTACATAGCACACCCCAGAAACAACTGGCCCTTTAAAGGCAATAATACTGCTGATGCGGCCCACAATGAAATTGAGTTTGACATACCTGCCCTACAGTATATGTAGGCGATTGTTTTCTTTCAACCTTTTCTGTTCCCACATGACTGTCCCCCTGGGCACAAATCCAGCTCCATAAAGACATGGATTGATAAGTTTGGTGTGGAGGAACTCAAATGTCATGGACACAGTCCTGACCTCAGCCTGATTGTGAGTCAGGTCTTCTCATCCAACATCAGTACCTGATATCACTAAGGTTCTTTTGGTTGAATAAACACAAATCCCCACAGATGCATTCCAAAATCTTGTGAACAGTCTTCCCAGAGAAGTGGAGACACTTATAGGCACAGAGGTGGGGGGCACTCCATATTAATGACCATTATTTTGAAATGGGATGCCCAATCAGCCCATATAGGTGTGAAGGTCGGGTGGCTACACATTTTTGGCCATTAACCACTTCAGCTCCAAAAGATTCACCCCCTTCCTGACCAGCCCATTTTTTGCGTTACTGCACTGCGTTGCTTTAGCTGACAATAGTGCGGTCGTGCGACGCTGTACCCAAATAAAATGGTTTTCCTTTTTTTCCCACAAATAGAGCTTTCTTTTGGTGGTATTTTATCACCTCTGCGGTTTTTATTTTTTGCGATATAAACAAAAAAAACAATAATTTTGAAAAAATTCAAAATACATTCTGCTATAAAACACATCCAATAATTTTTTTTTTTAAATCTAACGTCTTCATCAATTTCGGCCAATATGTATTCTGTTACATATTTTTGGTAAAAAATCCCAATAAGCGTATATTGATTGGTTTGCTTAAACATTATCTCGTCTGCAAACTATGGGATAGATTTATGCAATCTTTATTTATTTTTTAAATTTTCACTAGTAATGGCGGCAATCAGCGATTTTTAGCGGGACTGTGACATTGTGGCAGACAAATCTGACACTAATTGACACTTTTTGGGGACCAGTGACACCAATACAGTGATTAGTGCTAAAAAAATGCACTGTCACTGTACGAATTACACTGGCAGGGAAGGAGTTAACATCAGGGGCTATCAAAGGGTTAAACGTGTTACATAGTTACATAGTTACATAGTTAGTCAGGTTGAAAAAAGACACAAGTCCATCCAGTTCAACCATAAAAAATAAAAATAAAAAAAATATATTGTACAATCCCATATACCCAATTCTATACCCACAGTTGATCCAGAGGAAGGCAAAAAACCCCAGAAGAGCATGATCCAATTTGCTACAGCAGGGGAAAAAATTCCTTCCTGATCCCCCGAGAGGCAATCGGTTTTCCCCAGATCAACTTTACCTATAAATGTCAGTACCCATTTATATTCTGTACATTTAAGAAATAATCCAGACCCTTCTTATAGCAATCTACTGAGCTGGCCAGATCCACCACTGCAGGGAGTCTGTTCCACATTTTCACAGCTCTTACTGTGAAAAAACCTTTCCGTATTTGGAGGTGAAATCTCTTTTCCTCTAGACGCAAAGAGTGCCACCTTGTTCTTTGTGTTGACCGTAAAGTGAATAACTGAACACCAAGTTCACTATATGGACCCCTTATATATTTGTACATGTTGATCATATCCCCCCTTAATCTCCTCTTCTCAAGAGAGAATAGATTCAGTTCCTCTAATCTTTCCTCATAGCTGAGCTCCTCCATGTCTCTTATCAGTTTGGTTGCCCTTCTCTGCACTTTCTCCAGTTCCCCAATATCCTTTTTGAGAACTGGGGCCCAAAACTGAACTGCATATTCCAGATGAGGTCTTACTAATGATTTGAATAGGGGCAAATGATATCTCTCTCTCTGGAGACCATACCTCTCTTAATACAAGAAAGGACTTTGCTCGCTTTGGAAACCGCAGCTTGGCATTGCATGCCATTATTGAGCTTATGATCTACCAAAACCCCCAGATCCTTCTCCACTATGGATCCCCGCAGTTGTACTCCCCCTAGTATGTATGATGCATTCATATTATTAGCCCCCAAGTGCATAACTTTACATTAATCAACATTAAACCTCATCTGCCACATAGTCACCCAATTAGACAGAGCATTGAGGTCGGCTTGTAAATTGGCGACATCCTGTAAGGACGTTATTCCACTGCATAGCTTGGTGTCATCTGCAAAGACAGAAATGTTACTTTTGATCTCAGACCCAATATCATTTATAAACATATTAAAAAGTAAATTAAGCAAACAAACGTATAGCCCTTCCCAATCGAGCGCTCCAGGAGGAAAAAGAGAAATCCGGTGAAAGAAAAAAACACTTGCAAGAGGTTGTGCTATAAAACACCTCCCTCCTACTACCAATGAAGGAAAAAAGCTGCTGCTAGTTCCTGTCCATAGACAGGCAAAATAATAAACAGAAAAAACACATATACACAATAAATAATATATATATATATATATATATATATATAAGCAGCGCTAATTAAGTGCAAGCTGTGGGGGAGGGGAAACAGTTTCAGACAGGAGTGAATCTTAAGGTAAAAAACACACAGTATCTCATGGATAAGTCTGTAATAGGAGGTGATGAGAAAAAGCAATCTTCTTAATAGAGCCGCAATGCTCTCATTCTGCCACCAACACCACCACTCGTGAAGAGAGGAAAACTGGGGGGCCGTGAGACCTCCCCTATGATAGAACTCTTACCAGACGGCGCTGGATCAAAGGCAAAAACAAAGTGGCTACAGATCTCCTCCTCTCTCAGATAGCGGATATCATCAGACGGGATGCTCACATGTGTGTAAGAAAGAAGATCCACAATAGTGTAACTCCACAAAAACACAAGTTTATTGGTCCCCAATAACTCCCATAAAAACCGCACTTACAATATATAAAAAATCATAATACATTACTCGATCATGGACGTTGCTGGAACCGCGAGATGTCAGAGCTGTGTCTCCGTCCTAACTTCCCTGCGTTCCCTGCTCCGTTCAGCTGACGTACGTGTGCGACGACCAGCGTCGTGACGTCACTATGATATGCAGTCACTGTATCTAACCCAGACGCGTTTCATCAGTAATAGACATCATCTGTGGGTGTGGACAAGTGACTAGGTATGCCATATTATATGGACTGATATGCTAGCTGATTGGTTGAACTTAGGGAGATGACACAACCAGACAACCGCGCTGACATCTCGTCCATTGATTCGTCACCGCATAGCATAACATAGCATAGGATAACAACACTTACTAATACATATATTGTCTCCTATCGGAAAACAACAGGAATAATATCCTCATGTGCAAAATAGTAACCACTATTCATAACTTACTAAAAAGGTAATCTGCATATTAAAACTTTATAAAACCGCTGTATTAATAAGAAATTATAATAAAGTGCATAGTGAATGAATGACTGGGTATAACTAAACCTTACATAAATAATAATCATAATAAAATGTAAACGCTAAAAGGCAAAGTTCTATATACAATCAATGTGTATATACTAAACATGATTAATAGTATTATGGGCACCAGAACCTAGATGGAACCCAAATAATATGATTAATACCATAATAAAGGAGTACTAGACAGATAAAAAAATACTTATTAACATATGCATTCCTTTTCAAACATAATAATGCTAATAATTAAACTCCATAAAAGAACATTATTCATAACAGAGATATGGACAGTAGAGCTACTAGTAGTCACTTATGAAACAGTTCACATCCAGCTCTATATTCATTCCTTTAGGTGTGAGTGTATCCATGAGAAATATCCAGCGTGTTTCTCTTTTGGATATCTCTCGCACCAAGTTCGAACCTCTCCAGTTCGGGTGTATACAATCTACGCCCCAAAATTTCAGAACGGAGGGATCTTGACTATGGTGTTCTTTAAAATGTAAGGATACACTATGATATTTATATCCAATCTCTATATTGTGTATATGTTCAGAGATACGAATCTTCAATTTCCTTTTGGTTCGGCCCACATACATCAAGTTGCATGGGCATTGCAGAACGTATATAACGTGGGTGGTATTACACGTTATAAACTCTGAAATCTTACAGGGCCTGTCATTCCCTGAAGAAACAAAATCTGTTAGTCCCCTAATATGATTGTTCACTGTTAGACATGAACTGCATTTACGGCATGAATAGAACCCGTTAAATTGCCAGCAAATACTTCTTCTAATAGGGGGATCCAATACTTTATGTACAATTTTATCACCAAAGTTAGGAGCTTTGCGATAAATGAAAGGTGGTTGCACTGGTAGTACACTCTGTAAGGTTCTATCCAAACATAGAACATGCCAATGCTTTCTGAATATTTTTTCGACTTCCTTATACTGAGTATGGAAGTTCGATATGAAACCCCATTCTTGTCTCGGGTTAGTAATACGCTCCCTATTGACAAAAAGCTCATCTCTTGGCATATTTGCAAGATCTTCTACAATCTTATCCAAGACTCGCTCATCATATCCTTTCTGGGTGAATCTTTCTTTTATAACCCTAGAATATGTAATGAAATCATCCTTCGTAGTACAATTCCGTTTAACCCTCATAAGTTGACCCTTAGGGATGTTATTAAGCCAGTTGGGATGATGGCCACTCATCAAGGGCAAATAACTATTCCTATCAGTTGGTTTAAAGTAAATAGTTGTAGAGAGGGTAGTGCCATGCAATCTTACATCAACATCCAGAAAGTGTATGTGTTCATTGCTGAACTCGTAATCTAGTCTGATGTTATTTTTGTTATCATTCAGTTCTTTCAAAAAAGTATGTAATGACAACTCGTCTCCTTCCCAAATGAAGAACAGATCGTCGATGTACCTCCTGTAAAACAGGAGGCCATCTTTCCTACTGGCAAACACGGACTTATCCTCCCACTCACCCATGAACAAATTTGCGATACTGGGCGCGAATCTCGCGCCCATCGCAACTCCTCTCTTTTGGGAGTAATATTCATGGTTATACCAAAAATAGTTGTGGGCCAAGCAGAAGTCCAATGCTTGGCCCAAAAAAACTTTTTGTTCAAAGGGAATATCCTCACGCTGACTCAATGCCCAATTTAATGCCAACAGGGCATCATCATGTTGTATAATAGTATACAATGACGATACATCCGCGGTCACCAAAAAAATACGGGTTTTACCAGATGAGTTGTAGAAAGCTCTTAGTATCCTTTAAATAGGCCCTAGTGTTGAACACACTGGCCTGAAGAAAGGTATCTAAATATTGACCTAATCTCGCCGTAACCGACCCTATGCTATTCACAATAGGTCTGGCGGGTGGCTTTGTAGAGTCCTTATGCATATGTTAATAAGTATTTTTTTATCTGTCTAGTACTCCTTTATTATGGTATTAATCATATTATTTGGGTTCCATCTAGGTTCTGGTGCCCATAATACTATTAATCATGTTTAGTATATACACATTGATTGTATATAGAACTTTGCCTTTTAGCGTTTACATTTTATTATGATTATTATTTATGTAAGGTTTAGTTATACCCAGTCATTCATTCACTATGCACTTTATTATAATTTCTTATTAATACAGCAGTTTTATAAAGTTTTAATATGCAGATTACCTTTTTAGTAAGTTATGAATAGTGGTTACTATTTTGCACATGAGGATATTATTCCTGTTGTTTTCCGATAGGAGACAATATATGTATTAGTAAGTGTTGTTATCCTATGCTATGTTATGCTATGCGGTGACGAATCAATGGACGAGATGTCAGCGCGGTTGTCTGGTTGTGTCATCTCCCTAAGTTCAACCAATCAGCTAGCATATCAGTCCATATAATATGGCATACCTAGTCACTTGTCCACACCCACAGATGATGTCTATTACTGATGAAACGCGTCTGGGTTAGATACAGTGACTGCATATCATAGTGACGTCACGACGCTGGTCGTCGCACACGTACGTCAGCTGAACGGAGCAGGGAACGCAGGGAAGTTAGGACGGAGACACAGCTCTGACATCTCGCGGTTCCAGCAACGTCCATGATCGAGTAATGTATTATGATTTTTTATATATTGTAAGTGTGGTTTTTATGGGAGTTATTGGGGACCAATAAACTTGTGTTTTTGTGGAGTTACACTATTGTGGATCTTCTTTCTTACACACATGTGAGCATCCCGTCTGATGATATCCGCTATCTGAGAGAGGAGGAGATCTGTAGCCACTTTGTTTTTGCCTTTGATCCAGCGCCGTCTGGTAAGAGTTCTATCATAGGGGAGGTCTCACGGCCCCCCAGTTTTCCTCTCTTCACGAGTGGTGGTGTTGGTGGCAGAATGAGAGCATTGCGGCTCTATTAAGAAGATTGCTTTTTCTCATCACCTCCTATTACAGACTTATCCATGAGATACTGTGTGTTTTTTACCTTAAGATTCACTCCTGTCTGAAACTGTTTCCCCTCCCCCACAGCTTGCACTTAATTAGCGCTGCTTATATATATATATATATATATATATATATATATATATATTATTTATTGTGTATATGTGTTTTTTCTGTTTATTATTTTGCCTGTCTATGGACAGGAACTAGCAGCAGCTTTTTTCCTTCATTGGTAGTAGGAGGGAGGTGTTTTTTTCTTTCACCGGATTTCTCTTTTTCCTCCTGGAGCGCTCGATTGGGAAGGGCTATACGTTTGTTTGCTTAATATATTTATAAGAGATTACAGAGCAGCTATGGAGGCAGTGAGTTTTTTGATGAATAGACAAATTGATCTTAATACATTGTTTAATATAGAGTCTAACCCACCAGTCCAAGATGATCATAGGTCCACCTTACTCTCTCTTGGTAATGCACTAGAGAAACAGGTGAGGACTTGGTGGGATATCAGTACAATGGAGCAATACTTGAAAGAAAAAATTATAGTCAGAAGTCTGAGATGGGAGGTCACTCCCCAAGACGGATTGGATGATATTGAGTCTATGAATGAATGGGTAGAGTTTTTTAATGGGGTGGGTATTAGGTTGCAGGAATTAGTTTTAAAGCGTAAACGTAAAAAAATGGCAAAGTTGGAACACTTAATTAATGAGTGTAACACAAAATTGGATCCTATCAAAAGTTCCCAGCAATGGATAGACTTTAATAGCAATATAAATAAAAAACTTGATAAAATTGATAAGGACACCCAAAAGAAAAAAGTGAAGAATTTTCACCGTGATATAGGAGATTTTAAAAGTGGGATTGTTTATATGTGGCAGAATAAAATATCTCCAATAGAGAATGTCACCACTTTACATCCAGTTAACACCACAGGGAGACAGGAGCAGGTGGAAACACAGAGTACCCCCTGTATCCCTACATCAAACCCACCTCCTCACCCCTATAATGATAGGAGTAGAGGAGGGAGGGGCAGAGGTGGACAAAACCGCTCTAATTCTAGAGGTGGTCAAAATAATGGAGCAGGTGTTTCCCACAGTGATTATCAGTACCCATTGCCCACTAATAATAGATTTGAGCCTCTTCAATATAATGATGAACGGATTAATGAAGGATCCCCACGACAGTCTTTTTTAGGGAGGGGCAAGAGAGGAACCAGGGGTCACAGGGGCAACCAGTCCAACAGGGGGAAGCCCCCTGTGAATTATTATCCGCCTTACAACCAGCAAGGATGGTGGAGACCCCCACAAGAATGGAACCAGTACCCACATCCACCGGTCCCACCCAGAAGAGACGGAGAGGATGCAGGACAGGGAGCAGGATCCAATACAAACAGCAAAAAAAGAAGGATGGAACAGTAGGAATATACAACCTCAGCTTAGTCTCTTTTTCACATAAGGAACTCAATATATTGAATTTAGGTTTGAAATGTGCCCCCAAGAAATCTTTGAACAAATTTGATACGTATATGGACATCCATAAGTACATTAGAAAATTAAATATTAAAAAATATTTTCTTAACAGTGGTCCAAGTGGTAACCATCCAAGTAATACCAACATTATAGGAGTAGACAGTGCCTTGAAAAATAGGTCACTGTTTAACCCGCCGAATTCGGCAAATCAACATGTTGATGTATTTAAAAGCCTAGTCCTGAAAGATTTGGACAAGGTCATAGTGAAGAAAAATTGTAATCCCCCACATATTCAGGAGGGCATTAAGCAATTACGTGATAGGAAAAATATCGTAATACGCCCAGTGGATAAAGGGGGAGGGGTAGTCATACTGGATAAATCCTACTATGACACCCAACTTTCCAACATGTTATCCGATGATACCACTTATGTTAAGTTAAACAATAATCCTACTCATGCATATCATGCTGACCTACAAAAATTAGTAGATATGGGTAGAGCTAAGAGAGTTCTAAATAAGAAAGAACATAAATATCTGTCACCTAGTTTTTGCAGAGTGCCTACTATATATACTCTCCCTAAAGTGCATAAGGACTCTACAAAGCCACCCGCCAGACCTATTGTGAATAGCATAGGGTCGGTTACGGTGAGATTAGGTCAATATTTAGATACCTTTCTTCAGGCCAGTGTGTTCAACACTAGGGCCTATTTAAAGGATACTAAGAGCTTTCTACAACTCATCAATGATATTGATTTAACTGGTAAAACCCGTATTTTTTTGGTGACCGCGGATGTATCGTCATTGTATACTATTATACAACATGATGATGCCCTGTTGGCATTAAATTGGGCATTGAGTCAGCGTGAGGATATTCCCTTTGAACAAAAAGTTTTTTTGGGCCAAGCATTGGACTTCTGCTTGGCCCACAACTATTTTTGGTATAACCATGAATATTACTCCCAAAAGAGAGGAGTTGCGATGGGCGCGAGATTCGTGCCCAGTATCGCAAATTTGTTCATGGGTGAGTGGGAGGATAAGTCCGTGTTTGCCAGTAGGAAAGATGGCCTCCTGTTTTACAGGAGGTACATCGACGATCTGTTCTTCATTTGGGAAGGAGACGAGTTGTCATTACATACTTTTTTGAAATTACTGAATGATAACAAAAATAACATCAGACTAGATTACGAGTTCAGCAATGAACACATACACTTTCTGGATGTTGATGTAAGATTGCATGGCACTACCCTCTCTACAACTATTTACTTTAAACCAACTGATAGGAATAGTTATTTGCCCTTGATGAGTGGCCATCATCCCAACTGGCTTAATAACATCCCTAAGGGTCAACTTATGAGGGTTAAACGGAATTGTACTACGAAGGATGATTTCATTACATATTCTAGGGTTATAAAAGAAAGATTCACCCAGAAAGGATATGATGAGCGAGTCTTGGATAAGATTGTAGAAGATCTTGCAAATATGCCAAGAGATGAGCTTTTTGTCAATAGGGAGCGTATTACTAACCCGAGACAAGAATGGGGTTTCATATCGAACTTCCATACTCAGTATAAGGAAGTCGAAAAAATATTCAGAAAGCATTGGCATGTTCTATGTTTGGATAGAACCTTACAGAGTGTACTACCAGTGCAACCACCTTTCATTTATTGCAAAGCTCCTAACTTTGGTGATAAAATTGTACATAAAGTATTGGATCCCCCTATTAGAAGAAGTATTTGCTGGCAATTTAACAGGTTCTATTCATGCCGTAAATGCAGTTCATGTCTAACAGTGAACAATCATATTAGGGGACTAACAGATTTTGTTTCTTCAGGGAATGACAGGCCCTGTAAGATTTCAGAGTTTATAACGTGTAATACCACCCACGTTATATACGTTCTGCAATGCCCATGCAACTTGATGTATGTGGGCCGAACCAAAAGGAAATTGAAGATTCGTATCTCTGAACATATACACAATATAGAGATTGGATATAAATATCATAGTGTATCCTTACATTTTAAAGAACACCATAGTCAAGATCCCTCCGTTCTGAAATTTTGGGGCGTAGATTGTATACACCCGAACTGGAGAGGTTCGAACTTGGTGCGAGAGATATCCAAAAGAGAAACACGCTGGATATTTCTCATGGATACACTCACACCTAAAGGAATGAATATAGAGCTGGATGTGAACTGTTTCATAAGTGACTACTAGTAGCTCTACTGTCCATATCTCTGTTATGAATAATGTTCTTTTATGGAGTTTAATTATTAGCATTATTATGTTTGAAAAGGAATGCATATGTTAATAAGTATTTTTTTATCTGTCTAGTACTCCTTTATTATGGTATTAATCATATTATTTGGGTTCCATCTAGGTTCTGGTGCCCATAATACTATTAATCATGTTTAGTATATACACATTGATTGTATATAGAACTTTGCCTTTTAGCGTTTACATTTTATTATGATTATTATTTATGTAAGGTTTAGTTATACCCAGTCATTCATTCACTATGCACTTTATTATAATTTCTTATTAATACAGCGGTTTTATAAAGTTTTAATATGCAGATTACCTTTTTAGTAAGTTATGAATAGTGGTTACTATTTTGCACATGAGGATATTATTCCTGTTGTTTTCCGATAGGAGACAATATATGTATTAGTAAGTGTTGTTATCCTATGCTATGTTATGCTATGCGGTGACGAATCAATGGACGAGATGTCAGCGCGGTTGTCTGGTTGTGTCATCTCCCTAAGTTCAACCAATCAGCTAGCATATCAGTCCATATAATATGGCATACCTAGTCACTTGTCCACACCCACAGATGATGTCTATTACTGATGAAACGCGTCTGGGTTAGATACAGTGACTGCATATCATAGTGACGTCACGACGCTGGTCGTCGCACACGTACGTCAGCTGAACAGAGCAGGGAACGCAGGGAAGTTAGGACGGAGACACAGCTCTGACATCTCGCGGTTCCAGCAACGTCCATGATCGAGTAATGTATTATGATTTTTTATATATTGTAAGTGCGGTTTTTATGGGAGTTATTGGGGACCAATAAACTTGTGTTTTTGTGGAGTTACACTATTGTGGATCTTCTTTCTTACACACATGTGAGCATCCCGTCTGATGATATCCGCTATCTGAGAGAGGAGGAGATCTGTAGCCACTTTGTTTTTGCCTTTGATCCAGCGCCGTCTGGTAAGAGTTCTATCATAGGGGAGGTCTCACGGCCCCCCAGTTTTCCTCTCTTCACGAGTGGTGGTGTTGGTGGCAGAATGAGAGCATTGCGGCTCTATTAAGAAGATTGCTTTTTCTCATCACCTCCTATTACAGACTTATCCATGAGATACTGTGTGTTTTTTACCTTAAGATTCACTCCTGTCTGAAACTGTTTCCCCTCCCCCACAGCTTGCACTTAATTAGCGCTGCTTATATATATATATATATATATATATATTATTTATTGTGTATATGTGTTTTTTCTGTATATTAAAAAGTAAGGGTCCCAGCACTGAACCTTGGGGTACACCACTGATAACCTTGGACCATTCAGAGTAAGAATCATTAACCACTACTCTCTGAATTCTGTCTTTTAGCCAGTTTTCTATCCATTTACAAACTGATATTTCCAATCCTGTAGACTTTACCTTACACATGAGCCGTGTGTGGGGAACTGTATCGAACGCTTTTGCAAAATCCAAGTATACCACGTCCACAGCCACCCCTCTATCCAAGGTCTTACTTACCTCTTCATAAAAAGAAATCAGGTTTGTTTGACAACTTCTGTCTTTCATGAATCCATGCTGTCTGTTGCTTAAATAGTTTTTTTCCAGCAAGAACTCATCTATGTGGTCTTTTATTAATCTCTCCAGTATTTTCCTAACTATAGAAGTTAAACTAACAGGTCTATAGTTACTTGGTAAAGACTTTGTTCCCTTTTTAAATATAGGCACCACATTGGCCCTGCGCCAATCCAGTGGTACTATTCCTGTCATTAATGAGTCCCTAAAAATTAAATACAATGGCTTTGAAATTACAGAGCTCAATTCTTTTAGGATCCGTGGGTGTATGCCATCTGGTCCAGGTGCTTTATCCACCTTTATTCCATCTAAATATTTCTGGACCATATCACTTTTGAGCCATTGTGGATTTGGGGCTGTGTCACTACCACCCCCATTTTGGACATGAGCTCCCCCATGTTCCTTTGTATATACAGAACTGAAGAAATTATTTAATAAATTAGCCTTCTCTTTGTCCCCAGTCACCCACTCTAGATTATTTTGTAAAGGGCCTACATGCTCAGACTTGACCTTTTTACTATTAATATATTTGAAGATTTTTTGGGGGTTTGTCCTACTATCTTTTGCAATCTGTCGTTCATTTTGAATTTTTGCATCCTTGATTTCCTTTTTACATATCCTGTTATATTCTTTGTAACATTTAAATGACACTAGTGTTCCCTCATTTTTATATTTTTTAAAAGCTCTTTTCTTATAGTTTATAGCTTTTTTAACTTTGGCAGTGAGCCACATAGGTTTTATTTTTAGCCTTTTAAACTTATTGCCCATGGGAATAAACTTTGCAGTGAGTTCACAAACAGTCTTTTTGAAGAATTCCCATTTCTGTTCTGTGCCCATTGATGGCAATTTTCCTTCCCAGTCTAAGTCCTGGAGAGCAGCGCTCATCCTTGGAAAATTTGCTCTCTTGAAATTAAGTGTTTTTATCTTTCCCATATGTGATTTTTTCTTACAACTAACATCAAATGAAATCATGTTATGGTCACTGCTACCCAGGTGTTCCTTTATCTGAACATTAGTAATACGCTCTGCATGGTTTGAGATTACCAGGTCCAACAGAGCATCATTCCTAGTTGGGGCCTCAATAAACTGGACCATAAAATTGTCCTGCAATAGGTTTATACATTTTTGCCCTTTAACTGTCCCAGCAGTGCCATTACTCCAGTCAATTTCTGGGTAGTTAAAATCCCCCATTATTATCACCGTCCCAGCCCTTGCAGCCCTTTCCATCTGTGCAAGGAGCTGAGTTCCCTGGGAGTGTTTTTTTACTGTGTGGGGGATGGTTTAACTGTACAAAGACAGAGATCTGTTTCTCTCACAAAATCTATGTCTTCCTTACTAGTAGAACAACAGTCTGCCTTGTTTACATAGGCAGACTGCCGTTCCACCTCTCTCGGATAGATTGCCAGGTTCAAGGCGGACATTGCGTCCACTGGACCTGCTGATTGGCTCCCATTGTGTCCAATCACAGGGGGAGCAGGTATATGGCGACGTGCACACACCCGAGACCTGAAGACAAAAATCATGTACAGGTAGGTGATTTTGTGTTTAAGAACCGCCCTGCCGCAGTATATGTACGTGGAGCGGTCCTTAAGCAGTTACATCATATCTGTTAAATGTTATTTTCTGATGAATTTGCATTTCTGAATATTATTTCTGTAAACATTTCTACCTATATCTCATTGTGCTGCTGGATTCCTTCCTTGTCTTTTTCACAAAGTTAGATTCATAATTTTTCAATGTTGATCAGTATGTCAGGTGGCCAATTCCCGCTTAAATCTAGTGAATAATCTCAGGATGTTCAGATAAGCTCTTAGTCATCTCTGTAGGTGCAGACACTGTGGAGTAATTAATCATCAACTTTTCTAGCAGAAGTAATTTCATTCTAAACCACCTTCCATGCTTGACAGCCTGCCAGACTTCTAATCTCTAATGTAAACACAGATCAGGTACACAGGAAGAGGGGAGAGCAGAGTGCTGAGCCCTGATTAATGGCTACTTTGCTTCTATTAGGTATTTAAGGATAAATTGCTCCATGATGTTAGGTTATATTGAGACAAAACAGAGCCCCCCACCCCAAAGCACCCCCCATGTTGAGGGCATATGGTCTGGTATGGTCCAGGAGGTGTGGCACTTGCTCGTCCCCCACTTTTCTGACCTGATGGGCTGCATGCTAGGATAAGAGCCTGGTATAATTTTTTGGGGGGCCCCAAGCTATTTTTTTAACTTTTATTTTTTGCCAGCATTTTGTTGTTTACATTTCAGCTGTCAGTGGGGAAGCCCGCTGACAGCTGACGAGTCATTGGTTGTTAAGGACGAGGTGGCCAGCTTCCTGACCTGCTGCTTAACAACCAGCTATTCTTCACACGGAGTTCAAATCTGTCGATCATTTTTTGAGTGTTCCGACTTGTAATATTCAGATATAGCCAAGTCTCTGAATAACCCAAAATTTGTCTGGATTTGTATTCGGACTGAAACAAATTGCACATGTCTAATGAGCACTGCTTGGTTTCCTCCAGACATAACATTTAGAATTGAGGCCAAACACTTCCATTTTGGTTTCATCAGATGAGAGAATATTGGTCCTCACAGTCTGAGAGTTCTTCAGGTGATTTTTTTTTTAAAACTCCAAGAGAACCTTTATGTGTTTTGCACAGAGGAGAGGATTCCATCTATCCACTAGACATGTGCAATTCATTTAGTTACCAATCAAAATTCAGAAAAAAAAATCATTATTGGAGATTTGGATGTATCTGAATTTCCAAATCACAAACGTAACAAATGTCAACTAATAAATTATAACAACATGAATTATAGAAATTTGAAATTAACTTTAATTTGAAATAGAAACATATTGCAGTAACACTGGTCTACAAAGAGTAGAAATGAAAGGAAATGAAAGTAGCAAAATTTTACCAGAATTGGGTCACTAATAAAGGAAAATTAAGTCCTGAGTATTCATTGGCTCCAGTTTCCAAGATACAGCTTCAGGTCAAAACTGCATAAAAATAATTCAAAATTATGAGGGGGGTGTGCGATTATACACCATGGGGTAAAAGACGCAGTGCGGATGGAATGTTTGGATATTCTTTTTTGAGATCCCTTTACAATTGGGGGAACCATACAAAAATATCAGTCACTACTATGATTGGTGGGTTCCCTCCACACCATTGGGACTGTGAAAGGCATGGAGTTCTTCTTCTTTTTTTCTTTTAGCCAATGACTCACATAAGTTCCACAAGTTATGCAACAATAATGAGGGGCCCGACTCTTGTCCTGATCCCTTATTTTGCATCCAAAATATAGGTGGTGTGTCTTTTTACCACTGCTGTCACTTTTGGGGTAAAAATGTAACGTTGCCACAAATGTATCAGAAGTTATCTGTGTTGTTTACACAGTTTGGAGGCATCTTGTCTAGACATGTGCACTGCCGAAAAATCCATTTGTTTGTGTTTCATTTGCTTTATTTTTGTTTTTCGGGTCATTCGTTATGATCGCAATTCGTAAATTCGTACATTCATATATTTTAAAATTCATAAATTCCTAAATTAAAAAATGTGAAAATTAAAAAATCCGAAAATAAGAAAGAATAACTAACTAACTAACTAACTAATATAAACTAACTATTACATTATAGGTATTGAAATTTCCTTTCAAATTTGGCTGTTAGTGAACGTAAAGATTACAAATTTATCCGAAGTTAAGAATTATCCGAAATAAAGAATGCCGCATCTAAATAAATGGAACGGAACAAATTAATAATAAATAATAATAATAATAATAAAAAGTTTTTATTATTATTACTGTTATTTATTATTATTAATTTGTTCCATTCCATTCGTTTAGTTACGGCATTCGTTGTTTTGGATAATTCGGAACTTCGGATAAATTTGTATTCGCTACGTTCACTAACAGCCAAATTTAAAAATAAATTCCAATACCTTTAATTTAATAGTTAGTTATAGTTAAGTTAATATTAGTTAGTTATTATTTTAGATTTTCAAATTTTCGGGTTTTCGTATTTCCGGATTTTGAATTTCCAAATTTCCGAATTTTTGAACTTTTGAATTTCGGAATTTTTAAATTTACAAATTTATGAATTTACAAATTTACGAATATTCAAATTTACGAATATTTGGAAACATTTGTTAAGCAGATTTTCATTAATTTGGATATTTCCATTTATCAAAATTCATTAAAAAAATAATTCTGAATGAAACAAATTGCACATGTCTAATATTGGCTTCTGAGGGAAAATATCACACAACTGTTCCTTGGAAATGATAGGCAATGACACTTTCACAAGACTCCAGATGTAACTTTATGAGGCGTAGATCTGACCAAGACAAATGTACCTTGTAATAAAAGAACAATAAATGACAGTCAGGTAATAATCTTTAGCCTCACAGTGAAGATACATTTATACCTCCATGTGGTGCCATTTTCATTGTTCTACCACACTTTGTGGAGAAGTTACGAGACATCATGACCATCAGACACCTCCCACCCTTGTAGGCAAATATACTCGTCTGTGTATAAATCTTTATTGTGAAATATCTTGAAAACTTTAGCCAACCAGCACCTTTATCATCTTCTAATTCATCTAATCAAAATATGTAAGAATAAGAACATTTTATCGCAAAGGGGGATAATTTCCCAAAATTTGCAGACCAATGTTAAGGTTTTAAAGAAAACATGATGATGATTCCTACTTAGGCTGCTTTATAGTATAGAATAGAATAGAATAGAAAATTATAGAGCAAAACAGAACAAAGCAGAATAGAATATAAAATAATAGAATAGAATAAAACAGAATACAATAGAATAAAATAGAAAAGAATTGAACAGAACAGAAAAGAATAAATCAAAGTAGAATGGAAAATAAAATAATATAATAGAATATGATATGATAGGAAAGGATATATTAGAATACAAAGTATATAAAGAACAGAAGAGCATATAAAAGAATAGCATAAAACAGAATGTAATAGAAAATAAAAGAATAGAATAAAAGAACAGATTAGAATAGAATATAATAGAATAGATAATAGATTAGAATATAATAGAATAAAAAGAAAGAATATAACTGTATATTTGAATTTCAAATTTTGAATACAATTAAATTATATAGAAAGAATATAGCCATCTTACGAAAATCGAAATTTAAATAGATTAAAATAGAATGGAGTAGAACAAAATAGAAAGAATATAGTCGTCTTCCCAAATTGGAATTTTGAATAGAATAGAATAAAACAGAAAGAATATAGCTACTTTCCCAAATTAGAATTTTAAATAGAATAGAAGAAAACAGAAATAATATAGCCATTTTCGTAAATTTGAATTTCAAGTATAAAATAATAAATAAAAGCTGTCTTTGGAAATTCACATTTTGAAATAGGAATTTTGAATAGAAAAGAATAGAATTAAATAAAATAGAAAGAATATAACTATCTTCCGAAATTTAAATTTCAAATTTAGAAAATAATTGACAAGAATAAAATAGAAAGAATATAGCTTTCGTTCAAAATTGTAATTTTGAATTTCAAAGTGCAAATTTTTAATTGAATAGAATAGAGTAAAAGAGAAAAATATAGCTACCTTCCAAAAATCGAATTTATAAAATCGGATTTTGAATAGAATCAAAAGAATATAGCTTCTTCTGAGATTATAATTTCAAATAGAATATAATAAAATATAGGTGACTTTCACGATTTGAATTTAGAAATTCAAATTTCAAATTTTGAATATACTAGAATAGAATAAAGAAAAAAAGAATGTAGATGGTTTCAAAATTAGCATTTCAAATAGAATAAAAAAAAAATACATCTGTCTTCCAAAATTCAAATTTAAATTTAAAAAATGTAATTTTAAAAAGAAAATAATAGAATAGAAAAAAATAGAAAGAATGCATCTGTCTTCTGAAATTGAATTTAAAGTTTTGAATAGAATAGAACAGAATAAAATACAAAGTATATAGCACTCTTCTGAAATGCTAATTTTGAACAGAAAAGAATAGAATAAAAAATAATATCATTTAAGAAAATAAAAAGAATATAGCATTCTTCTGAAATTCAAAGTTTGAAATTTGAATTTCAGATTTTGAATACAATGGGATAGAAAGTATATATCCACCATCTAAAATACATAATTTCTTTTTTTTTTAACCATAGATTTTTTATTGAATTTTACATCTTACACGTAATAGATACAGCATTATATATATCACAAAACATATACATAGAATGCATCAAACATCAAACTCACAGATATAATCGACAATCTGTAGGCTACTTAAGTCAAAACGGAACTTTATCTCAACAGGAGGTATAGCCTGTCACCCCAAACAGGGTACATACTGTGAGCAGGCTCTGCAGAGATTCAAGTATAAAGTAGCCCTCCATAGACCTTAATGAGGGTCTTTGGTGATAGTCCTATAATAGGTTTGTTACGTGCGTTTATTGGATACTCAGAATATAACAGTGATATGAACACAGCGCTAAATACACATATATTGCCCAGAAAGTATTCATGAGACCTTAAGGG
The DNA here is from genome assembly GCA_029206835.1 of Rana muscosa. Taxonomy (NCBI): domain Eukaryota; kingdom Metazoa; phylum Chordata; class Amphibia; order Anura; family Ranidae; genus Rana; species Rana muscosa. The sequence goes on along the minus strand of CM055116.1, from coordinate 6,387,496 downwards.
TTTTAAAGGAACTCATAGTCTAGTTACACCTATTGTTTGTTCCCACCACTAGATGACCGGGTGTGTTTAAGAAGATTCAGTAAAGTTTAGTTTAAACATTAGGTCTTTAGTCACAAATGTGGAGAGGCATATTGTGAAGTTCTCCAAATTTCCCAGAACCTGTGGAAATCTAGAACCCTTCCTTCTTTGTATGCCAGCAGCTTTTCCATTGTGTAATGAGCATTGACTCTAGATATTACTGGTGTATCATGAAGGACCATGCTTCAGTAGTGGCTTGTATTGTAGGGTAAGGAGGGGTTTCCGCTCTATGATGTATACAGGTAGCTAATGCTAACGCTGGGAGGTTATGTCCGGGAGTAACTTTGCTTTCAATGATTGCCCACTTGTTGTCTGTTTGACAAGAGAACCAGTAGCGCATATGGTCCAGGATTGCTGCTCGGTAATAAATTTGTGCATTGGGGAGACCTAGGCCACCAAGGTGTTTAGGTTTGTATAGTTGCGACAATGCAATTCTGTTTTTTTTTCCCGCCCATATATTTTTTTTTCAGACTATGCGGTAATTGGGAGAAGAATTTTTGAGGGATAGGGATGGTTACTGTTCTAAAGTGATATAACATTTGGTATGCATATAGCATTTGGTATGCAGCTATCCTCCCCATCCAAGTTAGGTGGAGTTTACCGATCTGCTTCAGTTCTTCTTCCAGGGTAGTTAACAAAGGAGGGTAGTTGCAGGAATAGGTTTTAGCGGAAGAGGAGGTTAGCTGCACACCAAGGTAAGTAATAGAGGGATGGTCCCGATTGCAGGGGAATAATATTTTTAGCTTGTTTTTAGTAGTTGGAGGTACATTAATATTCAAGGCAAAGCATTAATATTCAAGGCAAAGCATTTATTTATGTGATGATGTTCCACGCGAATTGGACTATTATTAAGCTGCTGCCCCCCCCCTTTTGTGTAATCTGTCCCAAGACAGATCACTATGTAGATTGTAATGTAGGGTGTGGGGTAATTGGCGCTGCTTTGATTTCAAGGGACTAGTTTTCTTGCCTTCTGTTGGATGGATTTTTGGCTACTATGCCCATATGGGATACTCTGCAATGGGATTGGAACTGTGTACAATACGTGCTGGTGTCCCCAAACTGTAATATGATCCTCAACTTATATGTGAAACTATATAGACACTCCTGACACTCACAATACCCTGTGGGGTTTATGACAATGTGCTAAATTGGGCCTCTATTGCCACTAAAAGGTGTGTGTAATGACTATTTAAATGTGTGTCACTCACTTCACATTACCATCCTCAATGCGGATTCCATAAACCAATTCGTGAAAACAGTATTACAAAACAGTGTTACAAAAATAAAAATAGTGCAAAATAAATGGTAACTTCCTCGTAAATTCTGTACAATATACACCTATATATTGCTGTGTATTTTCAGTATGTCCAGTGCCAAAAATCTGAAAAAATATATAATATAATAATTCACACCAAATTCCAAATATAGTCACTGGTCACTGCCCCAGGTGGGAGCTGCCAGACAACCAATGCGTTCCCTTGTAGGTTACACCAATCCCTAAACCAATGAGATTAGATCACAATGGTCATGTGATGGTTAGCCACTTTGATAGTAAGGGTAAAATCCCCTTATGGTTCCTTAATCCAGACAAATTGCTCAAAATAATTAAAACATAGGTGTTCTGTAAATGTATGGCAAAGAATAAGTTCATATGACTACAGAAGGTTCTTGCGATGACATAGAACAGGTTCAAAAAGTTTGATCTATCTGCAAACCATATACCGAGTGCAGACAAGCCCCATGGAAGTCACGCCAGCCTGTAATGTCAGCTTAGGCTACGGCGCGCGCTCCACCGCTCGAGCCTCGCTAACCGGACGTGACGTGGACGTGTCTGGATGGTGACCATTTGGTGTGAATTATTATATTATATATTTTTTCAGATTTTTGGCACTGGACATACTGAAAATACACAGCAATATATAGGTGTATATTGTACAGAATTTACAAGGAAGTTACCATTTATTTTGCACTATTTTTATTTTTGTAACACTGTTTTGTAATACTGTTTTCACGAATTGGTTTATGGAATCCGCATTGAGGATGGTAATGTGAAGTGAGTGACACACATTTAAATAGTCATTACACACACCTTTTAGTGGCAATAGAGGCCCAATTTAGCACATTGTCATAAACCCCACAGGGTATTGTGAGTGTCAGGAGTGTCTATATAGTTTCACATATAAGTTGAGGATCATATTACAGTTTGGGGACACCAGCACGTATTGTACACAGTTCCAATCCCATTGCAGAGTATCCCATATGGGCATAGTAGCCAAAAATCCATCCAACAGAAGGCAAGAAAACTAGTCCCTTGAAATCAAAGCAGCGCCAATTACCCCACACCCTACATTACAAAGCATTTATTTGTGTTGATTTTATAGAAGGAGACCTGTCCGAATTTGTGTATTAGTGTTTGTATCGCTATGATAGAGGATTCTGGATTAGAAATAGTCAGGATAATATCGTCCGCGAATAGTCCTATTTTGTGGGTTTCGGAACCTATCTTAATACCTTGTACGGTGTCGGTGGATCTAATACTTTCCGCTAGTGGTTCTATGATTAGTGAGAAAATAATTGGAGAGAGAGGGCATCCTTTGCACGTGCCATTAGATAAAGTAAAGGAATCAGAAAGCATGCTAGAAGTATAGACTTGGACCGTGGGGTGTGAATAAAGAGACATGATTGCTGGGTGAATCAGTCCAGAGAATCCGAATTTTTGTAAAGTCTTTGATAAGTAACCCCAATGTACCCTATCAAAGGCCTTTTCCGCATCTAAAGCTAAGAAAGTGCTAGGTTGTTTACTTAGTTCCACATAGCGCAGAAGATTTAGCATTCTTCTGGTGCCGTCTGGCGCCTGCCTGCCTTTCACAAATATTACTTGGTCCAGGTCAATGAGGGAGGGGGTAACTTCACTCAATCTATTTGCTAATATCTAGGCGTAAATCTTTAAATTTGAATTTAATAGTGAGATTGGTCTAAAATTTGGGGGGTGAGATGTATCCTTGCCTGGTTTGGGTATTGTAACTATGATAGCCTGAAGAATTTATTTTGGGAAAGAGCCAGAAGAAGCTGCTATGTTGAAAACATCTACTAGCTTGGGAGCTAGAAGGGAGGTGAATGCTTTATAATATTCAGCGGAAAAACCGTCCGCCGCTGGTGATTTGTGCATGGGAAAGGTTTTGATAACTGTCTCAACTTCAGCGCAGGTAATAGGAGAGTTCAGGTTCTGGAGTGTGTTCAAATCAATGGAGGGTAGGTGAACCCCTTGAAGGAATTTGTCAATCTCTATCTCCGATGGTTGGTGGGTGTGTGGGTCATTGGCGAGGTAGTAGAGGGATTCATAGTAATCCATAAATACGTTGGCTATGTCCTTAGGGTTATGGAATGTGGTATGGGATTTGTGGTGTTTAATGTGCGTGAGATTGGCTTTAGCTTGTCTCTTTTTAATTTGGGAAGCCAGAAGTTTACTTGCCCTATTACTTTGGGAGTAGAAGGATAATTTCATCCTCTTGAAAAATAAATCATACTCTGCTCTAAGTTCTTGCCTTAAGTCTTCCCGGTATCAGTGGCGGCCCGTCCATAGGGGGCGCCCGGGCGCCGCCCCCCCTCCTGTGGTCACCAAAAAAAAAAAACGGGCCCTTTAAGAGTTTTTTTTTTTTTTTTATGTCCTTTCCTTCACACAATGAGTGGCGGTGCATCCATAGTGGGCGCCAGGGATGAGCTGAACACCCCCCTGTTCGGTTCGCACCAGAACCTGCGAACAGACAAAATGTTCGTGTAAACTTTAGAACCCTATTAAATACAATGGACTCGAACATTCGAAATCTAAAGTGTTAATTATAAAGGCTAATATGCAAGTTATTGTCCTAAAAAGTGTTTGGGGACCCGGGTCCTGCCCCAGGGGACATGTATCAATGCAAAAATAAGTTTTAAAAACGGCCGTTTTTTTGGGAGCAGTGATTTTAATAATGCTTAAAATGAAAAAATAAAAGTGAAATATTCCTTTAAATTTCGTACCTAGGGGGTGTGTATGATATGCATGTGAAGTGGCGCATGTTTCCCGTGCTTAGAACTGTCCCTGCAAAAAATGTCATTTTTGAAAGAAAAAAATGCATTTAAAACTGACTCGCGGCTATTAATGAATTGTCGGCTCCCGGCAATACATAGAAAAGTCATTGATAAAAAAAAAAAAAAAAAAAAGCGTGGGGGTCCCCCAGAATTCAATTACCAGGCCCTTCAGGTCTGGAATGGATATTAAGGGGAACCCTGCCGCAAATTAAAAAAAAATTGACGTGGGGTTCCCCCAAATATCCATTCCAGGCCCTTCAGATCTGGCATGGATTTTAAGGGGAACTCCACCCCAAATTTAAAAAAAAAATGGCGTGGAGTCCCCCTAAAAATCCATACCAGACCCCTTATCCGAGCACGCAACCTGGCCGGCCGCAGGGGAAAAGGGGGGGACGAGAGAGCGGCCCCCCCTCCCTCCTGAACCGTACCAGGCCACATGCCCTCAACATGGGGAGGATGTCCCCATGTTGATGGGGACAAGGGCCTCATCCCCACAACCCTTGCCCAGTGGTTGTGGGGGTCTGTGGGCGGGGGGCTTATCGGAATCTGGAAGACCCCTTTAACAAAGGGGACCCCCAGATCCCGGCCCCCCCCCTATGTGAATTGGTAAGGGGTACATTGTACCCCTACCATTTCACGAAGAAAGCGTAAAAAAATGTTTAAAAAAACACACAAACACCTTGAAAAAGTCCTTTATTTAAAAAAAAAACATTCCAGCGGTGAAATCCAGTGTCCCGCGGCGATCCCGATGTCCAGCGCTGTCCTTCATTGGTTGTGCCTGAGCGGACCTGATGGGGAACTCCCTCTCAGTATTTTAAATGTATAGACCCGCCCCTTCTAAAGTTCCCCATCAGGTCCGCTCAGCGGACCAGATGCGGAACATGAGAAGGGGTGGGTCTATACATGTATTACCAAAGTGAGAGCAGTCCCCCATCAGGTCCGCCCCCTCGGTATGTCGGACCCGCCTACGTCATTGTCTTGAGCGGGGAACTTCCTTCACTATGTAAATTTAAATTACACAGTGAAGGAAGTTCCCCGCTCAAGCCAATGACGTAGGCGGGTCCGACATACCGAGGGAGCGGACCTGATGGGGAACTTTAGAAGGGGCGGGTCTATACATTTAAAATACTGAGAGGGAGTTCCCCATCAGGTCCGCTCAGGCACAACCAATGAAGGACAGCGCTGGACATCGGGATCGCCGCGGGACACTGGATTTCACCGCTGGAATTTTTTTTTTTTTTTAATAAAGGACTTTTTCAAGGTGTTTGTGTGTTTTTTTAAACATTTTTTTACGCTTTCTTCGTGAAATGGTAGGGGTACAATGTACCCCTTACCAATTCACATAGGGGGGGGGCGGGATCTGGGGGTCCCCTTTGTTAAAGGGGTCTTCCAGATTCCGATAAGCCCCCCGCCCGCAGACCCCCACAACCACCGGGCAAGGGTTGTGGGGATGAGGCCCTTGTCCCCATCAACATGGGGACATCCTCCCCATGTTGAGGGCATGTGGCTTGGTACGGTTCAGGAGGGAGGGGGGCCGCTCTCTCGTCCCCCCCTTTTCCCCTGCGGCCGGCCAGGTTGCGTGCTCGGCTAAGGGGTCTGGTATGGATTTTTAGGGGGACTCCACGCCATTTTTTTTTTACATTTGGGGTGGAGTTCCCCTTAAAATCCATGCCAGATCTGAAGGGCCTGGAATGGATATTTGGGGGAACCCCATGTCAATTTGTTTTTAATTTGCGGCGGGGTTCCCCTTAATATCCATTCCAGACCTGAAGGGCCTGGTAATTGAATTCTGGGGAACCCCCACACTTTTTTTTTTTTTTTTATCAATGACTTTTGTATGTATTGCCGGGAGCCGACAATTCATTAATAGCCGCGAGTCAGTTTTAAAAGACTTTTTTTCTTTCAAAAATGACATTTTTTGCAGGGACAGTTCTAAGCACGGGAAACATGCGCCACTTCACATGCATATCATACACACCCCCCAGGTACGAAATTTAAAGGAATATTTCACTTTTATTTTTTCATTTTAAGCATTATTAAAATCACTGCTCCCGAAAAAACGGCCGTTTTTAAAACTTCTTTTTGCATTGATACATGTCCCCTGGGGCAGGACCCCGGTCCCCAAACACTTTTTAGGACAATAACGTGCATATTAGCCTTTATAATTAACACTTTAGATTTCTCCCATAGATTTTTCGAATTTGCCGCGAACACCCCAATTTGTTCGCTGTTCGGCGAACGGGCGAACAGGCAATGTTCGAGTCGAACATGAGTTCGACTCGAACTCGAAGCTCATCCCTAGTGGGCGCAGAAGCGCCGCCGCCGCTCGCTTCTGCGCCCGGCCGTCACTAACAACAATACATAGGTTCATGCATTGCATGAACCTATGTATTGCTGCCGCCCACTATTCAGATGGCCGGCCCCTTGAGCGCCGGCCATCTGAATCACAGCGTCTGGTTGGACTTTAGAAGTGCCTATCAGAGCCAGCAGGCTCTGATAGGCTTCCCGACTACAGCCTGAGGGCTGTAATCGGCTTCTAAATATCTAATGAGAGGACGCACAGGGGTGCGTTCCCTGGCCAATCAGGTTCACCGGGTCTGGTTACCGGTAACCTGATTGGCTGAAGCGACATCGAGGGCGGGAGAAGACATCGAGGACGGAAGAAGGACGGCGCTGACTCGAGGAAGGTAAGTGCAGGGCTGGGGGGGACAAACTGGCTGCATTATGAGGACAAACTGGCTGTATTTGGGGAACAAACTTGTTGCATATTGGGGACAAACTGGCTGTATTATGGGGGGAAACTGGCTGCATACGGGGGACAAACTGGCTGTATATTGGGGGGAAACTGGCTGCATACGGGGGACAAACTGGCTGTATATTGGGGGGCAACTGGCTGTATATTGGGGGGCAACTGGCTGTATATTGGGGGACAAACTGGCTGCATATGGGGGACAAACTGGCTGCATATTGGGGACAAACTGGCTGTATATGGGGGGAAACTGGCTGTATATTGGGGGACAAACTGGCTGTATTATTGGGGGGACAAACTGGCTGTATATTGGGGGACAAACTGGCTGTATATAGGGGACAAACTGGCTGCATATTGGGGACAAACTGGCTGTATTATGGGGGACAAGCTGGCTGTATATGGGGGACAAACTGGCTGTATATTGGGGGGAAACTGGCTGCATATGGGGGACAAACTGGCTGTATATTGGGGGACAAACTGGCTGTGTATGGGGGACAAACTGGCTGTATATTGGGGACAAACTGGCTGTATATTGGGGACAAACTGGCTGTATAATGGGGGGAAACTGGCTGTATAATGGGGGGAAACTGGCTGTATATTGGGGGACAAACTGGCTGTATTATTGGGGGGACAAACTGGCTGTATTATTGGGGGGACAAACTGGCTAACTGGCTGTATTTTTGGGGGGACAAACTGGCTGTATTATTGGGGGACAAACTGGCTGTATATGGGGGACAAACTGGCTGTATTTTGTGGACAAACTGGCTGTATTTTGGGGACAAACTGGCTGTAATATTGGGGGGACAAACTGGCTGTATATGGGGGACAAACTGGCTGTATATGGGGGACAAACTGGCTGTATTTTGGGGACAAACTGGCTGTATTGTGGGGACAAAATGGCTGTATTGTGGGGACAAACTGGCTGTATATGGGGGGAAACTAGTGGCGTTTGGGCACAGTGGCTGCGTTTAATGGGCACAGTGGCGGCAATTGATGTTTTTTTTTGTTTTTTTTTTCAGTTTGTTTGTGCCCCCCCAAAAAATTTGAGCACCAGCCGCCACTGCCCGGTATTGATTAAGGCGAATCAAAATATTGGGGGAAGTGGTGTTGGGATTTTTGTGTAGGGCTTCTAGTTTTGCTATGGACTTATGTAGCTGTGACATGCGATGTGATTTTTTTCTCTTCTCCCTGGAAGCTATCTGTATAAGAGTACCTCTGACAAAAGCTTTATGTGCGCACCATGTCATTGAGGGGGAACATTCTCCATTAGCATTAAAGTGGAAATATTCTTTTAGTTTCCCCTCTATCTCAGCCCTAATTTGGGGATGCGACAGAAGGAGTGTGTTGTTGCACCACAGAGTTTTGTGGGAAGTCTTACTGGTATCCACAATCTTAATAGTTACTGGTGCATGGTCCGACCACGTGATATTGTGGATATCAGTTTTTATCACATTTTGAAAAGTATACATATCAGTAAGAAAGAAGTCAATTCTAGAGTAGCTATTGTGCACTTGGGAGTGGTACGTATGGTCCCTCTCAGTGGTTCTAAGGCAGCGCCATGGGTCAAATAGTCTCTCTTCATGGCAGAAAGGGCCAAGAGAGGGCATTTGTCTAGGAGCCACCGAGGAGGAGTCAAGTTCTCTGTTCATAACCATGTTGAAGTCCCCACAAATAATCAAGTTACCTTTTTGCATAGTTCTAGCAAGTTTAACAACTTTGCGGATAAATTTCAATTGCTTAGCATTAGGTGCATATAGATTTACCAGTGTATAGGTAGTGTGGTTCAGTTCAGCAACCAAGATGATGAAGCGTCCAAGGGGATCAACATGGGCCTGTAATAAAGAAAAGGTTACAGTGTCCCTAATAGCAATTAATACACCATTTTTCTTTGATTCAGCGTTTGCGGTAATTACTTGTGGGGATTTGTTGTGCGTGCACTTCGGGTGGTTGTTACTGGAGAAATTAGTCTCTTGTGCACACAGGATGTCACATTTCATGTCCATAGCTGATTTCCACAGAGCTCTACGTTTATAGGGACTGTTCAATCCTCTCACATTGTGTGACATTAGTTTAAGATTCATTCCAAAAATAGAAAGTGCACTGCCACCATCTAGTGGCAGGACTTGGTAGGGAACATGTGTACAGTTTGTTTCTTAATATGTGTAAAATCTGATGCAAATGGTCTTCAACAGACAATAAAAAACAAAAAGGGACAAGAAAAATTAACCAAACTAGGATATGAATCAGCTGTGGACAGTCAAAAAAGTCTCGCTGATTAAAACAGGTTACGGGAATCATCCTGTAAATGAAGAAGGGGGACAACAAGTTCACAGTTCAGCCAAACAAAGGATACTTTAAAAGCCAGCACTTATTTTTGCAGATAGCTTCAAGAGCACCGGGCACTTGTAGGACTAAGAAAGGTGGTAAGCAAGTAGGAATTTCACCAGCGTTGCATGTGTAGGTAGTTTAACTACTTACTTCCCTCTTGTATTTTGGCGACGGGCATTGCTCCTGATCTGGAGGGGATCAGGAATTGCAGCTTCATCGTTCATGGGAAGAAGTCGCCATTTTTTGAGGAGCTCCAGTCCTTTCTCTAGCGAGGTGATAGCATGCGATTCATTATGCATTTCCAGCAGTAATTTGGCCGGGAAGCCCCATTTGTACAAAATCTTATGATTGCGCAGAATTTTTGTAATAGGGACTAAGTTATGTCTTGTTGACAGTGTAGCTTGCGATAGATCAGCATATAGTGCGATGCCAGCGAACGGGTCAGGAAGAGTGGGGTGTTGTCTAGCGAATCGCATCAACTGGTCTTTCACATGATAGAAGTGGATCCTTGCTATGACGTCTCTGGGTATTTGGTCAGGCAAGAATGATGGTTTAGGCAGTCTGTGGGCTCTGTCAATGACGACATCCGCAGGACCCAGGGATGAAAGAGCAGCCAGCATAAGTTTCTGGAGGTACCCTGTGAGCTCCGCAAGCTTGTTTGTTTCAGAGTAACCTCTAAATTTGATATTATTCCTGCGAGCTCTGTCCTCGAGGTCCGCCATCTTAAGTCGCATAGCCTTGAGCTCATCTTCAACATCAAAATGAGCGTCCACTAGTTCATTATGTGCCAAAGTGAACTCCTCCATTTTTTGCTCCACATATTGCACTCTGTTGCTGACTGCGGACATATCTGCTTTTGTGGACTGGATGAATGCTGCCATATCATGCTGGAGAGCCCCCCGCAAAGTCTGTAGCATCTCTTTCATAGTGGTATCTATGATGGGTTGTCCCGATGTGGGGAAAGCGTCTAACTGCTGACCATATGGGGAGGATTCCTCTATTTAATATCCCTCATTTCCTACATCATTCTGAGCCTCTCCTCCCTCCCCAATCCGCCTTTTCTGTTTCACTGGGCTGTTAAAAGGGGAGGATGGCAGTGGATGTCCAAGGGGATAGGATTCCCCTTAGAGCTGGCGTGGGATGCTGAGGCTCGGTTCCCGTCACGGGCGCCATCTTGGATTTCTCGGTCGGTCACTGGAGGGAAGAAATCTGTCAGTTTCTTCGGTCTTTCCATTTCTTTTCTCTTGGACATGATAGGTAGCGTGTGCCCCTCGGTCTTCCTGAGTAGTTGGTGTACTTTTTAGCCGTGCAGGCTTGCTGTGAGCCACGATGGTCTATCCGTTGTGGCAGAGCTCACTCCTCACACCACCATCCGCTCTGGCTGCCGGCTCCGCCCCCCAAAAAATCCATAATTTCTAATACAATTGAATAGAATAAAATCTATAGACAAATTCCAAAATCTGAATTTTTTAATTTGAATTTCAAATTTTGAATAAAAAATAATAGAATAGAGGGGCGTGGCCTGGACGGCAAGCTAGATGGCAGCATAAGCTGAGAGCTCCTGCGATCCGGGGACTGAATCTTGCTTTTTGGGGAACCTACGCCCAGCTAATACCATGAGCAGAACCACACGGAGCTCCTCTACCTCCTGGTCGACCGGGGACTCAGGTACTCAGCTCAGCAGAAATATACCGGAGCTGTTTCGGTCCCAACTCATGGCTGCACACGCGGCCTCACAGGCCTCACAGGCCCAAACCCCGACCTTGCCTAGCGCGGACCCCACTATTCCATCACATGGGGAATCTGATGCGAGCATGGGGCGCGCTCATCCCCCCAGCCTGTTTGACCTAGAGACAGTTGCTGCTGATATTAAAAATACGGTCACGACGGCGATCGCTGACCTTAAGGCCGAAATTCATGCGGTGGCTTAAAGGATTGATGGGGTGGAACAGACTACCCAGCGGCAAGCAGCGGCCATCCGACCGGTCCAGACCACCTATGATGCCCAACTCTCCCAGCTCCTGGATATCTATAGACATGTCGAAGACCTCGACAATAAGAGCCAGAGACATAACGTTAGAGTGAGGGGCATCCCCGAGACTGTGGACCCGGCCTCCCTACAACAAACATTATGCACCATCTTTAATGACTTGATCGGGCGCCCAGCAGATTCTCCCATAGATATGGAAAGGGCCCACGCGCTCTACGCCCGCTACCCCATGACAATGAATCACCGAGGGATGTAATATGTTGTGTGGTCAACTTTCCACTTAAGGAGGAGATTCTCCGCAAAACCAGAGAGAGAGGCTGTATCCTCCATAATGGCGCCGAGATCAAGTTGTTTCAAGACCTGTCTAAGATCACGCTCCAGAACAGGCGTGCCCTATGCCCCCTGCTGGAGGCTCTGTGATCCAGAAACATTCAATACCGCTGGAAATTTTCTTTTGGGCTCTCAGCATCCGCTAGGGGTCGCTCTGCGCTCCTCCGCACACCTGAGGACTTGCACGGTTTCTGCGAACAACTCGATCCCCCACACGTCGAGCTTCCGGAGTGGTACGCCTTCTAATTTCCTGCTGAACCGTGGCTCCCGGTCTCTCTTCATCCATCACCGAAGGCGCAATGACACAGATCCCGAGGGTATATAGCCGACCCGTCCTCCCCGGGGAACCATGCCTCTCACCGCGACTTACACCACAGCAGTCCGGGCTCCCCTTCCACGCCTGCTCGGAGGAGGGACCGTGCAGACGCCTAATGTCCCTGGAGTTCTATCTGCCAAGTGCCATCTCCCGTGAGTAACTGTCACCAACCGTTACCCTTCCCCCCTGCATCCTTCTGCCTCTTGTCCCCCTTCCAGGAACTCTGCCTATGCTGTTTCCTTTGGCAAACTTGTTGGTCTTACCTGCATCACGGAGCGCCCGCTGTGCCAGCGAGGGGTTGACGTCGGAGGCCCTTCCAGATTGCTTCATCCTCATTCGCCCTTCCTGGGCATCTTCTCCTGCACTGCTCTTTGCGAAACGACCGGCACGGCACAGGACTGACCCTGCTGATGTCCTCTTGATCCATAGGAGGTAACGCTTTGCACCGCACACTTGACTGTCTGGAATGTCTGTGCCATCGGTCGTTCTGGCAGAGCACCCACACTCTGACTTAGCGAGCCTTCCCCTCCAGACTCTTATACCGTGTCTCCCTCCTTGACGCAGGGTACTCCGCATCTTTTTGGCTTTTTGATTTTGATTTAGATTTTTCCCATTCCCTCACGTCCCCCTTCCCTCTCCCCTTTTTTTTTCTCCCCCATTTTTATTTTTTTTGCCCACATTTTGACACTTTTTTTTTTTTTCATTTTTCATTTTTCCATTTTTTTTTCAATTTTTCATATTTCCATTTTTCTATTTGTGTGTTTTTCCCTTTTTTCTTCCCCTTCCCCCCTCCTGTGGAACGAAATTGAGCTACGTGACTTTCTATGTCAACCTTGCTCTAAAGGCAAGAATGTGTTTTACTCTAACTGTTTGTGTTGTTAATTAAGCTTGAACCCATGGGGTGGGGGGGTTTATCGCTAACATCATGGGCTCAGACGGGGTGCCGTTGGAACCTACCCTTAACTAGAAGGTAATGTTGGTCTGCATAGGGTGACTCCCCTTGAATTCATGAGAGGTTCCAGTCTCTTAAGTTATCGTGCAATGCTACGAGTCGTCCTCACCCTTTTGTTAGAGTAAATTCTATTATGTTATGCTGCGATGAGATGAGATAACACTGTCGGCACTTGGCAGAAATGTTTGAAATGTTTACATAGTTCCATATGTTTTAATTGTTGTTTGCAGGGCCCCTTGGCCTCCTGAGTTCAAACTGCACATGGGCTATCACATCATCAGTCCTCCTATAATAGTAGGTTCCCCACTATTAATACAGGTTACTGACCAAGCTCAGTCTGTCACTCCCTAGGGTGCAACCCCTCTGTGGTTTCCGTCCCTTTTCTCGTCCCCACACAGCAATCCTACTGGGATTAGCTGACCCTCCAGGCTCCCCCTTCTTTCTTTTTCTCTAGGTGATCTGGTTGATTTTCTATCCCTCTATCCCCCTCTTTGTCCTTTGCTCTATTTGTGTCCCCTCTCTCTTTCTTTCCTGTTCTTCGCCCCCCCCCCTTTTTTTTTTTTCTTTTCTTCTTTTTTTTTTCTTTGGCTGGATCTGCGTCTCCCCCTCCAGGTGCTTGTGCCATCCAGGTTCCTCTAAATACCCGTTGTTCTTTGTAAGGAGCAGCAGTTTGCTACCTTTTATCGTATAAGGGTTTGTGTCTCTAACTGCAAGCCATGCCTTCCCTGACTCTGAAATGCCTATCTCTTAATGTGAAGGGCCTTAACCTGCCAGAGAAAAGGTCACAAGTTTTGTCCTCCCTCACTTAACACAGAGCTCACTTCATTTTTCTTCAGGAGAACCACTTTCTTTCGGATGCTATTCCTTAACTTTCTAATCACACTTATCGAACAGCTTTCCATGCCACCAACCCTGAGGCCAAGACGAAAGGTGTATCTATTCTCATATCTAAAAACGCAAACTTTCACCTATCAGATTCCCTGATTGATCCTGAGGGTAGGTACATATTCCTCAAGGGTTCATATGCCTCAACACCGATCACGCTAGCTAACATATACTGCCCAAATGAGCGTCAGGTGGCCTTCTTTAGGAAAATTGGTGATTTACTTGCCTCCTTCAAATCAGGTGTGGTACTTATAGGAGGGGACTTCAATGTCCCCCTGAATCCGCTATTGTATTCTTCTACAGGATCCTCCACTCTAACCTACAAGGCGCTACGCCAGATTCATTTGCAGCTCCAATCCTTGATCCTACACGATGTGTGGCGCACGATGTTCCCCTCTGATAAGGACTACACCTTCTTCTCAACCCCGCATCAAAAATACTCTAGGATAGACTATTTATTTCTCTCCCAGTCGGACATTCCCCTACTCCAACAGTCCACTATTGAACCGATGTTTCTGTCGGACCATCACCCAATCACTGTTACCCTGTCTTTCCCTGAAACTTCTTTCAGAGCGAAGTCTTGGCGCCTGAACTCCTCCTTACTCGAGGACCCCTTGGTGATTGATCATATTCGCACAAGAATCCAACAATACTTTGCGGAGAACTCGGATCAGGAGGTCTCGCCGGTCTCCCTCTGGGAAGCTCACAAATGCGTGATTCGGGGCGAACTGATTGCTCTGGCCACTAAAGCTAAGAAACAACGCCAAGAACATATAAACTCCCTCATCGGGAAGATTAAATCTCTCGAAACCTCACACAAACTAACACGTGCGCAAGCCACCTTGCAGGACCTGACACACACCTGTGCTCTTCTTTTGGAGGAGCTAGGTAAGTGCTCTAGGAGACGTTACATTCTTGGCCAGAGGATCTTCTATGAACAGGGCAACAAATGTGGCCACCTTTTGGCACGCACAGTACAAAATTCAAAAATCTCCTCAACAATTCACCACATACGCAGCCCTTGGGGAGAGTTCCTGGTCAAGAATGCGCATATCGCTAAGGAGTTTGAGAGCTTTTACTCCAAGTTGTACAATTTACAGCCCCACACTCCCTCACCGTACACAGCCGACACCCGAGCCACACATATTAGAGAATTCCTCTCCCGCTACAGTCCCAGGCCGCTCTCTCCTCAACAGTCACTCGACCTGGAAAATCCTATTTCGGCGTCGGAATTAGATATGGCCATGAAACAGATGAAAACGGGGAAATCCCCGGGCCCTGGCGGCCTTTCCCTCCAATACTACAGATCTTTCATTGCTCCTTTAGCCCCCAACCTTTTAGCCATCTTCAATGCCTTGTCAGACTCCCAGAATAGGCCTGACAGCATGTTAGTTGCGCACATTTCTGTAATCTCTAAGGAGGGCAAGGACTCCTCCCCAGTTGCAAACTACAGACCGATTTCCCTCCTCAACGTAGACATCAAAATCTATGGAAAGATTTTAGCTAACAGGTTACTCCCTTTGATGCCCGGACTTGTTTCCCTTGATCAGGTTGGCTTTGTCCCCGGACGTGAGGCCAGAGACAACACCATTCGTACACTAAACTTACACCATTGGCTAACGACCTCTAAATCTCATGGATTATTTCTTTCGCTTGATGCTGAGAAGTCGTTCGACAGGGTTGCCTGGGACTATATGCTGGAGGTGCTCGGGGCTCTGGGCCTTGGGACCCGTATGTTGTCATATATCATGGCCTTGTATTCTGGTCCCTCTGTGGCAGTAAAAATCAATGGCCACCTGTCGGACGCCTTTCACGTCAGCAATGGCACTCGTCAGGGATGCCCCTTATCCCCACTGATTTATATCCTTGCCCTGGAACCCTTTCTTAGCAGACTAAGAGACAACTCGAGCATACAGGGGATTACCGTGAAAGGTAGAGAGTTTAAAGTGGTGGCCTTTGCCGACGACATCCTCCTATCTTTGCAGGCCCCGCGTATTTCCCTTCCTAATCTTCTCAAAGATTTGGAACATTTTGGCTTCTTGTCCAATCTCAAGATCAATCACTCAAAATCACAGGCGCTAAATGTCTCCCTCCCCATGCAGGAGGTACTACACTGTCAAGAGTCATTCCCTTTTAGGTGGGTACAGGACGCACTCACATATCTTGGCATTCATATCCCCTCTTGCCTGACAGATTTGTATCTGAAAAACTTCCATCCCGCCCTGCTCCAGATCCAGAAACACCTCAAAGACTGGATGGGCCTGAACGTTTCCTGGTTTGGGCATGCAGCCCTGATTAAAATGATAATTTTGCCCCGTCCACTCTACCTAATGCAATCAATCCCCATTTCCTTACCGCCAGGGTTCTTTGCATCTTACCGGAAAACATGCTCTGCCTTCTTATGGCGGAACTCCCAGCCACGCATTAAGTTTTGTCTCACTTTGCCCAAATATAGAGGGGGAATCGGTCTACTGGATATTCGCCAATACCATACCGCATGTCACCTCACTAGGATCGTTGACTGGAATGTCCATGCCTTTAAAAAGGTATGGGTGTTCCTTAGGAAGGCCTTCTCGTCAGGACCTTTACATTTACTCCCATGGTTGCCTTACAACAATTGGCCCCATTCTCTGTCTTCTCACCCGCTCATCTATCCTACACTTTTGGCATTTAAAAAGTCTGCATTACATGGGTCCCCACCTCCTCCCCCGAGCCCTTTGTCAACGCTGAGGGGGAACCCAGACTTCCCTCCTGGGGTATCTGAGGGGTTTTTGAGTCGAGAGTGGCCATATGAGGACGTGATAGCACTCCAGTTTTACTCTGGGGGAAGGCCTCTGTCCTTTGAAGCGCTAAAGACTTCCACCAAGACGTCCTCTCCATCTTTCTGGACTTACAGACAAATCCGACATTTTCTCACGACCTATGCAAATCAGTCAACCTGGACACGACGACTCACACACTTTGAATCCCTTTGTCACCGTAAAACACCGCAAAGGCACCTGATCTCCCTTCTATATACCCTCCTCTCGGACACCCCATCACTGACCCCTACCCCCTCACAGATTTCCTGGAATAGAGACTTCCAAACGCCATTGTCTACGGAGGACTGGAACACTATCTATGAATATGCTCATAAAAGCTTGTTGAACGTGGCCATCCAGGAGAATAGCTATAAAATTATCACTAAGTGGTACAGGACTCCGTCTCGTCTACATAAATTTCCCTCTAGCATTCCTGACACATGTTGGCCATGCACATGGTTAATGCTGCCAGACTTTGTATTCCCAGACACTGGCGCTCCACCGGCGTTCCCACAGTCAGGGAGTGGCTTGCTCAGATTTCTTTCATAAAGGAAATGGAGGAATTGATTCTCACTTCGCAGGATAGAATGCACAAATTCTCAATTAAGTGGGCCTGTTGGAATCACTTTGTCACCACCGATCGTTACCTCCAGTATCTCTCATAAATTTGTCTTGCAATGATGGAGCTACCCCCCCTAACAGAGGGGAGATGGGGGGGAGACCTGGATCCACCCATGCCCTTCCTGATTGTCCCCTGCTAGACCCCCCCTTTTTTGTTTTTATCTTTTCCTTACTGTTTCCTCTTTCTTTTTGGTTTTCCTTTCTCTTTCTTCCCCTTTTTTGCTTCACTTTCTTTTTTTTGCCCTTTCCTCTTGAAACTTCCTTTTTGAACGAGGGTACCCCGTATTTATGCTGTCACAATACCATGCACCCCGAATATTGGTCATGATCGAGGCTCTAAGCCAGTTTATCCCCTCAACATGCAACGGGGGGTTCTGGGGGGAGGGGAGAATAGAAAATACGATCCTCCACCCCTATTACGCTACATCACATTGCTGCTCTCCCCTCCCCCCAGAACCCCCCGTTGCATGTTGAGGGGATAAACTGGCTTAGAGCCTCGATCATGACCAATATTCGGAGTGCATGGTATTGTGACAGCATAAATACGGGGTACCCTCGTTCAAAAAGGAAGTTTCAAGAGGAAAGGGCAAAAAAAGAAAGTGAAGCAAAAAAGGGGAAGAAAGAGAAAGGAAAACCAAAAAGAAAGAGGAAAAAGTAAGGAAAAGATAAAAAACAAAAAAGGGGGGGTCTAGCAGGGGACAATCAGGAAGGGCATGGGTGGATCCAGGTCTCCCCCCATCTCCCCTCTGTTAGGGGGGGTAGCTCCATCATTGCAAGACACATTTATGAGAGATACTGGAGGTAACGATCGGTGGTGACAAAGTGATTCCAACAGGCCCACTTAATTGAGAATTTGTGCATTCTATCCTGCGAAGTGAGAATCAATTCCTCCATTTCCTTTATGGAAGAAATCTGAGCAAGCCACTCCCTGACTGTGGGAACGCCGGTGGAGCGCCAGTGTCTGGGAATACAAAGTCTGGCAGCATTAACCATGTGCATGGCCAACATGTGTCAGGAATGCTAGAGGGAAATTTATGTAGACGAGACGGAGTCCTGTACCACTTAGTGGTAATTTTATAGCTATTCTCCTGGATGGCCACGTTCAACAAGCTTTTATGAGCATATTCATAGATAGTGTTCCAGTCCTCCATAGACAATGGCGTTTGGAAGTCTCTATTCCAGGAAATCTGTGAGGGGGTAGGGGTCAGTGATGGGGTGTCCGAGAGGAGGGTATATAGAAGGGAGATCAGGTGCCTTTGCGGTGTTTTACGGTGACAAAGGGATTCAAAGTGTGTGAGTCGTCGTGTCCAGGTTGACTGATTTGCATAGGTCGTGAGAAAATGTCGGATTTGTCTGTAAGTCCAGAAAGATGGAGAGGACGTCTTGGTGGAAGTCTTTAGCGCTTCAAAGGACAGAGGCCTTCCCCAGAGTAAAACTGGAGTGCTATCACGTCCTCATATGGCCACTCTCGACTCAAAAACCCCTCAGATACCCCAGGAGTAGTGATGAGCCGAACACCCCCGGGTTTTGGTTCGCACCAGAACCCGCGAACGGACCGAAAGTTCGTACGAACATTAGAACCCTATTAAATACAATGGATGCGAACGTTCGAATTCTAAAGTGCTAATTATAACAACTATTATGCATGTTATTGTCCTAAAAAGGGTTTGGGAACCCGGGTTGTGCACCAGGGGACATGTATCAATGCAAAAAGAAGTTTTAAAAACGCTCGTTTTTCGGGAGCAGTCATTTTAATGATGCATAAAGTGAAAAAAAAAAAGTCAAATATTCCTTTAAATATCGTACCTGGGGGGTGTCTAAAGTATGCCTGTGAAGTGCCACGTGTTTCCCGTGTTTAGAACTGTCCCTGCACAAAATGACACTTCTAAAGGAAAAAAAAGCCATTTAAAACTGCTTGCGGCTTTAATGTAATGTCTGGTCCCGGTAATATGGATGAAAATCTTTAAGAAAAATGGCATAGCTACCCCATGACCCCCCCCCCCCCACCCCAGCCCCTTACCAGCCCCTTTGGGTCTTGTATGGATATTAAGGGGAACCCCGCACATAAAATAAAAAAGGCCCTATATACTCTGAACAGCCATATACAGGCGTTGCATACAAGACAGGGACTGTAGGTTTGTTCTTATGTAGAATCTGTTTGTAATCTTGAACAGGTACATTGTTGAAGTGTAGCTCCAGCCCAAAAATCTATTTTTAAACTTTTTGGAAAACATAGGTAAGGGTTATCACCCCTGTAACATTTGTTTTGCTGTCTGTGCCCCTGTTCAGAACATTTCACCTCACTTTCCGTCCCAATGACAACTGTTTTTGAAATGTGGTGTTTTTCTTGAAACAAGGATTGGTGATAAAGCATCAGTACAGAGGAGACACCTTTCTCCCATATTTATTCTTACAGGAGAGAATTTTCCTTCCTAGTGGTAGATTTCCTCTCACTTCCTGTTGTCTTCTTGCGTTTGCAAGTAGGAGTCGTTTGTAAGTTGGATGTTTGAAAGTTTGGCCCTGCCGTATATACTCTGCAGAAATAGGCCCCTTAGTTGTTGGTGTTGGCACAACACTGTAAGCACTCACAGTTATTCTTGGTTGGTGCTGGAACGCCCTGCTGTCAACTATTATATCAGGAATTTTAATTACATATAATTGTTGAACAGTGGTAGTAAAAATTGGGCCTTTGATGGTGGTGCTGGTGCCACAACACTGTAAGCCCTGACAGTTACTCTTGGTGGGTGCAGCAATGGGCCCTGCTGTGAATTATTAGATCAAGAATTGTAATTGCATGCCCCTGTTGAAGAGGGGCTGAAAAATTGGGCCTTTCGTGGTGGTGGTGGTGGTGGTGTTGCCACAACACTGTAAGCCCTCAGAGTTACTCTTGGTGGGTGCAGCAATGGGCCCTGCTGTGAATTATTAGATCAAGAATTGTAATTACATGCCCCTTTTGAACAGGGGCTGAAAAATTGGGCCTTTCGTGGTGGTGGTGGTGGTGGCGTTGCCACAACACTGTAAGCCCTCAGAGTTACTCTTGGTGGGTGCAGCAATGGGCCCTGCTGTGAATTATTAGATCAAGAATTGTAATTGCATGCCCCTGTTGAACAGGGGCTGAAAAATTGGGTCTTTCGTGGTGGTGGTGGTGGTGGTGGTGTTGCCACAACACTGTAAGCCCTCAGAGTTACTCTTGGTGGGTGCAGCAATGGGCCCTGCTGTGAATTATTAGATCAAGAATTGTAATTGCATGCCCCTGTTGAACAGGGGCTGAAAAATTGGGCCTTTCGTGGTGGTGGTGGTGGTGGTGGTGTTGCCACAACACTGTAAGCCCTCAGAGTTACTCTTGGTGGGTGCAGCAATGGGCCCTGCTATGAATTATTAGATCAAGTATTGTAATTACATGCCCCTTTTGAACAGGGGCTGAAAAATTGGGCCTTTCGTGGTGGTGGTGGTGGTGGTGGTGGTGGCGTTGCCACAACACTGTAAGCCCTCAGAGTTACTCTTGGTGGGTGCAGCAATGGGCCCTGCTGTTAATTATTAGATCAAGAATTGTAATTGCATGCCCCTGTTGAACAGGGGCTGAAAAATTGGGCCTTAGGCACTGGTGGCACAACACTACAACCCCTCACAGATACTGTACTTGGAGCACAGCAATGAGCCCTGTTGCAAAGTATTGCTTCAAAAATTGTAATGACACGCCCCTGTTAAACAGGGGCTGAAAAATTGGGCCTTAGGCACTGGTGCCACAACACTCCAACCCCTCACAGATACTGTACTTGGAGCACAGCAATGAGCCCTATGGCAAATTATTGCTAAAAAAATTGTAATTACACGCCCCTGTAAAACAGGGGCTGAAAATTGGGCCTTAGCCACTGGTGGCGGCACCCATAAACAAAAATGATCTTCCAAGCTATCATCATCAATCGTATCATTGAGGACTCGGAGGAGGAGGATAGCCAGTCAACATAACAGCACAGGCACTCAGCATCAGCATCAGTCTTGAAGGGATGTGACATGTTAAAATCAATTAGTCTGTTATATCAGCATCAGGTGTGTGGTAGCTGGTGGTGATCCAAGACTGGTTCATCTTGATGAAAGTCAGTCGATCAACCGAGTCGGTGGACAGGCGCACCCTGTGATCCGTGACAAATCCTCCAGCAGCACTGAATGTGCGTTCCGAAAGAACGCTGGATGCAGGACAGGCCAGTAGCTCAATTGCATACTGTGCAAGCTCTGGCCAGTGATCCATCCTCAAGACCCAGTAAGCCAGAGGATTTTCGGTGGGGAAGGTGTCCAAGTCTGACCTTGCCCCTAGATATTCCTGCACCATGTTTATCAGACGCTGGCGATGGTTGCTGGAACCGATCATACTTTGGGGCTGCGGACTAAAGAATTGTCTGAACGCATCGGTCAGACGGCCACCTTCCCCACCGCTCCTTCTTTGACTGGCCGAAGCCTCAGCAACTCGTTGTCCAGGACCAGGAGTTTGTAACCTCCCAGTCTCTGGGAACGCGTTGCACAGACCTTTCTGCAAGGCCTCCCGGAGTTGTCTCATCCTCTGCTCCCTCTGCGACGGTAACATAAGGTCCGCAACCTTACCCTTGTACCGTGGATCAAGGAGAGTGGCCAGCCAGTAATGGTCCCTCTCCTTGATCCGAAGAATACGAGGATCCTTCCGCAGACTTTGCAGGATCAGGGAGGCCATGCAGCGTAGGTTTGCTGAGGCATTCGCTCCGGAGTCCTCTGGGTCACTAAGGACGACATGATCCGCAGCCACCTCCTCCCAGCCACGTACAAGTCCACTGGTTTCTTGGGACTGTAAATCATCCCTAAAAGACTGCTGCTGATGATGCTGAGTGCCAGCCTCCACCTCCATGCTGACACAATCCTCCTCCTCCTCCTCCTCCTCCTCCTCCTCCTCTTCCTGTGCGATGGGTGGGACAGAAGGAACACTGTCTGGGTAAAGGGGGCCTTGAGAGGCAAGGAAGTCCTCCTCTTCCTGCCTCTGTTCTGCCTCAAGTGCCCTGTCCATTATTCCACGCAGCGTGTGCTCCAACAGGTGGACAAGAGGTACAGTGTCACTGATGCATGCACTGTCACTGCTCACCATCCTCGTGGCCTCCTCAAATGGTGCCAGGACAGTGCATGCATCCCTGATCATGCCCCACTGGCGTGGAGAAAAAAAACAAGCTCCCCTGACCCTGTCCTGGTGCCGTAGTCGCACAGGTACTCATTGATGGCCCTCTGCTGCGTGTGCAGCCGCTGCAGCATGGCCAACGTTGAGTTCCACCTGGTGGGCATGTCACATATAAGGCGGTTCTTGGGCAGGTTCAACTCCTTTTGCAGCTCAGCCAGGCGAGCACTGGCATTATAAGATCTGCGGAAATGCACACAGACTTTCCTGGCCTGCCTCAGGACATCCTGTAAGCCCGGGTACCTGCCCAAGAACCGCTGCACCACCAGGTTAAGGACGTGAGCCACACAGGGCACATGGGTCAGTTGTCCCTGTCGGAGGGCGGAGAGGAGGTTGGTGCCATTGTCGCAAACCACCATTCCTGGCTTAAGCTGGCGTGGCGTCAACCACCTCTCGGCCTGGCCCTGCAGAGCAGACAGGACCTCTGCCCCAGTGTGGCTTCTGTCCCCCAAACACACCAGCGCAAGCACGGCATGGCATCTTTTTGCCTGCGTACTTGCGTAGCCCCGTGAACGGCTACGGAGCACCGCTGGTTCATAGGACAAACCACAGGAAGAGGCCATGGAGGAAGAAGAAGAGGAGGGGGTGGAGGAGAGAGGTGTGTCACAACCAGTAGTAGCATTTTGGAGGCGTGGCGGTGGAACAACCTCCAACACTACTGCACCTTGTCCTGCATCCTTCCCAGCTGCCAAAAGAGTGACCCAATGGGCCGTGAAAGAAAGGTAACGTCCCTGTCCATGCCTGCTGGACCATGAGTCAGCGGTAATATGCACCTTACCGCTGACCGCCCTGTCCAGCGAGGCCAAGACATTGCCTTCCACATGCCGGTAGAGAGCCGGAATAGCCTTCCGTGAGAAAAAGTGGCGTTTGGGAACCTGCCACTGAGGAACCGCACATTGCACAAACTCACGGAAGGGGGCCGAGTCTACCAACTGAAAAGGCAGCAGTTGAAGCGCTAGCAATTTAGCCAAGCTAGCATTCAACCGCTGGGCATGTGGATGGCTGGGAGTGAACTTCTTTCGACGGTCCAGCAGCTGGGGCAGGGAAATTTGCCTGCTAGAATCGGACGTCGGTGTACTGCTAGCAGAGTGGCCGCAAGTACTTGGCTGTGACACACCTAATTCTACACCTTCATTCCTCTCAGTGCATGTTTCAGAGAGGACTGAAGTTATAGTGGGGTTGGAGATCCCAGCTGATGCGGTGCAAGGAGAGGTCCGCTTTGTTCTTTGGTGTGGGTCTTTGAGGTAGGCTTGCCAACGAGCTGCATGGCAGGTCAACATATGTCTGGTCAGGCATGTGGTACCCAAGCGGCTGATGTTTTGGCCACGCGATATACGCTTGAGACATATGTTGCAAACAGCAGCTGTGCGATCTGATGCACTAGCCTCAAAAAGGCCCACACCAAAGAACTTTTTGAATGACGGGCAGAGGCAGCGCCCTGCACAGGCGGAGCTCTGCGGTGTGATTCCGTCGGTGTACTGCCCTTACGCTGGCCACCAAAGGGCATCCTGCCTCATTGGAGATGTGCCTCCTCCTCATCCTCCTCCTCCTCCTCTCTCCTATTAGGCACCCACGTGGAGTCAGTGACCTCATCATCCCCTCCCTCCTCATCACTGGAGCCAATCTGGCAGTATGCTGCAGCTGCTGGAACATGACTGCCAGATTGGTGTCCTTCTTGAGCATCCCCTCTGTCTGCTCTCACGCTACTGCCTTCCTGTAGCTGGGTTTCATCATCAGACCCTTTGAAACGCTGGGCATCCTCCTGGAGCATGTACCCAACACTGTGCTCAAACAGTTCGGGGGACTCCTCAGGAGGAGGACATGGTGGGTCTAGGGAAGGAGTGAC
Organism: Rana muscosa; assembly: GCA_029206835.1. Lineage (NCBI taxonomy): Eukaryota > Metazoa > Chordata > Amphibia > Anura > Ranidae > Rana > Rana muscosa. The sequence goes on along the minus strand of CM055116.1, from coordinate 6,363,338 downwards.
TGATGATGAGTCTGACATTGATACCAGGGAAGAGGACGCTTTGGCAGCTGCTTTGCCAGTACCCTGAGCCTGGGTGAGAGAGGATGAGGAGGAGGAGGAGGGCTTGGTCATCCACTCTACCAAGTCTTCGGCATGATGTGGCTCAACATGTCCAGCTGCCGAAAAGAAGGACAAGCGTGTCCCATGGCCATGTGCTGATGACAATGCACCGCGTCCACGACCAGCACTGTTGCCCCCAGACACAGAGCCTGCTTGCCCTCTTTTATTGCCTCCTGACTGTCTGCCTCTCCTTGTTTGCCTTCCAGACATTCTAATAGATGGCCTGCAGGGAGATGGGAAAAAAGCAATAAGGGCTACCTTCAGGTGTCCTTCTCTGTCCCTTTACTTAAGGATTTCTAAATATGGTTGAGGATGATTGCTTTTGCACAGAATAGCACAACGACAATTTCCCTGACTGTCCAAAAAACAAGGATTTCAAAGATGGTTGATGAGGAATGCTTTAGCACACTATAGCACAAGGAGAATTTCCCTCACTGTCCTTCCCTGTCCCTAGAAACAAGGATTCGCACAGTAAAAGACACTGACACTCTCCCTACCTATAGTTTTCTGTCCCTAGAAAAAATGTTTTTTTAAAGCACACTATAGCACAAGGAGAATTTCCCTCACTTTCCTTCTTTGTCCCTAGAAACAAGGATTATCACAGTGAAAGAAACTGACACTCTCCCTACCTAGAGTTTTCTGTCCCTAGAAAAAATGTTTTTTTAAAGCACACTATAGCACAAGGAGAATTCCCTCACTTTCCTTCTTTGTCCCTAGAAACAAGGATTATCACAGTGAAAGAAACTGACACTCTCCCTACCTAGAGTTTTCTGTCCCTAGAAAAAATGTTTTTTTAAAGCACACTATAGCACAAGGAGAATTCCCTCACTGTCCTTCCCTGTCCCTAGAAACAAGGATTCGCACAGTAAAAGACACTGACACTCTCCCTACCTATAGTTTTCTGTCCCTAGAATTTTTTTTTTTTAAAGCACACTATAGCACAAGGAGAATTTCCCTCACTTTCCTTCTTTGTCCCTAGAAACAAGGATTATCACAGTGAAAGAAACTGACACTCTCCCTACCTAGAGTTTTCTGTCCCTAGAAAAAATGTTTTTTTAAAGCACACTATAGCACAAGGAGAATTCCCTCACTGTCCTTCCCTGTCCCTAGAAACAAGGATTCGCACAGTAAAAGACACTGACACTCTCCCTACCTATAGTTTTCTGTCCCTAGAAAAAATGTTTTTTTAAAGCACACTATAGCACAAGGAGAATTTCCCTCACTTTCCTTCTTTGTGCCTAGAAACAAGGATTATCACAGTGAAAGAAACTGACACTCTCCCTACCTAGAGTTTTCTGTCCCTAGAAAAAATGTTTTTTTAAAGCACACTATAGCACAAGGAGAATTCCCTCACTTTCCTTCTTTGTCCCTAGAAACAAGGATTATCACAGTGAAAGAAACTGACACTCTCCCTACCTAGAGTTTTCTGTCCCTAGAAAAAATGTTTTTTTAAAGCACACTATAGCACAAGGAGAATTCCCTCACTGTCCTTCCCTGTCCCTAGAAACAAGGATTCGCACAGTAAAAGACACTGACACTCTCCCTACCTATAGTTTTCTGTCCCTAGAAAAAATGTTTTTTTAAAGCACACTATAGCACAAGGAGAATTTCCCTCACTTTCCTTCTTTGTCCCTAGAAACAAGGATTATCACAGTGAAAGAAACTGACACTCTCCCTACCTAGAGTTTTCTGTCCCTAGAAAAAATGTTTTTTTAAAGCACACTATAGCACAAGGAGAATTCCCTCACTGTCCTTCCCTGTCCCTAGAAACAAGGATTCGCACAGTAAAAGACACTGACACTCTCCCTACCTATAGTTTTCTGTCCCTAGAAAAAATGTTTTTTTAAAGCACACTATAGCACAAGGAGAATTTCCCTCACTTTCCTTCTTTGTCCCTAGAAACAAGGATTATCACAGTGAAAGAAACTGACACTCTCCCTACCTAGAGTTTTCTGTCCCTAGAAAAAATGTTTTTTTAAAGCACACTATAGCACAAGGAGAATTCCCTCACTTTCCTTCTTTGTCCCTAGAAACAAGGATTATCACAGTGAAAGAAACTGACACTCTCCCTACCTAGAGTTTTCTGTCCCTAGAAAAAATGTTTTTTTAAAGCACACTATAGCACAAGGAGAGTTCCCTCACTGTCCTTCCCTGTCCCTAGAAACAAGGATTCTCACAGTAAAACACACTGACACTCTCCCTACCTATCCTTCTCTTTCCCTAAACTAAAGGAATCCAGGTTAAGCAAGAAAGAAATAAATGTCACTGTCCCTGCCTATGCTTCTCTTTCCCTGCTCCGGAACACACTACACTAGGCCGCCGTGCTGGCGGCCTTTTATAGTGTGGGGCGTGTACTAAACACCCTCAGCAATAATTGGCCACAGGCATCCTGCCTGTGGCCAATCATTGCTCTCCTCGCTGCCGGCGCTGTGATTGGCCAAGCATGCGGGGTCACAGTGCATGCTTGGCCAATCACAGCGCCTGGATGACACTGCGATGGCGTAGTGCATTGTGGGCCATTCGCGTCACTCGAATTTGGCGCGAACGGCCCAAATCGTTCGATCTTCGTCGAACGATCGAACAGCCGATGTTCGAGTCGAACGTATGTTCGACTCGAACACGAAGCTCATCCCTACCCAGGAGGGAAGTCTGGGTTCCCCCTCAGCGTTGACAAAGGGCTCGGGGGAGGAGGTGGGACCCATGTAATGCAGACTTTTTAAATGCCAAAAGTGTAGGATAGATGAGCGGGTGAGAAGACAGAGAATGGGGCCAATTGTTGTAAGGCAACCATGGGAGTAAATGGAAAGGTCCTGACGAGAAGGCCTTCCTAAGGAACACCCATACCTTTTTAAAGGCATGGACATTCCAGTCAACGATCCTAGTGAGGTGACATGCGGTATGGTATTGGCGAATATCCAGTAGACCGATTCCCCCTCTATATTTGGGCAAAGTGAGACAAAACTTAATGCGTGGCTGGGAGTTCCGCCATAAGAAGGCAGAGCATGTTTTCCGGTAAGATGCAAAGAACCCTGGCGGTAAGGAAATGGGGATTGATTGCATTAGGTAGAGTAGACGGGGCAAAATTATCATTTTAATCAGGGCTGCACGCCCAAACCAGGAAACGTTCAGGCCCATCCAGTCTTTGAGGTGTTTCTGGATCTGAAGCAGGGCGGGATGGAAGTTTTTCAGATACAAATCTGTCAGGCGAGAGGGGATATGAATGCCAAGTTATGTGAGTGCGTCCTGTACCCACCTAAAAGGGAATGACTCTTGACAGTGTAGTACCTCCTGCATGGGGAGGGAGACATTTAGCGCCTGTGATTTTGAGTGATTGATCTTGAGATTGGACAAGAAGCCAAAATGTTCCAAATCTTTGAGAAGATTAGGAAGGGAAATACACGGGGCCTGCAAAGATAGGAGGATGTCGTCGGCAAAGGCCACCACTTTAAACTCTCTACCTTTCACGGTAATCCCCTGTATGCTCGAGTTGTCTCTTAGTCTGCTAAGAAAGGGTTCCAGGGCAAGGATATAAATCAGTGGGGATAAGGGGCATCCCTGACGAGTGCCATTGCTGACGTGAAAGGCGTCCGACAGGTGGCCATTGATTTTTACTGCCACAGAGGGACCAGAATACAAGGCCATGATATATGACAACATACGGGTCCCAAGGCCCAGAGCCCCGAGCACCTCCAGCATATAGTCCCAGGCAACCCTGTCGAACGCCTTCTCAGCATCAAGCGAAATAAATAATCCATGAGATTTAGAGGTCGTTAGCCAATGGTGTAAGTTTAGTGTACGAATGGTGTTGTCTCTGGCCTCACGTCCGGGGACAAAGCCAACCTGATCAAGGGAAACAAGTCCGGGCATCAAAGGGAGTAACCTGTTAGCTAAAATATTTCCATAGATTTTGATGTCTACGTTGAGGAGGGAAATCGGTCTGTAGTTTGCAACTGGGGAGGAGTCCTTGCCCTCCTTAGAGATTACAGAAATGTGCGCAACTAACATGCTGTCAGGCCTATTCTGGGAGTCTGACAAGGCATTGAAGATGGCTAAAAGGTTGGGGGCTAAAGGAGCAATGAAAGATCTGTAGTATTGGAGGGAAAGGCCGCCAGGGCCCGGGGATTTCCCCGTTTTCATCTGTTTCATGGCCATATCTAATTCCGACGCCGAAATAGGATTTTCCAGGTCGAGTGACTGTTGAGGAGAGAGCGGCCTGGGACTGTAGCGGGAGAGGAATTCTCTAATATGTGTGGCTCGGGTGTCGGCTGTGTACGGTGAGGGAGTGTGGGGCTGTAAATTGTACAACTTGGAGTAAAAGCTCTCGAACTCCTTAGCGATATGCGCATTCTTGACCAGGAACTCTCCCCTAGGACTGTGTATGTGGTGAATTGCAGGGATGAGCCGAACACCCCCCTGTTCGGTTCGCACCAGAACCTGCGAACAGACAAAATGTTTGTGTAAACTTTAGAACCCTATTAAATACAATGGACTCGAACGTTCGAAATCTAAAGTGTTAATTATAAAGGCTAATATGCAAGTTATTGTCCTAAAAAGTGTTTGGGGACCCGGGTCCTGCCCCAGGGGACATGTATCAATGCAAAAAGAAGTTTTAAAAACGGCCGTTTTTTTGGGAGCAGTGATTTTAATAATGCTTAAAATGAAAACATAAAAGTGAAATATTCCTTTAAATTTCGTACCTGGGGGTGTGTATGATATGCATGTGAAGTGGCGCAAGTTTCCCGTGCTTAGAACTGTCCCTGCAAAAAATGTCATTTTTGAAAGAAAAAAATGCATTTAAAACTGACTCGCGGCTATTAATGAATTGTCGGCTCCCGGCAATACATACAAAAGTCATTGATAAAAAAAAAAAAAAAAGCGTGGGTGTTCCCCAGAATTCAATTACCAGGCCCTTCAGGTCTGGAATGGATATTAAGGGGAACCCTGCCGCAAATTAAAAAAAAAATTGACGTAGGGTTCCCCCAAATATCCATTCCAGGCCCTTCAGATCTGGCATGGATTTTAAGGGGAACTCCACCCCAAATTTAAAAAAAAAATGGCGTGGAGTCCCCCTAAAAATCCATACCAGACCCCTTATCCGAGCACGCAACCTGGCCGGCCGCAGGGGAAAAGGGGGGGACGAGAGAGCGGCCCCCCCTCCCTCCTGAACTGTACCAGGCCACATGCCCTCAACATGGGGAGGATGTCCCCATGTTGATGGGGACAAGGGCCTCATCCCCACAACCCTTGCCCGGTGGTTGTGGGGGTCTGCGAGCGGGGGGCTTATCGGAATCTGGAAGACCCTTTAACAAAGGGGACCCCCAGATCCCGCCCCCCCCTATGTGAATTGGTAAGGGGTACATTGTACCCCTACCATTTCACGAAGAAAGCGTAAAAAATGTTTAAAAAAACACACAAACACCTTGAAAAAGTCCTTTATTTAAAAAAAAAAAACATTCCAGCGGTGAAATCCAGTGTCCCGCGGCGATCCCGATGTCCAGCGCTGTCCTTCATTGGTTGTGCCTGAGCGGACCTGATGGGGAACTCCCTCTCAGTATTTTAAATGTATAGACCCGCCCCTTCTAAAGTTCCCCATCAGGTCCGCTCAGCGGACCAGATGCGGAACATGAGAAGGGGCGAGTCTATACATGTATTACCAAAGTGAGAGCAGTCCCCCATCAGGTCCGCCCCCTCGGTATGTCAGACCCGCCTACGTCATTGGCTTGAGCGGGGAACTTCCTTCACTATGTAAATTTAAATTACACAGTGAAGGAAGTTCCCCGCTCAAGCCAATGACGTAGGCGGGTCCGACATACCGAGGGAGCGGACCTGATGGGGAACTTTAGAAGGGGCGGGTCTATACATTTAAAATACTGAGAGGGAGTTCCCCATCAGGTCCGCTCAGGCACAACCAATGAAGGACAGCGCTGGACATCGGGATCGCCGCGGGACACTGGATTTCACCGCTGGAATGTTTTTTTTTGTTTTTGTTTTTTTAATAAAGGACTTTTTCAAGGTGTTTGTGTGTTTTTTTAAACATTTTTTTACGCTTTCTTCGTGAAATGGTAGGGGTACAACGTATCCCTTACCAATTCACATAGGGGGGGCCGGGATCTGGGGGTCCCCTTTGTTAAAGGGGTCTTCCAGATTCCGATAAGCCCCCCGCCCGCAGATCCCCACAACCACCGGGCAAGGGTTGTGGGGATGAGGCCCTTGTCCCCATCAACATGGGGACATCCTCCCCATGTTGAGGGCATGTGGCTTGGTACGGTTCAGGAGGGAGGGGGGGCCGCTCTCTCGTCCCCCCCTTTTCCCCTGCGGCCGGCCAGGTTGCGTGCTCGGATAAGGGGTCTGGTATGGATTTTTAGGGGGACGCCATTTTTTTTTTAAATTTGGGGTGGAGTTCCCCTTAAAATCCATGCCAGATCTGAAGGGCCTGGAATGGATATTTGGGTGAACCCCACGTCAATTTTTTTTTAATTTGCGGCGGGGTTCCCCTTAATATCCATTCCAGACCTGAAGGGCCTGGTAATTGAATTCTGGGGAACCCCCACACTTTTTTTTTTTTTTATCAATGACTTTTGTATGTATTGCCGGGAGCCGACAATTCATTAATAGCCGCGAGTCAGTTTTAAAAGACTTTTTTTCTTTCAAAAATGACATTTTTTGCAGGGACAGTTCTAAGCACGGGAAACATGCGCCACTTCACATGCATATCATACACACCCCCCAGGTACGAAATTTAAAGGAATATTTCACTTTTATTTTTTCATTTTAAGCATTATTAAAATCACTGCTCCCGAAAAAACGGCCGTTTTTAAAACTTCTTTTTGCATTGATACATGTCCCCTGGGGCAGGACCCCGGTCCCCAAACACTTTTTAGGACAATAACTTGCATATTAGCCTTTATAATTAACACTTTAGATTTCTCCCATAGATTTTTCGAATTTGCCGCGAACACCCCAATTTGTTCGCTGTTCGGCGAACGGGCGAACAGGCAATGTTCGAGTCGAACATGAGTTCGACTCGAACTCCAAGCTCATCCCCAGTGAATTGTTGAGGAGATTTTTGAATTTTGTACTGTGCGTGCCAAAAGGCGGCCACATTTGTTGCCCTGTTCATAGAAGATCCTCTGGCCAAGAATGTAACGTCTCCTAGAGCACTTACCTAGCTCCTCCAAAAGAAGAGCACAGGTGTGTGTCAGGTCCTGCAAGGTGGCTCGCGCACGTGTTAGTTTGTGGGAGGTTTCGAGAGATTTAATCTTCCCGATGAGGGAGTTTATATGTTCTTGGCGTTGTTTCTTAGCTTTAGTGGCCAGAGCAATCAGTTCGCCCCGAATCACGCATTTGTGAGCTTCCCAGAGGGAGACCGGCGAGACCTCCTGATCCGAGTTCTCCGCAAAGTATTGTTGGATTCTTGTGCGAATATGATCAATCACCAAGGGGTCCTCGAGTAAGGAGGAGTTCAGGCGCCAAGACTTCGCTCTGAAAGAAGTTTCAGGGAAAGACAGGGTAACAGTGATTGGGTGATGGTCCGACAGAAACATCGGTTCAATAGTGGACTGTTGGAGTAGGGGAAGGTCCGACTGGGAGAGAAAGAAATAGTCTATCCTAGAGTATTTTTGATGCGGGGTTGAGAAGAAGGTGTAGTCCTTATCAGAGGGGAACATCGTGTGCCACACATCGTGTAGGATCAAGGATTGGAGCTGCAAATAAATCTGGCGTAGCGCCTTGTAGGTTAGAGTGGAGGATCCTGTAGAAGAATACAATAGCGGATTCAGGGGGACATTGAAGTCCCCTCCTGTAAGTACCACACCTGATTTGAAGGAGGCAAGTAAATCACCAATTTTCCTAAAGAAGGCCACCTGACGCTCATTTGGGCAGTATATGTTAGCTAGCGTGATCGGTGTTGAGGCATATGAACCCTTGAGGAATATGTACCTACCCTCAGGATCAATCAGGGAATCTGATAGGTGAAAGTTTGCATTTTTAGATATGAGAATAGATACACCTTTCATCTTGGCCTCAGGGTTGGTGGCATGGAAAGCTGTTCGATAAGTGTGATTAGAAAGTTAAGGAATAGCATCCGAACGAAAGTGGTTCTCCTGAAGAAAAATGAAGTGAGCTCTGTGTTAAGTGAGGGAGGACAAAACTTGTGACCTTTTCTCTGGCAGGTTAAGGCCCTTCACATTAAGAGATAGGCATTTCAGAGTCAGGGAAGGCATGGCTTGCAGTTAGAGACACAAACCCTTATACGATAAAAGGTAGCAAACTGCTGCTCCTTACAAAGAACAACGGGTATTTAGAGGAACCGGGATGGCACAAGCACCTGGAGGGGGAGACGCGGATCCAGCCAAAGAAAAAAAAGAAGAAAAGAAAAAAAAAAAGGGGGGGGGCGAAGAACAGGGTAGAAAGAGAGAGGGGACACAAATAGAGCAAAGGACAAAGAGGGGAATAGAGGGATAGAAAATCAACCAGATCACCTAGAGAAAAAGAAAGAAGGGGGAGCCTGGAGGGTCAGCTAATCCCAGTAGGATTGCTGTGTGGGGACGAGAAAAGGGACGGAAACCACAGAGGGGTCGCACCCCAGGGAGTGACAGACTGAGCTTGGTCAGTAACCTGTATTAATAGTGGGGAACCTACTATTATAGGAGGACTGATGATGTGATAGCCCATGTGCAGTTTGAACTCAGGAGGCCAAGGGGCCCTGCAAACAACAATTAAAACATATGGAACTATGTAAACATTTCAAACAATTCAAACATTTCTGCCAAGTGCCGACAGTGTTTATCTCATCTCATCGCAGCATAACATAATAGAATTTACTCTAACAAAAGGGTGAGGACGACTCGTAGCATTGCACGATAACTTAAGAGACTGGAACCTCTCATGAATTCAAGGGGAGTCACCCTATGCAGACCAACATTACCTTCTAGTTAAGGGTAGGTTCCAACGGCACCCCGTCTGAGCCCATGATGTTAGAGATAAACCCCCCCACCCCATGGGTTCAAGCTTAATTAACAACACAAACAGTTAGAGTAAAACACATTCTTGCCTTTAGAGCAAGGTTGACATAGAAAGTCACATAGCTCAATTTCGTTCCACAGGAGGGGGGAAGGGGAAGAAAAAAAGGGAAAAACACACAAATAGAAAAATGGAAATATGAAAAATTGAAAAAAAAATGGAAAAATGAAAAATGAAAAAAAAAAAAGGGTCAAAATTTGGGCAAAAAAAAAAAATGGGGGAGAAAAAAAAAGGGGAGAGGGAAGGGGGACGTGAGGGAATGGGAAAAATCGAAATCAAAATCAAAAAGCCAAAAGGTTGCGGAGTACCCTGCGTCAAGGAGGGAGACACGGTATAAGAGTCTGGAGGGGAAGGCACGCTAAGTCAGAGTGTGGGTGCTCTGCCAGAACGACCGATGGCACGGACATTCCAGACAGTCAAGTGTGCGGTGCAAAGCGTTACCTCCTATGGATCAAGAGGACATCAGCAGGGTCAGTCCTGTGCCGTGCCGGTCGTTTCACAAAGAGCAGTGCAGGAGAAGATGTCCAGGAAGGGCGAATGAGGATGATGCAATCTGGATCAATTGAGCTTTCTATATCGTGGTATGCCATAGGTAATTTTCATGTCTCTCTGTTATATGTTGTATTGTGCCCATTGTTGGGACTTGTATGTCATGCTTTCTTTTTACAAAATAAAAACTTTTTTTATGGAAAAAAAGAAAATAATAGAATAGAATAAAATAGAAAGAAAATAGCTGTCATCCAAAATTCAATTTCAAATATCAAAATTAGAATTTTGAAAAAAAAAATCTAAAATAGAAAGAATGTAGCTGTCTTCCAAAAATGAAAAGATTAAATAGAATGGAGTTGAATAAAGTAGAAAGAATATAGCCGTCATCCTAAATTTGAAATTTGAAAAGAATAGAATAAAATTAAAAGAATAAAGCCATTTTCTAAAATGTGTATTTCAAATATATTAAAATAAAATATAAAAATATATATCTGTGTTTGGAAATTTAAATTTTGAAATATGAATTTTGAATAGAAACAAATAGAATAGAGTAAAAAAGAAGGAAAATAGCCAACTTCTTAAATTCAAATTTCAAATAAAATATAAAAAATACATAGCTAACTTTCAAAATTTTGAAGTTCAAATTTTCAATAGAAAAAAAGAAAGAAGAAAGAATGTAACTGTATTCCAAAATTAGTATTTCAAATATAATAAAAAAATAAGAAAAAATATATCTGTCTTTCAACATTCAAATTTAAAATTTCAGAATTAGAATTTTGAATAGAAAAGAATGAAATAAAATAAACTAGAAAAAAATATAGCCATCTTTTGAAATGCAATCTTTAAATTTTGAATATAATAAAACAAAATAAAATAGAAATTATATACTAAGAATATAGCTGTCTTCAGAAATTAAAATGTTTAAATTTGAATTTTGAAAGAATACACCCATCTTTTAATATTCTAATTTTGAATAGAAAAAAATAGAATAGAATAGAATAACATAGAAAGAATATTACTGTGACGCCATAAGGGGCGCGGTCACCGGGTGACATCACCCGGTGACCACGCCCCATGCCTAAATAAGTCATTGCGCACCACGCACACGGCATTACAGCGGGAGAGAGCATCGTGTCAACATCGGAAGAAGAGAACAGGGAAGAAGACGACAGAGAAGACCGGGCCAATGCTAGCAAAAGAGCAGAAAAAGAGCAGAAGATAGGGGAGGAGCCCGGTAGAAGAACTGGAGAGTGGGAGAAGAACCGGAGAGCGGGAGAAGAACCAGGGATCGGGAGAAGAGGCCGAACAGCGGGAGGAGAGAGCGGAGAAGTCGGAAGAGACCCCCGAATTCGGAAGACATCCGGAGCTGCCTAATAAATTACTTTAAAAACCTGTCAAGTGTGTTTTTTTATTGACACATGTTTCCCCCAGATGAATGGGTAGGGGTACGATGTACCCCATACTCATTCACATAGGGTGGAGGGCCAGGGTCTGCGGGGTTCCGATAAGCCCCCGCCCGCAGACCCCGACAACCAACGGCCAGGGTTTTCGTGAAGAGGCCCTTGTCCTCATCAACATGGGGACAAGTTGCTCTGGGGTGGGAGGGGCGCAGGGTGCCCCCTGCCCCAAAGCACCCACCCCCATGTTGAGGGCCTGGTACAGTTCAGGAGGGGGGGCGCTTGCTCGTACCCACCCCCTTTCCTGACCAGCCGGGCTGCTTGCTCGGATAAGGGTCTGGTATGGATTTTGGGGGGAACCCCACACTGTTTTTTGGCATAGGGGGTTCCCCTTAAAATCCATACCAGACCTAAGGGCCTGGTATGCTCTTGGAGGGGAACCCATGACAGTTTTTTATTTGAAATTTGGTGTGGAGTTCCCCCTCATGATTCATACCAAACACAGTGCCTGGTATTGGCGGGGATCCAATTCGGATCCCCGTTTATTGAAAGAAGGACGAGTGTCGTGTTGCACCAGTGTGAATCCGGCCTCAATGTCAGCAATGCTTGTCGCTCATTGGGAAAGGAAAAAACAATTTTTTCCTTTCCAGATGAGCAAGCCATCTCGGCGCTGGCTCCCACGACGGGGCTCGCAGGTGTCAGTCTCGCCGATAACAGCGGCAAGATTGACACAATATCACATTCACCTACTGTAAAGCCCACTTCAAAAATTCAAATTTAAAAATTCACATTTCAAATTTTGCATAGAATAGAATAAAATACAAACCCAGGGAGATAACTCCAGACTTCCTTTCAGCACACATGCGGTGATTCCAAAAATAGGTAAAGACCCCATGGACTGTGCCAGTTATCGCCCCATATCCTTGCTAATCCTAGACGTCAAACTTTATGCAAAAATCCTCGCTCTACGATTAGGGCCACTTCTTCCGGAGCTCATTGGTCAGGAACAGGTGGGCTTCATGTCTGGTAGAGAAGCCAAAGATAACGTGACCAAAGCCCTCCTACTAATTCATTCGGCGAGAGCACAGGACGTCAAAGGCTTTCTCCTCTCTACAGATGCGGAGAAAGCCTTTGATCGTGTTTCCTGGGATTTCCTGTTGGCAGTATGGATCTCTGCGCTACACCAAAACCCCTCAGCGAAATTAAAAACTAACGGCATACTGTCCGAAAAGGTGCACATAAAGAATGGAACTAGACAGGGCTGTCCTTTATCACCCCCGCTATTCATCCTGTTCTTAGAACCTTTCATCAGAAGGATTAAAACAAACTCCGCAATCACTGGCTTCCGGGTTCAGGACAGGGAATTCAAGTTAGCAGCCTATGCAGACGACCTTCTGTTCTTCTTAACAAACCCGACAATAACTCTGCCCAATTTGCTAAAGGAATTTGCCCATTATGGTTATGTCTCAAATCTGAAGATAAACTATACAAAATCAGAGGCGTTAAATGTTTCACTTCCGGACAGAATACTTACACTGACTAAGACCAACTCACACTTTAGATGGGATCCCCGGGCAATTAAATACCTTGGAAAATGTTTGAACCCACAACCACAAACCATCTTTAAACAGAACTCCCCCCTTCTTAAGAACTGTGAAATGGATCTTAACTGGCATTTGGGATTTATTTCCCTGGTTTGGACGTGCGGCAATTATCAAAATAATGATCTTGCCCAAGTTCCTCTATCTGATGTGAACTCTACCCATTAGAATTCCTCTAAATTTTTTCAAGGCACTAAACTCTATTCTACTGAAGTTCCTACGGAATCAGCAGAGACCTAGAATCAGACTTAACTGTCTGACTAAACCCAAGGAATTGGGTGGGATGGGCATACCGGACTTAAAACATTACTATTATGCTTCACACCTGGCTAGAGTGATTGACTGGCACTGCCATGGCCATATGAAAGACTGGATATCACTTGAGGCAGTCTTAAACCCGACACTATTGAAATTCTCTCCCTGGATCCCATGGACCAGTTACCCCCTTTAGTTTACGCAGGCACCCCATTACAGGCAACACATTGGAGATGTTACACTCCATTGCCAAAAGTCCATAACCACATCTCTTAGCCCTTTGACACCACTAAAAGACAACCCTGACTTTCTCCCGGGTATCCAAAACACAATGTTTCAGCCAATACAGCAAAACGCCCCACTATTGGCAGGTGACTGTTACACTGGGGGCAAAATCAAAGAGTGGTACCCCCAAGTTAGAAAACAACCTTCCTCATTTGCGTCAATGGTCCTTCCTTCAATTACAAAGCTATTTGGAAACAAAGGAAATCCACAGGACTGACAGACCATTAACTGACCTGGAATCGGTGTGCCATGTCAGTACCCCACCTACTGTACCAAGGCCACCTCAATAGCCTACTCGTGGCTACGACATTCTAAGAATGCCAGGACGGATGGACACTGGAGGAAGTGGTCGGAGGAACTACAGGAGGAAATCACTGACAAACAATGGAGGTACGCCCTCATATTAGCACATAAGTCTTCCATATAAGCACAACAATGCAGGAAACGGGTTATAGGTTGTTGACACACTGGTACAACACCCCTGACAAGCTTCACAGATGGGATCCACAAACATCGCAATTTCAAAAAGAAACAGGCACACTGACCCACATCTGGTGGCAGTGCTCCTTAATCACACCCTTTTGGAATAAAGTCAGGGAACTTATTAAAAAAATGACAGAGACCAAACGAAATTTGAACGCAGCCTGCTGCTTACTACAAGCGTTACACTGAGGCTCCATGCACACCGGAGATCATAAACTCAAGTTTTCTGGAGTTTGGGCGTTTTTTTTTTTTTAAAGCCCATTAACTCCCCTCTATGTTATCCTATGTGTCGCACACTTGGATGTTTATCAGCAGTGGAGTTTATGGGCTATTTTCTGAACGCCCTAAAATCACGTTCAGGAGTCGTTGTTCTGACCACAAAAAACGACAAACGCTCATAAACACTCATAAACGCTCATAAACGCTCATAAATGTCGATAAACCCCCATAAACGCTCATAAACGTTGATTAACGCTCCAAAGCGTGGCTCGCCAGTGTGGCTCACCAACGTGGCTCACCAGCGTTTAACATTTTCGAACCATTGAAAAAAAACAAAAAAAAAAAGAATTAAAAAACAAAAAAATGCTAAAAAACGCTAACGTGGAAAAACACAAAAAACGCTAATAAACGCTATTGCAAAAACATTAAAAAACGTTGAAAGACTCACTGCAAAGCTACTTTTATAACATTATTTTAACGTCCGGTGTGCATGGAGCCTAAAAAGATATAAACACTCCTTAACCAAACACCTCCTAAGGCCTCATGCACACCGGACGTTAAAATAACCAATAGCTTTGCAGTGAGATTTTCAATTTTTTTCAACGTTTTTGCAATAGCGGTTTTTAGTGTTTATTAGCGGTTTTTAGCGGTTTTCCGCGGTTTTTAGCGTTTTTTTGAAGATTTTTTTTTTAGCTTTTTTTGACGTTTTTGAGCGTTTATCAGCATTAGAGCATTTTTAGAGCTGAAAACGTCTCTCAGAACCCACTATTTTATTTTATTTTATTTTACTGTTTAAAAATGCCACTGCCTAAAACTGCTGATAAGAGCCTATGTGTGCATGGACACAGGATAACATGATGGAGAGTTTAATGACTGTAGAAAAAAAAACGACTACAGCCAAAAACAGCTGCTGTAAAAACGTCCAAACACGTCCAGTGTGCATGAGGCCTAAATGTGGCCAAATCATTGATTCCTCTACACCGGAACTCTCCCCGGGTTCCGTCCCTCCCAGACTGGCTAAACAAGGTCAGAGACATCTGTGAAGTGGAAGATACCCCGGCACAGGATACAGGCGGTGTAGAGAGATTTCACAAGACCCGGCAACCCCAGTTTGTCTTTAAATATTCCCAGGATTTTGAGGACCCCATGCCCTCCCACACCTCATAATGATGGAAGGAATGCATGACTTCACAGGACCAAATCTGTATTTCACTCTGTTTGAGTGGAACTGAAAGCCAACAATCTACCTAAACTTCTTCCTTTCTTTTCTTCTATTTCCCCTTCCCCACCCCCTACAATAACAAGGGCAGAGGACGGCAAGAAACCAAACTACAATAAGGTTACCCATGTTTATTAAAAATGAAAAAATAGTGTAAATCTAAAAGACCCCACACAGCGGCGCTAAAGAGCAATATCCCCCCGTGTCTGTACCCTATGGACTAAAGGAAATATTGTTCAAAACAAATTACACCCTGTGACATAAGTGAAAATGTGCACAAACTAAATAAAGTCCACACAATGTATAATTAGATCCAAATGCGTGTAAAATCTTCCAATCTTCCACCACACACAGTGTTCAGTGTTCAGTGATCCCTCTCCCGTCAGATGGATACTCACCACAGCAAGTTGCCTCACATTCTCATGCTTGGCGTGAAAACGTAAACAAAATCTCGCAAAGCCGTGCAATCGATCCTCTAAGTTGCAATCAAGTGTTTTAAGGGATTAATCCATATGCAAATATAAATAAGGCTCCAAATAGTGTGATAACGTAAAATCAGTTTAATGACACACTAAAAACACACTCCAAAATTTGCACTCACATAAAACCGAACTCAATAAACGTTTAAAACCACTGCAGATCCACTAATGCACCAAAAGCGAGTGTATAGGTCGCGGCAGACCCTCGGTAATCACAATGATATCTCACCGCCTTCCCGCTGCCACTCACTACCCCTCCGCTGCTACGCTCGATCCTGTGACGTCACACGTTCCGTCAGACGATTGCCGCACAGCCACGCCCGACATGTTTCGTCGAATAGACTTAATCATGGGATTGACTGTGCGGTGCGACAACTCCTCCTTATATCTCTCCCTGCTTTGGGCGGAAATCCACTCTCTAGTCTCTAGTCCGTCCGTATTGGGCGGATGTACGTCATTCTCGTACGACTTTGTATTTCCACCCCTCTTCCCAGCCCAATTGAGGGCGGAAGCTCGTCATTCGTCGTTCACACCATGGGCGGAAGCCGGATGTCACTCCGAGTGATTCACTCGAGTGTCCCCACTAGTGATGAGCCGAACACCCCCGGGTTCGGTTCGCACCAGAACCCGCGAACGGACCGAAAGTTCGTACGAACATTAGAACCCTATTAAATACAATGGATGCGAACGTTCGAATTCTAAAGTGCTAATTATAACAACTATTATGCATGTTATTGTCCTAAAAAGGGTTTGGGAACCCGGGTTCTGCACCAGGGGACATGTATCAATGCAAAAAGAAGTTTTAAAAACGGTCGTTTTTCGGGAGCAGTCATTTTAATGATGCATAAAGTGAAAAAAAGTCAAATATTCCTTTAAATATCGTACCTGGGGGGTGTCTAAAGTATGCCTGTGAAGTGCCACGTGTTTCCCGTGTTTAGAACTGTCCCTGCACAAAATGACACTTCTAAAGGAAAAAAAAGCCATTTAAAACTGCTTGCGGCTTTAATGTAATGTCTGGTCCCGGTAATATGGATGAAAATCTTTAAGAAAAATGGCATAGCTACCCCATGACCCCCCCCCCCCCTACCCCAGCCCATTACCAGCCCCTTTGGGTCTTGTATGGATATTAAGGGGAACCCCGCACATAAAATAAAAAAGGCCCTATATACTCTGAACAGCCGTATACAGGCGGTGCATACAAGACAGGGACTGTAGGTTTGTTCTTATGTAGAATCTGTTTGTAATTTTGAACAGGTACATTGTTGAAGTGTAGCTCCAGCCCAAAAATCTATTTTTAAACTTTTTGGAAAACATAGGTAAGGGTTATCACCCCTGTAACATTTGTTTTGCTGTCTGTGCCCCTGTTCAGAACTTTTCACCTCACTTTCCGTCCCAATGACAACTGTTTTTGAAATGTGGTGTTTTTCTTGAAACAAGGATTGCTGATAAAGCATCAGTACAGAGGAGACACCTTTCTCCCATATTTATTCTTACAGGAGAGAATTTTCCTTCGTAGTGGTAGATTTCCTCTCACTTCCTGTTGTCTTCTTGCGTTTGCAAGTAGGAGTCGTTTGTAAGTTGGATGTTTGAAAGTAGGGACCTGCCGTATATACTCTGCAGAAATAGGCCCCTTAGTTGTTGGTGTTGGCACAACACTGTAAGCACTCACAGTTACTCTTGGTTGGTGCTGGAACGCCCTGCTGTCAACTATTATATCAGGAATTTTAATTACATATAATTGTTGAACAGTGGTAGTAAAAATTGGGCCTTTGATGGTGGTGCTGGTGCCACAACACTGTAAGCCCTGACAGTTACTTTTGGTGGGTGCAGCAATGGGCCCTGCTGTGAATTATTAGATCAAGAATTGTAATTGCATGGCCCTGTTGAACAGGGGCTGAAAAATTGGGCCTTTCGTGGTGGTGGTGGTGGTGGTGGTGTTGCCACAACACTGTAAGCCCTCAGAGTTACTCTTGGTGGGTGCAGGAATGGGCCCTGCTGTGAATTATTAGATCAAGAATTGTAATTACATGCCCCTTTTGAACAGGGGCTGAAAAATTGGGCCTTTCGTGGTGGTGGTGGTGGTGGCGTTGCCACAACACTGTAAGCCCTCAGAGTTACTCTTGGTGGGTGCAGGAATGGGCCCTGCTGTGAATTATTAGATCAAGAATTGTAATTACATGCCCCTTTTGAACAGGGGCTGAAAAATTGGGCCTTTCGTGGTGGTGGTGGTGGTGGCGTTGCCACAACACTGTAAGCCCTCAGAGTTACTCTTGGTGGGTGCAGCAATGGGCCCTGCTGTGAATTATTAGATCAAGAATTGTAATTACATGCCCCTTTTGAACAGGGGCTGAAAAATTGGGCCTTTCGTGGTGGTGGTGGTGGTGGCGTTGCCACAACACTGTAAGCCCTCAGAGTTACTCTTGGTGGGTGCAGCAATGGGCCCTGCTGTGAATTATTACATCAAGAATTGTAATTGCATGCCCCTGTTGAACAGGGGCTGAAAAATTGGGCCTTAGGCACTGGTGGCACAACACTACAACCCCTCACAGATACTGTACTTGGAGCACAGCAATAAGCCATGTTGCAAAGTATTGCTTCAAAAATTGTAATGACACGCCCCTGTTAAACAGGGGCTGAAAAATTGGGCCTTAGGCACTGGTGGCACAACACTACAACCCCTCACAGATACTGTACTTGGAGCACAGCAATGAGCCCTGTTGCAAAGTATTGCTTCAAAAATTGTAATGACACGCCCCTGTTAAACAGGGGCTGAAAAATTGGGCCTTAGGCACTGGTGCCACAACACTCCAACCCCTCACAGATACTGTACTTGGAGCACAGCAATGAGCCCTATGGCAAATTATTGCTAAAAAAATTGTAATTACACGCCCCTGTAAAACAGGGGCTGAAAAATTGGGCCTTAGCCACTGGTGGCGGCACCCATAAACAAAAATGATCTTCCAAGCTATCATCATCAATCGTATCATTGAGGACTCGGAGGAGGAGGATAGCCAGTCAACATAACAGCACAGGCACTCAGCATCAGCATCAGTCTTGAAGGGATGTGACATGTTAAAATCAATTAGTCTGTTATATCAGCATCAGGTGTGTGGTAGCTGGTGGTGATCCAAGACTGGTTCATCTTGATGAAAGTCAGTCGATCAACCGAGTCGGTGGACAGGCGCACCCTGTGATCCGTGACAAATCCTCCAGCAGCACTGAATGTGCGTTCCGAAAGAATGCTGGATGCAGGACAGGCCAGTAGCTCAATTGCATACTGTGCAAGCTCTGGCCAGTGATCCATCCTCAAGTCCCAGTAAGCCAGAGGATTTTCGGTGGGGAAGGTGTCCAAGTCTGACCTTGCCCCTAGATATTCCTGCACCATGTTTATCAGACGCTGGCGATGGTTGCTGGAACCAATCATACTTTGGGGCTGCGGACTAAAGAATTGTCTGAACGCATCGGTCAGACGGCCACCTTCCCCACCGCTCCTTCTTTGACTGGCCGAAGCCTCAGCAACTCGTTGTCCAGGACCAGGAGTTTGTAACCTCCCAGTCTCTGGGAACGCGTTGCACAGACCTTTCTGCAAGGCCTCCCGGAGTTGTCTCATCCTCTGCTCCCTCTGCGATGGTAACATAAGGTCCGCAACCTTACCCTTGTACCGTGGATCAAGGAGAGTGGCCAGCCAGTAATGGTCCCTCTCCTTGATCCGAAGAATACGAGGATCCTTCCGCAGACTTTGCAGGATCAGGGAGGCCATGCAGCGTAGGTTTGCTGAGGCATTCGCTCCGGAGTCCTCTGGGTCACTAAGGACGACATGATCCGCAGCCACCTCCTCCCAGCCACGTACAAGTCCACTGGTTTCTTGGGACTGTAAATCATCCCTAAAAGACTGCTGCTGATGATGCTGAGTGCCAGCCTCCACCTCCATGCTGACACAATCCTCCTCCTCCTCCTCCTCCTCTTCCTGTGCGATGGGTGGGACAGAAGGAACACTGTCTGGGTAAAGGGGGCCTTGAGAGGCAAGGAAGTCCTCCTCTTCCTGCCTCTGTTCTGCCTCAAGTGCCCTGTCCATTATTCCACGCAGCGTGTGCTCCAACAGGTGGACAAGAGGTACAGTGTCACTGATGCATGCACTGTCACTGCTCACCATCCTCGTGGCCTCCTCAAATGGTGCCAGGACAGTGCATGCATCCCTGATCATGCCCCACTGGCGTGGAGAAAAAAAACAAGCTCCCCTGACCCTGTCCTGGTGCCGTAGTCGCACAGGTACTCATTGATGGCCCTCTGCTGCGTGTGCAGCCGCTGCAGCATGGCCAACGTTGAGTTCCACCTGGTGGGCATGTCACATATAAGGCGGTTCTTGGGCAGGTTCAACTCCTTTTGCAGCTCAGCCAGGCGAGCACTGGCATTATAAGATCTGCGGAAATGCACACAGACTTTCCTGGCCTGCCTCAGGACATCCTGTAAGCCCGGGTACCTGCCCAAGAACCGCTGCACCACCAGGTTAAGGACGTGAGCCACACAGGGCACATGGGTCAGTTGTCCCTGTCGGAGGGCGGAGAGGAGGTTGGTGCCATTGTCGCAAACCACCATTCCTGGCTTAAGCTGGCGTGGCGTCAACCACCTCTCGGCCTGGCCCTGCAGAGCAGACAGGACCTCTGCCCCAGTGTGGCTTCTGTCCCCCAAACACACCAGCGCAAGCACGGCATGGCATCTTTTTGCCTGCGTACTTGCGTAGCCCCGTGAACGGCTACGGAGCACCGCTGGTTCATAGGACAAACCACAGGAAGAGGCCATGGAGGAAGAAGAAGAGGAGGGGGTGGAGGAGAGAGGTGTGTCACAACCAGTAGTAGCATTTTGGAGGCGTGGCGGTGGAACAACCTCCAACACTACTGCACCTTGTCCTGCATCCTTCCCAGCTGCCAAAAGAGTGACCCAATGGGCCGTGAAAGAAAGGTAACGTCCCTGTCCATGCCTGCTGGACCATGAGTCAGCGGTAATATGCACCTTACCGCTGACCGCCCTGTCCAGCGAGGCCAAGACATTGCCTTCC
This sequence comes from Rana muscosa, assembly GCA_029206835.1. Classification (NCBI taxonomy): domain Eukaryota; kingdom Metazoa; phylum Chordata; class Amphibia; order Anura; family Ranidae; genus Rana; species Rana muscosa. The sequence continues at coordinate 6,342,735 of CM055116.1, read as the reverse complement.
ACATGCCGGTAGAGAGCCGGAATAGCCTTCCGTGAGAAAAAGTGGCGTTTGGGAACCTGCCACTGAGGAACCGCACATTGCACAAACTCACGGAAGGGGGCCGAGTCTACCAACTGAAAAGGCAGCAGTTGAAGCGCTAGCAATTTAGCCAAGCTAGCATTCAACCGCTGGGCATGTGGATGGCTGGGAGTGAACTTCTTTCGACGGTCCAGCAGCTGGGGCAGGGAAATTTGCCTGCTAGAATCGGACGTCGGTGTACTGCTAGCAGAGTGGCCGCAAGTACTTGGCTGTGACACACCTAATTCTACACCTTCATTCCTCTCAGTGCATGTTTCAGAGAGGACTGAAGTTATAGTGGGGTTGGAGATCCCAGCTGATGCGGTGCAAGGAGAGGTCCGCTTTGTTCTTTGGTGTGGGTCTTTGAGGTAGGCTTGCCAACGAGCTGCATGGCAGGTCAACATATGTCTGGTCAGGCATGTGGTACCCAAGCGGCTGATGTTTTGGCCACGCGATATACGCTTGAGACATATGTTGCAAACAGCAGCTGTGCGATCTGATGCACTAGCCTCAAAAAAGGCCCACACCAAGGAACTTTTTGAATGACGGGCAGAGGCAGCGCCCTGCACAGGCGGAGCTCTGCGGTGTGATTCCGTCGGTGTACTGCCCTTACGCTGGCCACCAAAGGGCATCCTGCCTCGTTGGAGATGTGCCTCCTCCTCATCCTCCTCCTCCTCCTCTCTCCTATTAGGCACCCACGTGGAGTCAGTGACCTCATCATCCCCTCCCTCCTCATCACTGGAGCCAATCTGGCAGTATGCTGCAGCTGCTGGAACATGACTGCCAGATTGGTGTCCTTCTTGAGCATCCCCTCTGTCTGCTCTCACCCTACTGCCTTCCTGTAGCTGGGTTTCATCATCAGACCCTTCGAAACGCTGGGCATCCTCCTGGAGCATGTACCCAACACTGTGCTCAAACAGTTCGGGGGACTCCTCAGGAGGAGGACATGGTGGGTCTAGGGAAGGAGTGACTGATGATGAGTCTGACATTGATACCAGGGAAGAGGACGCTTTGGCAGCTGCTTTGCCAGTACCCTGAGCCTGGGTGAGAGAGGATGAGGAGGAGGAGGAGGGCTTGGTCATCCACTCTACCAAGTCTTCGGCATGATGTGGCTCAACATGTCCAGCTGCCGAAAAGAAGGACAAGCGTGTCCCATGGCCATGTGCTGATGACAATGCACCGCGTCCACGACCAGCACTGTTGCCCCCAGACACAGAGCCTGCTTGCCCTCTTTTATTGCCTCCTGACTGTCTGCCTCTCCTTGTTTGCCTTCCAGACATTCTAATAGATGGCCTGCAGGGAGATGGGAAAAAAGCAATAAGGGCTACCTTCAGGTGTCCTTCTCTGTCCCTTTACTTAAGGATTTCTAAATATGGTTGAGGATGATTGCTTTTGCACAGAATAGCACAACGACAATTTCCCTGACTGTCCAAAAAACAAGGATTTCAAAGATGGTTGATGAGGAATGCTTTAGCACACTATAGCACAAGGAGAATTCCCCTCACTTTCCTTCTTTGTCCCTAGAAACAAGGACTCGCACAGTGAAAGAAACTGACACTCTCCCTACCTAGAGTTTTCTGTCCCTAGAAAAAATGTTTTTTTAAAGCACACTATAGCACAAGGAGAATTCCCCTCACTTTCCTTCTTTGTCCCTAGAAACAAGGACTCGCAGAGTGAAATAAACTGACACTCTCCCTACCTAGAGTTTTCTGTCCCTAGAAAAAATGTTTTTTTAAAGCACACTATAGCACAAGGAGAATTCCCCTCACTTTCCTTCTTTGTCCCTAGAAACAAGGACTCGCACAGTGAAAGAAACTGACACTCTCCCTACCTAGAGTTTTCTGTCCCTAGAAAAAATGTTTTTTTAAAGCACACTATAGCACAAGGACAATTCCCCTCACTTTCCTTCTTTGTCCCTAGAAACAAGGACTCGCACAGTAAAAGACACTGACACTCTCCCTACCTAGAGTTTTCTGTCCCTAGAAAAAATGTTTTTTTAAAGCACACTATAGCACAAGGAGAATTCACTCACTGTCCTTCCCTGTCCCTAGAAACAAGGATTCGCACAGTGAAATAAACTGACACTCTCCCTACCTAGAGTTTTCTGTCCCTAGAAAAAATGTTTTTTTAAAGCACACTATAGCACAAGGAGAATTCCCCTCACTTTCCTTCTTTGTCCCTAGAAACAAGGACTCGCACAGTGAAAGAAACTGACACTCTCCCTACCTAGAGTTTTCTGTCCCTAGAAAAAATGTTTTTTTAAAGCACACTATAGCACAAGGACAATTCCCCTCACTTTCCTTCTTTGTCCCTAGAAACAAGGACTCGCACAGTAAAAGACACTGACACTCTCCCTACCTAGAGTTTTCTGTCCTAGAAAAAATGTTTTTTTAAAGCACACTATAGCACAAGGACAATTCCCCTCACTTTCCTTCTTTGTCCCTAGAAACAAGGATTCGCACAGTGAAAGAAACTGACACTCTCCCTACCTAGAGTTTTCTGTCCCTAGAAAAAATGTTTTTTTAAAGCACACTATAGCACAAGGACAATTCCCCTCACTTTCCTTCTTTGTCCCTAGAAACAAGGACTCGCACAGTAAAAGACACTGACACTCTCCCTACCTAGAGTTTTCTGTCCCTAGAAAAAATGTTTTTTTAAAGCACACTATAGCACAAGGACAATTCCCCTCACTTTCCTTCTTTGTCCCTAGAAACAAGGACTCGCACAGTAAAAGACACTGACACTCTCCCTACCTAGAGTTTTCTGTCCCTAGAAAAAATGTTTTTTTAAAGCACACTATAGCACAAGGAGAATTCCCCTCACTTTCCTTCTTTGTCCCTAGAAACAAGGACTCGCACAGTGAAAGAAACTGACACTCTCCCTACCTAGAGTTTTCTGTCCCTAGAAAAAATGTTTTTTTAAAGCACACTATAGCACAAGGAGAATTCCCCTCACTTTCCTTCTTTGTCCCTAGAAACAAGGACTCGCACAGTGAAAGAAACTGACACTCTCCCTACCTAGAGTTTTCTGTCCCTAGAAAAAATGTTTTTTTAAAGCACACCATAGCACAAGGACAATTCCCCTCACTTTCCTTCTTTGTCCCTAGAAACAAGGATTCGCACAGTGAAAGAAACTGACACTCTCCCTACCTAGAGTTTTCTGTCCCTAGAAAATTTTTTTTTTTAAAGCACACTATAGCACAAGGACAATTCCCCTCACTTTCCTTCTTTGTCCCTAGAAACAAGGACTCGCACAGTAAAAGACACTGACACTCTCCCTACCTAGAGTTTTCTGTCCCTAGAAAAAATGTTTTTTTAAAGCACACTATAGCACAAGGACAATTCCCCTCACTTTCCTTCTTTGTCCCTAGAAACAAGGACTCGCACAGTAAAAGACACTGACACTCTCCCTACCTAGAGTTTTCTGTCCCTAGAAAAAATGTTTTTTTAAAGCACACTATAGCACAAGGAGAATTCCCCTCACTTTCCTTCTTTGTCCCTAGAAACAAGGACTCGGACAGTGAAAGAAACTGACACTCTCCCTACCTAGAGTTTTCTGTCCCTAGAAAAAATGTTTTTTTAAAGCACACTATAGCACAAGGAGAATTCCCCTCACTTTCCTTCTTTGTCCCTAGAAACAAGGACTCGCACAGTGAAAGAAACTGACACTCTCCCTACCTAGAGTTTTCTGTCCCTAGAAAAAATGTTTTTTTAAAGCACACTATAGCACAAGGAGAATTCCCCTCACTTTCCTTCTTTGTCCCTAGAAACAAGGACTCGCACAGTGAAAGAAACTGACACTCTCCCTACCTAGAGTTTTCTGTCCCTAGAAAAAATGTTTTTTTAAAGCACACTATAGCACAAGGACAATTCCCCTCACTTTCCTTCTTTGTCCCTAGAAACAAGGACTCGCACAGTAAAAGACGCTGACACTCTCCCTACCTAGAGTTTTCTGTCCCTAGAAAAAATGTTTTTTTAAAGCACACTATAGCACAAGGACAATTCCCCTCACTTTCCTTCTTTGTCCCTAGAAACAAGGACTCGCACAGTAAAAGACACTGACACTCTCCCTACCTAGAGTTTTCTGTCCCTAGAAAAAATGTTTTTTTAAAGCACACTATAGCACAAGGACAATTCCCCTCACTTTCCTTCTTTGTCCCTAGAAACAAGGACTCGCACAGTAAAAGACACTGACACTCTCCCTACCTAGAGTTTTCTGTCCCTAGAAAAAATGTTTTTTTAAAGCACACTATAGCACAAGGAGAATTCCCCTCACTTTGCTTCTTTGTCCCTAGAAACAAGGACTCGGACAGTGAAAGAAACTGACACTCTCCCTACCTAGAGTTTTCTGTCCCTAGAAAAAATGTTTTTTTAAAGCACACTATAGCACAAGGAGAATTCCCCTCACTTTCCTTCTTTGTCCCTAGAAACAAGGACTCGCACAGTGAAAGAAACTGACACTCTCCCTACCTAGAGTTTTCTGTCCCTAGAAAAAATGTTTTTTTAAAGCACACTATAGCACAAGGAGAATTCCCCTCACTTTCCTTCTTTGTCCCTAGAAACAAGGACTCGCACAGTGAAAGAAACTGACACTCTCCCTACCTAGAGTTTTCTGTCCCTAGAAAAAATGTTTTTTTAAAGCACACTATAGCACAAGGACAATTCCCCTCACTTTCCTTCTTTGTCCCTAGAAACAAGGACTCGCACAGTAAAAGACGCTGACACTCTCCCTACCTAGAGTTTTCTGTCCCTAGAAAAAATGTTTTTTTAAAGCACACTATAGCACAAGGACAATTCCCCTCACTTTCCTTCTTTGTCCCTAGAAACAAGGACTCGCACAGTAAAAGACACTGACACTCTCCCTACCTAGAGTTTTCTGTCCCTAGAAAAAATGTTTTTTTAAAGCACACTATAGCACAAGGAGAATTTCCCTCACTTTCCTTCTTTGTCCCTAGAAACAAGGATTCGCACAGTGAAAGAAACTGACACTCTCCCTACCTATCCTTCTCTTTCCCTAAACTAAAGGAATCCAGGTTAAGCAAGAAAGAAATAAATGTCACTGTCCCTGCCTATGCTTCTCTTTCCCTGCTCCGGAACACACTACACTAGGCCGCCGTGCTGGCGGCCTTTTATAGTGTGGGGCGTGTACTAAACACCCTCAGCAATAATTGGCCACAGGCATCCTGCCTGTGGCCAATCATTGCTCTCCTCGCTGCCGGCGCTGTGATTGGCCAAGCATGTGGGGTCACAGTGCATGCTTGGCCAATCACAGCGCCTGGATGACACTGCGATGGCGTAGTGCATTGTGGGCCGTTCGCGTCACTCGAATTTGGCGCGAATGGCCCAAATCGTTCGATCTTCGTCGAACGATCGAACAGCCGATGTTCGAGTCGAACGTATGTTCGACTCGAATACGAAGCTCTTCCCTAGTCCCCACTATCCACATACACTCGCTAATGATAATATCATATGCTTAAAGGGCACATAAACTATATCATAGTCTCTACCATTATAACAATAGTATAGTGTGAATAACCTTCGGAATGTGTTTCAATGTTAATATACAAATTAAAAACATCCATTAATATAGCAACGTCTTTATGTCGTATACTTCAAATATAATGCATGTATGTATTTAAAAACACATTGAGCACTATGAGAACTTAGTGATACTCATTTTTTGGACAAAACTTCAATCATTACTGCCATTCAATATTCTATATCCTCAAATGCAAAATCAGCATATTGAGCACCCTAGAAAAGAATATACTAGGTACTAAAATTCATCATATGTATAAAAATGACTATATACACACAAACTATCCTATATCGCAAATACTTTATATATGCATCTTAATCTGAAGAGTTGCATGTATGAATAAATGAAGGAACCTATTTACTGGAAAGCAAGTCTGTAACATACATTCACTGATTGTATGTACTGTCAGACATAGACCGTACTGGAAAGTTATATATTACATATAATAGAAATAACAACATTACTCAATAAAACTATATATATATCATATTAGAATTATTAAAAATGATATTTTAAATGTTTTAAAATTATTTAAAAATACTCCAAATTATTTAAAAATTATTAATAAAACAATTAAGATCCAATTCTATGTTGAGGCCTCTAGGATAAAGGCTCTTTAAAGGGAAATATCAATTTTGTCTCTCTTTGTGATAAATCTCTGATGCGATTTGAGCCTCTCCAAGATGGATGCCCATAATCAATGCCACAGAATTGTATAAGAGAGGGGTCCTGCTGATGTTTCTCCCTAAAATGTAGTGATACACTATGGTGTTTAAAACCATTTTTGATATGTGTAAGGTGCTCAGCTATACGTACCCTGAATGGCCTCTTGGTTCTACCCACGTAGTATAATCCGCAAGGGTATACCACATGAGGTTCACCACATAGGAAGAGTTACAGGATATAAATTCCTCAATATCAAATGTCTCCTGGTCATTATTAGTGACACTCATTATCCCTCTATTTTGTACTTTCACTGTTCTGCAGCATTTACATCTCCTACATGAGTAAAACCCTTTAAGGTCAATTCTCAGGATACGTTCATTTGGGGGATCCAAAATTTTGTGAACCACCCTATCACCAAAACTTGGGGCCCTTCTTTATGTGAATTCTGGTATATTGGGTAAAGATTCTCCCAAATGTCTGTCACGTCCCAAAATATGCCAGTGTTTTTTAAATATGGTCTCAATCTCCCATGTTTATTGTATTGTTCAGGTGATGACAAAACCCAAATCTTTTACCTTTAGATAAGATCGCTTATCAGTGACTAAAAAAGATTGGACCTCTTATGACCATCACTACAATGGAGCGTTATCAGATAATATTTCCAGGTTATTACAAGAGATGTGAAGCTTTACCAAAAACGTGTGCAGTTGTGTCTGTGACCCGCGTATTGTGCGTCATTTCTTTACTTCTCCCAATAAATGTTCCATGTTTAAAATGTCAAAAATAAGAATAGAATAAAATGGAAAGAATATAACTGCCATCCAAAAAATTATAATTTTGAATAAAATAGACTAAAAAATAAATCCATCCTTCAAAATTCAAATTTTAAATTTTTTATTTTAAATTCAAAACATAATAGAATAGAAAGAATATCGACATCTTCCAAAATTCATATTTCAAATAGAAAAGAATAAAATAGAAAACATATATAGCTGGCTTCCGAAATTTTATTTTGAAATGAACAATTAGAATTTTAATATAACAGAATATAATGAAAGAGAAAGAATATAGCTGGTTTCCAAAATTCTAACTTCACATAGAATAGAATAGAAAAAAATATATAGCCAACTTTCGAAAATTTCATTTTGAAATTTTAATGTCAGGTTTCGAATAGAATAGTATACAATAGAAATAATATAGCTGTTGTCTGAAATTCAAACTAGACACGTGCACTGCCGAAAAATGTGTTTGTTTTTGTTTTAATTAGTTTTTTTGTTTTTTTCAGAAATTTCGGAAATTCGGACTTCGAAAATTCGAAAATGCTAAAATCCAAATTTTAACATTTTCTATTTTCCGAATTCTGAATTTTCACATTTTGTAATTTCTTAATTTTATAATTTTCGATTTCCGAATTTTCAAATTTTAGGATATTTGGATTTTTGAATTCCGAATTTTCTAATTTTGCAATTTCCAATTTTCTATTTTTGGGATTTAGAATTTGAAAATTTTCGATTTTTCGAATTTTCAATTTTCTGATTTTCAAATTTCCGATGTCTAAATTTTCAAATTTCTAATTTTGGAATTTCCGATTTTCGAATTTATGATTTTGGAATTTTAGAATTTTAGATTTTCAAATTTCCAAATTTTAGAATTCCAAATTTTTAAATTTTTTAATTCTGAATTTTTGAATCCCGAATTTTCGAATTTCCGATTTTTAAATTTTTTAATTTCCAAATTTTCTGATTTCTGATTTTTCCATTTCATCTAATACACGTTCGTCTTATTAAAAAAAAATCCATCCTTCAAAATTCAAAATTTTGAAATTTTCTTTAAAATTCAAAACATAATAGAATACAATAGAAAGAATATAGACATTTTCAAAATTCAGATTTCAAATAGAATAGAATAAAATAGAAAACATATACTTCCGAAATTTTATTTTGAAATTAGAATTTAGAATTTTAAAATAATAGAATATAATGAAAGAGAAAGAATATAGCTGGTTTCCAAAATTCTAATTTCACATAGAATAGAATAGAAAAAATATGTAGCCAACTTTCGAAAATTTTATTTTGAAATTTAAATGTCAGGTTTAGAATAGAATACAACACAATAGAAAGAATACAGCTATCATCGTAAATTAGAATTAGACATGTGCACTGCCGAAAAATTTGTTTGTTTTAGTTTTATTAGTTTTTTTGCTTTTTTCAGAAATTTGGAAATTCGGAAATTCGGAAATTCGGACATCGGAAATTCGAAATTACGGTATTCCAAATTTTTGCATTTTTAAATTTCCGAATTTTCAAATTTTCGATTTTCGAATTTTCAAATTTAAGGATATTCAGATTTTTGAATTCCGAATTTTTGAATCCATAATTTTCTAATCTTGAAATTTCCGATTTTCTAATTTTGGAATTTTGCATTTTAGAATTTTAGAATTTAAAAATTTTCGATTTTTTGAATTTTAGAATTTCTGATTTTCTAATTTCCGATTTCCGAATTTTAGAATTTCTGATTTTCTAATTTTGGAATTTATGATTTTGGAATTTTGAATTTTAGATTTTAGATTTTAAAATTTCCAAATTTTCACATTTCCGAGTTTTCAAATTGTCAAATTTTCTCATTTCTAATTCTCAAATTTTCGAATTCTGAATTTTTTAATTTTCTAATTCCGAATTTTCGAATCCCGAATTTTTGAATTTTCAAATTTCCGATTTTCGAATTTTTGAATTTCTGAATTTTCGGATTTACAATTTTCAAATTTCTAATTTTCTCATTTTGAATTTTCCATATTTCTGTTTTTCAAATTTTCGAATTTCTGATTTTTCTGTTTCATCTAAGACACGTTCATCTTATTTTTTATTAATAGGAAGATTTATTCCCAATATGTGACGTCTTCTAAGTTATAAAAGAAACATCCGACTTCAACATTTTGTGTCTCTATGGACAGTACTGTGCAAAAGTTTTAGGCAGGTGTGAAGAAATAATGTAAAGTACAAATGATTTCATATCTACAGATTTACTTCTTTATTTTTATCCATTTATAAAATGCAGAGTGAGTGAGGAGAAGAGAAATCCAAATCTAATCAATATTTGAATATTCTTCATCCGATCTTTTAGGTCCACTAATACACACACAGTCTATGAAGGGAATGTTTTTATATTTTACATTTGTTTTCAAATTCAAATCCAATTCAACTCAAACTTAATACAATTCAAATTTGATTGCAATATTTTGTTATTTTGGACAAAATTCATTTTGATATTTTGGATTGGTTGAAATTGGTTACTCGGAATAATGAAGATTTTGTCCAATTCTGATTGGGAATGAAATCTTGTGGATGTCTCAGGTAGAGATGTGTGTGATGGAAAAATCTCTTTCATTTCCTTCCGTTTCGTTTTATTAAATTTGGTTGATTTGTTCAATTCGGGATTCATATTCAGAATTTATATTCAGAATTTGTTTTATGTGTTTTATCAAATCTTCTTCTAATTTACCGTTTTTCTTTTTTCCGATTCAAAGCGTTTAAATCGCTAAATTTCAAATTGGTTGAATAAAAAATGTACGTTTTTTTATTTTCAATTCTAATGCGGCAACCAAAATGTTTACATTTAAAGCGAAAGGTCCACCCAGAAAAAAGTTTCAACACTAAAATTCCTAAAATAAAAAGAAATAAAATGAATAGAAAAAAAGAAATAAAAGACACTGACATTATGCCTGTTGCTATGCGGAAGTCCCTAATCTGCCTCTTCCTTTGCCTCGGTGGGTCTCCTTCCGCTTCCTCTTCTTGTGAATGGGGAGCGCTGCCTTCTGGGGACTGTGTGTATCCCAGGAGACAAGCCGCCCAATCACAAAGTGCCGTGCGGGTGGCGCATGCTCAGTAGGAAACGGGCAGTGAAGCCGTAAAGTGTCTTGTTTTGGGGACTGAAGATAGGAAAAGGTTAGAGATTTGCACAACAAATATTATGGGGGGGGGGAGGGGAGGCTTCTATTTCTGAGTGACAGAATGGCCATCTTACATCTAGAACTAAAAGGTCGATCATTTTTTGTTTTAAATTGGAAGCATAAACTTTGCACCTCACTTTTCAGGCCTTTATTGGATAAGTGACAATTTATGAGGGAAGAGGAAACAGATTACATGAGCAATTAAATAAATGTCTTCCTTATTTACAGACTGAATAAAGTAAAATGTGTCGGTATTGCTGATAAGCGTGTAATTCCTTTCTGGTCAGGACCTCTTTTCTGAGGGAGAGAACAAGTAGACTGCGGCTAGAACTAAGAAATTATATTTTATTTTTTCCAGCAATGAATCCGGGTGGTTCCTGTTATCAGATTTTCACCACAACTTATAAGCCTGTTTAGGAAGAATACTATATGCTGGCCATAGAATGAGAAGATTGCATCGGGTGAGTTGTCCTCTGAAACAGCCGCCCCCCACAAGTGTTCAGGAGACGATACAAAGGCTTTAGGCAAAATGATGCCATGCAGTGTTACAGCCGGTATGTCTAGGGGGAGGATCCACACTGGGGCAGAGATTCTGTAAGCTCTGCAGGGGCAGGACTGGAGGTGGCACTCCATCTTGTGCCAGGAAAAGTGCCACCAGCACCAGCCTGTTGTTTGCCCTTCAGCAGGGTAGGTACCCATATGTGCCTTCTCTGGGACATGTTCCCAACCTAGTGGTGCAGCTATTTCTAGATAGGTACTCTGATTATAGGATCTTTTGTATCAGAATAGAAGAGTTTGTAGCCAACTGATATCACCCTGCATCCTTTCTGTCTGCCAGCAGAGTTGCCCAGTGGGTAATGAATGATATATAACATCTCTGCCATGACTTTCTGGATCATGTGTCTGTGGTCAGGTGGACCCGTCTGCTGACCGCATGGTGGAGTGACTTATTAATATTACTTCTACATGATGGTGGGGGGGAGGGGATGGTCTTACAGGAGAAGAATAGGGATGAGCCGACATTTTGGTCTGAACTTAGATTTGGACTGACCTGTGGCTGGTTGGGCAATTGTCCAAATATCTGAACCTTTTCCCATTCAGCCCCTTGTATGGTGAGAGCCGAGCATCATATGTAGACGTGGTACTTCTACCACCACTATACATTTATCTAGGAGTACGGCTTTAAGTTTGGCTACTTTTTTGTCTATGGCTTGTTTACAAAATAAAAACATTTTTGCAAGGCAATATCAGCAATAAAAGTATTTTTTTTTTTTGCTCTAAGAGAAATGATATATGTATTACTCTGTTATACATTTTTTTACGGCATCAAAAGTGAGAAATGTAAACATTGTTCTGGTCCATAGATGGGGTACAGGTGTGAGAGAGAAAGTGGTAAAAAAACAAACAAACAAGAAGTGTGGCCCTCAAGCCATCCATATATATATATATTACATACAATTTCTTCAATAATAATAATAATAATAATAATTAGTATTATTAGTAATATTAGTATTGATATTTCTTGTTCATACATCACGGGACACAGAGCAGCATAGTCATTACTATGTGGGTTATATAGAATTACCTTCAGGTGCTGGCACTGGCAACTTCCAAAACAGGAAGTACCCTCCCCTATATAAGCCCCTCCCATCCGGGAGCACCTCAGTTTTTTGCCAGTGTCTAAGGTGTTGGCCAAGGTTAACATGTATTCATCTGGGCTTGTGTACAGGTTCTCTGGGCCTTAGCAAGCTATTCCGGATCCGACCAAAAAAGCTTCATAGCTAAACGGTCGGTACCCGGGCCTTGCAGAGAAGAGCAGGGTTTTGCCTGTAATGCCTCTCTTAGGAGGGCTGGACCCTGGGATCCAGAGCTCTGGTCATACCCAAAACCAAGAGGCTATCTGTGCAGGGTGCTATACAGGTCCAGGGGAGTGGAATCCTTGGGAACCCGGTCCCTGAAGGTCTAGTACAATGCCTGCCGTGAGAGGTGAAGTTTGGGCTTCTGTGGACCAAACAAAGTCCTGCGGCGGGGAAAAGGTAAGTGGGGGCCCCTCAGGAACTTGGTTCTATTGAGGGGACCCCCAAGCCTAATATGTCTTTCTGCCTGTTACCTAAAGGTATTCCCGCTAATAGCTGTATATGCCTAAGAAATCCAAGAAATGTCTTTTCATAAGGAAGTTTTAAAAACTGTAAACCTAGAAATGTTTTTCATAAAGGGGGTTTTAAAAAAAAAAAAAAAAAGACAAAGTGCGGTACCTGTGTTTGTCCACTAGAGGCCGCTGTGGAACGTCTTTTTTTCTTGGGACTATTCCTTCCATGGTGAAAGTCCAGGCAGATGAGTGAGCTCTCTATCAGGGAAGCTGCATTCCTCTGTCATGCTGCCAAGTAGTTTCCTTCCATCCCCGAGTCCTGGTGAAACAGGGACCCTGGCTCCTCTCCCTACATGGCGCCAAGAGCGCACACGTGCACGCGCGGCCGCGCACACACGCTTTCTTTTTATAAGATTTAGCTTCAAAAAAGGGGCGGAGCCTGGCGGATGACGCGCTCTGTGCGCCCAGCGCTTCTGCGCATGTGCGGGCGTCCCAGCAAGATAAAAGGACTCAGTCCACGCTGCTTGCTATGGACACAGAGCATGAAAAGGAGCTGGTAGCATGGTATAGTGGCTTACAGCGGGCGGTTGATACAGGCATCCCCAGAAAGACGCATTAGTAGACACCCACTGATGTACATAGCAGCAAATTGCATTAGACTATTTCAGTAAAGGGGTGTATTGCGGCTGGAATACCTCAGCTTTGAACTAAGGAATATGCCGCCTAAAAAACTCTGAGATATACCTCTCAGGAAGTGTAGGGGGTCTCCATCGGGCTCTGAGGATCTGGAGCAGTCATCTGCACCTTCCTCCCCTGAGAAATCAGAGGTTAATACCCATAAGGAACCCCCGGGAGTGCCAGGTACTGCGGCTGTCCTCAGTCCACCTGCTCCTGCATATATAACAGAGGAGGTTTTTGCCTCAACTCTGGAGGGATTGGAGCAGAGATTGGCAGCATTGATCGCTTCTTCTCTACAGGAAAGAAAGCGCGCCAGATCTCCATCCCCTCCATTAGAGTGCCTGTTGGCAGAGCAACAGTCCCAGGAAGGGACTGACCTACCTGAAGGGGATCAGGAGGAGGTTAACTCTGTTTTTGAGGAATCGACAGTAGATGAACCATTTTCAGCATCACAGACTGAAAGATTGTGGGTCCAGACCCTAACTGACATGGTTCGATCTGCATTTAAAATGCCTCTTGTTGAACCATCAACTACTGCTGTCTCCTCGTTGGGGTCGCTAAAAGCTCCCCAGATTAATTGCTCCTTTCCAATTCATCCATTATTGGAAGGACTTATATACCAGGACTGGGAACATCCTGATAAACTATTTGTTCCGCCTAAAAAATTTCCGGTGATCTATCCCATGGAGGAAAAGTTCACCCAGAGATGGAATATTCCTACGGTGGACGCAGCCATCTCTTCTGTGAACAAATCACTGACATTTCCAGTAGATAATGTTCAAATGTTCAAAGATCCAGTAGATAAAAAATTGGAATCTTTATTAAAATCTGCTTTTTCCACAGCAGGGGCTGTTACACAGCCAGCAGTGGCAGCTATTGGGGTCTGCCAAGCTTTAAAGGATCAGATGAAAATGGTCCTGAGGGATTTGCTAGACCAGCAGGCCCAGGCTCTGGCTGATCTGCCTAGAGCATTATGCTTTGCGGTTGACGCCATCAAGGATTCTATCCATCAGGCCTCCCGCCTCACGCTGTCTTTGGTACATATGCGTAGGCTTCTGTGGCTCAAGAACTGGTCTGCTGAGGCTCCCTGTAAGAAGCTCTTAGTTAGCTTCCCATTTCATGGAGAACGCCTTTTTGGCGAAGACCTGGATAAATATATCCAGAAGATTTCCAGTGGTAAAAGTACTCTCTTACCAATTAAAAAGAGGTCTAGGGTTCCGTCTTTTAAGAGGACTACCTCTCCTATCCCTGGGACGTCTGCTACTAAGCAGTTCCGACGGCCTCCTCGGTCAAACTCAGGAGGTAAAAATCAGGGACAGTCACAGGGTAATAAAAAGCCCTGGATCCGAAGAGGTACTAAACCAGCCTCCAAGTCAAGCCTATGGAGGGCTGCCCCCACTCAAACGGGTGGGGGGAAGACTTCAGTTGTTCACAGAGACCTGGCGGGAGACGATCAAAGACAGATGGGTGCTCTCTGCAGTAACTCGGGGATACAAGTTGGAGTTAAAAGAGTCTCCTCCTTCCCATTTTATGTGGTCAGGCATGCCAAAAGACCCTCTGAAAAGAAGGTGTCTCCTAGTGGCGTTAGAACAACTATTGCTCCAAGGAGTAATTATGGAGGTTCCTATGGAAGAGTGGGGATTGAGTTTCTACTCAAACCTTTTCACAGTCCCGAAACCAAACGGGGACATAAGACCCATATTGGACCTAAAGAGTCTAAACAAATTTCTAAATGTCCGGTCCTTCCGGATGGAGTCGATCCGATCGGTCACCGCTGCCCTACAGGGGGAGGAATGGTTAGCCTCGATCGACATCAAAGATGCTTACTTGCATGTTCCCATCTTTCCAGGTCATCAAAAATGTCTACGCTTTGCAGTAGAAGGGCGCCATTTTCAGTTCAGAGCCTTACCATTCGGTCTGGCCACAGCACCACGAGTGTTCACAAAAATACTGGCCCCACTGTTGGCCGATCTAAGTACACGAGGTGTAACGATAATGGCATACCTACACGACCTGTTGTTGATGGACCACTCAGTTGCCAAGCTAGAAGTGGTAATTGTCGATACAATCAAGTATCTAGAATCTCACGGTTGGGTCATCAACCTGGACAAGTCAGCCCTACAGCCAGTGAAAAACCTGGTATATCTAGGGCTACGGCTGGATTCAGACCAGAGGAAGATTTTCTTACCTCTAGACAAGGTATCCTCTCTGAGGGGCTTGGTCCGTCTGCTTTGTGCAAAAAGACAGCCGTCCATACGCCTGTGCATGAGGCTGCTAGGAAAGATGGTAGCATCATTCGAAGCTGTGTCATACGCCCAATTCCACTCAAGGAATTTACAGAGGGCCATATTGTCAGCCTGGAACGGAAAGATTCAGGCTCTAGACTTCCCGATGGCTTTGTCCCCTTCCGTTCGGAAGAGTCTCTGCTGGTGGTTGATCCCCCAGAATCTCCAGAAGGGAAAACCCTTCAGTCCGATATCCTGGAAGGTGGTCACTACAGATGCCAGCCTTATAGGCTGGGGGGGGGGGCAGTACTGGAGCAATGGTCTCTCCAGGGCAGATGGTCAAATTTAGTAAGAACCCTGCCCATCAATCTCTTAGAGATACGAGCAGCCCGGTATGCCCTAGTAGCCTGGACATCCAGACTCCCAAGGTCCCCTGTCAGAATCAATCAGACAATGCCACAGCAGTGGCATATATCAATCATCAGGGAGGCACCAGGAGTCGTGCAGCCCAGAGGGAAGTAAGTCACATCCTGGAATGGGCAGAAAAGCATGTCCCATGTATATCAGCTGTCTTCATTCCAGGGGTGGAGAATTGGAAGGCGGACTTTCTGAGTCGCCAACAGTTATGCCCAGGGGAATGGTCCCTTCATCCCGAGGTCTTCCGAGCAATATGTCAGCGGTGGGGAACACCGGATGTAGATCTGCTAGCATCCAGATTCAACGCAAAGGTGGACAGATTTGTCTCCCGGACAAGGGATCCCCTTGCTTGCGGCGCGGATGCTCTGGTGTTCCCTTGGGATCAGTTCAGACTGATATATGCATTCCCTCCGCTACAATTGGTTGCCTCGACTCCTTCGCAGAGTCAGGTTGGGAAAGAAGCCGGTGATCCTGGTGGCTCCAGCGTGGCCCGAAGGGCCTGGTACGCGGAGATCATCAAAATGTCTGTGGGGAGTCCTTGGACCCTTCCACGTCGACCGGACCTGCTTTCGCAAGGACCGATATACCACCCTTCCTTACTAACTCTAAGTTTAACGGCCTGGCTATTGAATCCCACATCCTAAAGAAGAGAGGTCTCTCTAACTCTGTGGTATCAACTATAATCAATGCCAGGAAGCCTGTATCCAGGCAGATCTACTATAGAGTTTGGAAGGCGTACATCACTTGGTGCGAGGCCAGAAAATGGCATCCACGTAAGTACGTTATAGGCAGAATTCTGGACTTCCTGCAGTGGCCTGTAGACAGGAAGTTTGCCTTAAGTACTATCAAGGGCCAGGTTTCGGCCTTATCAATACTATTTCAAAGGCCCCTGGCTATGCATTCACTTGTCAAATCCTTTATGCAAGGTGTGACTCGTATTATTCCACCGATTAAAGCTCCCATGTGCCCATGGGATCTAAATTTGGTTCTGTCGGTTCTGCAGAAGCAGCCATTTGAACCTTTGCGGCACATTTCCTTGGTTCTACTCACCAGAAAATTGATATTTTTAGTAGCCATATGCTCGGCTAGAAGAGTGTCGGAATTAGCCGCCATGTCCTGTAAAGAGCCATATCTGGTTATTCATAAGGACAGAGTAGTATTACGCCCTCACCCAGCCTTTCTCCCTAAGGTGGTATCGGGGTTTCACTTGAACCAGGATGTGGTTCTTCCTTCTTTTTTCCCCAAACCAAGCTCGGTAGAGGAAAAGTTATTGCATTCTTTGGATGTAGTAAGAGCAGTTAAAGCTTATCTAAAAGCCACTGCTCAGATTCGTAGAACGGATTCTTTGTTTGTTCTGCCGGAAGGCCCCAGAAAGGGTCAGGCAGCATCAAAATCTACTTTAGCCAAGTGGATTCGACAGGTCATAATACAAGCCTATGGCTTGAGAAGTAGACCGCCTCCGTTCAAAGTTAGGGCGCACTCCACGAGAGCAGTTGGAACTTCATGGGCAGTGCATCACCAGGCCTCCCTGGCTCAAATTTGTAAGGCCGCAACATGGTCTTCAGTGCACACGTTTACTAGGTTCTACCAGGTGGACGTTAGAAGTCAGGAGGATGTCGCCTTTGGGCGCAGTGTGTTGCAGGCCGCAAAAGATCCTCATGCCTGATAGCGCCCAGCTTATGTATGGTGTATCCCCCCCTCATTTGGCATTGCTTTGGGACGTCCCACATAGTAATGACTATGCTGCTCTGTGTCCCGTGATGTATGAACAAGAAAGTAGGATTTTTAAAACAGCTTACCTGTAAAATCCTTTTCTTGGAGTACATCACGGGACACAGAGCTCCCACCCCTCTTTTGGGGACACGTATTGCTTTGCTACAAAACTGAGGTGCTCCCGGATGGGAGGGGCTTATATAGGGGAGGGTACTTCCTGTTTTGGAAGTTGCCAGTGCCAGCACCTGAAGGTAATTCTATATAACCCACATAGTAATGACTATGCTGCTCTGTGTCCCGTGATGTACTCCAAGAAAAGGATTTTACAGGTAAGCTGTTTTAAAAATCCTACTTTTATTGAGCAGTACAGTTATTTTTTTAATTATAATATACATTTTCTTAATATTTTATATGCTAATAACAATTACATTATTTTGTAATCTTGCATCTATATTTTAATGTAATATATACTGAATATCCAGCAAGAGAAACGACTAAACTTTATAACTTGTATTTCTCGGCATTGCTGATACTGGAAAGCAGTTCTTTAGTAAAGTATTATCAGACATCTTCTTCAGGGAACAGCCGGAGTTCCTTCTATTGGATGAAAGTTTAGAGTCACATTTAGAATGATGTGACAATTTCTCACACATGGCAGCAGATTGTAGAGAATAGTAAAGCCGGTGACTTCATTCTTTATTATTAGAGTGATTGTAAACCTTCTGTGTGCCGTTCTCCCGGGACTACCGACACCTGAGCTGAGCGCCCCCTAGAGACACCACAAGACCGGCACATGATTACAGTGGTGGGACCGCTCCATTCACAATAGAGCAAAAGTCATCAAAGAACAACAAACCTGAGATTTTATTGGATGAAAGTTTCTGCCGCATTCCCCCAGGAAACAGACGCTGAATTTACTGATCACCATCTGCTTTCCAATACAGACTGTCATCATACAAGTCTTACTATGTCTCCTTCACTTTAACTATTCATTTAGATTAGGTGAAAAGCAATAAAATACAAATAACAATGTTAAATAAATGTTAAATAATCATTATATTAAATAAATAATGCATTAAATAAATTACATTTAAATTTAATTTAATTAAATGATTTAAAGTATTATTAAATTCATATAAATGACATTAAAAAATAATTTTAAGTAAAATTGTTATTATTATTATTATTATTTTTATTTTATTTTTTTTATTTTTTTTGTAACTAGCACTATGCAAATAATTAATACATTCTACAGGGATGTTTAATGTGTACATTGCAGCTCTAGTTTGTTATTAATGTTGAAATTCCATTGATGGTTTTGGACATTTTGCCCCTATAAGATGCAGTACATAATACAGATCAACATTTTACTTAAAATGAATTCATCAATACATAAATAAATAAATTAATAAAGCAATGTGAGTGGCTTCTTGTGTAATAAATAGAGTATGCAGTAAGCTAAATGACATGTCAGAACAAAATCCTGTACACTATGATGTCATAGAAAAAAAACTAACAAAAAAGCAAAAACAAATGCATACATGTTTATCATCCATCATCCAGTGTATAGCACTAATATACATGCATGAGCAGTACAATACACTCCATATATGGTTTATTAGGGAGTTTTTGTTACAAATTATTCGTTCTTTCCATTTTCCTTCAGTTATAGACAAGATTCCTTCTGGAAAACTTGTCTGGCAAAATTACTTATTGCACTTAAATACAATATATAAAATTATAAATGATAAAGGATGGGGTCACATCGAGTAAACAGATATCAAACATGCCACGCCTTAAAACTGACCACATCTGGAAAAAGGCAAAGGGCCGTGGTACCCCAAATTGTCCATAGGGGGCACTATAAAAGTGTTTATAGTGTGTTTGCACTCTCCTGTGTACACAGAGAGACAGGGTCACTTTTTCATTATTTTATATTTATTTTATTATCTTTTATATTGTTTTACAGTGTTTTTTTATTTACCTTTATTGCTGTAACAAGTCCCAGTGTGATAGTGTGAACAGGTGACAGGTTCTCTTTATGGAGACATCAGGGGACTATTAGACCTCTAATGTCTCCCCTGCCCCCCTACAGCTAATAAAGCACAGAGCACGCTTGAGTAGCCACTTTCCCAGCTATAGAATCCGGGGAATGATAGCTCCGCCCCCTGTGGTGATGAAATGCTCGTCTCTTCTGGACTCACAGAGAAGATTTGGTACAACCTTCAGGAGATTTACCCCCCTTCATGACCAGGCCATTTTTTGTGATACGGCTCTGCGTTACTTTAACTGATAATTGCACAGTCATGTGACGCTTTACACAAATAAAATGTTTGTCCTTTTTTCCCCACAAATAGAGATTTATTTTGGTGGTATTTGATCACTTTTGTGGGATTCAATTTTTTTGTGCTATAAACAAAAAAAGACCAACAATTTAAAAACAAAATAACAAAAACAATATTTTTACATTCTGCTGTAAAACATCCAATAAAAAAATCTAAAAAAAATCAAATTTCTTCATAAATTTAGGCCAATATGTATTCTGCTACATTTCTTGGTAATAATAAAATCCCAATAAGTGTATATTAATTGGTTTGTGCAAAAGTTAGTGTCTACAAACTACGGGATGTATACTGGAATCTTTATTTATTTTGTATCTTTTTACTAGTAATGGTGGTGATCAGTGACTTATAGCGGGACTGTGACATTGCGGCGGACAGACGAACACTTAGTGACACTTTGTGGGGACCAGTGACACCAATACAGTAATCAGTGCTAAAAATATGCACTGTCACTGTACTAATGACACTGGCTGGGAAGGGGTTAACATCAGGGGCAATCAAAGGGTGTGCCTAGCCAGTGTTTATGTGTACGCAGTGTGGTGCTTTTACTAAGGGATGTGCTTTGCAGGGAAACAAAGTCCATCCCATCCCCGCTGACAGGGTGGAGCTCTGCATTGTTTACATATGTTGGGGGTCCTGTTCAAAACGGGGGGCCCAGTGCAAATAATTTATTCCTGTGGACAGAGGAACAACATATTTATTTTTATGTGAATAAATGACACTTTAATGTTGATTTCTAGATTTGGATGTTGGGAGTTCTGTTCAAACTTGGGCCTGGGGCAAATAATTTATTATTACACATAAATGAACAACAATCTTTTAGGAGTTTTCTTTTTTTTTCTGTGAATAAATGATGCTCTAGATTTTTTGATCTTACAATGGCAGTAAAAATGTAATTTATTATTTTTTATTTGAATTGTTATTTATTTTATTTATTTGTATTTCATTTTAAATTGGGACCCAGCGTGCATAACATAATACACCTAGGAGCTACAATATATTTTGTCTTTGGATTTTTTTTTAGAATTAAAATAAATAATGAAAAAATAGTAACAATGAAAAAAAAATAAGATAACCATAAATCAATAACTGAAAAAAAAAAAGAATTGAAAGTAAAAATAAATATAAAAAAAATGTGTGCTGCAATGAAATGTGTACCCCTTAGTGGAGACAGAATTACCTTGCCAATTAGTAATCATATCTACTTGATATACTTTATGTGTAATGTGTTCACCTATCACCTCAGTTGGTAAATACATGGACCCCACTCTTTTTTTTTTTTTGGGTGGGAACTTCGTGATTGTCTGTTCTTTAAAATTCTTAATACAATATTAAAAAATAAACTTTAAAAATTAGATATAAAACAAATATTGTCTATGTCAATGTTCAGGCCTGCCGGACTGAGTGTACCCAGATCATGTATCCAGCGTGTCTCTTTTTGGAATACTGCTCAGGTCATGTTAATTCCCCTCCAATGTGGGTCTATTTTGTCCATCCCACATACTTGTAACATACTGGGGTCCCTGTTATGATAAGTTCTAAAATGTTGGGACAGACTTTGGTTTTTATACCCCTTTCTTATGTTGTTTAGATGTTTCCTAATTCTTACACATAATTGTCTAGTTGTCCGGCCCACATATTTCTGGCCACAAGGTCCAGCCAGCAAGTCTGTTACATGGGAGCTTTGACAAGTAATCAGTTTGTCTATTTTGTATTGATTGTTAGTGACTGAGGATATAAATGTAGAGGTTTTCCCGGGTCTTTCTCTCACTGTCCTTCACACCTTACATCTACCACATGTGTAGAACCCTTTGTGATCCAAAAACCTGAGAGAAAAGGGAAATTGGGTTTGATTTAAATTTTCACTGTGATAGGTGTGATGTCATAGTGATAGGTGTGATGTCACTGTGATAGGTGTGATGTCACTGTAATAGGTGTGATGTCATAGTGATAGGTGTGATGTCATTGTCATAGGTGTGATGTCATAGTGATAGGTGTGATGTAACTGTGATAGGTGTGATGTCAGTGTGATTGGTGTGATGTCACTGTGATAGGTGTGATGTCATTTTTGATCATACAGTGTGCATACATTGGATGGGGATTGGTCAGATGACATAGGTGGGGGATGGGGATTGGTCCGTTGACATGGGAGGGGGATGGGGATTGGTCCGGTGACATGGGAGGGGGATGGGGATTGGTCAGATGACATAGGTGGGGGATGGGGATTGGTCCGGTGACATGGGAGGGGGATGGGGAATGGTTAGATGACATGGGTGGGGGATGGGGATTGGTCAGATGACATAGGTGGGGATGGTTATTGGCCTGGTGACATGGGAGGGGGATGGGGATTGGTCAGATGACATGGGTAGGGGGATGGGGAGTGGTCCGGCGACATGGGAGGGGGATGGGGATTGGTCAGGTGACATGGATGGGGGATGGGGATGGAAGAGTTTGGACCACATTGTAATTTTCCACAATGACCACAATTAAAAAATGCCTTCCATAGACCATAGTGATCTTTCCTGCCTTCCATATGCCATAGTGATCCTTCCATATACCATAGTGATCCTTCCATCCTTCCATATACCATAGTGATCCTTCCATCCGTCCATATACCATAGTGATCAAATTTCCGATTTTGTTTAATTTCTGAATTTCCACATTTCCGATTTTTTTTCAAATTTCTAAATTTCTTATTTCCTTTTTGAATTTCCGAGTTAATTTTTTTTTTTAATTTCAGGTTTATTTAGAGTTTTCTTTTTCCTTTTTGAATTTCCAAATGTCTCTTTTTTTGAATTTCAGATTTTGTTCGGATTTCTGAATTCTTTTATAATTTAATTTTTTTTCGAATTTCCGATTTGTTTTTGAATTTCCAAATGTCTTTTTTTTAATTTCAGATTTTTTCAAATTTCCGAATTTACTTTTTTTTCGAATTTCCACATTTTATTTTTTTTCAAATTTCCACATTTCTTATTATGTTCAAATTTGTTTTTCAAATTTACAAATTTCCGATTTTATTTCTAATTTCTATTTCCTTTTATTGAATTTCCAATTTTTGGGAATTTCAGAATTTTTCGATTTTTTTACGAAATTTCCGATTTATTTTTTATTTTTTCGCTTTTTTTTCGAATTTCAGATTCTCCGTTTTTTTTTTTAATTTCCGAATTTCCATTTTTCTTCTGAATTTCCGTTTTTTTTTCTAATTTCCACATTTCTTTTTTTTTTTGAATTTCTGATTTTTTCCAGATTTCTGATTTTTTTTTCAAATTTACGAATCTACAATTTTTTTTTTAATTTCTGCTTCTTTTTATTGAATTTCTGAATTTCAGATTTTTTTCAAATTTCTTTTTTTTTTCTTTTGATTTTTCGAATTTCATTTTTTTTTTTCGAATTTGTGAATTTCCGATTTTTTTTTTAATTTCTGGATTTTCAATTATTTTGCGAATTTATGAATATTTGGAAAAGTTTGTTAAGCTGGTTTTCGTAAATTTGGATATTTCTGAAATAATGAATTTGTGGAAATTTCTTAAAAAACGAATTGGGAAGAAAATGAATTGCACATGTCTATGTATCATAGTGATCCTTCCATATATCCTCGCCCCCCCTTCCCACTCTCATGTTTGGCCACACCCACTTGTATGTGTGGCCCGCTTAGTGCGCGGCAGGTCACTCTCTCCCTGGAATGTGATGGGTGATTGTGAAGGTGAGAAGTTGGGAGGAGGGGGGGAAATTCCATGAAATGATCTCTTCCTATAATGATCTATGAGAAGTATTCCTGGTCACTGTCTGGGTGACATGAAGAAAAGATAGAAAGGTGAGAGGACAAGAAAGAGGATTTCTGGTCACATTACAGAAAGGAACCAAAACCCCCCAATAAGAAATCCCTCTCTGGGCTTCTCTTAGAGCAGAAGATACAGAAATGTCATCACATAAACCTCCAAACAATGGATTGATGATTTCTCTATTGCTTTATTCTTCCCATTCAGGAGAATGGGAAGATCTCTTCTACCCACCCAATGTAGAGCTGTAGCCAGGCCAGGAACATCCCATAATAATATAGCGATTATTAACAAGAAATCACCCGGATTTAACCCTTTCCCTGACAGAGACGTGTTTCTCATGTCGGCACACATGATAAAATACACATTTTAGGCCTGAGGATTAATGAAACCCCCCAACACATTAGTGTCCAGTATCTACTTTCTGAGATTCGGGGGTCCCTATAGAAGAGAAGGGGGGGAGGGGCCGCTGTCATTTTACATGTCACACAATGTTAGAGCCACTGAATACCCAACCCCCGTATTTTCATCACAGAACTCCTCCTATTCATTGGAAGGCACACAAACACTATTCACTTCACCATTATTAGGGTACAATATAAAAGATGGGGTTCCATGGAGCACATGGATACCACACATTTCCATTTCCTCCTCATCTGTGAAACGGGAAAAAATGACAGAAAACCTCCCATAAGAAATGATTTCTAAGTCTTTACAGATCGACAATTCAGAAGTAATAAGAAAAGAACGAGGGAAGAATTTTTATCTCTCCAACAGACACGGCGACCCCCCAATGTGGGGAATTGTTGTTTTTCTACTCAGACATTTCTACCCACAAAGAAGGTCCTATGTACATGTATGTGGGGGGCGGGGAGATCTCATCCTTTTACTTTCCTTTTATTTCATTTGTAAATCTCTTTTTATACAAGGAGTCTAATCCCCTCCCCCCATATATAATAGTACAGTGCAGGGGGCGTGTCCTCTTCATGGAGATGAGATCGGAGAGATGATTGGACGGTAAACCCAAAGCTGTGTTATAGAAGCTCCTAGCTGGGGGTCTGTGTTATACAAGCCAACAACTTCCCACCAATCTCATTATTATCTCACTCTCTCATTCACACATCCTGATTGGCTCCTATGGGGGGGCGTGGCTTTGGTGATCCTGATTGGCTCCTATGGTGGGCGTGGCTTTGGGGATCCTGATTGGCTCCTATGGGGGGGCGTGGCTTTGGTGATCCTGATTGGCTCCTATGGGGGGCGTGGCTTTGGTGTTCCTGATTGGCTCCTATGGTGGGCGTGGTTTTGGTGATTATGATTGGCTCATATGGTGGGCGTGGCTTTGGTGATCCTGATTGGCTCCTATGGGGGGCGTGGCTTTGGTGATCATGATTGGCTCCTATGGTAGGCGTGGCTTTGGTGATCCTGATTGGCTCCTATGGTGGGCGTGGCTTTGGTGATCATGATTGGCTCCTATGGTGGGCGTGGCTTTGGTGCCTCCTTAGTAAGAGATTTGTGGATTTCACTTTTCCAGAATTTACACAATTTATTGGTTTATTCTGATTATTTATGTGTCCAAATCTACATCTGACCACCATGTTGGATTGTCTGGAGAAGACAAACATTTCTCACTGAATGTCTTTTGGATGATCAGTCCTGCTGGGTCCCCCCGGCTTGTTTCTCAAGGGTTAGATGTTTATTGTGTAATAAATGTGGAACAATACAAGTCATATCATTTTATTTCATAATCAGAGAGTTGTGATTTATAATTACAATGTAGAAGTGCTCAGCCTCGGCTTTACAATCCATTAAACCACTTCAGCCCCGGAAGATTTGGCTGCTCAATGGCCAGGCCGTTTTTTGCGATTCGGCACTGCGTCACTTCACCTGACAATTGCGCGGTCGCGAGACGCTGTACCCAAACAAAATTCACGTCCTTTTTCCCCACAAATAGAGCTTTCTTTTGGTGGTAATTTATCACCTCTGCGGTTTTTATTTTTTGAGCTATAAACAAAAGAAGAGTGACAATTTTGAAAAAAAAACACACAATGGTTTTTTTTTTAATGAAAGGCAAATCCACTTTGCACTACAAGTGAAAACTACGAGTGGAAAGTGCAACTGAAATAGCACTGAAAGTGCACTTGGAAGGGCAGTCGCTGTAAATCTGAGGGGAAGATCTGAAATGAGGGGAAGCTCTGCTGATTTTATCATCCAATCATGCGCAAGCTAAAAAGCTGTTTTTTATTTTCCTTGCATGTCCCCCTCGGATCTACAGCGACTGCACTTCCAAGTGCACTTTCAATGCAATTTCAAGTCCACTTTGCCCTTGTAGTTTGCACTTGTAGTGCAATGTGGATTTTCCTTTAGTAAATAATCCCCAATATCTTTTACTTTTTGCTATAATAAATATCCCATTTTTTTATATATATATATATATATATTTTCCTCAGTTTAGGCCGATACGTATTCTTCTACATATTTTTGGTAAAAAAAAATCGCAATAAGCGTATATTGATTGGTTTGCGCAAAAGTTATAGTGACTACAAAATAGGGGATAATTTATGGCATTTTTATTAATATTATTTTTACTAGTAATGGCGGTGATCTGCGATTTTTATCAGGACTGTGATATTGCGGCGGACAAATTGGACACTTTTGACACATTTTTGGGACCATTGACATATATACAGAGATTAGTGCTATACAAATGCACTGATTACTGTGTAAGTGTCACTGGCAGGTAAGGGTTAACACTAGGGGGCCATCAAGGGGTTAACTGTGTTCCTTAAGTGTGTTCTAACTGTGGGGGTATGGGACTGACTAGGGGAGGAGAGAGATCGGTGATACTTAGTATGAACACATGATCTGTCTCCTCTCCCCTGAGAGAACCGTGATTTGTGTGTTCACACTCACAGATTCCGGTTCTCACTCTGTCACGAGTGATCGCAGGTGCCCGGCGGTCATCGCGCCCGTCGGGCACTCGCATCGGCTCTGGCGTGGTGCCTCCAGCAGGGCGCGCGTGCCCCCTAGTGGTCAAAAGGCGAACCGATGTACATTTACGTTGGTTCGCCCAGGGGAGCCAACC
This sequence comes from Rana muscosa, assembly GCA_029206835.1. Classification (NCBI taxonomy): domain Eukaryota; kingdom Metazoa; phylum Chordata; class Amphibia; order Anura; family Ranidae; genus Rana; species Rana muscosa. The sequence continues at coordinate 6,316,203 of CM055116.1, read as the reverse complement.
TGCCTCAGTACAACTGCGGCGGCTGGTCGGGAAGGGGTTAAAATAATTTCTCTGATCTCATTTAGTGTCCTGGGATTAAAATCCAAGGCTGTCATATAATAATCAGATTTATTGTTTATGTACAGAAGACCTTGAGTGAGAAAGAGATTCTGTATAAGAGAGAATAAGAGATTCTGTATGAGTGAATAAGAGATTCTGTATAAGAGAGAGTAAGAGATTCTGTATAAGAGAGAATAAGAGATTCTGTATAAGAGTGAGTAAGAGATTCTGTATAAGAGTGAATAAGAGATTCTGTATAAGAGAGAATAAGAGATTCTGTATAAGAGAGAATAAGAGATTCTGTATAAGAGAGAATAAGAGATTCTGTATAAGAGTGAATAAGAGATTCTGTATAAGAGAGAATAAGAGATTCTGTATAAGAGAGAATAAGAGATTCTGTATAAGAGTGAATAAGAGATTCTGTATAAGAGAGAATAAGAGATTATGTATAAGAGAGAATAAGAGATTCTGTATAAGAGTGAATAAGAGATTCTGTATAAGAGAGAATAAGAGATTCTGTATAAGAGTGAATAAGAGATTCTGTATAGGAAAGAATAAGAGATTCTGTATAAGAGTGAATAAGAGATTCTGTATAAGAGAGAATAAGAGATTCTGTATAAGAGAGAATAAGAGATTATGTATAAGAGAGAATAAGAGATTCTGTATAAGAGTGAATAAGAGATTCTGTATAGGAAAGAATAAGAGATTCTGTATAAGAGAGAATAAGAGATTCTGTATAAGAGAGAATAAGAGATTCTGTATAAGAGAGAATAAGAGATTTTGTATAAGAGAGAATAAGAGATTCTGTATAGGAAAGAATAAGAGATTTTGTATAAGAGAGAATAAGAGATTCTGTATAAGAGAGAATAAGAGATTCTGTATAAGAGAGAATAAGAGATTCTGTATAAGAGAGAGTAAGAGATTCTGTATAAGAGAGAATAAGAGATTCTGTATAAGAGAGAATAAGAGATTATGTATAAGAGAGAATAAGAGATTCTGTATAAGAGAGAATAAGAGATTCTGTATAAGAGAGAATAAGAGATTCTGTATAAGAGAGAATAAGAGATTATGTATAAGAGAGAATAAGAGATTCTGTATAAGAGAGAATAAGAGATTCTGTATAAGAGAGAATAAGAGATTCTGTATAAGAGAGAATAAGAGATTCTGTATAAGAGAGAATAAGAGATTCTGTATAAGAGAGAATAAGAGATTCTGTATAAGAGAGAATAAGAGATTCTGTATAAGAGAGAATAAGACATTCTGTATAATAGAGAATAAGAGATTCTGTATAAGAGAGAATAAGAGATTCTGTATAAGAGAGAAAAAGAGTTGGAAGAATTCTAGAAATGTCATAAAGGAGACATCGGGGACTTTTAGACTCTTATGAAGGCCATATTTTGGGTCGATTTCCAAAACAATTTTCTTTTAAAATCAGAACTTTAGTGCATTGTGAGATCTGATGATGATTTAGAAATTTGACCAACCAAGTCTTCTATGTCACCAATGTGAATTTTCGTGGCCGGGAATCTTCTTTTCATTCCAGGTCACAGCTCATTCACATTTCATTTTCTGATTATATTTCTCACAAGATTCTCCCATCATTGATTAGAAATTTGTTAATTTTTCCAAAAAGTTCCAACATACCCGATCACTCAAATGTGAGGACCGCATGAAAATTGGCCGCTGCTGCAGCCCACTAATGCAAATTCTTAGTTACGATTTTCGATAAAAAATTGTTTGGAATTTGAGCATGGCCGGCTTTAATGTTACCTCAGCACTCTGTAGGAACAAAGCACAATCATTCTCAAATATCTTCTTCCCTGGCCATGGAGATCGGGGAACGACAACACTGAATCCAGAAGAGATCAGAGCAAATCACTTCTGGGTCCATTCTTCACAGGAAGATGAGGAGAATGTTCCCCCATCTCCTGATTATCGCATACCTGACACTCACCTTGGAGGTCCTGGGCACCCAGGTGGGACTGGTAATCCCTACACACAGAGTTGGGGGTGGGGCAGACAAGGAGGTAAGAATTTTACAGTATGTGTGGAAATGATTGGACAGCTTGACAGCCACTCAAATCACTTCCACATGAAAGCTGACATGAAAATGAGTTACCAATCTCCCAGGTGCTGTAATGGGAATGAGTCTGTTTACAGGTCAGTGTTGTCACCAACATGAACATAATGTTGGTGTAACATAAAGGGTTAAACCAATTTCTTACTGACCTCTGTAGCCGAAGGCACCATGGAGCAATTCATCCTAAAATTCTTGAATGTACAGTAGCCATTATTCAGGGCTCAGCACTCTGCTCTCCCCTCCTCCTGTGTACCTGATCTGTGTATACATTAGAGATTAGAAGTCTGGCAGGCTGCCAACTAACTCCTGGAAGGGGGATCAGAATGAAAGTACTTCTGCTAGAAACTTTGAGGATTAATAACTCCACAGTGTCTGCACTTACAGAGGTGACTAAGAACTTATCTGAACATCCTGAGCCCATTCACTAGACTTAAGCAGGAATGGGTCACCTGACATACTGATCAACATTGACAAATTATGAATGTGACTTTGTGAAAGAGACAAGGAAGGAATCCAGCAGCACAATGAGATATAAGTAGAGATATTTACAGAAACAATATTCTGAAATGCAAGTTTATCAGGAGATTACATTCCATAGATATGATATATGGCCAAACATTTGTAGTCACCTGACCATCACACCTATATGGGCTGGTTGGGCATCTCATTTCAAAATTATGATCATCAATATGGAGTTTATATGGAGTTGCCCCTCCCACCTTTGTCCCTATAACTGTCTCCACTTCTCTCAAGATTTTGGACCGTATTTGTGGGAATTGTGACCATTCAACCAAAAAAACCCTTAGTGAGGTCAGGTACTGATGTTGGATGAGAAGACCTGACTCACAATCAGTTTAGGTCAGGACTGTGTTCATGACATTTGAGTTCCTCCACACCAAACATATCAATCCATGTCTTTATGGAGCTGGATTTGTGCCCAGGGGGACAGTCATGCTGGAACAGAAAAGGTTGAAAGAAAACAATCACCTACATATACTGTAGAGGGGTGAATGTTCTTGGACCTCTTCTATTCTCAATCTACACCTCCTCCCAGGGTAAGTTGATGCCTCCCATGGCTTTCAATACCACTTCTACGCCGATGACACCCAAATCTATCTCTCTACCTCTCAGCTCACTCCATAGGTCTCCTCACATATCACCAACTTACTAACAAACTTATCAGCCTGGATGTCACACCACTTCCTCCAACTCAATCTATCCAAAACCGAGCTCATAATATGTCCTCCCCCTCGTGCCTCTTCCCCTGATTTCTCTGTCAAAATCAATGGCTCAACTATCAACCCATCCCCCCATGCCAAGGTCCTAGGTGTAATACTAGACTCAGAACTCTCCCTTCTACCCCACATCCAATCACTGTCCATAGCTTGCCACCTTAACCTCCGCAACATCTCCAAGATACGTCCCTTCCTAACCAATGACACCACAAAGCTAATTCACTCCCTGGTCATCTCTCACCTTGACTACTGCAACTCCCTCCTCATTGGCTTACCTTTAAATAGGCCACCCCCCCTTCAGTCCACCATTAATGCTGCTGTTAGGCTCATCCACCTTACAAACCGCTCAGGGTCTGCTACCCCTCTCTACCAATCCCTCCACTGGCTTCCACTCACCCAACAAATTAAATTCAAGATACTAACAATAACTTACAAAGCCATCCACAACTGGGCCCCCAGCTACATCACTAACCTGGTCTCAAAATATCAACTAAATCGTTCTCTTTATTCCTTTTAAAAATTCCTGTTTTCTAGTTCCCTTGTCACCTCATCACATGCTCACCTCCAGGACTTTTCCAGAGCCTCTCCCATCCTCTGGAACTCTCTTCTCCAATTTGTCTGATTATCTCCTACTCTGTCCACTTTCACATGATCCCTGAAAACCCATCTCTTCAGAGAAGCCTATCTGGCCCTCACTTAACAACTGTGCAAATTATTTTCTCCATCAGCCCATCCCCCACAGTTATTACCTCTTGTATCTCTTGACCCATCCTCTTAGAGTGTAAGCTCTAATGAGCAGGGCCCTCTGATTTTCCTGTATTGAATTGTATTGTAATTGTACTGTCTGACCTTATGCTGTAAAGTGCTGTGCAAACTGTCAGTGCCATTTAATTCCTGTATAATAATAATAATAATAATAATAATAAATAATAATAGAGGGATGGATGAAGCTGTTTCTGGGACTGGATTGCACTTGTACTGGATTCAAATTTTACTGGCTGGTGATCTTGAAGCTTTCTTTCCTCTAACACACTGATCAGTATGTGAGTGCAAAGTGGTATCAAGCTGCTAACTTCAGGTGTTGGTTACATGGTGTGATGCTTTGATTGGTCACAGCATATTTTCGTGATCGGCTCCATCCAATGGACAGTGCAGTCACAATACTTTGCTTGTGCATGCTAGGGGGGCATGTAAGAGCAAGAAAGATATGAAACTGTAATATAGTTTCCCACCCTGTAATATCCACCTTCCATCCACTTATGTACAATAGGCAGACAGAAGGTAGTTAATATAAACAAAAAATCATAATGATGATGATTTAACAATATGGCTGAACTTTTTTAATCTGGTCTACAGTATTATACATTGAATCAATGTGTTACATTTACAGCATTCTTTTCCCCAGCATTGTCCCTCTTGTGTTCAGTTCAGGTTTGAAAAGCAAAATGTAGAGTTTTGGAGAAAACATACACAATAATATTCCAGCACTGGAGGTCAGTATAGCGAATATCTCCACAGCCACCATGTATTTCCCTCTGGTGCTCAGATAGGCCGGGATCATGGCAATCCAGACACTGCAGAACACCAGCATGCTGAAGGTGATGTACTTGGCCTCATTAAAACTGTCCGGTAATGTCCTCACCATGAAAGCCAGAACAAAACTCACAGCTGCCAGAAACCCCATATAACCCAACATAGAGTAGAACCCGATAACTGACCCTTCATTACACTGAATGATGATCTTCCCAGGATAGGAGTCCATATCATACTCCTGAAATGGTGGAGAGATGGACAACCAAAGAATGCAATTCATAACCTGAATGGATGAGCAGAATAACATGACTGTATTGGGAAGTTTGACTGCCACCCATTTTCTACAAGAGCTTCCAGGTCTAGTGGCTTTAAAAGCAATGAAGACCATGATGGTTTTGGCTAGGATAGAAGATGCTGAGATGGTGAAGGGAATTCCAAAAGTGACTTGTTGCAGCATACAGGTAATATCCACAGGACGGCCAAGGAACAGGAATACAGAAAGGAAGCTCAGTATGAGGGAGAGGAGCAGAATGAAGCTGAGGTTCCGGTTATTGGCTCTGACTATGGGAGTGCTCCGAAACCAAACAAATAGTCCAAGTATAAGGAGAGATGTTGTAGCAAATATGAGTGAAGTTATAGAAAAAAATAAAACTAGAATGTCCTCCTCGTATGATAAATACTCAATGACCTTGCCAATACAAATAGTTTTAGCTTTGTTAGGCCATTCATTTTCAGGACACTTCTTGCAGAGTTCACTGTCTGTAGAGAAAAAATAAGTAAAAATAACATTAGGCATGGTATACCCAGAATGCAACTATTTGACAGTTTTAGCCTCTTCTGTGTAATCATTTTCCAGAACATTACTTTTAGATAAGTGCAAAACTGTTGGAGGCTTTCTCAGGCAGACAGTGGGAGGAAGATGATTCTCATTGCCTGCTTGAGAAAGGCTTCATCAGTAATCATTCATTTCATAAAATTTAGGGAGATGTTCAGCCTACAAAGTGTAAAGTGGTTACAGAATCACTTTAAATGACTTTGAAAGTTTACATTTTCTAATTCAATATCAGAGTTTATATTTAAAGAAACATAAAGCTTACCAGAATGGTTTGATATTTCTCCTTCTGAACATGGAGCACAATTATAACAACATGGGTGATATCCTTCTCTTACAGATTTTCTGAACCCTGGAAGACATTCCTTGGAGCATTGACCTCTTGGGACCTGAGATAATATAGAACAATATGAACTATGAACAAAAATACAGATGTAAGTAAGACAAGCTTCTGGTGTTTAAAATGATGTAGAATGCAAACCTTGGTATAAACACATGAACCATCCCAGAAGGTGACAGGAGTGTGTGTAGTGTGGAAGGGTTCATTGGCCATAAAGGGGGCACCTGGGGAGTGCCGAAATACAACACCAGAAGCCCCAGCCTGCTTACGTTTTTTGGTACAACTAAACTACTGATGAGGGTCTCCACCCTACGAGAGGCCAAGAAAATGCCCGCTGTATCTATACACACCCATCACCTGGAGTATGTGCTTCCTGCTTAGGAATTGGTATTTCCATGTTTTGAAGGAGCTGGAGTGACCTTATAACAGATGTCTGGATGACCATTCATTCCCTTGGTACATGCGATCTTTGACTCCTTATAATTTAAGGGTCCATTTTTCCAGTAAGCAGGATTGCCTCTATTCGCACAGGGCGAGTGTATTCAACATCCTTTTCCCTCTGCTGGTGCTGGGACTATATCTTTTTCACCACCTGATCATTCATCGTTGGTGGTCTTTATTGCAGGACTTTTTAAATTGGCGCTGCACCATTTTAAATTCTTTACAGAAGGTGGCCCTTCTTCTTTAGTCTGGATAACACAGAATATGCTCCGAACCAAAATACAGAAATAGAAATCTAGGAGTACTATCAGAATCCTTTCATTAGAAAGGTTACAGCAACAACACTATCATTACAAGCATAAACGTTGCCTTAGAAACCCAAAGAGAAAATCTCCTACAATACAAAGACAAGAAAACACATAGTCGTGTACCTCTAGTAATCACATACAATCCAGCACTAGAAGGGATTAGAGAGATAATTAAATAGATGGAACCCATCATAACAGAGAACAGAACCCTGAAAGGAATATTCCAACAACCCCCAGTGATGACCTTCAGGCAACCACCAACCTCAGACATCAATTTATCAGCAGGAAGCTACATTCTGAGGACAGGGACTCAAAAAAGAGAACAAAACTTTGCAACAATAAATGCTGCAAACTGTGCATCTACATAAATGTATTAAACATTGTCACACAAACAATGGAGCCTTCAGTATTACAGGATCATACAGCTTGGCCTCCAGTAATGGGATGCACTTCATTCAATGCAGCAAGTGCAAGCATGGATCATACATTGGTGGGACAGGACAGTCATTACAAAAACAGAATGAATGTTTATAGACACAATAAAAGAACATAAAGAAGACGATTACTGAGCATCTGTGGGACATAATTTCCTACAACCAGACCATTCTATGGAAGACGTGGACATTTTGGTTACTAAAGGGACTTTTTAAAAATACTCAGGAAATGAAAACCTTTGAACTGTGAATAATAATTCCATATGACAAAAAAGGGAATGATCTGAATGTGGACAACAGTATTTGCAATCACTACCACACATTTTTTTTTTTTAACAAACCAAACTTTATTGAGTTTTGTACAAAATACAACATATACAGTAGGTATAAGTATCATAATAGACATTAACATAAAACCCAATAGCAAAGAACAAATTGAGGACATTAATTAATTCAGCAACACCAATTCACAATGTGACACAGCAAGAAAAATAACCGAAAAAAATAACATTGACACACAAGTGGTCCTCTCTGGCGAGAGGCAGAGCCACAATGAGTATATATTATCAAAGAAGCAATATCACAATTAGCCTAAGTGATATATTGGGGACAACCTAAGTGTTCATTTACACCATGGAGGGTGAAGGAGTCTAAGTTACCACTATGAGGTACAAGTCAATGAAGACTGGGTCCCTCTGTCTCAGATTTTGTTATATTTGCCCGGACAGCACCTATTGGTAAAAATAACCTTTTTGTAGGGTAAATTGATGTTTATTTCATTAATACAGGCTGTGAGAGTGGAAGGTATGGCCTGTATCCATCCCCGAGCCACCACCTTTCTGGCACCAAAGTTTCATGCACAAACTTATGAGTGTGTTTATCCATATCGGAGTCTGGAAATAGACCAAAAAGGCATTGTCTAGGATCCATTGTCACTGGTGAGCCCATCTGATCATGAAGGAATTGGGCAACTTGTGCCCAGAATACCCGAATAAGGGGACAATGCCAGAGTAGATGCCTAAAAGGTACCAATGGAGATTAGACATTTGGGGAAATGGGGCTCCGGGAGGGACAAACTTAGCCATACATTCCAGGGTAGGATATGATCTATGAAAAATGTATATTTGTGTAAGTCTAGCTGATATTTTAGGAGACACTAATTTACCATCCTCTAACACCTCACTCCAATCTTCATCATACAGTTCGCCTGTCTCAGCTTCCCATCTAGGCTTGAGGGAGTAAGCAAGTTGAGATGCAGATGGGGTGATTAGCATATCTTAGAAGTCTGATATCAACTTATGAGGCTCATCACCGCTTATCACAATCAAAGCATCTAGATTAGACAGAACTGGGTAATTACCTTCAAACTGCACATGCAATGCATGCCGCAGCTGGAGGTACTTAAACAGCATGTGGTTTGGAAAAGTGACTGATTTTAATTGGTCGAAGGCTTTGAGTCTACCATTATGAAAGACATGTGAAAGCAAATATATACCCTTTGAGATTCAGACCTTTGGACAGTTCATTTTAGACACGGTCAGGTTCTAGATCCGTCTGTACTGGAAAAGGAGGCCAGAGTGGCTCGAAGAAACAAGGGAGCCACCTAGACGCCTCAGTAAATCACAGAACGGATGCAGTAGATGTGACTCAGGGACTTGACAGACCAGAGGGAGGTATCTTTGTTTATCATATTAACCAAAATGGTAAAAGTGGGAGAGTTGTGCCGCCAGGTAATATAAACCAAAAGTCAGGGACTGCAAAATATACCAAGAGACATCGGTTTTTGAGGACCTTTCATGACAGCTTATGTCTACTGGCAACCCAGATAAAAGGACTGTAACAAAGTATCCATAATTTTAAAGTATTTTAGTGGAATATACACTGGAGAGTGCCAGAGGACATACAAGATTTTAGGCAGTAAGATCATTTTTAGAAGGTTCATCCAACCCATAACTCCCAATGGCAATTTTCCCCATATCTGAGTTTTACACGTAAGCAATAGTATTATGCTGCGTACACACGACCGTTTTTCATGATGAGAAAAATGCAATTTTTTTATTTGGTCATTAAAAACGATCGTGTGTGGGCTCCAGAGCATTTTTCACGATGTGAAAAATGGCCATTAAAAATTTGATACATGCTCTAATTTTTCTCGTCGTTTTTCACGTCGTCGTTTTTCTCGTCATGAAAAACGGCCGTGTGTAAGCTTTAACGACGTGAAAAAAATGCGCATGCTCAGAAGCAAGTGATGAGGCGGGAGCTCTCATTCTGGTAAAACTAGCGTTCATAATGGAGATAGCACATTCGTCACGCTGTAACGGACTGAAAAGCACGGAGACTGAAAAGCGCGAATCGGCTCTCACCAAACATTTACTAACACGCGGTAACACGAAATCAGCAAAAGAAGCCTAAAGAGTGGCTCCATCCGAATGGAACTTCCCCTTTATAGTGCCGTTGTACGTGTTGTACGTCACCGCGCTTTACTCAAGCATTTTTTTAAACGATAGTGTGTAGGCAAGGCAGGCTTGAGAAGAATCACGTCGAGAAAAACTTTGTTTTTTTTCAATGACATTAAAAACGGTTGTGTGTACGGGGCATTACGGGCTTCACATTCAGATAGATGAAGTCCGATAGGGCCCTAAAGACCGGAATACCCAAATATTTAAAGGAACTGACTCTGACTGAGGGCAGGTTGTCTGGTTCATTGACAGAGGGAAAACATCAGTCAGGAGGTTTTGGGATTTATCCCAGTTGATTTTAAGACCTTAGAACCTACCAAATTATTTAATGATATAAAGTGCTGATGATAAAGAGGGACCTGAGTCAGCAAGATATAAAATAATATAATCATCATAGGGCCCCACTTTTTCCACTAAGGAACCAGGGGGGGACTTAAGTGACATAGTCTGGGGTTCAACCGCCGGGGCATATAAGAGAGTTGAGATAGGGCACCCCTGATGCGTCCCTCTAGAAAGGGAGAAGGAGTCATAAGTCCATCCATTAGCTATTACTCTAGCTTGGGGTGCATTATATAGTATGGTAAGCCACTTGATAATATTAGGGCCAAAGCAACCCAAACACTGCCATACAGTAAGTAAAGCCATTCTACAATATCAAACACTTTGGCAGCATCAAGTGTGACTACCATTCTGGAGCCAATTTGATTGTGAGAGGCCTGACGATTCATAAATAGATGCCTGGTGTTAAAGGCTGTTTTCTTGGCCTACATAAAACCTGTCTGATCTGGATGCATTAAAGACAAAATTACCTTGTTTAGACTGAGGGCTAGTATCTTGGCTAGTATTTTGATATCAATTTCATAGGGAGATAGGCCTATATGACTCAGGTTGATGGGGGTCCTTTTCGGGCTTGGGTATTAGCACTATAAGAGCTTCATGCATGGAATCAGGAAGGGTACAAGTCTCAAATATAGCCTGATAAAGAGACAATAATTTAGGTACTAATGTGTCAGAGAAGAGGCTATAGAACTCAATATATGGAAAATTGGGAAAAACTGCGCTAAATGTACTGAAATGAAAACCACCGGTTATCGCACCGATATTTCAACTAATAATTGGGAGCTGCGATTATACTGTAAACAGTGGTACAAGTTAGACAAAATGAAAAAAGGGAAAATCGCGCTAGCCCATAACCATACACTATCCTGTGACAGTGTAAATAAATTATATCCAGTGTGACACAAATTAATCATTGAAAATTAATAAAGTGAAAAAAAGTGATTACTTAAAAAATTGACCTAAAACACAAATTAATCAGTGAAAATTAATATAGTGAAAAATGGTGATAAAGAAAATTGACCTAAAACACATCAATCTAAAACACGTGTATAAATTGGTATAAAATTAATATAGTCCATATATAAATTCCCTAAATAAAGTCCATATACATAACACCAGTGCTCTGTGTAAATCTAAAGTATTTCCTTGAAGTGACTGTTGCATCCAAAACCAGTTTGTGACGATCCACCACCAATCAGCAGGATTTCCTCCTTACCAGCTAAACATGATCCCCCATGACAGAGGATCAATGAATGCATAAATCAGGCAGCTTTCCCCGCAGATCAGCTTAAGCACAAGGGATTCTTAAGACACCAGAAATGGCTGTAGGGCGAAGCGACGCGCTGACGTCACCTCGAACGCTCCAGAGAAGGACGGGTGTCTGATGTATGTGCAGCGGCCGGCACACCAGACTTTTAAGGCTTTACTAAACTGCAAATTTATGGTGCGCAATCATTTTTCAAACGCCTTTTTTTTTAAAACAAATGGTTTCATTAATTAAAAAATAACAAAACAGTAAAGTTAGCCCAATGTTTTTGTAAAATATGAAAGATGATGTTACGCCGAGTAAATAGATACCTAACATGTCACGCTTTAAAATTGCGCACACTCATGGAATGGCGCCAAACTTCGGTACTTAAAAATCTCCATAGGCAACGCTTTGAAATTTTTTACAGGTTACCAGGTTAGAGCCTCCGACAGTCATAGAGATGACAGGTGACCATCTGGTCACCAGTCATCTCTATGGTTCACCTCCGGCACCGGACGATTAATTCTCCGGGCCCCCGATGGCACGGGAGAGCCCGGAGATGCACCGGATGGCAGCGGGAGGGGGTGTCCCCTCCCGCCGCCTATAAGAACGATCAAGCAGCGGAACCGCCGCTATGATCATTCTTATGGTGCGCAGAATCGCCGGCAGAAGATAAGGATATCTGAATGATGCCTCTAGCTGCAGGCATCATTCAGATATCCCACCACAAAGCCCAGGACGTCATATGATGTCCACCCAGGATGGGAGATCCCATTTGTGGACGTCATATTACTATGGGCGGGTAGGGAAGTGGTTAATGTGTATACAAATTTCTGATCGGGGAATTACTACTCTAAACTGTTTTTTTCTTTTTATAGTCAGATTAATTCAGAAGGTCTGGGAAGAATCTGGCCATGGATAATACTGGCGGTCATTCCACTCCAAAGTCTTTTATCTTCTTCTGTACACAGGAGTCGGGATCCTTCTATGAGTGTCTATGTTCCCGGTCTGTGTGATGAGGAGGGGGGAGGTATTAGTAGTCAGTCACATTACGCTGGACTTGTTCTGTAATGTAGAAGATGTTTTGTAGTTCACATCCACACAACCAGCACTGACACCTTCATCTAATCACCATGGAATGAGTCAGGGAGGATGTTTCCCGTCTATGAACAGGATGGGAAAGGGAGTTAGGTTTTGTCTGGAGATGGGTTTAGGTTGAAAACTAATATGTTTCTTGTATAAGTTCTGGATCAGCTTCCCCAGTGTAACTCACCTTGTCTCCTTTCCATGATATTTTCTCTGGTTCTAGTGTAAGTTGCTGACCCTCTGAAAGGGACCCATCAAAGTGACCAACAATCATACAATCAGCAATATTACTTTCATTAATTATTGTAATCCAATTTACAATTTCCATTGGGCTGGGCAGTTCTCCTTTATCATTAAAAATCATGACGTTGCCATTCGGATCCTTGTACTGGACTTCTTTTACATAGCGGGACAGCTTAAAAAAAGACATAAATGATTATAGGTAACAAGGATATAGAATGTTTAGTAATTGTTTGATTATAGATTGTTTATCTAGTTATATCTCATTTAGAGAATGTCATCAGGATGAGATGACCTGTTTGCTGAGCATTTATAATACATTTTATTGGGACTATTTATAAACAATTTGCTTTGGTAATGTGAACGTTCCAGAGATAAATCAATAATTCTACCCCTTTACAATACACTGGCTCAGCCTCATCTTGGATATACAGTTCAGTTTTGGTCACCAATCCTCAGGAAAGATGTCGATGAATTAGAAAGAGTTCAGTAAAGGGCAACAAAATGAACAAGGAGGACAGAGGATCTCAGCTATGAGGACTGATAGATTACAGTTATTCACTCTGGAGAAGAGGCACTTAAAGGACAATTCCACTTTCACTTTGCAAATAAAAAAATTATAATATAGTGTATACAATAGCTCAAGTCATATTGTAATTGAAGTTTATTAAAAAATACCTTTTCTTTCAATCTTCAGCTCTGTAATGTTCTGTAAAATGCAATATGGCCACCTGGAGGTGTTCTTTACACAGATGGTGTACAGATCGCCCCTCCCCCCCAGAAATGTAATTTCCTGCTTGTGTTATTGGCTCACTGACTTTCCCAGAAGTCAAATACAAATCAGTCAGATACAAATCAGATTTTGTGCATCCGCTGCAACAAAAATGTCCTTTTTGATAAGATACTCCTAAAGTAAAATCACATCTAAAGGGATGCAGACCATGACACTTTTCACATTAGATCCCTTCAGGTGCAGCAGCTGATTGATAATTATGTAGAGCACCCCCCTAAGGAGCCGCAAGTGTAAAGGGATCCCCCACACTGCACAGCCAGGCACACCACATCTTCACAGCACAGTTGAGTCAGAAGAACAGTTCAATGCTTTGTTTTATGTTTTATTAAGGGGAATAAACTGGGATAGGGATATTATGGGATGCTTAAAAGATGGATCTCAAACTACTGCAAATTTTTGGGCATAAACAGAAACCAATGTGTCTAAGTAAGACGGGGTACCTCCATAACTATATGCATCATATCAAAAATAAAAGGGAAAGCAAAGATGGGGAAAGGGAAAAGTAGTCAATTGGAGGACCAGACCATGGTATTCATATGATATACAAAGTGTAATAGTAGAAAAAATATATATAATAGTGAAAATAAACCCTCTTAGTACTATAAAATTGATAAAAATATATTAAAAGGGACAACGTTGTCACTCTAAATTATTGGACACACAGGACATTTCTGCAGAAATGGAAAATAACTGCATAAAACCTGGAGCTCGTATTTTTCCTTTGTACCACAATGGTCTATGGGTGCATATATCCAGAGCGGATATATACACTGATCCCTTCCGGGTAAATTGTATGCTTCATGTGTCATAGATTTCCACCTAACTTGACCAAATAATGGACTATAGGTCCATGGCTCTTGGGTAACTAAGGGAATTTAACACCATTGATGATTCCTTATGCACAAGGCTGTGATGCAATTAGCATGCAATAATACAAAAGTCAGTTCAAGAGAGATCCTTAGATATTCTCACAGAGAGTACAGCTACTATATTGCACTAAGGGTGTGGATCCAATCAAGTAAAACCTTTCTTATGGAGCAGTCAATTAGAGATAGTTTCCTCCTAGAGTGTGTCTCAAACTGACACAAAAGCATACATAGTAGAATAGATTTGTGTCTGTGTCCCAGACTAACAGAAGTCCAGATAGCTCAAGAGAATCTATTAAGCTTTATGTAGCCAAGTCCAAGTGTGTCAGATTGCTAGCATAGCCATTGGCTTAGATTAGAGCCTGTGTAGAGACAGTGCAAGTTCACATCAGGGATGCATCAGTGTGGATGGATCAAAAGAGCAATCAATAAACAATAGGGATGAGTTTCGGCGTGTTTGCATTGAACACGTGCAGAGCCCGCCAGGAAGTCGGCACCGCGCTGCGCTAATCACAGCCAGGCAGACATTTCCCGATCTCTGCATCTGAGCATCGGGAAATGTCTCCCTGCCTGTCATTAGCGCAGCGCGGTGCCGACATCCTGGCGGGCTCTGCACGTGTTCAATTTGAACACGCCAGAGCTCATCCCTAATAAACAACAGGAGAAACCCCTGTACATACTGCCTCCAGGTGTCCGGTTAGGGTGATCCACAGCATTAAGAACGGGTCAGTTTAGACGCACATCTCTGAACAGTTTGTTTGCTCTGGTGGATTGTCTTCCTGCTGCTGTTAGGACACTCCAGCATTCACAGGCACTTCCTGGTTTTCTTAGTGGGCAGTTCTCAGTACAAGGGGCGGGACAGTTTTGATATATGACCCCGGGAAGCTTGAAATCAAGTAAACTAGTCTCCTGTAGTTATCTAGATATTCCAACATCCATACAGTAAAGTGATGCTAAAAAGCGGAATCCATCATCCAAAAACATCAGTAGTGGAAGCTAAGCTGCGACACATTCAAACATGTGAAACCATGCAACAAAATTGTAAAAGGGGGGAGATAGTCACGCTAAGTGGACAGTGAATACAACCATGTGCTAGTAACCAACAATCAGATAGTACAACCTAATGAACAGTATATCCGACAACCAATGCAATTACTGGCAGATAGGGATTATGGCTGTATAAATGAATAAAAAGAGGAAAAATTCACGCTGAAAATTAAAAAAAAAAAAAAAAATACAAAAACCCTGTGAAGGAAATGTAGCTCACACACCCCAGACTTTACCTGCTGTTCTTCTCCTTGGCTCCTCCGCAGGAAAGAATGAGGCACACCGCACCACAAGCCCGTGCCCTCCTGGATGGGAAGGTTGAGCGGTGTTAGTTTCTTGGGCCTGCTTGCAGCCAGTGTTTAAAACCTCCAGAGCTGACCTGGTCTCTTCAGTAGTGTTGAGCGGACCCGAACTGTAAAGTTCGGGTCCGTACCGAATTTTGGCGTTTTCCCGACCCCGGACCCGGACCCGGATTTTGAGCTAAAGTCCGGGTTCGGGTCCAGATTCGGGAATTTAATGGCGCAGTTAGAAATGCTTCAGGGGCCAGCCAATCACCATTTGATTAGCTGGTGTGCCCTTAGAAGCCATCATAGCCATGCCTACTAATGGCATGGCTGTGATTGGTCAGTGCAACATGTGACCCAGCATGTGACCAGCTTCTATATAAGCAAGAGGCACACAGCACAGATCGTCACTCTGCTTTTAGACAGTGTAGGGAAAGGATCCTGGCTGCTGTTGCTGTGAGGGAGAGAATTATATGATAGGAGTTAGTCCTGATTCTGCAATCTACTGATAGAAAAGATAGAGAGACAGTGTAGTGTAGTGTAGGGGCAGGATCCTGTTTGTGCTTTCAGGGAGAGAGATTTAGATAGGAGTCCAGATTGAGAGATATAATAGCTCAGCGATCTGCATAGGTTTATCTGTTTGTGTTGCAAGCTCAGTGCACCAGCACTGCATTACGTTGAGTGATACACCTATTCCATACTGTGGCTGTATTGTGCTCTTGCTAAAAGACCCATTTCGGGCAGAAAAAAAAAAAGGCACTTTATTGTGCTGTTGCAAAAAAAAAAGGCACTTTGTTCTGCGCAAAAAAGACCTATTTTTGGGCAAAAAAAATATTTTGCAGTGTATATCTCTAGTTGTGTGAAATAACCAATTTCTATATATTTTTCTTGTACTATGCTATACTAAAAAAAAAAAAACAACCTTTTTTTTGAATAGCATTCTCTGCAGCTGTGCGATTCAGCGGTTATATACTGTGGGTGTGTTGTGCTCTTCCAAAAAACACCATTTAGGGCCACAGAAAATATTTTGCAGTGTGAAATACACATCTGGAGGTGTGTGAAAAAACAACATTATTTTTGAATAGCATTCTCTGGCCTCTGCAGCTTTGCGATTCAGCGGTTATATACTGTTGGGGTTGTTGTGCTCTTCAAAAAAACGCCATTTAGGGCCACAGAAAATAAATTGCAGTGTGAAATACACATGTGGAGGTGTGTAAAATAAACAATTTCTATATATTGTACAGTGCTATACTAAAAAAAACAAATTTTTTTTTGAATAGCATTCTCTGCACTTCTATAGCTGTGTGATTCAGTGGTTAAATACTGTAGTTGTGTTGTACTCTTCCAAAAAACGCCATTTAGGGCCACAGAAAATATTTTGCAGTGTGAAATACACATCTGGAGGTGTGTGAAAAAACAACATTATTTTTGAATAGCATTCTCTGGCCTCTGCAGCTGTGCGATTCAGCGGTTATATACTGTTGGGGTTGTTGTGCTCTTGCAAAAAAACGCCATTTAGGGCCACAGAAAATATTTTGCAGTGTGAAATACACATCTGGAGGTGTGTGAAAAAACAACATTATTTTTGAATAGCATTCTCTGGCCTCTGCAGCTGTGCGATTCAGCGGTTATATACTGTTGGGGTTGTTGTGCTCTTCCAAAAAACGCCATTTAGGGCCACAGAAAATAAATTGCAGTGTGAAATACACATGTGGAGGTGTGTAAAATAAACAATTTCTATATATTGTACAGTGCTATACTAAAAAAAAAAAACATTTTTTTTGAATAGCATTCTCTGCACTTCTATAGCTGTGCGATTCAGTGGTTAAATACTGTGGTTGTGTTGTGCTCTTCCAAAAAACGCCATTTAGGGCCACAGAAAATATTTTGCAGTGTGAAATACACATCTGGAGGTGTGTGAAAAAACAACATTATTTTTAAAAAGCATTCTCTGGCCTCTGCAGCTGTGCGATTCAGCGGTTATATACTGTTGGGGTTGTTGTGCTCTTGCAAAAAACGCCATTTAGGGCCACAGAAAATATTTTGCAGTGTGAAATACACATCTGGAGGTGTGTGAAAAAACAACATTATTTTTGAATAGCATTCTCTGGCCTCTGCAGCTGTGCGATTCAGCGGTTATATACTGTTGGGGTTGTTGTGCTCTTCCAAAAAACGCCATTTAGGGCCACAGAAAATAAATTGCAGTGTGAAATACACATGTGGAGGTGTGTAAAATAAACAATTTCTATATATTGTACAGTGCTATACTAAAAAAACAACATTTTTTTTGAATAGCATTCTCTGCACTTCTATAGCTGTGCGATTCAGTGGTTAAATACTGTGGTTGTGTTGTGCTCTTCCAAAAAACGCCATTTAGGGCCACAGAAAATATTTTGCAGTGTGAAATACACATCTGGAGGTGTGTGAAAAAACAACATTATTTTTAAAAAGCATTCTCTGGCCTCTGCAGCTGTGCGATTCAGCGGTTATATACTGTTGGGGTTGTTGTGCTCTTGCAAAAAACGCCATTTAGGGCCACAGAAAATATTTTGCAGTGTGAAATACACATCTGGAGGTGTGTGAAAAAACAACATTATTTTTGAATAGCATTCTCTGGCCTCTGCAGCTGTGCGATTCAGCGGTTATATACTGTTGGGGTTGTTGTGCTCTTCCAAAAAACGCCATTTAGGGCCACAGAAAATAAATTGCAGTGTGAAATACACATGTGGAGGTGTGTAAAATAAACATTTTCTATATATTGTACAGTGCTATACTAAAAAAAAAAACATTTTTTTTTTAATAGCATTCTCTGCACTTCTATAGCTGTGCGATTCAGTGGTTAAATACTGTGGGTGTGTTGTGCTCTTCCAAAAAACACCATTTAGGGCCACAGAAAATATTTTGCAGTGTGAAATACACATCTGGAGGTGTGTAAAATAAACAATTTCTATATATTCTTCTTGTACAGTGCTATACTAAAAAAAACAACCTTTTTTTTTGAATAGCATTTTCTGTAGCTGTGCGATTCAGCGGTTACGTGCTGTGGGTGTGTTGTGGTCTGGCAAAAAACGCCATTTAGGGCCACAGAAAATAAATTGCAGTGTGAAATACACATCTGGAGGTGTGTAAAATAAACAATTTCTATATATTCTTCTTGTACAGTGCTATACTAAAAAAACAACCTTTTTTTTTAATAGCATTTTCTGTAGCTGTGCGATTCAGCGGTTACGTGCTGTGGGTGTGTTGTGGTCTGGCAAAAAACGCCATTTAGGGCCACAGAAAATATTTTGCAGTGTGAAATACACATCTGGAGGTGTGTAAAATAAACAATTTCTATATATTGTACAGTGCTATACTAAAAAAAAAAAACATTTTTTTTGAATAGCATTCTCTGCACTTCTATAGCTGTGCGATTCAGTGGTTAAATACTGTGGTTGTGTTGTGCTCTTCCAAAAAACGCCATTTAGGGCCACAGAAAATATTTTGCAGTGTGAAATACACATCTGGAGGTGTGTGAAAAAACAACATTATTTTTAAAAAGCATTCTCTGGCCTCTGCAGCTGTGCGATTCAGCGGTTATATACTGTGGTTGTGTTGTGCTCTTGCAAAAAACGCCATTTAGGGCCACAGAAAATATTTTGCAGTGTGAAATACACATCTGGAGGTGTGTGAAAAAAAAACATTATTTTTGAATAGCATTCTCTGGCCTCTGCAGCTGTGCGATTCAGCGGTTATATACTGTTGGGGTTGTTGTGCTCTTCCAAAAAACGCCATTTAGGGCCACAGAAAATAAATTGCAGTGTGAAATACACATGTAGAGGTGTGTAAAATAAACAATTTCTATATATTGTACAGTGCTATACTAAGAAAAACAACATTTTTTTTGAATAGCATTCTCTGCACTTCTATAGCTGTGCGATTCAGTGGTTAAATACTGTGGGTGTGTTGTGCTCTTCCAAAAAACGCCATTTAGGGCCACAGAAAATATTTTGCAGTGTGAAATACACATCTGGAGGTGTGTAAAATAAACAATTTCTATATATTCTTCTTGTACAGTGCTATACTAAAAAAAACAACCTTTTTTTTGAATAGCATTTTCTGTAGCTGTGCGATTCAGCGGTTACGTGCTGTGGGTGTGTTGTGGTCTGGCAAAAAACGCCATTTAGGGCCACAGAAAATATTTTGCAGTGTGAAATACACATATGGAGGTGTGTGAAAAAACAACATTATTTTTGAATAGCATTCTCTGGCCTCTGCAGCTGTGCGATTCAGCGGTTATATACTGTTGGGGTTGTTGTGCTCTTGCAAAAAACGCCATTTAGGGCCACAGAAAATATTTTGCAGTGTGAAATACACATCTGGAGGTGTGTGAAAAAACAACATTATTTTTGAATAGCATTCTCTGGCCTCTGCAGCTGTGCGATTCCGCGGTTATATTCTGTTGGGGTTGTTGTGCTCTTCCAAAAAACGCCATTTAGGGCCACAGAAAATAAATTGCAGTGTGAAATACACATGTGGAGGTGTGTAAAATAAACAATTTCTATATATTGTACAGTGCTATACTAAAAAAAAAAACATTTTTTTTGAATAGCATGCTCTGCACTTCTATAGCTGTGCGATTCAGTGGTTAAATACTGTGGGTGTGTTGTGCTCTTCCAAAAAACGCCATTTAGGGCCACAGAAAATATTTCGCAGTGTGAATCACACATCTGGAGGTGAGTAAAATAAACAATTTCTATATATTCTTCTTGTACAGTGCTATACTAAAAAAAACAACCTTTTTTTTTGAATAGCATTTTCTGTAGCTGTGCGATTCAGCGGTTACGTGCTGTGGGTGTGTTGTGGTCTGGCAAAAAACGCCATTTAGGGCCACAGAAAATATTTTGCAGTGTGAAATACACATCTGGAGGTGTGTAAAATAAACAATTTCTATATATTCTTCTTGTACAGTGCTATACTAAAAAAAACAACCTTTTTTTTGAATAGCATTTTCTGTAGCTGTGCGATTCAGCGGTTACGTGCTGTGGGTGTGTTGTGGTCTGGCAAAAAACGCCATTTAGGGCCACAGAAAATATTTTGCAGTGTGAAATACACATCTGGAGGTGTGTGAAATAAACAATTTCTATATATTTTCCTTGTACTGTGCTATACTAAAAAAAACAACCTTTTTTTTTTGAATAGCATTTTCTGCAGTTCTGTAGCTGTGCGTTTCAGCCATTACGTACTGTGGGTGTGTTGTGGTCTTCCAAAAAACGCCATTTAGGGCAAGATCCTAAATTTGGAAAATATGAGGGGAAGGTCAAAGGGACGTGGTGGCCCCGGTCGTGGTGCTGCTGGTGGAGCTCCTGTTGCAGGGAGAGGACGTGGTGGATCTGTGCCAGCTACACGCACAAGTGAAACACCTTCCTCAGGTGCGAGTAGGCGACCGAGCCTGCGGCGGTATTTTGTCGCGCCTAATGAGGCTGTACCAATGTTTAGGCCAGGACAAGTACAGGCGATAGTAGATTGGGTTGCTGACAGTGCCTCGGGTTCCTTCACATTGTCTCCCACCCACTCTTCTGATGAAAGATCAGAGTTGGCACCTGAAGCCCATGTCCATCAGTCTTTCACCTCACCCCCTTGCAAATCAGCCAAGCAGTCTGAGCCCCAAATCATGCAGCAGTCTCTTCTGCTTTTCGATGACTCTGTTAGCAGAGTTTCCCAGGGCCATCCACCTAGCCCTGCCCCAGAAGTGGAAGATATTGAGTGCACCGATGCCCAACCACTTATGTTTCATGATGGGTACATGGGAGGACCATCGCTGCACGTCTCGGATGATGACGAAACACAGGTGCCAACTACTGCTGCTTTCGCAATTGTGCAGACAGACATGGAGGGCAGGGGTGAAGACTGGGTGGAAGATGATGTGGAGGACGATGAGGTCCTCGACCCCACATGGAATCAACGTTATGCAGGTGACCAGTGTAGTTCGGAGGAAGAGGCGGTGGTCGCACAGAGCCACCAGCACAGCAGAAGAGGGAGCAGGGTGCAAAAACGGAGCATTCGTCCCCTAGACAGTACATCTGCTACTGCACAACGCAGCAAGGGACCGAGCACACCAAAGCCAGGTCCAAGGACTTCCCTAGCGTGGCAGTTCTTCACACAGTGTGTTGATGACAAGACACGAGTGGTTTGCACGCTGTGCAATCAGAGCCTGAAGCGAGGCATAAACGTTCTCAACCTGAGCACAAGCTGCATGACCAGGCATCTAAGTGCAAAGCACGAGCTGCAGTGGAGTAGACACCTCAAAAACCAAGAAAGGTCTCTGGCTCCTCCTGCTTCCTCTTCTGCTGCAGTCTCGGCCTCTTCATCCACCTCTGTAGTGACAGTGGCACCTGTCACCCCGCAAACAGAGGATCTGCCAGCAACACTACCACCTGGGTCACCAACCATCTCCACAATGTCCCATGGAAGCGTTCAGCTCTCTATCTCCCAAACATTGGAGCGGAAGAGGAAGTACCCCCCTAGCCACCCGCGATCCCTGGCCCTGAATGCCAGCATTTCAAAATTCCTGGCCTTTGAAATGCTGTCATTCCGTCTGGTGGAGACGCAGAGTTTTAAAAGCCTGATGGCATTGGCTGTCCTGCAGTACGTCGTGCCCAGCCGCCACTACTTTTCCAGGCGAGCCATCCCTTCCCTGCACAACCAGGTGGGGGACAAAATCAGGTGTGCACTGCGCAACGCCATCTGTGGCAAGGTCCACCTAACTACGGATGTGTGGACCAGTAAGCACGGTCAGGGACGTTATATCTCCCTAACAGCACACTGGGTAAATGCAGTGGCGGCTGGGCCTGAGGCAGATAGCGGTTTGGCGCATGTCCTTCCACCACCAAGGATTACAGGGCGCTTCAGTTTGCCTCCTGTTGCTAACTCCTCCTTCTCCGCTTCCTCATCCTCTACCGCCTCCTCATCCATTCAGCGTAACACCTTCACCACCAACTTCAGCACAGCCAGGGGTAAACAACAGCAGGCAGTTTTAAAACTTTCCTGTTTGGGGGAAAATCCCCACACCGCGCAGGAGTTGTGGAGGGACATGGAACAACAGACCGATGAGTGGTTGCTGTCAGTGAGCCTCAAGCCCGGCCTGGTGGTGTGCGATAATGGGCGAAATCTCGTAGCAGCTCTGGGTCTAGCCGGTTTGACGCACATCCCTTGCCTGGCGCATGTGCTGAACTTGGTGGTCCAGAGGTTCCTTAAAAATTACCCCAATATGCCAGAGCTGCTGCAGAAAGTGCGGGCTGTCTGTGCGCACTTTCGGCGTTCTCACCCTGCTGCTGCTCGCCTGTCAGCGCTGCAGCGTAACTTCGGCCTTCCCGCTCACCGCCTCATATGTGACGTGCCCACAAGGTGGAACTCCACCTTGCACATGCTGGCCAGACTGTGCGAGCAGCAGCAGGCAATAGTGGAGTTTCAGCTGCAGCAATCACGCGTGAGTCGCTCTGCGGAACAGCACCACTTCACCACCAATAACTGGGCCTCCATGCGAGACCTGTGTGCCTTGTTGCGCTGTTTCGAGTACTCCACCAACATGGCCAGTGCCAATGACGCCGTTCTCAGCGTTACTATCCCAGTTCTATGCCTCCTTGAAAAAACGCTTCGTGCGATGATGGAAGAGGATGTGGCACAGGAGGATGAGGAGGAGGAGGAGGAAGCGGGATCATTTCAAAGGCTTTCAGGGCAGTCTTTCACAAGTGGCTACGAGGGTGGGTTCCTGCACCAACAAACGCCAGGTACACAATTGTCCGGCAGAAAGGGCACAGTTCTGGAGGATGACGAGGTGGAGGAGGAGATGGAGGAGGAGGAGGAGGAGGAGGAGGAGGAGCAATGTTCACAGCAGGGTGGCACTCAGACCAGCTCGTGGCCATTACTGGTGCGTGGCTGGGGGGATACAGAGGACACAGACGATACACCTCCCACAGAGGACAGCTTTTCTTTGCCTCTGGGCAGCCTGGCACACATGAGCGATTACATGCTGCAGTGTTTCCGCAACGACAGCCGAGTTGCCCACATTTTAACTGGTGCTGATTACTGGGTGGCCACCCTGCTGGATCCCCGTTACAAGGACAACGTACCGTCCTTAATTCCCTCACTGGAGCGGGATCGTAAGATGCGCGAGTACAAGCGCACGCTGGTAGACGCGCTGCTGGTGGCATTCCCACCTGACAGCGGGCGTACGGTGGAAGCACAAGGCGAAGGCAGAGGAGGAGGAAGAGGTCGCCAACGCAGCCGGGGCACCGGCAGCACCTCAGAAGGCAGGGTTAGCATGGCCGAAATGTGGAAAAGCTTTGTCAGCACGCCACAACAACCAGCACCACCAGCTGAGATGGAACGTCTTAGCAGGAGGCAGCATTTCACCAACATGGTTGAGCAGTATGTGTCCACAGGCCTACACGTACTGGATGACGGGTCTGCCCCCTTTAACTTCTGGGTCTCCAAATTGGGCACATGGCCTGAGCTTGCCGTTTATGCCTTGGAGGTGCTGGCCTGCCCTGCAGCCAGTGTATTATCTGAACGTGTATTTAGCACGGCAGGGGGCGTTATCACAGACAAGCGCAGCCGCCTGTCCAGAGCCAATGTGGACAAGCTCACGTTCATTAAAATGAACCAGGCATGGATCCCACAGGACTTGTCCGTACCTTGTGCAGAATAGACATGTATACCGGTGTTGTGACAAAAACTGTCCGGCCATCGGATTGTGCCCGGCCAGTTACTGCGCAGGCGCAGCGCTTGCGCAGTACAGAGGACAAGGAGATTCACAAAATCTTCGAAGATGAACGGCGCCTGCGCTGTGAGTGCAGGTTCAAGCCCCACCATCCAAGAGGACATACGGTAGCACATAGTAACAGGGCCCCTCACGGGCTCGCTTCGATCGCGGCCTTGCTTGGCTCGGCTTGAACCACGGATGGTGTGGCCTTCACCTGAACTCAACACGCAGGCGCCGTTAGTCTTGGGAGATTTTTGAAATCCCCTTGTCCTACATACTCAGCAAGCGCAGTACAGGGCGGACACTATTCGACAGGGGACAGAATTCGACACATCACCGGCCTTACCCAGCCATTGTTGTATTTTTGAACCAGTGTTGGCTACCTCGTCCTCCTCCACCGCCGCTTCCACCTACACAGCCACATCCACCGCCACCTCAACCTCCTACTCCATATGGACCTCGTCCTGCTAGGCCAAGATTAAAAATTTTATTTTATTTTTTTGTAGCGCACAGGTCCTTTCCCCCTTACCTGCCTTTATGTTGTTGGCTCTTCGCAGGAGGGAGAAAGGCACACCGCACTACCAGCCCGTATCCTCCTATATAAAGAGGTTGAGCGGTGTACTTGACGGGCCGTGTCCACAGCCGGAGTCAAAACTCCTCCAGAGGATGATTCTCACCTCTACTGTAGGTAGAGGCAAGTCCTTTAATTGCCAGTAAAGTCAATGTCCACACCAGCTGAAACTCCAACTCTTATTCTCTCATGGGAAAATAAACTGTACTCAGATAGAAAAGGTTAGAGCAAAGAAACAGGACAGCTTAAGGTGTGGAGGAGGTCCAGGCACAAACGTAGCACATTCACTTCACTGCTTAGGTTTCTCAAACAGTTTTTGGCGCACGGTCTCTGCCACAGACATTGAGGTTGGTCTCTGCCACAGACCGGGTGTACAAGGCCCCTGCCACGGGCCTGGAGAACTTTGGTCTCAGCCACAGACCAGGGTGTATAAGGCCCCTGCCATGGGCCGGTTGAATAAGGCCTCTGATACAGTCAAGGTGACCTTGAGCTTCTCCTTCTACGAACCTAGCCCATATCAAGGGGAAGACATCTCTCCAGGGAGTCAACAGACCATTCCTTCACCGTGACTCCCGCATCGGTCCATCAGAATGATCCTCCCTTCCCTGGAACAGGGTCCCCTACACGAGGCGGCTCTGGACTCCAGGCTTTACTCCCGCCCCTAGGCCTCCATACCCAGGGCAGCAAGAACTCCAGGATAGTACCTCACCCCGGGCTAAAGGTGCCCGAGATGGAACAGGAACACATGCACCCAGGCCGAAGGCACCTGGGCGCGGACCCCACTGGACATCAGCCCCCAGGCCAAAGGTCTGCCCCTTTTATATGCTCTCCCGGCATGCACAGCAGGTTCCCCGCCCCGCTGTACTACTGCCAAGAGGGGACACAAAAGGCGCCACCTGTAGGCCGCAGGGAACTGCACACCAATACTGTCCCCCGAGGACAAAATGGTCCATGAATCCTACAGAATTAGGGTATTTGAGCCTATTTACCACTCAAACACTTTCCTTAAATTTAGCACCCCGCTACATTTTTATTTCAAAGTATTTTATTTTCCCACTAGCTTATCCATTAAATTAAATAATTTATTCCAGAAAGGGCGTATTCTGGGGCATTCCCACCATATGTGTGGCATCGTGCCGTTGAGTTTCTGAGGTTCTTAATGACTTCCTGTACCTCTTCTGCTGAAAAGGGGGCCTCCAGCATATTTTTTTTTTTTTTTTTTTTTTTTATGTTCTTTTAAGTTATTTCCTATCCACATTTGTTTGCAGAGCACTTGCCATGTTCTTAACAACATTTTGCTGCCATTTGCAGCCCTCTAGCCCTTTCCATTACTTTTTTAGAGCCTTTTTAGTCGTCAGAAGTCCGGGTCCCCATTGACTTCAATGGGGTCCGGGTCCGGGTCCGGGTTCGGGTTAAAGTTCGGTCCCGAATCCGAACTTTTTTCCGAAGTTCGGCCGAACCCGCCGGACCCGAATATCCAGCTACCCGCTCAACTCTACTCTTCAGTAGTCAGAGATGAGTCCTTATTTCTCCCCAGTAAGCAACTGTCCACACCAACTGAAAGGTCCAACACGTATTTATTCCCTGTAGCACAATAAATAGTCTCTTTGAGAGCAGACTGGTTGGGACAAGACACAGGTCAGATAAGGTGGGAGGGAGGTCCAGGCCCAAACTTAAATTTGGGTTTCCTCCTGTTCTGAATAGCACGAACAGGCTTGGCGCACGGTCGCTGCCACCGACCATGAGGGGGTCCCTGCCACAGACCAGATGAATAGGGCCTCTGCCACAGACCCGGTTGTTTGGTCTCTGCCACCGACCTGATTCATAATGGGTCTCTGCCACAGACCATGAGAATGTGGACTACCTTCTAAAAGTAATGACCCCTGTCAGGGAAAGGACATCCATCCGGAGAGTTACCAGAGACCCCACTGTCACCAGCGATGCTGTACCTGGTCTTTGGGAAGGGTAACCTCCCTGGCCTCCTCGTCCTAGATTCGGCACCCACTCCAGGGGGCACCCTAGGAGCCCTCGATCCCTTGCGGGACCCAGTCGAAGGTACTGGGCCCGGGTCTCTTTCAAAGTACCTCACCCCAGACTGAAGGTGTCTGGGATGAAACAGCAGGCCCGTCTCTGGGCCCAGGGCACCCGGAGACCACCATCACTCACCCCCAGGCCTAAGGTGCCTGGGCGCGGACCCCGAGCGGAAGATGTCTGCCCTACACACCCCCTCCCAGCAGGCACTGCAGGTTCGCCGTACCACCGCTGTGAGGGGACACAAAAGGCACAGCCCCCCAACGGTGGCCCAACTCTGGCCCACGGCGACAGCGCCACCCGTAGGCCGCAGGGAACCAGACACCAATGACATCCCCATCCGGCACAAATTGGCCCATGAACCTAACAACTATTGCACCTGAGCCCAGTTACCACCCAGACGCTTCCCCCAAATACAGCCACCTGCCACACATCCCCCCAGTTAACTGACACTGGTCCCCAGTGTCTGGAACCAATCCATGCCTCCTCAATCAGAGTCAACACAAGCCCGATCCAGAGACAAACCAAAAAAAAAAATGACAATTTAAAATGTTGTTTTGTTTGTGCCGAAACCTACATGGGGAAGGGAAGGAAACACAGCTGGGAAAAAGGGTGCACCTGTGTATAAACATTTTGAGGTCACATAAACTTTACAGTGAAATTTACATTTCCCTCCTGCAGAACTAGCCAAGACCCACCCCATACTCAGCAGCCTTGCCTGTCGTCCACTCGCAGGGGAAAGAAACACATCATCTAACACAGTGTGTAATTTAGAATGAACAGGTTCCTCCCTAAGGAAGAACCTCCTCGCTCTAACAGTGAGTGCAGCGTGAGATTAACAGTATCACAGTTGCACAGTACCGCCACCTGATGGTGGCACTGTGATGAACCCACTGGTCCCTGGAGAACTTATTTTCTTCTTGAACTGTCGCCCTAAGCTAACTACACCCCAAAGTCCCCCTCATCCCTGCGGCGGGAAGAGAAGGGAGAACAACAACAGCAACAGCTCCCGCTCCTCCAAAGAGTAAGGTACCCCCCAACATAGGGCAAAGTTCCTGACTTGAAGAAAAAAAAAGTTCAAACGCTCAAAAAAACCCCCACAAGAGTCTGGTCTCTCACAAATAGCAGTGTGGATCTGGCAACACCAGCGGCCTCCAACGCCTGTCGAAAGTATCCACGTGGTACTCCACACTGTCCCCGTCCCCCCGGCAGATAAGCACCCTATCCGCATGAATGTGCCAACCCAACATCCAGGCAGCCCCGCATTCTTCAAACCGCAGAGTGACTGCGGATGAACACGAAAAGTACCCTCCAGCGTGGGGCACCCCGAGGTGTGCCCACACAAACTCCGCGCACCACCGATCTCCACAGGCCCCAACCTCGAACAACAGTTCTTTGGGCAAGTACGGGTACTCCCACCCATACTCGCTGGCAACCTTCTGGTTGAAGAGTCTCTGGAGACGGGACAGCGGTGACATAGTGGCGCGGTCTCCTGCGCCAGGACAAAAAAAATGCAGCTGGCTGTCGAGGCACTTTAACTGCCTCCGGGCCTGTCACGGGGGCCTGCAGTGACACCCGTCTCGTAGCGGCAGTAGTGGCGGAAGCAGGTGCTCCCGACGGTGGAAGGGCAGGCAAGGGGACAGATCCCTCCTCAGGCTCAGAGGCCACCACCCGGGGTGTACTTTCCCCAGTAGACATGGGTGGGTCCCTAGGCCTACGGAACAAGGACAAGGGCATCTTGTCCCATCCCTTCCTCTCAAACAACTTGTCAATTTCAGTGTCATCCCCCGCATCAGAGACGGACTCCAGGTCAGAGGTGTCATACTCCTCCGCAGGGTTATAATTCTTGGGGACTGACGATTCACCCCCTCTGGCCAACTCACCAGCATGTGAATTCCCAGGGCTAGGGGCCTTTAACAAAGTCTCTCCCCCGGCTTACCTCGGCTTGTAGCAGGACTCGGACGTCCGGGACTTTTCCCTTCAGAGACATCCGTACCGGGTAAGCGCTGGGGCGTTGCTCCGTCATGGCCATGGGAAGCTTTAACGAGACCAATCTTCCTCTTGGGCGGTGGGAGAAAAGACTCTGTTGTAGCCGATGCCGCATCTTCCGGCCTCTCACTTGCCGAAGCGATCTCCTCTGTTACTTCCTACGAAGTCCCTTCAGTGCGCGCAGGGGTGGCTGTACAAGCTTTGATTCCTCCCTCGAGAGTGGTGGCGCCCGTAAGGCAATTGAGGTGGAAGGCCCGAGGCCTCTCTGTAGGTTGCTCAACCTCAAAAAGAAACTCCTTACAGCTTTCGCATCGCCCAAATGGCTTCAGATGAACCACCAGTCCTGAGCAGCCAGGACAAATCACACAGAGGGCCTCCACGTCCTTGCGCACATAGAGGGCAAACCTTCCCCGGGACTTGAGCCGAATCCCCGTATCTGTAAGCGAAGCAGCGAATGATGTCATTTTCATGGTTGTTGAAGCTGGAACCCATGAGGCATGAGACGACATGCTGACCATTTGCTGCTCCATCGCGCACAGACTTTCCGCCCCAAAGTCTCTCCACGTGTAACACCATACATAGCCAGACTCCTCTCATCTCCTGCATCGTTCGCAGGCTTTTCTGACTAGACACGCCCATGAACTACGCAGTCAGGGTTCTCCTCGTGGCACACTTCCAAACATGGCCGACCTCCACGGAACTTCACTAGGGAATAAAAGTTCAGCTTCTGGGGGTTTTTTCCACTCTGTGGCCACAAACACATCCCGGACTCACGTGTAGCGCACCCACCCCAGACTTTACCTGCTGTTCTTCTCCTTGGCTCCTCCACAGAAAAGAATGAGGCACACCGCACCACAAGCCCGTACCCTCCTGGATGGGTAGGTTGAGCAGTGTTAGTTTCTTGGGCCTGCTTGCAGCCAGTGTTTAAAACCTCCAGTGCTGACCTCGTCTCTACGGTAGTCAGAGACGAGTCCTTATTTCTCTCCAGTAAGCAACTGTCCACACCAACTGAAAGGTCCAACATGTATTTATTCTCTGTAGCACAATAAATAGTCTCTTTGAGAGCAGACTGGTTGGGACAAGACACAGGTCAAATAAGGTGGGAGGGAGGTCCAGGCCCAAACTTGAATTTGGGTTTCCTTCTGTCCTGAATAGCACGAACAGATGAATAGGGCCTCTGCCACAGACCCGGTTGTTGGGTCTCTGCCACCGACCTGATTCACGATGGGTCTCTGCCACAGACCATGAGAACGTGGACTACCTTCTAAAAGTAATAACCCCTGTCAGGGAAAGGACATCCATCCGGAGAGTTACCAGAGGCCCCACCGTCACCAGCGATGCTGTACCGGGTCTTCGGGAAGGGTAACCTCCCTGGCTTCCTCGTCCTAGATTCGGGCACCCACTCCAGGGGGCACCCTAGGAGCCCTCGATCCCTTGCGGGACCCAGTCAAAGGTACTGGGCCCCGGGGACCCAGAGACCACCATCACTCACCCCCAGGCCGAAGGTGCCTGGGCGTGGACCCCGAGCGGAAGATGTCTGCCCCCTCCACACCCCCTCCCAGCAGTCACAGCAGGTTACCCGCCCCGCCGTACCACCGCCGCGAGAGGACACAAAAGGCACAGCCCCCCAGTGGTGGCCCAACCCCGGCCCACGGCAACAGCGCCACCCGTAGGCTGCAGGGAACCAGACACCAATGACATCCTCCACAGGCACCAATTGACCCATGAACCTAACAGCTATTGCACCTGAGCCCAGTTACCACCCAGACGCTTCCCCCAAATACAGCCACCCGCCACAGAAAAAAATACTGGAATGCTCTATTATACTCCAGTAAATGGACCTCTAAGCAAGCAGTGCATACAATTCAAATACATGTACCCAAAATGACAGCTATATATATGCAAAAAAAAAGAGTGAATAGGACTTAAACCTAAAATTCACATTAACATAACACATACATGAATGTGCTAAAAAATTGTAGCAATAAAGAAAATATTAATAAAAATGTAAAAGTTCAAGGTGAATGAAAAAACTGTAGTGGGTGTAGAAAGTCCACTACTAGCAGAAAAAAGTCAAATTCCAAAGTGTTAGGAAAGATTGCGTTGAAAAGAAGTTGTGATTGAGGTGATAGATGTTTGTCCACTGACACCGCAGGTTAAACTTCTCCCCGTGATGAACACCAGAGGCAATGGTGGTGGGAGCAGCAGAGAGACGAGCGATTGCTCGTCTTCTGCTGCCGACGTCGCTGGACTCCAGGACAGGTAAGTGCCAATTTATTAAAAGTCAGCAGCTGCAGTATGTGTAGCTGCTGGCTTTTAATATTTTTTTTACGGCGGACCTCCGCTTTAAGTTTAAGTCCTATTCTCTCTTTTTTTTGCATATATGTAGCTGTCATTTTGGGTACATGTATTTGAATTGTATGCACTGCTTGCTTAGAGGTCCATTTACTGAAGTATAATAGAGAATTCCAGTATTATTTTCCTTCACAGGGTTTTTGTATTTTATTTTATTTTTGGAATTTTCAGCGTAAATTTTTCCACTTTTTATTCATTTATACAGCCATAATCACTATCTGCCAGTAATTGCATTGGTTGTCAGATATACTGTTCATTAGGTTGTACTATCTGATTGTTGGTTACTATCACATGGTTGTATTCACTGTCCACTTAGCGCGACTATCACCCCCCCCCCCCCCCTTTACAATTATAGTGCTAAGAGTTTCTTTTCACTATTATATAATTTTTGTACTATTAAACTTTGTATGGCATATGAATACCATGGTCTGGTCCTCCAATTGACTACTTTCCCCTTTCCCCATCTTTGCTTTCCCTTTTATTTTTGATATCATGGGATACCCACTCGATTAAAGCAGTAGAACTTTTCAGGGGCTCACATATATACAGTTTGTATATACACTTCTCCTCTACCTCCAACACAAATCTTGCTTGTAGAACTACAACTCCCAGGACCAGCTAGCACTGTTTGGATGATCTGACAAAGGCTCAGTCAGATCAGTTGCACAAAACATTGTACAGGCAGTGACCATGGGCCCCTTGTTTGTGTAGCAAAGTCCTAGTGCCTAGCTGTCCTCCTCCTTTGGCTACTGATCCCAGTACCACCTCTCCAGGCACTGCCAGTCCACCTGGTTGCAGCTGCCCATTTCTCCAGCACTCCTGGCCAAGACTCCACAGTCCTCCCAGACTGACTCTTCATCCATCCCAGACTGCTCACTCCCAGTTCTCTCAGGCATGCCTCTCAGTCCTCCCCGTCTGTAACACTCTCCTCCCTGGAGATTTGCCCAGCAGTGTTCTCCTGCTGATCTCCACCTGCTCCCATGCCTCCGGTCAGGAAAAGGGGTCACTTCCACACCCAAGCCCAGGCCTGAGGTCACCCCCCAGACTAGGGGGTACCCTCAAGGGCCACCGACAGTTTAACACTCCTCTCAGGCATGCCTCTCAGTCCTCTCCGACTGTAACACTCACCAGCCCCCCTGGCTGTCATCTACCCTGGAGATTTGCCCAGAAGTGTTCTCCTGCTGTCCTCTACTTGTTCCTGTGCCTCTGGTCAGAACACCTCTTTGTGACATAAAGAGGGTTCCTTTGCACACAAATCCAGCCCTGAGGTTACCCCCCAACTATGGGGCACCCTCAAGGGCCACCAAAAGCCTAACACTCCATCTCCAGCTTCCACCCTAACTTATCTGCCCCAGCTGGGCTGGTCCTAAGTACTTGAGGGGACCTGCTTTCTGTCAACCCATCTGTTCAGGATTGGTCAGGGCCCGCATAAATACTCCAAGCAGCTCCTTTTGACCTCCACTCCCAGTCTTCTAGAATCTTCTTCAAGTTTCTAGAAGTAGGGGGAGGTCTCAGAGATGCTACATGTTAGTCATCCAGCCCTCCCTGAGTCACTTAACCATCCCAGATAAAACAACACAGGCTTGGCTGCTGGCCAAGCCTGAATAATTTTTCTACACTACAAAAATCACAGCACACTAGAGGGTGTTACAATTATTAAACCCCTCCCATTCACATTCACCCAGTACATGGACATAGAGAAACAAACAGCTATTTCTTCACAGTGACAAAAGGTAGGAATCTGCAACAAAGTTTGGTAAAAATCCATGCAATGTACATAGATCACCCAGAGGGGAGGATGTTTTCTTAGCAATGGGGAGTTACTCTTTAAGAGACGACATGATTACAATGTACAAATATATTAAAAGTGACTTCAGTAACTCTGATAAAATGTTTACTGTAAGGTTCCGAAGAGGACACGTGGCCATGATTTGAGGTTAGAAGAAACAAGGCTTAACCTTAGATTGTGGAAAGAGTTCTTTACTGCTAGAGAAGTAAAAATGTGCTGCCAACTTCAATAAACATTTAGATGTCTTCCTTAGAAATCAGAATATATGGGGCTATGGGAAGTTTTAAAGAATAAAAATCATAAACACATACACACACACAGGATGAAATGGATGGACCTGTGTCTTTTTTCTAACTTTTAACTGGTTCCCGGCCAGCCGCCGCAGTTATACTCCCCTGGGTGAGACTCCCCTGGGTGAGCTGTTGTAGCTGTACATCGGCCAATTTAAGGGGTATAGGGTGCACATGCGTGCTGCCCGCCACATAACTGAGGAGCCAATGCGTGTGCCCGGAAGCCGCGTAGTACACCGGACACCTGCGATCACTCCTGACAGAGCCAGAACAGGGATGTTTGTGTACACACATCCCCATTCTGGCAGGGGAGAGGAGACAGATTGTGTGTCTCCTGTCCCAGGCAATCCCATCCCCCTACAGTTAGAACACACTGAGGGAACACAAATCAAATCCCTTGATTGCCCTCTAGAGTTAATCCCTTCCCTGCCAATGACATTTATACAGTAACCAGTGGCTATTTTTAGCTCCGATCACTGTATAAATGTCAATGGTCCCAAAAAAGTGTCAAAAGCGTCTGATCTGTCTGCCTCAATGTCGAAGTCCCGAAAAAAATCGCTGATCACCGCCATTACTAGTAGAAAAAATAAAATAAATAAAAATGCCATAAATCTATCCCCTATTTTGTGGACGTAATAACTTTTGCGCAAAAATCAATATACACTTATTGCGATTTTTTTTTACTAAAAATCTGTAGGAGAAGAATATATATCTGCCTAAACTGAGGAAAAATGTTTCTTATTTTTTTGAATTTTGGGATATTTAT
The DNA here is from genome assembly GCA_029206835.1 of Rana muscosa. Taxonomy (NCBI): domain Eukaryota; kingdom Metazoa; phylum Chordata; class Amphibia; order Anura; family Ranidae; genus Rana; species Rana muscosa. Next base: position 6,282,064 of record CM055116.1, on the reverse strand, counting down.
TATAGCAAAAAGTGAAAAATATTGTGTTTTTTTCAAAATTGTCAGCCTTTTTTTGTTTATAGCGCAAAAAATAAAAACCACAGAGGTGATCAAATACCACCAAAAGAAAGCTCTATTTGTGGGAAACAAAGGACATACATTTTGTTTGGGTACACCGTTGCACGACCGCGCAATTGTCAGTTAAAGCAACGCAGTGCCGTATCACAAAAAATGGCCCGGTCAGGAAGGGGGAAAATTCTTCCAGGGCTGAAGTGGTTAAACTATATAAACTATGAATGTCTTAACATTTGTGCAAGCATAATGAATAATACCATAATGTTTGTAATATGTGTGTCATTTTTGTTGCCTTTCACCGGGCAAATGTAACATTCTCTAACATTTGAGAAAAATAGCCATGAGAACAGAGCAGAAGCTTCCTTTTCTTTTACCTTATGCCAAACCGTTGTCATCTCTATAGCTAAGACATACATTCCTTGCTTTCTTTATAGTCTAAACTCATGTCTAACCTTTTGTAACCCTTCCAGTCTAATACGTTTTTATTGAATATCTCAACAAGGAATATAAACAGACAGAACTGCAAATAAAATCATATATAGTTTCATTTCAGTTAAATCCCCGGAAATACACATCATTTTAATAATACTATAAAAGAGAAAGAAACAGAAAAAAAAAGAAAAAAAAAGGGGGGGGTTGATCGGGTGATTATCTGGTTCCTCTTTTTCTAAATCATTTCTCAAATTAGTGGAAAGGGAAGTATATTCTGTTGAGGTTTTTTTTAGGTGAAAGTTTCTCTTTAGGTTCTTTAATCTCTTTCTCTATAGTAGTTAGTCTGATTCTTTTTTTTGTTGACCAGGAAGCTAAAAATATTGACTATATTAACCACTTAAGCCCCGGACCATTTGGTAGCTAAAGGACCAGAGGTGAATTCAGAATTTTGCACTGCGCTGCTTTAACTGTAAATTGTGCGGACATGCAATGTTGTACCCAAACGAAATTTGCGTCCTTTTCTTCCCACAAATAGAGCTTTCTTTTAATGGTATTTGATTGCCTCTGCGATTTTTATTTTTTGCGATATAAACGGAAAAAGAGCGAAAATTTTGAAAAAAAATGATATTTTCTACTTTTTGTTATAAGAAAAATCGAATAAACTCAATTGTAGTCATACATTTAGGCCAAAATGTATTCAGCCACATGTTTTTAGTAAAAAAAATGTCAATAAGCGTATATTTATTGGTTTGCGCAAAAGTTATAGAGTTTACAAACTAGGGTACATTTTCTGAAATTTACACAGCTTTAAATTTATGACTGCCTATCTCATTTCTTGAGGTGCTAAAATGACAGGGCAGTACAAACCCCCCCCAAATGACCCCATTTTGGAAAGTAGACACCCCAAGGAAATTGCTGAGAGGCATGTTGAGCCCATTGAATTTTTTTTTTTTGTCCCAAGTGATTGAATAATGACTAAAAAAAAAAAAAAAATTCAAAAAGTTGTCACTAAATGATATATTGCTCACACATGCCATGGTTATATGTGGAATTTCACCCCAAAATACATTTTGCTGCTTCTCCTGAGTACGGGGATACCACATGTGTGGGACTTTTTGGGAGCCTAGCCGCGTACGGGACCCCGGAAACCAAGCACCGCCTTCAGGATTTCTAAGGGCGCACATTTTTGATTTCACTCCTCACTACCTATCACAGTTTCGAAGGCCATAAAATGCCAAAATAGCACAAACCCCCCCCAAATGACCCCATTTTATAAAGTAGACACCCCAAGGAAATTGCTGAGAGGCCTGTTGAGCCCATTGAATATATTTTTTTTGTCCCAAGTGATTGAATAATGACAAAAAAAAAAAAAAAATACAAAAAGTTGTCACTAAATTATATATTGCTCACACATGCCATGGTTATATGTGGAATTACACCCCAAAATACATTTTTCTGCTTCTCCTGAGTACGGGGATACCACATGTGTGGGACTTTTTAGGAGCCTAGCCGCGTACGGGACCCCGAAAACCAAGCACCGCCTTCAGGATTTCTAGGCACAAATTTATGATTTCACTCCTCACTACCTATCACAGTTTCGAAGGCCATAAAATGCCAAAATCGCACAAAACCCCCCAAATGACCCCATTTTGGAATATAGACACCCCAAGCTATTTGCTGAGAGGAATGGCGAGTATTTTACAGCTCTCATTTGTTTTTGAAAATGAAGAAAGAAAATATATATATATATATATTTTTTCAATTTTCAAAACTTTGTGACAAAAAGCGAGATCTGCAAAATACTCACAATACCTCTCAGCAAATAGCTTGGGGTGTCTACTTTCCAAAATGGGGTCATTTGGGGGGGTTTGTGCTATCTGGGCATTCCATGGCCTCCGAAACTGTGATAGGCAGTGAGAAGTGAAATCAAAAATTTACACCCTTAGAAAGCCTGAAGGCGGTGCTTGGTTTTTGGGGTCCCGTACGTGGCTAGGCTCCCAAAAAGTCTCACACATGTGGTATCCCCGTACTCAGGAGAAGCAACAGAATGTATTTTGGGGTGTAATTCCACATATGCCCATGGCATGTTTGAACAATATATCATTTAGTGACAACTTTGTGCAAAAAAAAAAAAAAAAAATGTTGTTTTTCCGCAACTTGTGTCAACATATAAAATATTCCATGGACTCGACATGCCTCTCAGTATATAGCTTGGGGTGTCTACTTTCCAAAATGGGGTCATTTGGGGGGGTTTTGAACTGTTCTGGCATTTTATACACAACATTAGGAAGCTTACATCCACTCTTCTAACCACTTGAAGACAAAGCCCTTTTTGACACTTTTTGTTTACATGAAAACATTTTTTTTTTGCAAGAAAATTATGTTGAACCCCCAAACATTATATATATTTTTAAAGCAAAGGCCCTACAGATTAAAATGGTGGGTGTTGCATTTTTTTTTCTACACAGTATTTGCGCAGCGATTTTTCAAACAAATTTTTTGGGTTAAAAAATACACTTTTTTTAATTTTAATGCACTAAAACACACTATATTGCCCAAATGTTTGATGAAATAAAAAAGATGATCTTAGGTCGAGTACATAGATACCAAACACGACATGCTTTAAAATTTCGCACAAACGCGCATTGGCGACAAACTACATACATTTTTAAAAGCCTTTAAAAGCCTTTACAGGTTACCCCAGTAGATTTACAGAGGAGGTCTACTGCTAAAATGATTGCCCTCGATCTGACCTTCGCGGTGATACCTCACATGCATGGTGCAATTGCTGTTTACATATGACGCCAGACCGACGCTTGCGTTCGCCATTGGGCAAGAGCAGGGCAGGACAGGGGTGCTTTTTTTTTTTCTTTTTTTTTTATTATTAATTTTGCTTTTTTATTTTATTTTTAAATTGTTCCTTCCAAGTATTTTTTTTTATCATTTTTATTGTTATCTCAGGGAATGTAAATATCCCCTATGATAGCAATAGGTAATGACAGGTACTTTTTTTTGAAAAAACTGGGGTCTATTGGACCCTAGATCTTTCCTCTGCCCTCAAAGCATCTGACCACACCAAGATCGGTGTGATAAAATGCTTTCCCAATTTCCCAATGGCGCTTTTTATATCCGTGGGGGGGACATTCCCTCCCACTGCTTGTAAAAGCAGTCCAGAGGCTAATTAGCCACTAGGATTGCTTTTACATGAAAGCCGGCCGCTGGCTGAAAAGAATGATACCAAGATGATACCTAAACCCGCAGGCATCATTCTGGTATAAACATTCAAAGTTCAGCAACATACCAGTACGTTGCTGGTCCTTGTTGGACATGTATTGTAATCTTTTTATTTCATGCAGCCAGTTGGCTGAACGAAAAAAGAGATTGATCGGTGGGTATGCCCACCATTAGAATACCGCCCTTCATCCACCCACTTCCAATGATGGGCATACACGTACCATTTATATATGCCGAAGCATGGGGGCATCCTCCCGCAAAAAAGTTATGCCGCACACACATGGTCGGACTTTTCCACGGGCAAGCCTCCGTCGGAATTTCGACCGTATGTACGCGGCATTAGGAGCAAAATCGCTCCTCCGCCCCTGCTGCCCCAATGCTTCGGCATATTTGCTTTTTTTTTTTTAACTGTGGTGGTGAAATCACCTCCTACAGCACTGGAGTCGCAGGGATCAGGCCTGTCTCTGCGAACGCTGCAGTTATGTGTGTTGTGTTTTGTAAGTGACAGTGATCGATCGATACTGCACTTGGGTGGCCTGGGCTGGACGGAGGGGCAAAACGCAGGTGCCAGCAGGTATCTGGGCTGATCCCGCTAACACTGCGTTTTTGGGAACCCTAAACTGCTGGGGACGCTAGTATAGATCTGATCAGATCAGATATTGATCTGTTCAGATACTATACCACTAAGGGGGGTGTATGCTTCACGCGTGGGTGTTAGCGTTACTGGCACTAACCTGACGCTGCCTGGGGTGTGACTCAGACCCTCTCTGACGCTAAAACCTAATTGATATCACCCGCCGGGCGATCAGGGGGTTAAACCTTTATTGGGTTATATACACGGCGGGTGCCCTGACACTATAAAAAGCAAACTAACTAACCAGCGTCACCCGTAACACTTATATGGTGATCACTGGTGAAAGGGTTAACTAGGGGCAATCAGGGGGTTAAAACCTTTATTAGATAATATATGGGGGTACCTGACGCTATAAAAACCTGCGGCGAACCTAAAAAAAATTACCAGCTACCGATCTGCATCACCGACACTGAGACAGTGTTTAGAAAAACGATCGCTTAGCGACAGTGGTGATGGGGGTGAAAGGGTTACCTGGGGGGCGATCAAGGGGGTTAAACCTTTATTAGATAATATATTGGGGTACCTGACGCTATAAAAACCTGCGGCGAACCTAAAAAAAATTACCGGCTACCGATCTGCATCACAGACACTGAGACAGCGTTTAGAAAAACGATTGCTTAGTGACAGTGGTGATAGGGGGTGAAAGGGTTACCTGGGGGGCAATCAAGGGGGTTAAACCTTTATTAGATAATATATTGGGGTACCTGACGCTATAAAAACATGCGGCGAACCTAAAAAAAATTACCGGCTACCGATCTGCATCACAGACACTAAGACAGCGTTTAGAAAAACGATCGCTTAGTGACAGTGGTGATAGGGGGTGAAAGGGTTACCTGGGGGGCGATCAAGTGGGTTAAACCTTTATTAGATAATATATTGGGGTACCTGACGCTATAAAAACATGCGGCGAACCTAAAAAAAATTACTGGCTACCGATCTGCATCACCGACACTAAGACAGCGTTTAGAAAAACAATTGCTTAGCGACAGTGGTGATAGGGGGTGAAAGGGTTACCTGGGGGGCGATCAAGGGGGTTAAACCTTTATTAGATAATATATTGGGGTACCTGACGCTATAAAAACCTGCGGCGAACCTAAAAAAAATTACTGGCTGCCGATCGGCATCACTGACGCTAAGACAGCGATCAGAAAAATGATCGCTAAGCGACAGTGGTGATAGGCGGTGAAAGGGTTATCTGGGGGGTGATCAGGGGGTTAAACCTTTATTAGGGGGGGTTAGGGGGCTACACTGGACCTAAGACTAAACTTTGGTGACACTTTTACAGTCACAAATGTCACTGATTGCAGTGATCACTAAATAAATGGTCACTGCAATCAGTGACACTGTGACTGGGGGCTGTGGGGGTGATCTGGGGGGTGATCTGGGGTGTCTGGGGGGCCTGGGGGGCGATTTATGTCCCTATGTGTCCTGGTGTCAGTGTAGTGTTGTGTGCACTGACCTGATGTCTTCTCTTGTACGGCGCTCGGTATATGTGAGCGCCGCACCAGAGATGACATCACTTCCTCCTGCTCCCTCTGTCTGACACAGACAGAGGGGGCATTTCCATTCGCCGGGAGCGATCGCGAGGGGGTGGCCAGAAACACATGGCTGCCCCCTCATCCCGGAACGCTCCCGGACACTTAGCCACCGCTCACTGTATAGGAGGGGGGTCCGATTGGACCCCCCAACTATACAAAGGCAATCACGTACACTCTACGTGATTGTGCCTGTCGGTGCCATTCTGCCGACGTATATATACAGTAAGCGGTCGTTAAGTGGTTAAATATTAACTATTTCAAATCTCTGTTTCAGAATCGCCTCGCTGTGGATGCACATCCCAGCGTAGACTTCTAGGGACCATACACTCCTTAGTATACTGCTCCAAGAAGGCTATATCCCATTCAAGATGAAGTTCAGTAACCATCACATTTTCCATCTGAGGAATAAGCCACCTAGTTCAGTGTCCGTGCCTATGGTAACAAAAACACCATTTGTATTAAAAGACCGGGTGGTTCTGTAGTAAAAAATATCCATCTTTCAATAATGAAAGAGAGAACAAGAAAACCTGATATGATAAATAGCAGCAATATTAAGTGTCAAAGTATAAGCGCAGCAAAATGGAAGAATTACTGCACTACTATCTGTAAAATGTAGCTGCTGGCACTACAATCTGACAAATTGTGAAGGAAATAACATTATAAAGTGCAGCACTGAAGTTGAACCATATTGTAAGTGTGAAACAAACAAATTACTCAATAGTGCATACATACAATAAGAAAAAGAAATGTGCAAAACAAATGCATATAGATAGTGTAAACTGAGTGACTAGTATTATTGAGATATACCAATGATAAAGTGCAATGTGCAAAAATAACCATAAAGCATATGTGAATATTCAACCTGAAAAGAAAATAAGGTGAAAATAGCCACTGTATGTTCAAACAGTTCAAATAATGAAGGCAGGCTGATGGTGTAGGTCAAATACAGTGGACACTACTGCCAGCGGCAAAGAGTCAAACAAACAGAAAGTTGGAACAGCAGGTTGAAGCTCTGGAGGGCCTTCACTGGAAATCAACTACACAATGTATCCCACTGTCTTGTTCACCAAAACGAATCATAGGCTTGACCAATAATAGAAGAAAAAGAACCTCCACATAGTGTAAAATTGTTGTAAATAGGTTTATTAAAAAAACGTAGAACACTTACATCAAGGCTGATGTGTTCAAGCATAAAATCAATGTGATTACTGGGAAAATCCAAATAGCGCAATGTTATGGAGCTGGCTCAATGCCACCCGGCGCGTTTCGTCCATGAGGACATCATCTGGAGTATGAGTAAGCTCCCCCACGTCGCACATATATAATCAATAGTCCAATTATCTGTAACCTCCAGTGTCAGTCTGTTTATGGCACCGTAACGCATCCAACATGGCCGCTGGCGTGTGCTCCATGCCTCAATCCGAGTGCCAACACGTGGAGAGACACTGGTAGTGTGGCATCCAACATGTAATCCAAGCCTAGATCTGGATAGATAATGTGACACTAGTAACATGGCGTAGAGTGTGCTATCCATTCCACAATATGATTGAACAATGTAACCCTCAGCCGCGATCTTGCGCTAACACGGCCGGGTAAGGAGGGAAGCAATACTGCCCCTGCCCACTACGGCCGCTGCAAGTGTCAGCATAAAAAAACAGATATGGTCTATTCAGTTAGCCAATTCAGGCCATGGACTCATGCACTGGTGGCCAAAAAATGTACCCAATTTAAACCAAACAAGACATATGAAATTAAATGAAATGAAATGATCCCCTCAGAAAATTGTGGGGAAAAGGTGGCATTCTACATATACTATGGAATTGTAAAAATGTTTTTGAATGCAGTTTTCTCCCTGATCATTACAATTACAGGCCTTATCATACACTCTTCTCCCAAACTAGCCTTACTCAACATAGGTATACACAATATACCAACCCAGTGCAGACCTCTGATAACACATATCTTCATCGCTGCCAAACTAACCATTACATCTAAGTGGAAATCCACACTGGCTCCTAATATCATCGAGGTAATATATAGAGTAAAAACCCATTACACATATGAAAAGCACTTTGCATCAAGATCCCAAAACCTCTCCAACTTTAACTTATGCTGGAATCCATGGGCTCGGTGTCACCCTGTTAATGACTAAAAGGACAACCTAAAAGCCCGTAACGGTTAAACATATGTGAACTACCTTCTTATCAATATGGTACAAGTTCTTCCTTCTAACTTAAATCTGTTTGGTACGGTCCCTCCTATGTTTTAGGTTCTAATTTATCTATATTCTGAAGCCCCTTCTAAAGTTCGGAACGTGAGAAGGGGCGGGTCTATTCATGTGTTACACTGTGGAGGAAGTTCCCCATCAGGTCCGCCCCCTCGTATGTCAGACCCCTCCTACGTCATTGGATGAGCGAACCTGATGGGGAACATCCTCTGCAGTATAATAAATGAATAGACCTGCCCCTTCTCACGTTCCGCATCAGGTCCTCAGCCTTACACCTACGTCATTGGCTGAGCGGACCTGATGGGGAACTTTAGAAGGGGCGGGTCTGATCATTTATTACACTGCGGAGGAAGTTCCCCATCAGGTCCGCTCAGGCTCAGCCAATGACGTTTTGTGTGGACAGCGCTGGACATCAGATCACCGCGGGACACTGGATTTCATCGCTGGAATGTTTTTTTTTTTTTTTTTTTTTTAATAAAGGACTTTCCCAATGGTGTCTGTGTATTTTTTTACATTTTTTTACACTTTCTTTGTAAAATGGTAGGGGTACAATGTACCCCATTACCAATTCACATAGGGGGGGCGGGATCTGGGGGTCCCCTTTGTTAAAGGGGTCTTCCAGATTCCGATAAGCCCCCTGCCTGCAGACCCCCACAACCACTGGGCAAGGGTTATGGGGATGAGGCCCTTGTCCTCATCAACATGGGGACATCCTCCCCATGTTGAGGGCATGTGGCCTGATACGGTTCAGGAGGGGGGGCGCTCTCTCGTCCCCCCCTCTTTTCCTGTGGCCTGCCAGGTTGCGTGCTTGGATAAAGGGTCTGGTTTGTATTTTTGGGGGGAACTCCACGCCATTTTTTTTTTAAATTTGGGGTGGAGTTCCCCTTAAAATCCATACCAGACCTGAAGGGCCTGGTATGGATATTTGGGGGGAACCGCACGCATTTTTTTTTTAATTTGCGGCAGTGTTTTCCTTAATATCCATACCAGACCTAAAGGGCCTGGTAATTGAATTTGGGGGGACCCCCACGCATTTTTTTTATTTTTATCAATGACTTTTCAATGTATTGCCTGGAGCCGACAATTCATTAAAGCCGCGAGTGAGTTTTAAATGACTTTTTTCCTTCAGAAATGACACTTTGTGCAGGGACAGTTCTAAGCACAGGAAACAAGCGATACTTTACAGGTATACTATACACACACCCTAGGTATGAAATTTAAAGGAATATTTCACTTTTATTGTTTCACTTTAAGCATTACTAAAATCACTGCTCCCGAAAAAAATGTCTGTTTTTAAAACTTTTTTTTTCATTGATACATGTCCCCTGGGGCAGGACCCGGGTCCCCAAACTCTTTTTATGACAATAACTTGCATATTAGCCTTTATAATTAGCACCTTTGATTTTGAACGTTCGAGTCCATTGTATTTAATAGGGTTCTAAATTTCGCGCAAACTTTCTGTCTGTTCGCAGGTTCTGATGCGAACCGAACAGGGGGATGTTCGGCTCATCCCTATTATTCAATATACATTGATTGCTTTGATTCTTTGATAATCATATCTTTTGTTTCTATTGTTTCTGTCATATAATCGTTTTGTTCTTTTTCTTTGTGAAAACCCAATAAAAATATTTGAAAAGAAATGGTCTCATCAATCCTATAGTTGGAATGGGAATTATGGCATTTATTATCGCAATAATCACCATCCTCAGAGGTCACCCATATGTACTCACAATCGCTTCTCACCCCTTAGAGAGGATTATCTGCATGAGACATGGGATAATGCCTATCCTTTTATGGGTAGAGATGAGGACAACCATGCCATATCTCCATTCAGTTATAATCAGAACAATCCTGACCAATACAAATATTGGGGTTTTCCCAGGGAAACACAAGGCCACAAACGAGGTCCAGAACCAAGTGAGATACCCAAGGGGGGCGGCACATCCAAAGGAATAAGGAGAAATACTTAGTAGGCCAAGGTATTTTCAATCTCGGTAACATTGAATTAATAGATGCTGAAAAAATAACTTATGACAAAGGATTAAAATTTCCCCCCCCCTAAGAAATTTTATACATTTGGCACGTTCATAGATGTACACTAGTATATGCGTAAACTAAATATACAACAATATTTTATCACCAATCCGATGAGACAACAATCCACAGTTGTATCTGGGGGTACTGATTATTCAGGCCTCTCCAATCTGTCTCTTTTGATTCCTCCAGGCCCCACTGCTCCCTCTATTAATGTCTTCCGTGACTTTGTTTTGAAGGATCTAGAGAACTTGCCCATCAAAAGAACACACAAACATCCTGATATTAGAATAGGGCTTAAACAGTTATGTAAAAGGAAAAAAATTGATCTTTCGTCCCGCAGATAACAAAGGGGGTATTGTGATACTAGTCAAAACTGATTATCACAATGAGATGTTTAGGTTACTCAATGACGTGAATACCTATAGTCAACTTCAGAGAGATCCTACTACCTGTTATAAGAAGGAATTCGTTGAATTAGTTGAGAAAGGATTAGGAACGGGGACCTTGGATAAAAAAGGAGGGGCTTATTTGGTGCCACTTGCTCCCAGGATCCTTGTTATGTACTATCTCTCCAAAGTAGCTGTACATAAGGACCCCGTACATCCCCCCAGATGTCTGATAGTTAGCAGGATTGATTCTGTCACATCCCGCATAGGGCAATACATAGATTTTCATATACCACACCTAGTCAGACGAGCACCCTCTTACTTGAGGGATACCAAAAACGCTATTATAGTGTTAGAGAATATTAACTATCAATATTGAATATCCTAGTGATTCACAGGTTAGTAATGGGCTATTTTAGATTTAACTTAGTATTGGCTCTCTTAGATTTAATAAGTGCTCAAGTCTCTCACATTGAAGATGACTTTTTACTGTTTATTTTTTGCCACAACTTAGTTTAACAAGTGTAAGTAGGATATCTGATTGCAGGCTTTATTATCTGCAGACGGACCACCACAAAATAGCCGCTAAGATAGGCAATGGAAAAATGGCCGACGGGAATGATGTCCCATTGGTTATTCTGACTATAAAGGTAGAACTATGACACTAGACTCACACCTCTTGATATAGTCACAAGTACAGTGAGAAAACACATCGAGGCGGAGCCTGTGACATCATTACATCCATCTAGGAAGCAGTTCACGAGCCACTGGGGACACAGGGCCGAGGATCTGCGGATGTTTCAGTGATCCGGGGATTGTCCATCTTTATTATACAAGCGCTTTACCTGCATTCACCAGGACAGTGCATCTATAAATGTGAGTTCTTTACTGTGGTTTTATTAAAAGTTGTTTTTAAACACTTCAGCCCCGGAAGGATTTACCCCCTTCCTGACCAGAGCACTTTTTGAGATACGGCATTGCGTCACTTTAACTGACAATTGCACGGTTGTGCGATGTTGCACCCAAACAAAATTGATATTCTTTTTTTCTCACAAATATAGCTTTCTTTTGGTGGTATTTTATCACCTCTGTGGTTTTTATTTTTTGCGTTATAAACAAATAAAGAGCGACAATTTAGAAAAAAAACAATATTTTTTACTTTTTGCTATAATAATTATCCCCAAAAAATATATACATATTGTGAGGGGGTTAGCTCGGCAGCGGGTGTGTGTGACCCCCGGGATGGGCTCCCCACACAAAACAGGCCCAGCAAACGGAGGTTGTGGTTTTCAAAATCAAAAAGGTGCGGTTTATTTTCTATTTACAGTGACAAAACACAGCAAAGCAAAAGAAACATAACCAAAATAAATCCTGGTCAAGTTGACCTCTGACTAAACATACAGGTTTCCTAACTAACAACTGGGATCAGCCTAGTGCTGTCCTAGTCCCTAAGTCCCTGGTTTTAAATGTCCAAGCAAATAGCCACACAGGCTTTTTCTCACCGCACAGGGGTTCACTCTCCCTAGACAGTCCACACAGGTCTGGTTCCAGGCATGAGCTAACATCTAATGAAGCTGGGAGTTCTTATAGAGGCCTAAATGAGCTGACAAGCTTCAGCTGGCCTCATCAACTCCCTGTCTGTACGACGCCCAGCCCTCTCCCTAGAGGTATGAGTCATCCATGAGCCCACTAGCCTTATACAACTCTTCACTTAGTTGTATAAGTCGGCGTAAAGCCTGAATCTGGGCGAAATATATCTACCCCCCTGGATGCAACCAGGTGACTTTACCTTCCTGCTGTCACATACCCCCCCCTCTTGTTTTAACCTCGGGGTTGGAACACCAGCAATCAGGCATTCATGTACTCGAGACAAAGCATCCACATTCCCCATTTGAACGCCGGGGCGATGCTTTACTGTGAAGTTGAATTCCTGGAGGGCCAGGAACCACCTATTCACTCTTCTATTTGTTTCCTTGTTTTGAGCCATCCACTTTAACGGAGCGTGATCCGTAACCATGTCAAAGTGCCTACCTAGCAGGTAGTACCGAAGGGAATCTAGAGCCCACTTCACCGCTAAACACTCCTTTTCAACGGTGGCGTAATTTACCTCATGGGACTTCAACTTCCTGCTGAGGTAAATGACTGGGTGCTCTTCCCCGTTCCAGACCTGGGACAATACTGCTCCTAACCCCACATCTGACGCATCACTTTGTACGACAAAGTCTTTAGAGAAGTCGGGTGAGTACAACACTGGCTGGCTACATAAGGCTTGTTTCAAGAATTGGAATGCTGCCTCAGCCTCGGGGGTCCATTTAATCATGACCGACCCTTTCCCCTTCGTCAGGTTGGTTAGGGGCACAGCCTTAGAAGCAAAGTGGGGAATGAATCGCCGATAATACCCAGCGATTCCCAGAAAGGCTCGTACCTGCTTCTTGCTGTTGGGACGTGGCCAACTCTGGATGGCCTCGACTTTGTTGAGTTGGGGTTTTATTACTCCCCTCCCAATGGTGTACCCAAGATATTTGGCCTCCTCCTGCCCAATGGTACACTTCTTGGGGTTAGCCGTAAACCCCGCTTCCCGAACGGAGTCCAGGACTGCTTGCACTTTTGGCAGATGTGAGGCCCAATCTGTGCTATGGACAATTACGTCATCCAGGTAAGCCGCAGCATACTTCCGATGGGGCCTCAGCATCTGGTCCATTTTCCGCTGGAATGTGGCCGGCGCATTCTGTAACCCGAACGGCATTCTTTTATATTGGAACGCCCCGTCTGGGGTTACAAATGCGGTTTTCTCTTTGGCCGACTTGGCCAGGGGGATTTGCCAATACCCTTTTGTGAGGTCAAGAGTCGTCATGTATCGGGCTGTTCCCAGCCGGTCGATCAACTCATCTATACATGGCATGGGGTAGGTGTCAAATTTTGTAACTTTGTTCAACTGACGAAAATCGTTACAAAATCGCCAGCTCCCATCCGGTTTAGGCACCAACACAATGGGATTAGACCAATCACTTTGGGACTCCTCTATCACCCCTAAGTTCAGCATTTTCTGTACTTCCTCCCGTATTGCCTCCCGTCGGGCCTCTGGGATCCGATAGGGTTTTAACTTCACCCTTTCACCGGGCGGGGTAATGATGTCATGCTCTACCCCAGATGTTTGTCCCGGCAGCTCAGAGAATACCTCCTTGTTGCGAAGCACAAACTCCTTAACCTCCTGTTGTTGGGGTTGTGACAAGGTGGCTGCTATTCCAACCTCAGGAATCACGCAACCAGTTTGAGCTGGTGACCAAGTGTCTGCGACTAGGGACTCTCTATCCCTCCAGGCTTTCAACAGATTAACGTGATAGATCTGTTCGGGCTTTCGCCTTCCTGGTTGTCTGACCTTGTAATTCACTTCGCTCACTTTTTCCATTATCTCGTAGGGGCCTTGCCATTTGGCAAGGAATTTACTTTCAACCGTAGGGACAAGTACCAGTATCCTATCCCCCGGGGAAAAGGTACGGGTCTTGGCTCCACGGTTGTACACTCTCTGCTGTGCTAACTGCGCTTGGGCCAAATGTTCCTTCACGATGGGCATTACCTGTGCAATTCGGTCTTGCATCAGGGCGACATGCTCAATCACACTCCTGTGGGGAGAACTCTCACTTTCCCAAGTTTCCTTGGCAATATCCAACAGCCCTCTTGGGTGTCTCCCATACAGTAACTCAAAGGGGGAGAATCCCGTAGAGGATTGGGGCACCTCCCTAATAGCAAACATCAGATAAGGAAGTAGACAGTCCCAATCCTTTCCATCTCTATCCACCACTTTCTTCAACATTTGTTTTAGGGTTTTGTTGAATCTTTCAACCAGCCCATCGGTTTGGGGGTGATACACAGACGTACGCAATTGCGTCACTTTGAACAATTTACACAGCTCTTTCATAACCCGGGACATAAAGGGTGTACCTTGGTCCGTAAGCAGTTCTTTACAAATACCCACCCGGCTAAAAACAAGAGATAGCTCTTTGGCTATGGTTTTGGCCGAGGTATTTCGGAGAGGGATCGCTTCTGGATAACGGGTGGCATAGTCCATTATAACTAATATGTACTGGTGCCCCCTAGCGGACTTGATTATAGGACCTACCAAATCCATGGCGATCCTCTCAAACGGGACCTCAATGATGGGTAGAGGGACCAGCGGGCTACGGAAATGTGGCATTGGGGCCGACCTCTGACACACAGGGCAGGAGGAACAATAATTTTCTATGTCCTTCATCACCCCCGGCCAATAGAATCTCTGTAATACCCTCTCTCGGGTTTTCTCTGTCCCCAGATGACCTCCAAGAATGTGCCCATGGGCCAACTCCAACACCAACTTCCTGTAAGGTTTGGGCACCACAAGCTGCTCAACAGTTTCTTCTGCCCTTTTTGCCACCCGATACAGTAGGTCCTTCTCTACGCTGAAGTATGGGTAAGTGCAGGTATTATCTGGGTTCACTAACTCGCCATCTATTTTCACTACGTTTTCCCGTGCCTTTATTAGGGCGGGGTCTTTCAACTGTTCTGTGGCAAAGTTTTCCCTGTGAACCTCAAGATCAGAAAACTCCACAGACGGTAGGTTTTCGTCTGAGGAGGTGGGCTCCTCTCCAGTTTCTTGAGTCTCCCCTGCCAATACTGATAAGGGAAATTCCGGAGAGTCCTCACCACTCTCAGGGGAGTTCTGGCTATCACATTCCTGGTACATAGGGGCACCAGTGAGGGGCTCAGGATCATCCCACAGTTCCCAGAACTTCGGAAAATCCCTTCCCACAATGGCGTCATGCGGTAACTGAGATACTAAGCCCACTGGATGAGAGAGGGTACCTTTGGGGGTCTCGAAACACACTGTAGTCACTGGATACTCTCGGGTGTCCCCATGCACACAAATAACAGCTACCTTGCTATTCCCAGAGACCTCTGTTTTAACTAACTCAGCCTTTATCAGGGTCACAAGGCTACCTGAATCCAGCAATACCACAACATTTCTACCATTAACACACATTTTGCATAAATGTTTCTCAGTTCCTCGAATGGCAGTGCATGCGACTGTCGCACACAGCGACTGACGTCTGTCCGTCAGAAAGTCACATTGCATGGGTTCCTCCACAACCGGGCAATTTGCTGCAATATGTCCCGCTTGCCGGCAGCGGTAGCAAACAATCCATTTGGCTGCCTCTTGAGCCCCTGACTTCCCAGGCTGTTCTCGCCAAACTTTGGGTAGAGCTCCCACCCTCTCACTCTCTCCACCCTCACCCCTTGGAATCCTCTTATCCGCCCCTGGGGATGGTCTGGTCTTAGGGTGGAAAGTCCGAGAGTCTCTGGAAGAGGCCGTCAGGTTCTCTGTAGCCAAGTATTTCTCTACACGATCCACAAGACCACCGGCCGTCTCTGGGTCTCCATGGCTTACCCACTTTTGGATGGCAGTAGGAAGAGCTCTCAAAAACCGATCCATTACAACACGTTCCCCAATCTCTGGTGCGGACAAAGTCTCTGGCTGTAGCCACTTCCTGCTCAGGTGAATGAGATCATACATTTGAGACCTGGGGGGTTTTCCAAGCTGGAAAGTCCAGTTATGCACACGCTGAGCCCGGACAGCCAGGGTGACACCCAGCCTTGCCAATATTTCAGCTTTTAGCATCACATAGTCTTTTGCTTGGTCAGGCTCTAGGTCATAGTAAGCCTTCTGCGATTCACCAGTTAACAGAGGAGCCACCAGTCCAGCCCACTGCTCCTCAGGCCACTTTTCTCTTTCAGCAGTCCTTTCAAATGTGGTCAAAAATACCTCTGGATCATCCTCTCCAGTCATTTTTGTCAATAAACGACTCACCCCAAAGGACGCGGTATTAGTGGGACGGCTTTCCTCACTGGTCTGCGGACGTTGCTGCATTACTGCTTCCATTTGTTGTAGTCTCTGCTCTTGCTTCTGTAACAGGTCTATGAAGCGGGCCTCAGATTGCTGCTGGGCTTGTTGATGAGCTTGCTGCTGGGCTGCAAGGCTCCTTTGCAAACCTGCATTTGTCTGCTGTTGATTGGCATTTGCTAGAGCCAGCTGTTTCAGTATCTCCTCCATGCTGGCTTAAAAAAAACTGCCACTGGTTCTCCACCAACTGTGAGGGGGTTAGCTCGGCAGCGGGTGTGTGTGACCCCCGGGATGGGCTCCCCACACAAAACAGGCCCAGCAAACGGAGGTTGTGGTTTTCAAAATCAAAAAGGTGCGGTTTATTTTCTATTTACAGTGACAAAACACAGCAAAGCAAAAGAAACATAACCAAAATAAATCCTGGTCAAGTTGACCTCTGACTAAACATACAGGTTTCCTAACTAACAACTGGGATCAGCCTAGTGCTGTCCTAGTCCCTAAGTCCCTGGTTTTAAATGTCCAAGCAAATAGCCACACAGGCTTTTTCTCACCGCACAGGGGTTCACTCTCCCTAGACAGTCCACACAGGTCTGGTTCCAGGCATGAGCTAACATCTAATGAAGCTGGGAGTTCTTATAGAGGCCTAAATGAGCTGACAAGCTTCAGCTGGCCTCATCAACTCCCTGTCTGTACGACGCCCAGCCCTCTCCCTAGAGGTATGAGTCATCCATGAGCCCACTAGCCTTATACAACTCTTCACTTAGTTGTATAAGTCGGCGTAAAGCCTGAATCTGGGCGAAATATATCTACCCCCCTGGATGCAACCAGGTGACTTTACCTTCCTGCTGTCACAATATATATAAAAAAAAAATCTTCCTCAGTTTAGGCCGATATGTATTCTTCTACATATTTTTGGTAAAAAAAATCGCAATAAGCGTATATTGATTGTCTTGCGCAAAAGTTATCTTGTCTACAAAATAGGGGATAGATTTATGGCATTTTTATTATTATTTTTTTGTATTAGTAATGGTGGCGATCTGTGATTTTCTTTAATGACTGCAACATTGCGGCAGACACATCGGACACTTTTGACACTATTTTGGGACCAGTGAGATTTATACAGCGATCAGTGCTATAAAAATGCACCGATTACTGTGTAAGTGACACTGGCAGGGAAGGGGTTAAACACTAGGGGGCAATCAAGGTGTTAACTGTTTTCCCTCACTGTGTTCTAACTGTAGGGGGGGTGGGCTCACTAGAACATGACAGAGATTACTGCTCCCGATCACTGCGATTTAAAGGGGACGTACAGGTACGTAACTATGTGCGCCCCACACCTTCCTATGTTGACTAAGGGACATGTATGCATACCTTAGTATGCACCATGCCTCGTTTTGGAGGCAGTGAATCAGAGAAAACAAATGAGTACCACGCCTCGCTCTGAAAGGCAAGGCGTGCTTAATGGAAGCGCATCGCTTGCTATAGTAAAGGGAGTTAGCAGAGACGTGTGTTGCGCAGCCCCCACGTCAGTCAAGGGTATATGCGTGAGGGATTGCGCTCCACGTCTCAACCTCCAGTGCGTATGTAGGTATGCATACACGTCCCTTAGTCAACATAGGAAGGTGTGGGGTGCATGTAGTTACGTATACACGTCCCTTGGTTAACATGGGAAGTAACTAGGCTCTCTACAGTGAGGCGTGGAGCGCACGCCAATTCACAATTTTTCTTTGCAGGAAGTGCATGCATTTCTAGACTTCCGTTTGTTGATGACACACCAGGTGCCTGTACCTCATTCTTGGAGTCATATTCTATATATAACTGTGATGGCTGCAGTGGTCTGGAACCCCAGATGATGTCTATGTAGACGAAACACATCACTGCTGCCACAATTGTACTATTAAGCGCTGTTTATTCTCCTGAAATGTGAGTTTTAAACTTTATTACATTTTTTATACTATTACGGAGTTACGCTATGTTCCTTTTTTGTTCTCCTTTCTTTAATTATACACACATGGGAGAACCTGTCCTTTTTTTTTATATGAAATACCTCTTACGGAGAGTACTATTCCAATGACCGTTGGTGGATTTGCTTCATTTACGGAAAGGCCTCCAGAGTTGTTGTTCCCATTTTCTGGCGTTTGCCAACACAAGCACGTTTGACTCATAAGACGCGTGTCTTTTTGAGTTCAAACCATCTGGTAAGCATTTACCTTATCGGTGGTGGATTATTCACTTTTACTTGTTCACTAACATTTTTCTTATTTTGGAAGTCCAAGTGAAGTTATGAACACTCCATAGAAGCCGCATCAAAGGATGTGTGGACTTATTTTTTGGTTTGTTTCATTTTACATATAGACTTTATTGCCATTACTTCTAAGTGTCAAAAGCACTGTGTATTCATTTATTTCTGTTTATAGTTTTATGTTGTTCACATTGTGCAGTTAGCACCTATTATAAGGTCCCTGTACACTTTAAATTGCAAGCGCTGCACTATTCTTATTTCATCCTTTATTGCAACATTGTCTGTTTGTCGTGCTAGCTGCTGCTGCTTGATGCTGGGCGGTCTAGCGCCGTATTACACTTACTGGGCTAGATACATAGATGACATCCTCCTCCTATGGAATGGTGACCATGATTCCTTGCAAAAGTTTATGGTACAACTACCATATGAGGCCAGCTATAAAAAAAGAATTTCTTAGACCTTAAAATTACTGTTATATCACCAGCTTGAAATTAAGACATATTTCAAACCCACGGACCGAAACGGTTATCTTCCGGTTGACCGCTATCATCATAGTACCTGGTTGAAGTCAGTTCCCCAGAGTTAATTATTATGACTACAACGTAATTGTACCAATATATCTGACTTTAATTATCAGTCGCAAGTCTTGAAACATAAATATATAGATAAAGGTTATAATGCTGAGGAAATTGATATTGAAATACATAAGGGCCCTTTCACACGTGCGGACCGTATGTCCGTATTTCATCCATCCGTTTTTGGATGAAATATGGACATACATGTATCCCTATGGGATAGCGGGTGTCAGCGGATGAACATAGAAGGAGGAAGGAGGAAAATCCTATTTTTACATCCGTCTGCAGAGCGAATCGGATGAACACGGACAGACGGTCCGTGTTCATCTGATCCCCCCATAGAGGAGAGCAGAGATCTGACAGGGTGGTCCCTTCACAATGTGCAGGGACCGCCCTGTCATCCGCCGGCTCAGCGGGGATCAACAGAGCAATCCCCGCTGAGCAAGCAGATGTTCACGGAGGTGTCTCTGATAGATAGAAAACATTACTGATAGATCATCCTAATCAGATTCATGACAATAAGTTTGAATGGTAATTTTTTTAGGTAATTTTCTACCCAATATAGACAAGTGAAGGACATCTTCAATAGACATTGCAGAGGTCCTTAAGAACGACAGGTTCTTGGGCCCGGTCCTTCCTGACCAAGCCGGAGTAATTTATAAAGGTGCACCATCCATAAGTGGGAAAGTTGCTCCAAATGTTATTGACCGCCCAATCAGAACGTCATTCTTTCATGATTTGAAGGGTTATTATCCTTGCCGCAGGTGTAATATGTGTCTTCACAACACTAGTGGTAGGAGAAAATCTGAATCGTTTGAGTCTACCACCACGAATCACAGGTACCAGATGAAACATTTTACAACTTGTGCCACTCAGCACATAATCTATTTGCTCACTTGCCCTTGCCCTTGCAAGAAACAATACGTGGGATGTACCATACGTCAGTTCTCTCTGAGGGTGAATGAGCATATAGCGAATAGGGATGAGCCAAACACCCCCCTGTTCGGTTTGCACCAGAACTTGCAAACGGGCAAAAAATTTGTGCGAACACACGAGCACCGTTAAAGTCCAAGGGACACAAACATGAAAAATCAAAAGTGCTCATTTTAAAGGCTTATATGCAAATTATTGCCATAAAAAGTGTATAGGGACCCAGGTACTGCCCAGGGGACATGTACCGTATCAATGCAAAAAAAGTTTTAAAAATGGAAATATTTTCAGGAGCAGTGATTTTATTAATGCTTAAAGTGAAACAATTACAATTAAATATTCCTTTAAATATCATGCCTGGGGGGGTGTCCTTAGCCTGCCTGTAAAGTAACGCATCTTTCCCATGTTTAGAACAATACCACAGCAAAATGACATTTCTAAAGGAAAAAATTTCATTTAAAACTGCTCGCGGCTGTATTGAATTGTCGATCCCGGCAATATAAATAAAAATCATTGAAATAAACGG
Organism: Rana muscosa; assembly: GCA_029206835.1. Classification (NCBI taxonomy): domain Eukaryota; kingdom Metazoa; phylum Chordata; class Amphibia; order Anura; family Ranidae; genus Rana; species Rana muscosa. The sequence goes on along the minus strand of CM055116.1, from coordinate 6,261,374 downwards.
CATGGGTTCCCCCCAGTCCATTAGCAGGCCTTTTGGGACTGGTATGAATATTAAGGGGAACCCCACACCAAAATTTAAAAAAATGGCGTGGGGGTCCCCCCAAAATTCATACCAGACCCTTCAGGTCTGGAATGGATTTTATGGGGAACCCCACACCAAAATTTAAAAAAACATGGCGTGGGGGCCCCCCAAAATCCATACCAGACCCTTATCCGAGCATGCAACCTGGCAGGCTGCAGGAAAAGAGGGGGACAAGAGAGTGCCCCCCCTCCTGGATCATACCAGGCCACATGCCTTCAAGATGGGGAGGGTGTTTTGGGGTCCCCCCAAAACACCTTGTCCCCATATTGATGACAACAAGGGCCTCTTCCCCACAACCCTTGCCCGGTGGTTTTGGGGGTCTGCGGACGCGGGGCTTATTGGAATCTGGAAGCCCCCTTTAACAAGGGGACCCCCAGATCCTGCCTCCCCCTACGTGAATGGGTATCAGGTACATTGTACCACTACCATTTCACCAAAAAAAGTAAAAATTACAGGAGACAGTTTTTGACAATTCCATTATTACCGTAACTACTTCAGCCCCGGAAGATTTGGCTGCTCAATGACAGACCATTTTTTGCGATACGGCACTGCGTCGCTTTAACTGGCAATTGCGTGGTCGTGCGACGTTGCACCCAAACAAAATTTATGTCCTTTTTTTCCCACAAATAGAGCTTTCTTTTGGAAGTATTTGATCACCTCTGTGGTTTTAATTTTTTGCGCTATAAACAAAAATAAACAATTTCGAAAAAACACAATATTTTGTCATTTTTGCTATAATAAATATCCAGAATTAAAAAAAAAAAATCAAATTTTTTCCTCAGTTTAGGCCGATATGTATTCTTCTACATATTTTTGGTAATACAAATCGTAATAAGCGTACATTGATTGGTTTGCGCAAAAGTTATTGTGTCTACAAAATAGGGGATAGATTTATGGCATTTTTATTATTATTGTTTTGCCTCTCGTGCCCGCGATCGCGCGTGGCTGGCGGTTATTGTGACCACCGGCCACGAGCATCGGCACTCCTGCAGCGCACATGCCTGCTATTCCACTTAAAGGAGCCAACGTACAGCTACGCCAGCTCGTGGGATCGTGCCGACCTGCCACCGTATAAAAAAAATAAAAAATAAATAAATAAATAAATAAAAAAAAATAAAGAAAGCAAGTTTAAAGAGGCAATAAATAAAGACTTTAATTTGAACAATAAAAAAAAAAAATTATACGGCGGCTGGTCGGCAAGAGGTTAAAAAAAAAATGTTGTGGTGTAAATCTATCTTCAATCACAGCCCCGACGACCCGAGAAAAAAATAGACTGCAGCCATTTTGCGCTGACAGCTCTTATATAGCTGAGGGCGGGGCCACCCGGTGAAGTAAGCAGGTGACCCTGCCCCTTCTGACATCATGTGACGTCACACAACGTCAGAGGGGACGGGGTCACCCGTTTATGTCACTAGGTGGCTCGTCTTCAGCTATATACAGCGATCATGATTGTACAAGCAATTATAATGTTTAAAAAAATCCCCATAACCCCCCAAGCAGGTGAGCATCACTATGGTGACACAGCACTGCTCTGGTAAAAATAAATGAATTTTTTTTCACATACTGTCACTGTCAGGGAACAATCCGCAGAAGAACTGGCATATCTGGTAAAGCCCAGGAGGATTGCAGATGGGCAAATAGAAAATTAGCGAATGCTAATGCGCATGAGCACAAACGGGCAATAAGATTAATGTGTCAGTACGCCAAAGTGCACGCAATGCGTGACAGACTCTGGTGCGCAGTGGCCTATTTAAAGCCAACAGCATCAACCACTAGTTGCTGGATGATCTTTAGCTCCCTTGTGTGTTCCTGAGTTTCTGTTCCCGACCTGGCTTCCCTTTGACCTGACTTGTTTCCACTCCTGGCTTTGACCCTTGGCTTGTTCCTGTGACCCCGCTCCTGACTGCTGATCCGTGTATGACCCCTGGCTTGCTCTTCTGACTTTGCTGCTGCTTGACTACTAGTGTATGACCTCGGGTGACTCCTGACTCTGCTTGCTGCCTTACTCCTGGCTGATATCCCGTGCAAGACTTCTGGCCTGGCTTCTGGCTCTCCCTGTTGCCCAGTCTCACCTGGTACTCCTGAGGGACCTCTGCTCATCAGCGGTCATCCAGGGGTCATTGTCTCATCACCTCAGCCTATTGCAGCTGGCAACCCCTGTTTTTCTGAGCATAGCACTCCCTGTTACTACCTTCAGGGGTGTTCTGCACTTCGCCACAAGGGAAGCCCTCTTAGTACTTAGGCTTCTGACCAGGTACGTGACAGTCACCATAGCAAGTGCAGTGTCATTATGACCAAATTTTTTTTTCAAAACACTCACCATGCCTCTTAGAAAATACCTTGTGGTGTTTTCTTTCCAAAGTGTAGTCATTTTGTTGCTGTTTCTTCTGTCCTGGCACTTCAGGGACTCAAGAAATGGGGTAGGTAGTCAGGAAATTAGATGTGTAATTGATGCTCCCTGAATGCCCAATGGTGCTTCTTGGATTTTGTGCCCCTCTATACATCTAGGCTGTGAAAATGCATCATAAATGAGGTATCCCCATATTTAGGAGTATAGCAGAATGTGTTTTAGAGTGTAATTGTAAGTATGCCTATGCTGTGTGAGAGAAATAATTGATATATTTGTGGGAAAAAATATTAATTTTCAAAGTAAAAAAAAATACTTCAAAATCTCACCATGCCTCTTAATAAATACATTGGGGTTGTCATTTGGGGGGTATTGTCCTGTCATTCAAGAAATGAGGCCATCAGTACATCAGGACTGATCAATTTTTTAGATCTATATCCCATAGTGTGTAGACTTTCCCACAGACTAAATAATATACACTGATTTGGGTAATTTTTACCCAAGAAATGTAGCAGAATACATGTTGGTCTAAATTTATGAAGAAAGATTTGCCAAATTTTATATCTAAAATGTTCAGTCTTTTCTTAATTTATTTATCAAAACATAAAAATTTGGTGGTGAATAAATCCGACCAAAATGTGAATCTATATGTTTAAAAAAAATGATAACATTTCATTTGGATACATTGTTTCATCACTGAGTAATTGTCATCCAATGTGTGACAGCGCTGAAAACTGAAAATGGCCTGGGAAGGAGGGGGGGGGGGAGTTGGGCAGCCCGTTCTTGAGGTGGTTAAACACAGAATGACTAATGGAAAAAATAAATAAAAAATCACCACTCCTGGTCAGATCCCTCAAGATGACTTCAAATCCCCCCAGTGTGCTCAGAACTAATATATCATCTTGACTTTTTAAGATAATCCTCCAGCTTGCTGGTTAAGTACTTTTTAAGGTGAAGAGTACATGACTTCTATTACATGTTTATACCAAATTTTATAGATACCTCGCTGTGTGTGACTTCAGTAAATCAGTGCCAGAAATATTTCCTGTATAACTAGAGTCAGACAACTCTGATATGAAAGAATCTAAACAGCCAAAGAACTAGCATTCTCCAAGGAGAGTTCAGCAATGGCAGCCTCCATTAGGAAGACCAGTGAATGTCTGTTTGTTGATCTCTCCTACCTATTAAGAACCCAGAAGTGATCGGAAAAATGTCACGTGATCTGCACTCCATTCGTTTAATGGAGGGCAGGGGAGACATCAGGGGTCTCATTAAAGGGAACCTGTCCCAAAAAAGTATCACATAGGGGATTCATGTCCTCATTTGATAAAAAATAAAGTGTAAGAAAATAAAGTTAAATTCAAGCACTTTAACCCCTCAAAATACATAAATATGAACCTCCCCCACCCCCACATACACACATATACAAAAATAAACACAGATGGCATGGGCACCTTTTTACTAAAGCTTCAATTTTTCTGTACATGTTATCAACACGCATGCTGGAGTGAGAACAATAATTTTAGGCCTGTTATCAGTTATCTGGCATCAGTGGATCATGGGTGTAATGTCAGGCTCCTGCAGACAAGTCCTTTAGCTTTTTGCACATACATCTGTACAGGCTTTTTGTTAGAAAGCTGAAGGACATGTGAATCCATTGATACTACAATTCTGTCTGCCATGATGGAAGATAGGACATGTAGTTTATTCATTTATAGATTCTTGTAAATAAATTACATGGCTGTGTGGGTGGAGCCCTGATTTTAACTGTGGCTGTGGTTCTGGGGGAGAGGAACCCCCTACCCACTGGCATGGCGGGGTGAGGGAAAATGTGCTGGAACATTTTACACCCTAAATATGGATGTGCCATGTAACATGTTCCAAAAGGGGAACCTTAAACATTACCTATGCAAAAGTAAAGGTACTAAAGTTTGTCACCATTTCAGAGGTGCCGGTCATTTTAAGACTTGACATACTGGCTATCTATTTATTCAGTACAACCTCATCTTGTATATTTTACCAAATAATTGGGTAATATATTACATGTGTATGCCCTAAAATGTACTTAGTGTATCTTTTACTGAAAACAAAAGATTACATTTGGTAAATCATTGCACTAATATCATGTGACAGAAAAAGATACAGCAAGCATTGTTTCTCCAGGGTCTCTGCTTTCACAAAATATACTGTATACTGTTTGGGGGTTTTATATAATCTTCAGGCCTAAAATAATTTTTTAACATGGGTGCAAAAATTGAAAAAACAGCTCCCAAAGTGATTAAGGGTTAAACACCTCTAAACTAAACATGAACCTAAACTGGGTGTATTTTCTGTCTGGGCGCATTGTGTTCCAGTACTGAACTGACCAAGTATAAAAAAATACGAGGAAACTTTCATTGGACGCTCTCACCTTATACTTTAGTGTGTGTGGATTTATTTCAGATTTTTTGTTATTTATTTTAAAAGAGAAATCCATGTCATGTAAAGCTTGAGCCAAAATGTAGACTGAGATAAACACTCTATAGGATGTTTTCTCATCAAGATAATATAAATCAAATGTCTCCAAACTGCAGTTCCTAAGAGGATGTCTAGTTGTGATTGGAATAAGGAAATTTTTCATTTGGTTTTCTGAAAGGCATCCATATTCAGTTATGAGAATATCCTCCATCAGTGGGTCATTTGGGCGGCTGGATGGATAAATACTATAAAAATATTTCAGCAATCCCTTTATATAGAGAAGAGGGAATGTAAACACCAAGCTGCATTTAATGAGAGTAAAAAACATTTCACTCATTGACCAAGAATCTGGTATAATAAATGTTTTCTCCGTGTAATAAGGGACATTATTATACAAAAAATTGTAATAAGGCGTACTAACTGAGCCACAAATAATAAGAACTTCCGTGGTTGAGGTCCGCAGCTCTGGAAGAATTTTATTATAATTCTTTATAGACACCAGAATCTTGAATTCAATACAAATTCCATGATTAGATAAATGTTTGCTGAGTTGTCGGATCTCCCTCTCTCCGTATTCATCATCAGATGTAAGGATCCCGACCCAGTTCCACTTCAACCTTTCCAGTAACTTTGCTATGGCCACATATTGCATCTCATCATCCGGAACTGTCCGGAAAAAGTTTGGATACATCTTTCTATCACTCAGTAAAGTATCTCTGGCTCCATAACTAATCTAGAAAGAAATAAAACCGTCTGTATAAATAATGTGGAACTCATAAGCCCCGTACACACGATCGGATAACCTATGGATTTTCGTCCGATGGATTTGTCCATCGGAAATCCGATGAAACTGTTTTTCATCAGTCTTGGCCACACACCATCAGTCAAAAAACCGACCGTTCCAAACGCGGTGACGTAAAACACTCCGATGAGCCGAGAAAAATGAAGTTCAATGCTTCTGAGCATGCGTCGACTTGATTCTGAGCATGCGTGGGTTTTTTATCCGATGGACTTGCCCATAGATGATCGGAAATTACCATCGGTTTTTGATCCATCGGAAAATTTTAAAACAAGTTCTATTTTTTAAAACCGATGGAAAAAAGACCGATGGGTACCATACACGATCGGTTGGTCTGATGAAAACCATCCATCGGACGGTTTTCATCAGTCAAACCGATCGTGTGTACGGGGCTTTAATATCCAAATGGACAGGAGAAAACCTTAGAAAATATTTTAATTCATTTTTTTATTTCGTTTTTTTTTTAGGAGCAACAAACATGTCATCTATAAGCAAATTTTAGTGGTGCTTTTGTTTCACCGGACCAACCAGATAACGATGTAAGAATAAATGTATTATTTCATAAATGATTACAGTCATCAGTGAAAGCTCATAATATGACATTAAGGGGGGAATTTATCAAAACTGGACAAGCAATGATCCCTTCAGGGGTGCCGGAGGTGGGGGGAACCTCGCTGATCCGGAGGACTGGCCCATGGAGTACTGCCATGAACCCAAGCTCTGGCGGGATGGTGAAACAGCCCACTCACTTTATTTTCCTGTTACATTAGTGATATTTGACATATTCTCTTGGAATGTATTTCTCTATAGTTCTTCGGGGGCACCTCCCCTGGAACCTTCTATTCACTTACAGTCGTATGATATTTGTATGCTTGTTAACCATAAAAATAAAAATTTATTGAGAGTAAAAAATAAAATAATAAAAATGCTGTAAATCTATCCCCTATTTTGTAAGCGCTATAACTTTTACGCAAACCAATCCATATACACGTATTGCATTTTTTTTTTTTTTAACAAAAATATGTAGAAGAATAACTATTGACCTAAACTGATGAAGAAATTTGTTTTTGTTTTTAAATTGGGGATATTTATTATAGTAAAATGTAAAATATAGTTTTTTTTCAAAATTTTCGATAAAAACCGCAGAAGTGATCAAATACCACCAAAAGAAAGCTCTATTTGTGGGAAAAAAAGGAAATCATTTTTTTTTAGGTACAACGTCACACGACCGCGCAATTGTCAGTTAAAGCGATGCAATGCCGTATCACAAAAACTGGCCCGGTCATAGAGAGGAAAAATCTTCCGTGGCTGATGTGGTTAAACTACATAGATCCTAAAATGAACATGTGCTAGGTAATAAAGATTACACCCACTGTAATAGTCACTATTTTACAATAACAAAAACAAAATGCACAAAAAAATTGCACAAAAAAGGTTTGCAAGATAACTGAAATACATCACAGGTGATATCATTTTCTGCTCAGTGATTGCAGTATTCTAGTTTGCATCTCCCCAAGGTAATACATTAAATCGGGCCTGTTAGTGGGCCCTGATGACAGGGTTGATGACCACTGATATAGGGAAAGATTGGACTGAACCATTGGCCCACCCCTATACAGCACTGCCTTCTTTTTTTAGAACAATGTTATACTTTACGATGCTTTGCCACAAGGATTATTTGTACCCTTTTGACCCACCTCACTATAAGCTGTCCTAACGTTATGTAAAATGATTTTTTTTTTTTTTTTTCTTACCTGGGTGTAACCATATAGATTCAGCAGCTGGGCCATTTGGAGAGTGGTGTCAGAATTGAGATCTCCAATGAAACCAGCCAGGGCACCCCGCTCCATACAGGAATAATTTGGAGCTTCCTTTGTATGTCCAGACAATATCTGTAGAACGTCTTTTATAGCTTTATTCACATGTCCACAAGAATCATACACATGGTATCCCAGAGTTATGTTGGGAAGAATATCTGGACTGCTGTTTATCTCATCTATAGCAAATATAAAAGCCAGGAGATGTCTGTATTCTCTGTGATAAACCCTGCAGAAAATGGAGAGTTTAGCATTGGTCTACAGTACAAGGATTCAAGCAGAAATTATTTATGGCAAAATATATAATACAGATCTATGGTGGGATTGAAATTCAATCATTCCTGCACTTATATGAGTTATAGCCGTGTTTGGCAATGTAGGAGGTATAGAGGACCTCAGCTGTAGCCTCTGATATCACCAAGTAGCCACACATAATATTCAGTATATGTAATTCTACAGAAGAAGGTCAGAGAGTGCAGACTCAGGCCTCGTACACACGACCGGTTTTCTCGGCAAGAAACAACAAGAAAACTGCTGGGAGAGCTTTCTTGCTGAGAAAACCGTTCGTGTGTATGGTTTCTCGTCGAGAAAACTGCCGGGAATCTCGACGAGAAAAATAGAGAACCTGCTCTCTATTTTCTCGTCAGGATTCTCGTTTTTCTCGTCAGGATACTCGTCGGCCTGTTTCCCGACGAGAAAACTGGTCGTGTGTATGCTTTTCCGAGTCTAAAAAAAACGCGCATGCTCAGAATCAAGTATGAGACGGGAGCGCTCCTTCTGGTAAAACTAGCGTTCGTAATGGAGATAGCACATTCCTCACGATGTAACGAACTGAAAGCACGAGGCTGAAAAGTGCGAATCGTCTCTCCCCAAACTTTTACTAACACGCGGTAACACAAGATCAGCAAAAGCAGCCCATGAGGTGGTGCTATTGGAATCGAACTTCCCCTTTATACTGCCGTTGTGTGTGTTGTACGTCACTGCGCTTTACAACAACAAGATTTTTAATTGACGGTGTGTATGCAAGGAAAGCTTGACAAGAATCCCGTCAAGCTTGACAAGAATCTCGTCGAGAAAACCAACATTTTTTTTACGACGGGATTCTCGGCTGTGTGTACGAGGCTTTACTAGAGAAAAGAGTCAGAGACTGCAAACTTGCTACAAGGCTGGTTGGAGCTGCAGACATGCCATAGGAGACATTCAGGACCAGAGATAAGACAATCTTCCTGGGTTTAGTCTGTGAAAAGTTTCTCCAATCTTGTTTAAATTCCGAAGTTTGTGAACTGTCAGCAAACCCCCTGAAGTCCATGGGGGAGAATCTTGTGTTTTAGTTCTGTCCATTTCTAGAGCTAATAGAAAATCTATTGTCAAACAAAAGGCATGGAAACTGGCCCCTGCCATGATGGAGGGGGGGCATGTATCATAACCATAATAATAAAAAAGGGTCTCTCCCTACACAGTATTTTCAGCTCTCCATAACAGATCCCACACATTAATAATATGACGGATGTAAGCTCACCTCTTTTTCAGAAAGTGGGTTGGGTTATTTATTCCCTTATATTATTGGCTGTTGTGACCGGGGTAATGACTAGGGGATGAGGTTTTGGTTCGGTCTGAACCCAGGTTTGGACCACATTTTTCTTGTTTGAAGGTTAGGCAAACGGATGAACTAATTTTGAATGTGGCCCGGTCAAACCTCCGGCACCAGCTGGAAGGGAGACATTTGGCATCAGTATTAGTAAATGTGACCACTTCCCTTCTGACTGGTTATTAGAAAACCGGCAAACACCAACATAATCTGCTCCATCGCTCATTTGTGTTGGCGGGTTGGATCAGAAATGGTGGACAAACTGATTGATGATGGATTTATGTTGTGGAATTTGTTTGCATCACTTATTCTATGAATGAGTAGGGGTACTGTGTACCTCTTACTCATTCACATGGCGGAGGGCCTGTATCTTGGGTTTCCAGTTTCCAATGAGCAATCAGACCCATACAACCACCAGGACAGGGTTGTGGGAAAGAGGCTCTTGTACTCATCATTATGGCGCTGGTCTGGTATGAATATTTACGAGGAGGCCATATGCCATTTTTTGAGTACCCCTTGACACCTTTATAAGATCCTCATTAGGGATAAGGGTCATTTATGCATCATTAGGGGGACTTATACACATGTTTGTTTTGTGTGGGGTCCACCATTAACATCCATACCAGACCCTCACCTGGGATAAGAGTCTGCTATAGATTAGGTGAACTCTCAGCTGTTTGGTAGGTGGCTGTAGCTGTGATTTTCCAGCAATTTAAACAGCATTTTTTTTTTCATTTGCAAATGCTAACTTTACCAGCAGGGTCAGGGCAACCTCAAAGGATGTTAGTTATTTCTTTTTCATTCCTGTTCACTCTGCCTATGTACTCAAGGGGTCTAATCAACCCCCCCCCCCACACCATTTCTCATCTTTGACAGCAAAACAATCCTTCCATGTTGTAGAGTTGAGGAGAAGGGGAGACATTCTTTAGTTTAGCAAAAGAAACTTGGCAGGGCTGACACCATTCCTTGTTATTTCATTTAAAAAACAGAACAGTATTGTCAGTCCACAACAGGAACAGATCGATGGGAATATTTCTATGACTGGGTTGTCTTTAATCCTTTCACTGTCAGAGACGCTTTTGTGTGAAATATTAAAATGTGTTAAAACCCCAAACATTATATATTGTCTGAAAGCAAAGACCCTGCAGAATACAATGGTGGTAGATTGAAATAATTTTGATATTAGAGGTGCTGTTTATCAAATAAATATTTTCAGTAAAAAATACACTAAAAGTAATGTTACTGCACACAAACGAGATGCATTTACATAGCTTTTGGCAAAATATAAAATATGAAGTTGTTCCGAGTAAATAGAAACCCAACATGTAAAGCCATAAAATTGGGCATTCCGGTGAAAAGGTAAATGTAATTCCGGCCATCAGAAACAGAAATACTATTTAATGTTATTGTGGTGCCTTAAAATGCATGTCCAACCAAAACCTTTTTTCTTTGGGACAGCCACTGTCCAGGGCTCCAATAGAGAGATTTCCCCTCACTTCCTGTCCTGCAGATAACAGTTTTACCAGTACAGTAAGAAGATCCCAACACACAACGCACCTCAAAGCACCATAATACACATACCAAGCACTGCGGTGTGCTGACTTTAAAAAAAAGGTCATGTGAGTTTTTCATGCATTGTGGTACATTGGCAGCTATTCGTAATAAATAAATGTGAGCATTAACACCCGGCAATAGAATGGGTCATATGTGGTTTTCACTAACACATTGAAGGATATACTTTGATTTTATATAAATGCAGTTTAACAGACTGAATGAGTCCTGCACATTATCACACATATCTCCTAAAGACACAGCTCTGTAGATCAGATTGGAAGCTTTACACTTCATATTTCACTTACGCTGAACAGATGAGATTTGTAATAAGACTTTCTTCCCAATACCACTCTGACACTGCAGAATGTACAGCGAATATCCCTCCTATAATGATGTCTCCATCCTGAGAATACTTGTACTCAAATGTATATTTCCTCATAGTCATATCACAGTGATGATCAGAGTTCTGGGTGTCAGATGTGCAGGGGGTCACACACAAAGACAACAACCACAATATTCTAAGTGGATATCTGAAGACAACATGGCCGAGTCTCTGATAGACTCCAATGACTTCCTCTGCTTCTCCCGACTTCATCATCACTGACAGCAGCCCAGGATCCTGACACTGACTTCATGGCTCAGCTGAAGGCTGTGAGAGTGTCAGGTTTATAAAGAATAATTCTGTTATTTATTACTGATAGACTGCAATATAAATCTACTTATAGAGTAGGAAAAAAAGGACAAACCTAAAATACACAGAATCCATCTTTGTCAGCACTGTAGAAAGTGAAGGTTATAAAAATATCATTATGACATATTGTACATGAAACAGTAAAACTGAGAAGTTTGATGGCCAAGAATGCCATGCTTATTATTATTATTCATATTCATATTATTATTATTATTATTATTATGTACAAATACAGGTGTAGGGATGAGGTTCAGCAGTTACCATAGATTTTTGGTGAATACCTGGGATTCGTAAAGTTTGCGAATCACCAACTTTTGGCTGAAAAGTTTGCAGGTTCACCACCAAAATAGAGAACAATCTATAATGCAGTACACAAGGATTGGATGAAGGAATGAATGACCTATCGATGTACGGGTGGGGTCAAACCAACTTTATTATCAGTGTTGTTAGGGACAGCTGACAATTCTTTGTAGAGAGAGATTATTATTAAGGATGAGCTTCGAGTTCGAGTCAAACCCATGTTCGACTCGAACATCGGCTGCTCGACCATTCGCCGAATTGCAAACATTATGGGCCATTCGCACCAAATTTGAGTGGCCCGTCACGGACCATAATTCACTGCGGCATCACAGTGCATTGCTGGCTGATGATTGGCCAAGCATGCACTATGACGCGCATGCTTTGGCCAATCACAGCGTGCAAAAAACGGAGAGCCATAATTGGCCAAAGCCAGGGTGGCTTTGGCCAATTATGCCTCAGGGGATTTAGTACACGCCTGGAAGTCGACCTTGTGTAGTGTGTTGCGGTGGTTAAAGAGAGAGCTTAAAGAGAGAGATAGACAGTGTCATTGATATTGAGTTAGATAGAGCAGGCAGGCGAGTCAGTTAGCTGCAGTTACAGTGTGTAGAGGATATATATGCATCCTAGGTATTGTATATATATATTTATACACTGTATTCAGTTTAGCTAGATCCATTCCTGTTATTCTCTATACTGTAAAAGGCAGGCAGGTGATTGTGCTAGCTGCAGTGTTTCACTTAGTGTACTGTGTCCTTTGCAGAGCGTTCACCTAAAGCTCACCTGGATACAATTAGTGGTTTTCTCATAATAAAACCACAGGCAGGGAGCTGCATTAATTTCACTTAGTGTACTTATGTCCTTTGCACAGCGTTCACTTAAAAGACCCTGAATACAATTGGTGGTGTTCTCATAATAAAACCACAGGCAGAGAGGTGCAAGCATTTTCAGTTAGTGTACTGTGTCCTCTGCAGAGTGTGCACCTAAAACTAACTGAAGACAATTGCTGCTTTTCTCATACTAATACCACAGCAGGCAGCTGCATTCTAACCAGTATATATATATATATATATATATATATATATATATATATATATTGTGAGGGGGTTAGCTCGGCAGCGGGTGTGTGTGACCCCCGGGATGGGCTCCCCACACAAAAACAGGCCCAGCAAACGGAGGTTGTGGTTTTCAAAATCAAAAAGGTGCGGTTTATTTTCTATTTACAGTGACAAAACACAGCAAAGCAAAAGTAACAAAAACAAAATAAATCCTGGTCAACTTGACCTCTGACTAAACATACAGGTTTCCTAACTAACAACTGGGATCAGCCTAGTGCTGTCCTAGTCCCTAAGTCCCTGGTTTTAAATGCCCAAGCAAATAGCCACACAGGCTTTGTCTCACCGCACAAGGGTTCACTCTCTCCAGGAAGTCCACACAGGTCTGCTTCCAGGCCTGAGCTAACAGCTAATGAAGCTGGGAGTTCTTATAGAGGCCTAAATGAGCTGACAAGCTTCAGCTGGTCTCATCAACTCCCTGTCTGCACGACGCCCCACACTCTCCCTAGAGGTATGAGTCATCCATGAGCCCACTAGCCTCAGCTGGGCTTATACAACTCTCCACCTAGTTGTATAAGTCGGCGTAAAGCCTGAATCTGGGCGAAATATATCTACCCCCCTGGATGCAACCAGGTGACTTTACCTTCCTGCTGTCACATACCCCCCCCTCTTGTTTTAACCTCGGGGTTGGAACACCAGCAATCAGGCATTCATGTACTCGAGACAAAGCATCCACATTCCCCATTTGAACGCCAGGGCGATGCTTTACTGTGAAGTTGAATTCCTGGAGGGCCAGGAACCACCTATTCACTCTTCTATTTGTTTCCTTGTTTTGAGCCATCCACTTTAATGGAGCGTGATCCGTAACCATGTCAAAGTGCCTACCTAGCAGGTAGTACCGAAGGGAATCTAGAGCCCACTTCACCGCTAAACACTCCTTTTCAACGGTGGCGTAATTTACCTCATGGGACTTCAACTTCCTGCTGAGGTAAATGACTGGGTGCTCTTCCCCGTTCCAGACCTGGGACAATACTGCTCCTAACCCCACATCTGACGCATCACTTTGTACGACAAAGTCTTTAGAGAAGTCGGGTGAGTACAACACTGGCTGGCTACATAAGGCTTGTTTCAAGAATTGGAATGCTGCCTCAGCCTCGGGGGTCCATTTAATCATGACCGACCCTTTCCCCTTCGTCAGGTTGGTTAGGGGCACAGCCTTAGAAGCAAAGTGGGGAATGAATCGCCGATAATACCCAGCGATTCCCAGAAAGGCTCGTACCTGCTTCTTGCTGTTGGGACGTGGCCAACTCTGGATGGCCTCGACTTTGTTGAGTTGGGGTTTTATTACTCCCCTCCCAATGGTGTACCCAAGATATTTGGCCTCCTCCTGCCCAATGGTACACTTCTTGGGGTTAGCCGTAAACCCCGCTTCCCGAACGGAGTCCAGGACTGCTTGCACTTTTGGCAGATGTGAGGCCCAATCTGTGCTATGGACAATTACGTCATCCAGGTAAGCCGCAGCATACTTCCGATGGGGCCTCAGCATCTGGTCCATTTTCCGCTGGAATGTGGCCGGCGCATTCTGTAACCCGAACGGCATTCTTTTATATTGGAACGCCCCGTCTGGGGTTACAAATGCGGTTTTCTCTTTGGCCGACTTGGCCAGGGGGATTTGCCAATACCCTTTTGTGAGGTCAAGAGTCGTCATGTATCGGGCTGTTCCCAGCCGGTCGATCAACTCATCTATACGTGGCATGGGGTAGGTGTCAAATTTTGTAACTTTGTTCAACTGACGAAAATCGTTACAAAATCGCCAGCTCCCATCCGGTTTAGGCACCAACACAATGGGATTAGACCAATCACTTTGGGACTCCTCTATCACCCCTAAGTTCAGCATTTTCTGTACTTCCTCCCGTATTGCCTCCCGTCGGGCCTCTGGGATCCGATAGGGTTTTAACTTCACCCTTTCACCGGGCGGGGTAATGATGTCATGCTCTACCCCAGATGTTTGTCCCGGCAGCTCAGAGAATACCTCCTTGTTGCGAAGCACAAACTCCTTAACCTCCTGTTGTTGGGGTTGTGACAAGGTGGCTGCTATTCCAACCTCAGGAATCACGCAACCAGTTTGAGCTGGTGACCAAGTGTCTGCGACTAGGGACTCTCTATCCCTCCAGGCTTTCAACAGATTAACGTGATAGATCTGTTCGGGCTTTCGCCTTCCTGGTTGTCTGACCTTGTAATTCACTTCGCTCACTTTTTCCATTATCTCGTAGGGGCCTTGCCATTTGGCAAGGAATTTACTTTCAACCGTAGGGACAAGTACCAGTATCCTATCCCCCGGGGAAAAGGTACGGGTCTTGGCTCCACGGTTGTACACTCTCTGCTGTGCTAACTGCGCTTGGGCCAAATGTTCCTTCACGATGGGCATTACCTGTGCAATTCGGTCTTGCATCAGGGCGACATGCTCAATCACACTCCTGTGGGGAGAACTCTCACTTTCCCAAGTTTCCTTGGCAATATCCAACAGCCCTCTTGGGTGTCTCCCATACAGTAACTCAAAGGGGGAGAATCCCGTAGAGGATTGGGGCACCTCCCTAATAGCAAACATCAGATAAGGAAGTAGACAGTCCCAATCCTTTCCATCTCTATCCACCACTTTCTTCAACATTTGTTTTAGGGTTTTGTTGAATCTTTCAACCAGCCCATCGGTTTGGGGGTGATACACAGATGTACGTAATTGCGTCACTTTGAACAATTTACACAGCTCCTTCATAACCCGGGACATAAAGGGTGTACCTTGGTCCGTAAGCAGTTCTTTACAAATACCCACCCGGCTAAACACAAGAGATAGCTCTTTGGCTATGGTTTTGGCCGAGGTATTTCGGAGAGGGATCGCTTCTGGATAACGGGTGGCATAGTCCATTATAACTAATATGTACTGGTGCCCCCTAGCGGACTTGATTATAGGACCTACCAAATCCATGGCGATCCTCTCAAACGGGACCTCAATGATTGGTAGAGGGACCAGCGGGCTACGGAAATGTGGCATCGGGGCCGACCTCTGACACACAGGGCAGGAGGAACAATAATTTTCTATGTCCTTCATCACCCCCGGCCAAGGGAATCTCTGTAATACCCTCTCTCGGGTTTTCTCTGTCCCCAGATGACCTCCAAGAATGTGCCCATGGGCCAACTCCAACACCAACTTCCTGTAAGGTTTGGGCACCACAAGCTGCTCAACGGTTTCTTCTGCCCTTTTTGCCACCCGATACAGTAGGTCCTTCTCTACGCTGAAGTATGGGTAAGTGCAGGTATTATCTGGGTTCACTAACTCGCCATCTATTTTCACTACGTTTTCCCGTGCCTTTATTAGGGCGGGGTCTTTCAACTGTTCTGTGGCAAAGTTTTCCCTGTGAACCTCAAGATCAGAAAACTCCACAGACGGTAGGTTTTCGTCTGAGGAGGTGGGCTCCTCTCCAGTTTCTTGAGTCTCCCCTGCCAATACTGATAAGGGAAATTCCGGAGAGTCCTCACCACTCTCAGGGGAGTTCTGGCTATCACATTCCTGGTACATAGGGGCACCAGTGGGGGGCTCAGGATCATCCCACAGTTCCCAGAACTTCGGAAAATCCCTTCCCACAATGGCGTCATGCGGTAACTGAGATACTAAGCCCACTGGATGAGAGAAGGTACCTTTGGGGGTCTCGAAACACACTGTAGTCACTGGATACTCTCGGGTGTCCCCATGCACACAAATAACAGCTACCTTGCTATTCCCAGAGACCTCTGTTTTAACTAACTCAGCCTTTATCAGGGTCACAAGGCTACCTGAATCCAGCAATACCACAACATTTCTACCATTAATACACATTTTGCATAAATGTTTCTCAGTTCCTCGAATGGCAGTGCATGCGACTGTCGCACACAGCGACTGACGTCTACCCGTCAGAAAGTCACACTGCATGGGTTCCTCCACAACCGGGCAATTGGCTGCAATATGTCCCGCTTGCCGGCAGCGGTAGCAAACGATCCTTCTTGCCGCCTCTTGAGCCGCTGATTTCCCAGGCTGTTCTCGCCAAACTTTGGGTAGAGCTTCCACCCTCTCACTCTCTCCACCCTCACCCCTTGGAATCCTCTTATCCGCCCCTGGGGATGGTCTGGTCTTAGGGTGGAAAGTCCGAGTGTCTCTGGAAGAGGCCGTCAGGTTCTCTGTAGCCAAGTATTTCTCCACATGATCCACAAGACCATCGGCCGTCTCTGGGTCTCCATGGCTTGCCCACTTTTGGATGGCAGTAGGAAGAGCTCTCAAAAACCGATCCATTACAACACGTTCCACAATCTTTGGTGCGGACAAAGTCTCTGGCTGTAGCCACTTTCTGCTCAGGTGAATGAGATCATACATTTGAGACCTGGGGGGTTTTCCAAGCTGGAAAGTCCAGTTATGCACACGCTGAGCCCGGACAGCCAGGGTGACACCCAGCCTTGCCAATATTTCAGCTTTTAGCATCACATAGTCTTTTGCTTGGTTAGGCTCTAG
Organism: Rana muscosa; assembly: GCA_029206835.1. Lineage (NCBI taxonomy): Eukaryota > Metazoa > Chordata > Amphibia > Anura > Ranidae > Rana > Rana muscosa. The sequence goes on along the minus strand of CM055116.1, from coordinate 6,244,151 downwards.
GTCATAGTAAGCTTTCTGCGATTCACCAGTTAACAGAGGAGCCACCAGTCCAGCCCACTGCTCCTCAGGCCACTTTTCTCTTTCAGCGGTCCTTTCAAATGTGGTCAAAAATACCTCTGAATCATCCTCTCCAGTCATTTTTGTCAATAAACGACTCACCCCAAAGGACGCGGTATTAGTGGGACGGCTTTCCTCACTGGTCTGCGGACGTTGCTGTATTACTGCTTCCATCTGTTGTTGTAGTCTCTGCTCTTGCTTCTGCAACAGGTCTATGAAGCGGGCCTCAGATTGCTGCTGGGCTTGTTGCTGAGCCTCCAGACTCTGTTGCAAAGTTGCGTTTGTCTGCTGCTGGGCTGCAAGGCTCTGTTGATGAGCTTGCTGCTGGGCTGCAAGGCTCTGTTGATGAGCTTGCTGCTGGGCTGCGAAGTTCTGTTGTTGAGCTACAAGGCTCTGTTGATGAGCTGCAAGGCTCTTTTGCAAACCTGCATTTGTCTGCTGTTGATTGGCATTTGCTAGAGCCAGCTGTTTCAGTATCTCCTCCATGCTGGCTTAAAAAAAACTGCCCGCATTCTCCACCAACTGTGAGGGGGTTAGCTCGGCAGCGGGTGTGTGTGACCCCCAGGATGGGCTCCCCACACAAAAACAGGCCCAGCAAACGGAGGTTGTGGTTTTCAAAATCAAAAAGGTGCGGTTTATTTTCTATTTACAGTGACAAAACACAGCAAAGCAAAAGAAACATAAACAAAATAAATCCTGGTCAACTTGACCTCTGACTAAACATACAGGTTTCCTAACTAACAACTGGGATCAGCCTAGTGCTGTCCTAGTCCCTAAGTCCCTGGTTTTAAATGTCCAAGCAAATAGCCACACAGGCTTTGTCTCACCGCATCGGGGTTCACTCTCCCTAGACAGTCCACACAGGTCTGCTTCCAGGCATGAGCTAACACCTAATGAAGCTGGGAGTTCTTATAGAGGCCTAAATGAGCTGACAAGCTTCAGCTGGTCTCATCAACTCCCTGTCTGCACGACGCCCCACACTCTCCCTAGAGGTATGAGTCATCCATGAGCCCACTAGCCTCAGCTGGGCTTATACAACTCTCCACCTAGTTGTATAAGTCGGCGTAAAGCCTGAATCTGGGCGAAATATATCTACCCCCCTGGATGCAACCAGGTGACTTTACCTTCCTGCTGTCACAATATATACACATCCCACCTTTGTGCAGCTACATTCTCTCCTGTAAGAGTTAATATGGGAAAAAGTGTCTCCTCTCCACTGATGCTTTATCACCAATCCTTGTTTCAATAAAAAACCCAAATTTTCAAAAAACATTTGTCATTGGGACGGAAAGTGAGGTAAAATGTTCTGAACAGGTGCACAGACAGCAAAACAAATGTTACAGGGGTGATAACCCTTCCCTATGTTTTCCAAAAAGCTTAAAAATAGATTTTTTGGCGGGAGCTACACTTAAAAATGTACCTGTTCCAAATGACAAACATATTCTACTTAAGAACAAACCTACAGTCCCTGTCTTGTTTGTACCGCCTGTATACTGCTGTACAGAGTATATAGGGCCTTTTTTTAATTTGGGTGCAGGGTTCCCCTTAATATCCATACAAGACCCAAAGGGGCTGGTAGTGGGCTGGGGTGGGGGGTAGCCATGCCATTTTTCTCAATGATTTTCATCCATATTGCCGGGACCAGACATTACATTAAAGCCGCAAGCAGTTTAAAATGACTTTTTTTCCTTTAGAAATGTCATTTTGTGCAGGGACAGTTCTAAACACGGGAAACACGTGGCACTTCACAGGCATACTTTAGACACCCCCCAGGTACGATATATTTTTTTCACTTTAAGCATCATTAAAATCACTGCTCCCGAAAAAACAGCAGTTTTAAAAAAAAAATTGCATTGATACATGTCCCCTGGGGCAGGACCTGGGTCCCCAAACCCTTTTTAGGACAATAACTTGCATATTAGCCATTATAATTAGCACTTTAGATTTCGAACGTTCGAGTCCATTGTATTTAATAGGGTTCTAAAGTTTGCGCAAACTTTCGGTCCGTTCGCAGGTTCTGGTGCAAACCGAACCGGGGGGTGTTTGGCTCATCCCTAATTATTATATATATTTTTTTTTTTCATCGGTACATATGCCCCATGGCAGTGCATAAATCATAACATTAGCCTGTTACTGCCAATCTGCTCTTTAAGCTGCCTTTTGTTTGAAGTATGCCACTGGATCATTTGAAAGACTAAGTGCAAGAACAGTGTGCACCTAAACCACCGCCCATCATTCACCAAACCCCCTATCCCAACTGTTAAAAAAAAAGTTATGCAACCAGTTAGGCCTATTATCCCTGATAACTATCCTGGACAATTTTACATTGCTGTATCCTGTGCAGTATCCTAATTCCTAATGAGAATTTGACAATTTGAAATTAGTATAGAAACCTTTCCATGTGAGGCAAGCCAAGGTTTTTATATTGATGTCTGACTTTTTGTGCCTTCTACTTTGACAATAAATCTGTGATCTAGCAGATGGTATTGTAGACCTGTTTTTTTTTTTTTTATATCACATGTGTAGTGGGACAAAGCAAGGTCTACAAGCTGCAATTTTCTGCTGCAGAGGATAAAGGGTGTACTAATGACAAAATAAAAAAGCTCTCCCTACACAGAATTGTCAGCCGTCCCTAACAATTCCAACACACACTGACAATATGGCTGCTGTAAGGCCATCCTTATATAAGAAGAGGTCTGGGTTATCTAATCCTTTACATTATTGGCTCTTGTTACTCAGATGACTAGAGGCAATTGTATGCACTGCATTATAGGTTGCCCCTTATTGTTGTTGGTGAACCTGCAAACTTATCAGCCAAAAGTCTAAAATATGCAAACTTTGTGAATGCCGGGGAATTGCTGCAAATTCATTGTAGTTGTGAAGTCAAACTTCATCCCTAACAATTTTTCAAATATTTTGAAACATTTCAGCATGCTTCAGTTACAATACATGTCTAAATACTGAGAGACAAAATTATTTAAATGTGTCTGTAGCGATACCCTCAGCTTAAGCGGGCCGCAAGGTTTAATTTGGGCCCTGAGTACAGCTCTCCAACCCACCGGCAATCGGCTCTACCCACTCTGGCACAGCTAGTGATAGAGGGATAGGACCGCGTGACCGCAACTGTTGGTGACGCAGTCCTATAACAAACATACACAGAATATACTTTAAAACTCCTATTAAAGTAAGCGGAACTGACACCAAATGTACTTTACCCAGATATTTTACTGAGGCTAATGGGCAAGTAATAAACAACAGTATAACAAGTTGCAGATCCCTGCAATAAACAGTAATAAAGATAAACAGAGTAATCAGAATAATAAAGTATTGCTATGCAACTCTAGCGCTGCCCTTTTACAGCTACTTCCCCTCATGGGTAGACTAACACCCAGCAATGTCTACCTATGCAGTCAGGCCTGACTGATCTAAATGGAAGTTCAGTGAAACAATATTCACTAGCAATCTTTTCGGTGGTGCACTTGAAGAACAACTTTGTAATCCCAACGAATAGTAAAGATAAAGGATCTGTCTTTAAACAGCTCTCACCACCGGGACAAGTCCAAGTCCGTTTCCTCCATCGATTCGTCTAGGAACAGGAATCCACCGACATCCAAGTCTTCAATCCTTCTGGTGTACTGCAGCAAGGAGGATTAGATGTCTCTAAGGCTCTGCTAGGCTGGCAGAGGGCTCTTTGGAAAGGAGCACACGGCCCAGGCTTCAGGCCTTGTGCACACAGCAGTTCAGCACAGAGATCCTCTTGCTAGGAGAGGGGTGTCCAAAGAGGCCGACCAAAACTCCGCCTCCCCTTTATAAAGTCTGCCCCAGCAGTCTCTGTTCTGGAGCAATGCACCCTGGGTGCTGCAAGATGTACTGGGAGATGTAGTCTCTCTCTCCTCTGCTTTCACTTCCATAATGTCTCTTTACTTCCTCCCGACTCACCTCTCACCTGGAACTTCTTGTCTCTCTGCATTAAAGGGGAACACCCCGCTACACACTCCCCCCACTAAAACTCTTTGGTCCCCAAAGATAAACAATTCAACAACAATTCTGAACCAATTTACTGAATGCGGAGTATTATGTTGGTACAGGGAATTTCCACCAAAACTCAGAGGTGGGGTTCCCTATACCACAGGTCACACTAGTATGGGTGACCTGTCTAACTGTGCCAGAGAGTGAGCTGGGGTTGCCTTCCACCAAATGAACAGTGGAAGGATCTGAGCACTTAGTACTTCTTCTGGCAGTGGCAACAGAGTCCTCTGAACTTTTTCCCAATTGAGGGTAGGTTAATCTCCTGGGAGGCCTCACGACTCTGTAAGTTCTTTGCTCCCTTGGGACTTCAGGCTCAGGTACCACAGGCTCTGCGTCAGGAACACTTTCTGACACCATCACTGATTCTGGGGCCTCTTCCTCCTCTGCTTCTGAGTAAAAGCCCGGAATATCTTCCCAGCATTCAGGCACATCACTGGATGGAATGAACTCTGTAGCCTCTGGGTTCAGGGTCCCATCCTGTGTATCTTCAGTGGGTGGAAGGTCTATGGCGGAACTCCCTGGAGTTGAGGAGGGCCATAGCCACTCAAGTTCTCCCCTCCCATCTTCACTTGATTGGGAAGCCTGTCCATCCCTAGCTCGGAGGGTCTGAGACCGAGTGTTGGGTCTGGGGGTATCCAAGATGGAAACAGATTCCGTCAGGTTCTTCACTGAAGGTATCCTGACTGCCTCTTTAAGTGGGAGTAAGTGATTTCTGTGCCAGGTTTTCAAGGGTCCCACTCTCCCCTCTGGCTTTAACTTATACACCGGTAGTCCAGGAAGTTTTCTACAAATGACATAAGGCTCGGACCTCCATCTATCAGCAAGTTTATGCTTCCCTGGGATCCCTAGGTTGCGTAGCAGCACACGGTCTCCAGGCTGCAGGTCTTGCACTCGAACCTTCAGGTCAAAGTTCCTTTTATTTCTGACCCCTCTCCGGTCTGAGGCCGCTTGGGCTTGTTCATAGGCCGCTTTCAGTTTATACCTAAGTCGGTCCACATATCCTTTGTGAGAGGTAGCAGAGGTATAGTCTAGGGAAATGCCAAAGGCCAGATCCACTGGCAATCTTGCTTCTCTCCCAAACATGAGGCGGTAGGGAGAGTAACCCGTCACATCACTGGTGGTGCAATTGTAGGCATGCACCAAAGTGGATATGTGTTGACTCCAATGCTGCTTCTTCTCTGTCTCCAGAGTCCCCAGCATGTTTAACAAAGTCCGATTAAACCTCTCAGGCTGGGCATCTCCTTGTGGATGATAAGGGGTAGTCCTGGTCTTTTCCACTCCCAGGGAGTCCAGTAGGTTCCGGATCAGGCGACTCTCAAAGTCCCTTCCTTGGTCGGAGTGGATTCTCTGTGGTAATCCATAGTGGACGAAGTATTTTTCTAGAAGCACCTTAGCTACAGTGGAAGCCTTCTGGTCTCTGGTGGGGAACGCCTGTGCATAACGGGTGAAATGATCGGTTACCACCAGAACATTTCCCAATCCACTCAAATCGGGTTCGAGGCAGAGAAAGTCAATGCATACCAGATCCATTGGGCCTTGACTCTGTAGGTGGCCCATTGGGGCAGCTTGATGGGGTAGAGTCTTCCTCTGGATGCATCGCGCACAGGAGTGGCAATATTCCTCCACTTCAGCCCTCATACAGGGCCAATAGAACCGGCTTCTGACAAGTTGGAAGGTTCTTTCAGCTCCCAGGTGACCATGCTGGTCATGTAAGGCAACCAGCACAGTCTCTCGGTGCTTCTCTGGGAGAAACAACTGCCATTTATCCTCGGAGTCATCAGAGGGGCCCCTTCGGTAGACCACTCCCTGATGGACCTGTAGCTTGTCTAGCTCCTTCCATAGCAGACGAGCCTCCTTGGAGGGGTGATGTCGAAGTTTCCCTGGACTCTCGTTTTCCAATGCTTCAAAGACCAATCTCCCTATGGGGTCTTCCAATTGGTCGCACCTCAGTTCCTTCTTAGACAGCTTCGACAAGCCTTCCTCTTCAAGTTGAGTCACCCCACAGTAGTGTTTTGGAACTCCCACTGTGGTAACTCCTATTTCCTCTGCTCTGGAGCCTCCTCGGGCTTGGAATTCAGCTCCTTGACAAAGGGCCCGCACCCCGTCCGGTGCTACCTGAGTCCAGTCTTCCCAGTCATCAGCCATGGCATGAGATCTTCGGGATAGGGCATCTGCATCCCTATTTCCAGCCCCTGGTCTGTACTTCAGACTGAAGTTGAACCCAGATAATGCAGCTAGCCACCTGTGTCCTGTGGCATCCAACTTGGCAGTGGTGAACAGGTAGGTTAGGGGGTTGTTATCTGTTTTCACTGTAAACTCTGCTCCATAAAGGTAGTCTCTTAGTTTGTCCACAACTGCCCATTTGAGGGCCAAGAACTCCAACTTATGGGTGGGGTAGTTTTTCTCCGAGGGGGTCAGACTTCGACTCACATAAGCCACTGGTCGCATTTGCTCTTCATGCTCCTGATAGAGCACTCCCCCTAGGCCTTCATGACTAGCATCAACATGTAACTCGTAGGGTCTGGTGGGATCAGCATAGGCCAATACTGGGGCTGTGGTGAGGCTCCTCTTCAAGGTTCTGAAGGCCTCTTCACACCTGGGGGTCCACTGATCTTGAACCGACTCCCCGGGTCTTCTAGGGCCCAAGCCATCCTCTTCCTCTTCAGTCCGGAGCAGTTCATTTAAAGGCTTGGCAATACGGGCAAACCCATCCACAAACCTCCTGTAATAGGAGCAGAACCCCAGGAAAGATCTAAGTTCGGTGACTGTTGTGGGTCTTGGCCAGGAGGTAACCGCCTCCAACTTCTCAGGATCAGTCGCCACCCCCTTTTTCAGACACTACGTGTCCCAGATAATTCACCGAAGACTGGTAGAACCGACACTTCTCGGGGGAAAGCTTCAACCCCTCTTCACTAAGTCTCCTCAACACTTTCTCTAATCGGGCCTCATGTTCCTCCAGAGTTCTCCCGAAAACAATGACATCGTCCAGGTACACTAGGACTTCTATGAGGTTCATGTCTCCGACAGTCTTCTCCATGAGTCGTTGGAAAGTAGCTGGGGCTCCAGATAGGCCCTGGGGCATTCTGTTAAACTCAAAGAATCCCACAGGAGTTATGAAAGCGGTCTTTTCCCTATCCTCTGGGTGCATGGGAATTTGATAGTACCCACTCTTGAGGTCCATCACGCTGAACCACTTAGCTCCAGACAAACTCTGTAAGGCGTCCTCTATCCTTGGCGTGGTGTACTGATCAGGGGTGGTCCTCCTGTTGAGAGTTCTGTAGTCAATGCAGAGCCTCAGCGACCCATTCTTCTTCCTGACCACCACTATTGGAGAGGCATAAGGGCTTCGGGACTCTCGAATCACCCCAGTCTTTTTCAGTTCTGCAAGCTGTTCTCTCAGATCCTCCAGATCTGCCAGCGGAACCCGCCTGACTCTTTCCCTGAACGGTTTGTCTTCTTGCAGGCGGATGCGGTGGGTAGCACTCCTCGCACGCCCCACATCGAATTAATCTTTTGAGAAAATCTTCTCCCATCTAGTCAGCTGGGCCTTGGCTCTCTCCTTCCAGGCCCCAGGTAAGTTTGGGTTTTCAATGGAAAGTTTTTCCCACACATCTCCTTCTTCACCCGCTTGCTTCACTTCTGACCAGCTGACTGGGACAGCAGGACTCACCTGTCCCAACAACATCCGGGCAGGTATCTCTATGGCCCTTCCTGTAGAGTTCCTTACACTCACCGGGACTCTTCCCCTGGCTTTCTTCAAGGCCTTGATTGGAATCACTTCCGGTATCACTTCCAGGCCTGAGTGATCTTTCCTTGGGTCGGATTCCAGCATGACAAAGGGGCCAGGCTGCTCCCAGGTGAGCTTCACAGTGGCCTTGAGGCAAGCCACCTGTCCGGGCTGCAGCACCACTCCTTCTCTCCCCAGTCTCCACACCTTCCCTATCCCCTCTCCTGGGGTCTTCTGCTCCAACACTAACCGTTGGTAGGCTGTCTTCAGCATGGGATGGATGTTTGGATCTTGATGGCTCCTCATCTTCACCAGGGGGGTCAGAAGTCTTCTCACTAGATCCGTATTGGTGCCTATGATGAGGGACATCTGGTTGGCCCCGGGTGGTCTAGGACACACAACCACCAGGGTGTCGAATACTTCTGTCTTCCCAGCCACAGAGGGGTCGAATGTCAGCTTTATGGGTAGATAACCATCATAAGGGAAACTCTGCGTTCCCAGGCCCCATATCTCCAGCTCTTCTATCTTCCGTATAGGTAAATGGCTTAAGTGCCTATCATAGAAGTCTCTATACAATAAAGTCACTTGAGCTCCAGTATCCAGAAGGGCCTTTGTATATACTCCTTCCACCTGGATAGATACCGTGGGGGACGGGCCGACCAGTTCTTCTGGGTACGGCCGGGTTGAGGTCACTCTCTTCTGAGAACTTGTCTTCATCCAGTTGGTTTTTGACTTTGTTCTCCCCTGAGCCTGGTATGCATTGACCCCCGCCACCCTAATGGGATTACAAACCCGCTGAGGGATGTTATTGTCTCTTGGTTGTAGGCATTCCTTCTTGGGAGTGCTAAATTTCTTCTGAGGGGTCTTGTCCCCTCTCTCTGGTGTGTATCTTGGTTGAGAGACCCTAAATTCCTTCTCAAGGGTCGTGTTTTCTCTCTTCCTCTTCCTTCTATTCAGTTTGGAGCTCACTGAAAGAGATGGGCACCCGGTTGACTCCCTCACCGGGGCCCTCTGGCGTTTCCCGCCGGCTGGCGATTATCCATTTTCTTCTTCTTAGGACTGGAACACCTACTGGCAAAGTGGCCACTGCCTCCGCAGTTGTAGCATAACCTCTCTTCTCGGTCCCGAGTGGGACTCGGTATTGACGTATCTGGGAACAACTCCTTTCTGGGGCTTGGTTTTTCTGCTCCACCTTGACCTTTTGCCATTATAGCATTCATCATCTCCATCATCTGGGACATCTGCAACTTCAAAGTGTCCACCTCCGCTCCCCTATCGGGAGTCATGGCCGGTGTAACTATTGCTACCGGCTGTTTGACGGGCTCTATCAGGCGTTCTTTTTTTTTTTCTTCCAATATAGCCTCTTCTTCTCTGATCATTCGAAAGAGGTCAGGGTACTCCAGATTCCTCCCATCCTGCCGGGCACGCAGTGTCCATGCAATTGGATCCATGGGTTGAGCTCCCCTCACTACCTGTTGAGCACGGGCCTCATCTACTTTCTCTGGGGTGATCCCCTTCTTTAGGATCATCCTATGCAGTATTTTGTCCAGGCGTCCCATATAGTCTGATAGTTTCTCACCTTCCTTCTGGTAGCAATGTTCCAGCTGATAAGCAAGCTCCGTTACTTTCTTTGTCCCACCAAACACATTCTGTAACACATCGAGGCACTCTTGTGCAGTACAATCTGCCTTGCTCATCTTCAGGTTGCGTACGGCCTCTAGAGCAGGCCCTTTCAAACTTTCCACAACCCTCTGTTTTTTTCTGCGGTCCGGAACTTCCCATTCCTCTAGTGCCTGAGTTGCGCTGTCTAGCCACTCCTCAAATCCCTCTTCTTCCAAAGGTACTGGTTTCCTCCCTGAAAACATCCGGAGTTTCCTGTACCCCGACATCGGGTAATCTGTGGGCTCTTTCTTGCACTGAGCTACAATCTCCCCCAGAACAGCGCATAATTCTGCACTAAGGGTGCCTGGGCTTGTCTTGGGACTCTTTGTGTCCTTCTGTGGGGATGACGGGGAAGATGGCTGCGGTGACAGTGTTATTTTTGTCTGAGGGCTGTCTCTTGTGCGCGGCAGCGCATGCAGCAAATGATAGACCTGATCGTCCTCATCTTGTATGCTGTTGCCTCTAAACTGTTCAGGAATTTCTGCCTGCCATTCCAGTAAGACATGTGAAAGTCCACCACTAGTTTTCACATCTATCACCCATGGTTTGTGGATCGGTGATAGGGACATTATGAGTTGTATCATTGCTTGTGTCTGCCATATCCCCGGGAGTTCTATAACTGCCGTCCTGGCTGGGTCTACGCCCCATCTCTTGTACCACTGTCCCACCTCTATCGGGTCCATGCCGGTAGCTTCTGGCGGTTTCACCGCTGTCTCAGTAATCCCGGATGTACGAGCCCCCACGTGTAGCGATACCCTCAGCTTAAGCGGGCCGCAAGGTTTAATTTGGGCCCTGAGTACAGCTCTCCAACCCACCGGCAATCGGCTCTACCCACTCTGGCACAGCTAGTGATAGAGGGATAGGACCGCGTGACCGCAACTGTTGGTGACGCAGTCCTATAACAAACATACACAGAATATACTTTAAAACTCCTATTAAAGTAAGTGGAACTGACACCAAATGTACTTTACCCAGATATTTTACTGAGGCTAATGGGCAAGTAATAAACAACAGTATAACAAGTTGCAGATCCCTGCAATAAACAGTAATAAAGATAAACAGAGTAATCAGAATAATAAAGTATTGCTATGCAACTCTAGCGCTGCCCTTTTACAGCTACTTCCCCTCATGGGTAGACTAACACCCAGCAATGTCTACCTATGCAGTCAGGCCTGACTGATCTAAATGGAAGTTCAGTGAAACAATATTCACTAGCAATCTTTTCGGTGGTGCACTTGAAGAACAACTTTGTAATCCCAACGAATAGTAAAGATAAAGGATCTGTCTTTAAACAGCTCTCACCACCGGGACAAGTCCAAGTCCGTTTCCTCCATCGATTCGTCTAGGAACAGGAATCCACCGACATCCAAGTCTTCAATCCTTCTGGTGTACTGCAGCAAGGAGGATTAGATGTCTCTAAGGCTCTGCTAGGCTGGCAGAAGGCTCTTTGGAAAGGAGCACACGGCCCAGGCTTCAGGCCTTGTGCACACAGCAGTTCAGCACAGAGATCCTCTTGCTAGGAGAGGGGTGTCCAAAGAGGCCGACCAAAACTCCGCCTCCCCTTTATAAAGTCTGCCCCAGCAGTCTCTGTTCTGGAGCAATGCACCCTGGGTGCTGCAAGATGTACTGGGAGATGTAGTCTCTCTCTCCTCTGCTTTCACTTCCATAATGTCTCTTTACTTCCTCCCGACTCACCTCTCACCTGGAACTTCTTGTCTCTCTGCATTAAAGGGGAACACCCCGCTACATGTCTATAAACACGGGGGGTGGTAGGTGAGGGGCATGGCCTGTATGGTAATGGGGGTAGGACACGTGTGCTGAGCTTTGCTTCAGAAATACAAGAGAGAACTACAGGTAATAATTTATGAGGGTTTTAATAAAGGTATTTTGAACAAAAAGGAGAGGTTTTATCTGATCCCGGTAGCACCACACATTCCGGTGATCTATTACCTCCCAAAAGTTCATAAGAACCCCCTAAACCCACCTGGCTGCCCTATAATTTTTTTTCTTTTTATTTTTTTTTGCTGATTTAAATCAAATTTTATTGAGTTTGAAAACAAAATATACATCCAACAATATAATAGCGGGTGCAGCCGCAAAAGAAAGTAGCAAACGCAGCCGTCTAACATAGCAAACAAGTGCATTAAAACATACGCTTGTGTAACTGCTTCTTGTTAGTTACACGAAAACAGGGTGCTTTAAACACGTCAACATAAGCATTGAATCTAAGGAGTAGGGATGAGCTTCGTGTTCGAGTCGAACATACGTTCGACTCGAACATCGGCTGTTCGATCGTTCGACGAAGATCGAACGATTTGGGCCGTTCGCGCCAAATTCGAGTGACGCGAACGGCCCACAATGCACTACGCCATCGCAGTGTCATCCAGGCGCTGTGATTGGCCAAGCATGCACTGTGACCCCGCATGCTTGGCCAATCACAGCGCCGGCAGCGAGGAGAGCAATGATTGGCCACAGGCAGGATGCCTGTGGCCAATTATTGCTGAGGGTGTTTAGTACACGCCCCACACTATAAAAGGCCGCCAGCACGGCGGCCTAGTGTATTGTGTTCCGGAGCAGGGATAGAGCAGCATAGGCAGGGACAGTGACTGTTATTTCTTTCTTGCTTAACCTGGATTCCTTTAGTTTAGGGAAAGAGAAGGATAGGTAGGGAGAGTGTCAGTGTGTTTTGTGCTTGTGCTATAGTGTGCTTAAAAAAAACATTTATTCTAGGGACAGAAAACTGTAGGTAGGGACAGTGTCAGTTTCTTTCACTCTGCAAGTCCTTGTTTCCAGGGACCTGGAAGGACAGTGAGTGAATTGTCCTTGTGCTATATTGTGCTTAAAAAAACATTTATTCTAGGGACAGAAAACTGTAGGTAGGGAGAGTGTCAGTTTCTTTCACTCTGCAAGTCCTTGTTTCCAGGGACCTGTAAGGACAGTGAGTGAATTGTCCTTGTGCTATATTGTGATTAAAAAAAACATTTTTTCTAGGGACAGAAAACTGTAGGTAGGGAGAGTGTTTTTTTTCTTTCACTCTGCAAGTCCTTGTTTCCAGGGACCTGGAAGGACAGTGAGTGAATTGTCCTTGTGCTATATTGTGCTTAAAAAAAACATTTTTTCTAGGGACAGAAAACTGTAGGTAGGGAGAGTGTTTTTTTTCTTTCACTCTGCAAGTCCTTGTTTCCAGGGACCTGGAAGGACAGTGAGTGAATTGTCCTTGTGCTATATTGTGCTTAAAAAAAAACATTTTTTCTAGGGACAGAAAACTGTAGGTAGGGAGAGTGTTTTTTTTCTTTCACTCTGCAAGTCCTTGTTTCCAGGGACCTGTAAGGACAGTGAGTGAATTGTCCTTGTGCTATATTGTGCTTAAAAAAAACATTTATTCTAGGGACAGAAAACTGTAGGTAGGGAGAGTGTCAGTTTATTTCACTCTGCAAGTCCTTGTTTCCAGGGACCTGGAAGGACAGTGAGTGAATTGTCCTTGTGCTATATTGTGATTAAAAAAAACATTTATTCTAGGGACAGAAAACTGTAGGTAGGGACAGTGTCAGTTTCTTTCACTCTGCAAGTCATTGTTTCCAGGGACCTGGAAGGACAGTGAGTGAATTGTCCTTGTGCTATATTGTGCTTAAAAAAACATTTATTCTAGGGACAGAAAACTGTAGGTAGGGAGAGTGTCAGTTTCTTTCACTCTGCAAGTCCTTGTTTCCAGGGACCTGTAAGGACAGTGAGTGAATTGTCCTTGTGCTATATTGTGATTAAAAAAAACATTTTTTCTAGGGACAGAAAACTGTAGGTAGGGAGAGTGTTTTTTTTCTTTCACTCTGCAAGTCCTTGTTTCCAGGGACCTGGAAGGACAGTGAGTGAATTGTCCTTGTGCTATATTGTGCTTAAAAAAAACATTTTTTCTAGGGACAGAAAACTGTAGGTAGGGAGAGTGTTTTTTTCTTTCACTCTGCAAGTCCTTGTTTCCAGGGACCTGGAAGGACAGTGAGTGAATTGTCCTTGTGCTATATTGTGCTTAAAAAAAAACATTTTTTCTAGGGACAGAAAACTGTAGGTAGGGAGAGTGTTTTTTTTCTTTCACTCTGCAAGTCCTTGTTTCCAGGGACCTCTAAGGACAGTGAGTGAATTGTCCTTGTGCTATATTGTGCTTAAAAAAAACATTTATTCTAGGGACAGAAAACTGTAGGTAGGGAGAGTGTCAGTTTATTTCACTCTGCAAGTCCTTGTTTCCAGGGACCTGGAAGGACAGTGAGTGAATTGTCCTTGTGCTATATTGTGATTAAAAAAAACATTTATTCTAGGGACAGAAAACTGTAGGTAGGGACAGTGTCAGTTTCTTTCACTCTGCAAGTCCTTGTTTCCAGGGACCTGGAAGGACAGTGAGTGAATTGTCCTTGTGCTATATTGTGCTTAAAAAAACATTTATTCTAGGGACAGAAAACTGTAGGTAGGGAGAGTGTCAGTTTCTTTCACTCTGCAAGTCCTTGTTTCCAGGGACCTGTAAGGACAGTGAGTGAATTGTCCTTGTGCTATATTGTGATTAAAAAAAACATTTTTTCTAGGGACAGAAAACTGTAGGTAGGGAGAGTGTTTTTTTTCTTTCACTCTGCAAGTCCTTGTTTCCAGGGACCTGGAAGGACAGTGAGTGAATTGTCCTTGTGCTATATTGTGCTTAAAAAAAACATTTTTTCTAGGGACAGAAAACTGTAGGTAGGGAGAGTGTTTTTTTTTCTTTCACTCTGCAAGTCCTTGTTTCCAGGGACCTGGAAGGACAGTGAGTGAATTGTCCTTGTGCTATATTGTGCTTAAAAAAAAACATTTTTTCTAGGGACAGAAAACTGTAGGTAGGGAGAGTGTTTTTTTTCTTTCACTCTGCAAGTCCTTGTTTCCAGGGACCTGTAAGGACAGTGAGTGAATTGTCCTTGTGCTATATTGTGCTTAAAAAAAACATTTATTCTAGGGACAGAAAACTGTAGGTAGGGAGAGTGTCAGTTTATTTCACTCTGCAAGTCCTTGTTTCCAGGGACCTGTAAGGACAGTGAGTGAATTGTCCTTGTGCTATATTGTGCTTAAAAAAAACATTTATTCTAGGGACAGAAAACTGTAGGTAGGGAGAGTGTCAGTTTATTTCACTCTGCAAGTCCTTGTTTCCAGGGACCTGGAAGGACAGTGAGTGAATTGTCCTTGTGCTATATTGTGATTAAAAAAAACATTTATTCTAGGGACAGAAAACTGTAGGTAGGGACAGTGTCAGTTTCTTTCACTCTGCAAGTCCTTGTTTCCAGGGACCTGGAAGGACAGTGAGTGAATTGTCCTTGTGCTATATTGTGCTTAAAAAAACATTTATTCTAGGGACAGAAAACTGTAGGTAGGGAGAGTGTCAGTTTCTTTCACTCTGCAAGTCCTTGTTTCCAGGGACCTGTAAGGACAGTGAGTGAATTGTCCTTGTGCTATATTGTGATTAAAAAAAACATTTTTTTCTAGGGACAGAAAACTGTAGGTAGGGAGAGTGTTTTTTTTCTTTCACTCTGCAAGTCCTTGTTTCCAGGGACCTGGAAGGACAGTGAGTGAATTGTCCTTGTGCTATATTGTGCTTAAAAAAAACATTTTTTCTAGGGACAGAAAACTGTAGGTAGGGAGAGTGTTTTTTTTTCTTTCACTCTGCAAGTCCTTGTTTCCAGGGACCTGTAAGGACAGTGAGTGAATTGTCCTTGTGCTATATTGTGCTTAAAAAAAACATTTATTCTAGGGACAGAAAACTGTAGGTAGGGAGAGTGTCAGTTTATTTCACTCTGCAAGTCCTTGTTTCCAGGGACCTGTAAGGACAGTGAGTGAATTGTCCTTGTGCTATATTGTGATTAAAAAAAACATTTTTTCTAGGGACAGAAAACTGTAGGTAGGGAGAGTGTTTTTTTTCTTTCACTCTGCAAGTCCTTGTTTCCAGGGACCTGTAAGGACAGTGAGTGAATTGTCCTTGTGCTATATTGTGCTTAAAAAAAACATTTATTCTAGGGACAGAAAACTGTAGGTAGGGAGAGTGTTTTTTTTCTTTCACTCTGCAAGTCCTTGTTTCCAGGGACCTGGAAGGACAGTGAGTGAATTGTCCTTGTGCTATATTGTGATTAAAAAAAACATTTTTTCTAGGGACAGAAAACTGTAGGTAGGGAGAGTGTTTTTTTTCTTTCACTCTGCAAGTCCTTATTTCCAGGGACCTGTAAGGACAGTGAGTGAATTGTCCTTGTGCTATATTGTGCTTAAAAAAAACATTTATTCTAGGGACAGAAAACTGTAGGTAGGGAGAGTGTTTTTTTTCTTTCACTCTGCAAGTCCTTGTTTCCAGGGACCTGGAAGGACAGTGAGTGAATTGTCCTCGTGCTATATTGTGATTAAAAAAAACATTTTTTCTAGGGACAGAAAACTGTAGGTAGGGAGAGTGTTTTTTTTCTTTCACTCTGCAAGTCCTTATTTCCAGGGACCTGTAAGGACAGTGAGTGAATTGTCCTTGTGCTATATTGTGCTTAAAAAAAACATTTATTCTAGGGACAGAAAACTGTAGGTAGGGAGAGTGTTTTTTTTCTTTCACTCTGCAAGTCCTTGTTTCCAGGGACCTGTAAGGACAGTGAGTGAATTGTCCTTGTGCTATATTGTGATTAAAAAAAATATTTTTTCTAGGGACAGAAAACTGTAGGTAGGGAGAGTGTCAGTTTCTTTCACTGTGAAAGTCCTTGTTTCAAGGGACAGAGAAGGACACCTGAAGGTAGCCCTTATTGCTTTTTTCCCATCTCCCTGCAGGCCATCTATTAGAATGTCTGGAAGGCAAACAAGGAGAGGCAGACAGTCAGGAGGCAATAAAAGAGGGCAAGCAGGCTCTGTGTCTGGGGGCAACAGTGCTGGTCGTGGACGCGGTGCATTGTCATCAGCACATGGCCATGGGACACGCTTGTCCTTCTTTTCGGCAGCTGGACATGTTGAGCCACATCATGCCGAAGACTTGGTAGAGTGGATGACCAAGCCCTCCTCCTCCTCCTCATCCTCTCTCACCCAGGCTCAGGGTACTGGAAAAGCAGCTGCCAAAGCGTCGTCTTCCCTGGTATCAATGTCAGACAAATCATCAGTCACTCCTTCCCTAGACCCACCATGTCCTCCTCCTGAGGAGTCCCCCGAACTGTTTCAGCACAGTGTTGGGTACATGCTCCAGGAGGATGCCCAGCGTTTCGAAGGGTCTGATGATGAAACCCAGCTAGAGGAAGGCAGTAGCGTGAGAGCAGACAGAGGGGATGCTCAAGAAGGACACCAATCTGGCAGTCATGTTCCAGCAGCTGCAGCATACTGCCAGATTGGCTCCAGTGATGAGGAGGGAGGGGATGATGAGGTCACTGACTCCACGTGGGTGCCTAATAGGAGAGAGGAGGAGGAGGAGGATGAGGAGGAGGCACATCTCCAACGAGGCAGGATGCCCTTTGGTGGCCAGCGTAAGGGCAGTACACCAACGGAATCACACCGCAGAGCTCCGCCTGTGCAGGGCGCTGCCTCTGCCCGTCATTCAAAAAGTTCTTTGGTGTGGGCCTTTTTTGAGGCTAGTGCATCAGATCGCACAGCTGCTGTTTGCAACATATGTCTCAAGCGTATATCGCGTGGCCAAAACATCAGCCACTTGGGTACCACATGCCTGACCAGACATATGTTGACCTGCCATGCAGCTCGTTGGCAAGCCTACCTCAAAGACCCACACCAAAGAACAAAGCGGACCTCTCCTTGCACCGCATCAGCTGGGATCTCCAACCCCACTATAACTTCAGTCCTCTCTGAAACATGCACTGAGAGGAATGAAGGTGTAGAATTAGGTGTGTCACAGCCAAGTACTTGCGCCCACTCTGCTAGCAGTACACCGACGTCCGATTCTAGCAGGCAAATTTCCCTGCCCCAGCTGCTGGACCGTCGAAAGAAGTTCACTCCCAGCCATCCACATGCCCAGCGGTTGAATGCTAGCTTGGCTAAATTGCTAGCGCTTCAACTGCTGCCTTTTCAGTTGGTAGACTCGGCCCCCTTCCGTGAGTTTGTGCAATGTGCGGTTCCTCAGTGGCAGGTTCCCAAACGCCACTTTTTCTCACGGAAGGCTATTCCGGCTCTCTACCGGCATGTGGAAGGCAATGTCTTGGCCTCGCTGGACAGGGCGGTCAGCGGTAAGGTGCATATTACCGCTGACTCATGGTCCAGCAGGCATGGACAGGGACGTTACCTTTCTTTCACGGCCCATTGGGTCACTCTTTTGGCAGCTGGGAAGGATTCAGGACAAGGTGCAGTAGTGTTGGAGGTTGTCCCACCGCCACGCCTCCAAAATGCTACTACTGGTTGTGACACACCTCTCTCCTCCACCCCCTCCTCTTCTTCTTCCTCCATGGCCTCTTCCTGTGGTTTGTCCTATGAACCAGCGGTGCTCCGTAGCCATTCACGGGGCTACGCAAGTACGCAGGCAAAAAGATGCCATGCCGTGCTTGCGCTGGTGTGTTTGGGGGACAGAAGCCACACTGGGGCAGAGGTCCTGTCTGCTCTGCAGGGCCAGGCCGAGAGGTGGTTGACGCCACGCCAGCTTAAGCCAGGAATGGTGGTTTGCGACAATGGCACCAACCTCCTCTCCGCCCTCCGACAGGGACAACTGACCCATGTGCCCTGTGTGGCTCACGTCCTTAACCTGGTGGTGCAGCGCTTCTTGGGCAGGTACCCGGGCTTACAGGATGTCCTGAGGCAGGCCAGGAAAGTCTGTGTGCATTTCCGCAGATCTTATAATGCCAGTGCTCGCCTGGCTGAGCTGCAAAAGGAGTTGAACCTGCCCAAGAACCGCCTTATATGTGACATGCCCACCAGGTGGAACTCAACGTTGGCCATGCTGCAGCGGCTGCACACGCAGCAGAGGGCCATCAATGAGTACCTGTGCGACTACGGCACCAGGACAGGGTCAGGGGAGCTTGGTTTTTTTTCTCCACGCCAGTGGGGCATGATCAGGGATGCATGCACTGTCCTGGCACCATTTGAGGAGGCCACGAGGATGGTGAGCAGTGACAGTGCATGCATCAGTGACACTGTACCTCTTGTCCACCTGTTGGAGCACACGCTGCGTGGAATAATGGACAGGGCACTTGAGGCAGAACAGAGGCAGGAAGAGGAGGACTTCCTTGCCTCTCAAGGCCCCCTTTACCCAGACAGTGTTCCTTCTGTCCCACCCATCGCACAGGAAGAGGAGGAGGAGGAGGAGGAGGAGGAGGAGGATTGTGTCAGCATGGAGGTGGAGGCTGGCACTCAGCATCATCAGCAGCAGTCTTTTAGGGATGATTTACAGTCCCAAGAAACCAGTGGACTTGTACGTGGCTGGGAGGAGGTGGCTGCGGATCATGTCGTCCTTAGTGACCCAGAGGACTCCGGAGCGAATGCCTCAGCAAACCTACGCTGCATGGCCTCCCTGATCCTGCAAAGTCTGCGGAAGGATCCTCGTATTCTTCGGATCAAGGAGAGGGACCATTACTGGCTGGCCACTCTCCTTGATCCACGGTACAAGGGTAAGGTTGCGGACCTTATGTTACCGTCGCAGAGGGAGCAGAGGATGAGACAACTCCGGGAGGCCTTGCAGAAAGGTCTGTGCAACGCGTTCCCAGAGACTGGGAGGTTGCAAACTCCTGGTCCTGGACAACGAGTTGCTGAGGCTTCGGCCAGTCAAAGAAGGAGCGGTGGGGAAGGTGGCCGTCTGACCGATGCGTTCAGACAATTCTTTAGTCCGCAGCCCCAAAGTATGATCGGTTCCAGCAACCATCGCCAGCGTCTGATAAACATGGTGCAGGAATATCTAGGGGCAAGGTCAGACTTGGACACCTTCCCCACCGAAAATCCTCTGGCTTACTGGGTCTTGAGGATGGATCACTGGCCAGAGCTTGCACAGTATGCAATTGAGCTACTGGCCTGTCCTGCATCCAGCGTTCTTTCGGAACGCACATTCAGTGCTGCTGGAGGATTTGTCACGGATCACAGGGTGCGCCTGTCCACCGACTCGGTTGATCGACTGACTTTCATCAAGATGAACCAGTCTTGGATCACCACCAGCTACCACACACCTGATGCTGATATAACAGACTAATTGATTTTAACATGTCACATCCCTTCAAGACTGATGCTGATGCTGAGTGCCTGTGCTGTTATGTTGACTGGCTATCCTCCTCCTCCGAGTCCTCAATGATACGATTGATGATGATAGCTTGTAAGATCATTTTTGTTTATGGGTGCCGCCACCAGTGCCTAACGCCCAATTTTTCAGCCCCTGTTTAACAGGGGCGTGTAATTACAATTTTTGAAGCAATACTTTGCAACAGGGCTCATTGCTGTGCTCCAAGTACAGTATCTGTGAGGAGTTGCAGTGTTGTGCCACCAGTGCCTAAGGCCCAATTTTTCAGCCCCTGTTTAACAGGGGCGTGTCATTACAATTTTTGAAGCAATACTTTGCAACAGGGCTCATTGCTGTGCTCCAAGTACAGTATCTGTGAGGAGTTGCAGTGTTGTGCCACCAGTGCCTAAGGCCCAATTTTTCAGCCCCTGTTTAACAGGGGCGTGTCATTACAATTTTTGAAGCAATACTTTGCAACAGGGCTCATTGCTGTGCTCCAAGTACAGTATCTGTGAGGGGTTGCAGTGTTGTGCCACCAGTGCCTAAGGCCCAATTTTTCAGCCCCTGTTCAACAGGGGCATGTAATTACAATTCTTGATCTAATAATTCACAGCAGGGCCCATTGCTGCACCCACCAAGAGTAACTGTCAGGGCTTACAGTGTTGTGGCACCAGCACCACCATCAAAGGCCCAATTTTTACTACCACTGTTCAACAATTATATGTAATTAAAATTCCTGATATAATAGTTGACAGCAGGGCGTTCCAGCACCAACCAAGAGTAACTGTGAGTGCTTACAGTGTTGTGCCAACACCAACAACTAAGGGGCCTATTTCTGCAGAGTATATACGGCAGGTCCCTACTTTCAAACATCCAACTTACAAACGACTCCTACTTGCAAACGCAAGAAGACAACAGGAAGTGAGAGGAAATCTACCACTAGGAAGGAAAATTCTCTCCTGTAAGAATAAATATGGGAGAAAGGTGTCTCCTCTGTACTGATGCTTTATCAGCAATCCTTGTTTCAAGAAAAACACCACATTTCAAAAACAGTTGTCATTGGGACGGAAAGTGAGGTGAAATGTTCTGAACAGGGGCACAGACAGCAAAACAAATGTTACAGGGGTGATAACCCTTACCTATGTTTTCCAAAAAGTTTAAAAATAGATTTTTGGTCTGGAGCTACACTTCAACAATGTACCTGTTCAAAATTACAAACAGATTCTACATAAGAACAAACCTACAGTCCCTGTCTTGTATGCACCGCCTGTATAGGGCTGTTCAGAGTATATAGGGCCTTTTTTATTTTATGTGCGGGGTTCCCCTTAATATCCATACAAGACCCAAAGGGGCTGGTAATGGGCTGGGGTAGGGGGGGGGGGGGTCATGGGGTAGCTATGCCATTTTTCTTAAAGAATTTCATCCATATTACCGGGACCAGACATTACATTAAAGCTGCAAGCAGTTTTAAATGGCTTTTTTTTCCTTTAGAAGTGTCATTTTGTGCAGGGACAGTTCTAAACACGGGAAACACGTGGCACTTCACAGGCATACTTTAGACACCCCCCAGGTACGATATTTAAAGGAATATTTGACTTTTTTTTTTTCACTTTATGCATCATTAAAATGACTGCTCCCGAAAAACGACCGTTTTTAAAACTTCTTTTTGCATTGATACATGTCCCCTGGTGCAGAACCCGGGTTCCCAAACCCTTTTTAGGACAATAACATGCATAATAGTTGTTATAATTAGCACTTTAGAATTCGAACGTTCGCATCCATTGTATTTAATAGGGTTCTAATGTTCGTTCGAACTTTCGGTCCGTTCGCGGGTTCTGGTGCGAACCGAACCCGGGGGTGTTCGGCTCATCACTACTAAGGAGGTGAATTGGTGCTCCAATGAAAGTTGTCTAGTGGTGAAGGTGGGGATACACTACCACCTGGGACGATGTAGGGAGCTAGGTATCCAAAAATAGGTGTAGAAAAAAACACGGGTCGGGGGGGTGGGGGTCGGAATAATGGAGGGGAATGTATACGCATGGGGAGGCGAATGAGGGGTGAGAGTGAAGATTTTCAGGATTCCTAGAATTGGCAGTCCGATGAGGAGGTGTCATATCGGTCTCTCGGAATTGTAAAGGCGTGAGGGGGTCAATGGAGAGAGAAAGCCGAATGGAGCGAATAGAATTGAGCAAAGGGGAGGAAGGTGGGGAAGGTAAGGGGGGTGATTCTCTCTCGAGCCCATTTTCCCACCACCACAGCTCTCGGAAGGCCTTCATGTGATCGTCTGTAGTGATAAAATGTAGCCAGCAAGCCCAAGATTGTGTGTATTTAGAGGGTGTATCGTGGGCCTGGTGAATCATTTCCTCCATTTCAGCAATTTTTTGTATGCGCTGGAACCAATCCGAGATAGAAGGTGGCTCTGTTGAACGCCATTTTGCTGGTATGCATAATTTAGCAGCGTTGACCAAATGCTTAGCCAACGACCGTTTGTAGGTTTTTAATGGTAGTTTGGAATGATGAAGTAGGAATTGTGCCGGGGTATAGTCTAGACTGTACGTGGTAATAAGATTGGTGAGGCGATGGACTTCCGTCCAGAATGATTGTAGTTTAGGACACGTCCACCATATGTGTATTAGTGAGCCTATTTCTGTCCCACATCTCCAACAGAGCGGGGAATGGGAGGGGTATATGTGGTGCAATCTTAGGTGGGTCCTGTACCATCTCGAGTAGATTTTGAACGCATTTTCCTGTGTGTGAACATTAACTGATCCCTTGTGTATACAAGTATATGCGTTTTCCCAGTCTTGGCCTGTTAGATCAATGGCGAGTTCACTCTCCCATTTGTGGCTAGCTCAGTTCAGCTTCGGACGTTGGTCGGAAAAGAAGAGTGCGTAGGTGCTGGAGATCAGGTGGGTCAGTGGTGTATCGTTGAGGCATAGTGATTCAAAAGGGGTAAGTCGCTGTGACCATGCAGGTTTTGGGTTGGGTTTGTCAAAAAAGTGCCTAATTTGGACATACGTCCAAAAAGGAAATGAGCCCGTGGTCGTTTTAGAAGCCAAGGTTGTGTGCGAAACGAGGCGATCGTTGTCGAAGAAGTGTTCGGCTCAGACGTGCATGTGAGGCCAAATGCCTAAGAGAAAGGAGGGTGAGAGTCCTGGTCCAAAGTCTGGGTTATGTCTAAGGGGGGTTAGTGGGCCTAGGATCGATGAGATTCGAAACTTCGTGCACGCTTCACGAAAGGAAGTCAGCTTAGGAGAAATGAGAGGATGGTCCTTACATGGGGTGGGGGTGTGTTTTGGCCCAATCCAAGGGGTCTGGGATAGCGGAATGGTTGAAAAGGAATGCTCCAATCGGACCCAGGCTTTAGTCATCGAGTGGATGTTCCAGTCCACAATCCTGGCAAGGTGACAGGCCTGCTGGTACTTACGGAGGTCTGGGAGGCCAATGCCCCCTTTAAGTTTAGGGATGGTCAGTCTGGCATAACTAATTCTCGGTTGGAGTCCGCCCCAGATAAAATCTGTGCAAGCCTTCCTGTATGTTGCAAAGAAAGTGGGAGGGAGCCTGATCGGGACAGTTTGTAGCAGGTAAAGGAATCTAGGTAAAACATTCATTTTGACGATGGCCACCCTACCAAACCAGGAAAAGAGTCCAGTGGACCATCGCTGGAGATCTTTCTTCATGTTCTGTATCAGAGGGAGGTAGTTAGTCGAGTATAGGTCCGTGAGGGAGGTGGGCAGTTGGATGCCGAGGTACGTAATTGAGTGGTTGTTCCACTTAAATGGGAAGTTAACTGAACACTGTGAGCAGGTGTCGGGGGGTAGGGAGACATTTAGGGCGATAGATTTCCCAAAATTAATTTGCAGGTTGGACAGATAGCTAAAGGTCTGGAAGTCTTTCAGTAAGTTTGGCAACGTAGTGAGAGGCTCTGTCAGAAAGAGAAGGATGTCATCGGCAAAGGCAGCCAATTTGTATGAATGGGGATTTATGTCGACCCCCCTGATATCAGGGTTGGCTCTAAGACGGCGTAGAAGTGGTTCAAGGGTAAGGACAAAAATCAGCGGGGAGAGGGGACATCCTTGGCGTGTACCGTTAGATAGGGAAAAGGCATCCGATAGGTGGCCGTTGACTCGCATTCTAGCAGTGGAGTTAGCATAAAGTGCAAGTATGTAGTGAATCATGTGTTGGGGGAGGCCTAAGAACTGCAAGACTGCCGTCATGTAATCCCAGGCCACTCTATCAAATGCCTTCTCCGCGTCCAGGGAGAGCATAAATCCTTGTCTACGATTTGATGTTAGCCAATGATGGATGTTGATTGCCTTTATCGTGTTGTCTCTTGCTTCCCTACCCGGGATAAAGCCTACCTGGTCCAGGTCTATTAGTCCCGGTAGAAGGGGGACGAGACGGTTTGCGAGCATTTTGGCATACCATTTAAGATCGACGTTTAGAAGGGAAATGGGCCTATAGTTTGTGACCAAGGAGTGGTCCTTGCCTGGTTTGGGTATCACTGTTATGTGTGCTGCGAGTAGGTCTCGCGGGGGCGTAGTGGGGGCAGAAAAGGAGTTAAATGCCGATAAAAAGAAGGGTGTAAGTAGGTCAGAAAATGTCTTGTAGTAACCGACCGGTAATCCGTCAGGGCCTGGACTCTTTCCTGGTTTCATCTGTTTCAGAGCTATGCTCGCTTCTTCCCTAGTCAGGGGGGCGTCCAGCTCCTGAGCTAAGGAATCAGAAATTGGTTTAGGGCTATATTGCGTCAGAAAGTCTCTAATAGCTTGTTGTCTAGGTAATGCGTCTGTGGGTGAGTCTGGGGGTTGAAGGTTATAAAGTCGTGAGTAATAGGTTACAAATTGCTCGGCAATATCAGGGGTCGCGTTTAGTTTGCAGCCCCCAGGGTCTGTCAGCGAGTGTACAGTTGTGGACGCCCTCTTGTCTCGTAATGCTCTTGCTAGAATCTTCCCTGCTTTATTACTATATTCGTAAAAAACTCTTTGGGAGAGAATAAATGTGCGTCTAATTTGTTTGCCCAATAATTCTAATAATTCCGTTCTAGTTTGTAAGAGAGTTTTTAGGGTGTCCAGGGCTTGTGAGCGTTTATGTGTTCCCTCCAGCCGTCGGATTTGAGCGGTAAGGTCCATAAAGTGCTTTTTTTTTCTCGATTCCGCCTAGCTGCTGCTGCTATCAGGGTACCTCTTATGACACATTTGTGTGCCTCCCACGTGATGAGAGGAGAAGTGTCTATCGACTTGTTTTCCTCAAAGTATTGCTTAAGGCGAAGGTCGACGTCAGCCGAAACAGCCGGGTCTGTGAGTAGGGAGAGATCTAGTTTCCAGGAAGGGGGGCGAGGAAGCGTGTCCGAGAGCGCTATTGTCATGGTGACAGGATGATGGTCAGAAAGGAACATGGGATCAATAGACGTCTGTTGTAGAGTGTGTAGGTCAGCTTGTGAGAGGAACAGGTAGTCAATCCGGGAATATTTATTGTGTGGGCCGGAGAAGAAAGTATAATCCTTACCATTGGGGTTGAGGGTGCGCCAAGTGTCGTGAAGTAATAGAGTCTGGAGTTGGGATTTGATGGATTTGAGGGCAGCAAAAGGGAGAGAGGATGTGCCAGTGGAGGTGTCTTGGAGTGGATTTTTCCACGCAGCGTACGTTCCAACAGGTGGACAAGAGGTACAGTGTTACTGATGCATGCACTGTCACTGCTCACCATCCTCGTGGCCTCCTCAAATGGTGCCAGGACAGTGCATGCATCCCTGATCATGCCCCACTGGCGTGGTGAAAAAAAACGAGCTCCCCTGAACCTGTCCTAGTGCCGTAGTCGCACAGGTACTCATTGATGGCCCTCTGCTGCGTGTGCAGCCACTGCAGCATGGCCAACGTTGAGATCCACCTGGTGGGCATGTCACATATAAGGCGGTTCTTGGGCAGGTTCAACTCCTTTTGCAGCTCAGCCAGGCGAGCACTGGCATTATAAGATCTGCGGAAATGCACACAGACTTTCCTGGCCTGCCTCAGGACATCCTGTAAGCCCGGGTACCTGCCCAAGAACCGCTGCATCATCAGGTTAAGGACGTGAGCCACACAGGGCACATGGGTCAGTTGTCCCTGTCGGAGGGCGGAGAGGAGGTTGGTGTTATTGTCGCAAACCACCATTCCTGGCTTAAGCTGGCGTGGCATCAACCACCTCTCGGCCTGCCCCTGCAGAGCAGTTAGGACCTCTGCCCCAGTGTGGCTCCTGTCCCCCAAACACACCTGCGCAAGCACGGCATGGCATCTTTTTGCCTGCGTACTTGCGTAGCCCCTTGAACGCCTACGGAGCACCGCTGGTTCCGAGGACAAAGCACAGGAAGAGGCCATGGAGGAAGAAGAAGAGGAGGGGGTGGAGGAGAGAGGTGTGTCACAACCAGTAGTAGCATTTTGGAGGCGTGGCGGCGGAACAACCTCCAACACTACTGCACCTTGTCCTGCATCCTTCCCAGCTGCCAAAAGAGTGACCCAATGGGCCGTGAAAGAAAGGTAACGTCCCTGTTCATGCCTGCTTGACCATGAGTCAGCGGTAATATGCACCTTACCGCTGACCGCCCTGTCCAGCGAGGCATGGACATTGCCTTCCACATGCCGGTAGAGAGCCGGAATCGCCTTCCGTGAGGAAAAGTGGCGTTTGGGAACCTGCCACTGAGGAACCGCACATTGCACAAACTCACGGAAGGGGGCCGAGTCTACCAACTGAAAAGGCAGCAGTTGAAGCGCTAGCAATTTAGCCAAGCTAGCATTCAACCTCTGGGCATGTGGATGGCTGGGAGTGAACTTCTTTTGACGGTCCAGCAGCTGGGGCAGGGAAATTTGCCTGCTACAATTGGACGTCGGTGTACTGCTAGCAGTGCCCGCAAGTACTTGGCTGTGACACACCTAATTCTACACCTTCATTCCTCTCAGTGCAGGTTTCAGAGAGGACTGAAGGTATAGTGGGGTTGGAGATCCCAGCTGATGCGGTGCAAAGAGAGGTCCGCTTTGTTCTTTGGTGTGGGTCTTTAAGGTAGGCTTGCCAACGAGCTGCATGGCAGGTCAACATATGTCTGGTCAAGCATGTGGTGCCCAAGCGGCTGATGTTTTGGCCACGCGATATACGCTTGAGACATATGTTGCAAACAGCAGCTGTGCGATCTGATGCACTCGCCTCAAAAAAGGCCCACGCCAAAGAACTTTTTGAATAACGGGCAGAGGCAGCGCCCTGCACAGGCGGAGCTCTGCGGTGTGATTCCGTTGGTGTACTGCCCTTACGCTGGCCACCAAAGGGCATCCTGCCTCGTTGGAGATGTGCCTCCTCCTCATCCTCCTCCTCCTCCTCTCTCCTATTAGGCACCCACGTGGAGTCAGTGACCTCATCATCCCCTCCCTCCTCATCACTGGAGCCAATCTGGCAGTATGCTGCAGCGGCTGGAACATGACTGCCAGATTGGTGTCCTTCTTGAGCATCCCCTCTCTCTGCTCTTACGCTACTGCCTTCCTCTAGCTGGGTATCATCATCAGACCCTTAGAAACGCTGGGCATCCTCCTGGAGCATGTACCCAACACTGTGCTCAAACAGTTCGGGGGACTCCTTAGGAGGACATGGTGGGTCTAGGGAAGGAGTGACTGATGATGACATTGATACCAGGGAAGAGGACGCTTTGGCAGCTGCTTTGCCAGTACCCTGAGCCTGGGTGAGAGAGGATGAGGAGGATGAGGAGGGCTTGGTCATCCACTCTACCAAGTCTTCAGAATGATGTGGCTCAACACGTCCAGCTGCCGAAAAGAAGGACAAGCGTGCCCCATGGCCATGTGCTGATGACAATGCACCGCGTCCACGACCAGCACTGTTGCCCCCAGACACAGAGCCTGCTTGCCCTATTTTATTGGCTCCTGACTGTCTTCCTCTCCTTGTTTGCCTTCCAGACATTCTAATGGCCTGCAGGGAGATGGGAAAACCAGCAATAAGGGGTAGCTTCAGGTGTATATTTTGCAGGAAGCACACAACGCCCGCTGTAAGTGCTGCAGATGACTGCCTGTGTTACACAACAGGAAAAAACAGCAATAAGGGCTAGCTTCAGGTGTTTATTTTGCAGGAAGCACACTCCGCCCACTGTAAGTGCTGCAAATGCCTGTTAGTGTAACACACCAGGAAAAAACAGCAATAAGGGCTAGCTTCAGGTGTTTATTTTGCAGGAAGCACACTCCGCCCGCTTTAAGTGCTGCAAATGCCTGTTAGTGTAACACACCAGGAAAAAACAGCAATAAGGGCTAGCTTCAGGTGTTTATTTTGCAGGAAGCACACTCCGCCCGCTGTAAGTGCTGCAAATGCCTGTTAGTGTAACACACCAGGAAAAAACAGCAATAAGGGCTAGCTTCAGGTGTTTATTTTGCAGGAAGCACACTCCGCCCGCTGTAAGTGCTGCAAATGCCTGTTAGTGTAACACACCAGAAAAAACAGCAATAAGGGCTAGCTTCAGGTGTTTATTTTGCAGGAAGCACACTCCGTCCGCTGTAAGTGCTGCAAATGCCTGTTAGTGTAACACACCAGGAAAAAACAGCAATAAGGGCTAGCTTCAAGTGTTTATTTTGCAGGAAGCACACTCCGCCCGCTGTAAGTGCTGCAAATGCCTGTTAGTGTAACACACCAGGAAAAAACAGCAATAAGGGCTAGCTTCAAGTGTTTATTTTGCAGGAAGCACACTCCGCCAGCTGTAAGTGCTGCAAATGCCTGTTAGTGTAACAAACCAGGAAAACACAGCAATAAGGGCTAGCTTCAGGTGTATGTTTAGCAGGAAGCACACTCGGCCCGCTGTAAGTGCTGCAAATGCCTGTTAGTGTAACACACCAGGAAAACACAGCAATAAGGGCTAGCTTCAGGTGTATACTGTGCAGGAGGCTTAGCAACAATGACACTGACACTGTCCCCTGCCTATCCTTCTCTCTCCCTACACACAAGATTTATCAAAGAATATGACACTGACACTCTCCCTGCCTATCCTTCTCTCTCCCTGCACACAAGGTTTAGCAAAGAATATGACACTGACACTGTCCCCTGCCTATCCTTCTCTCTCCCTGCACACAAGGTTTAGCAAAGAATAAGACACTGACACTGTCCCCTGCCTATCCTTCTCTCTCCCTGCACACAAGGTTTAGCAAAGAATATGACACTGACACTGTTCCCTGCCTATCCTTGTCTCTCCCTGCACACAAGGTTTAGCAAAGAATATGACACTGACACTGTCCCCTGCCTATCCTTCTCTCTCCCTGCACACAAGGTTTAGCAAAGAATATGACACTGACACTGTCCCCTGCCTATCCTTCTCTCTCCCTGCACACAAGGTTTAGCAAAGAATATGACACTGACACTGTCCCCTGCCTATCCTTCTCTCTCCCTGCACACAAGGTTTAGCAAAGAATATGACACTGACACTGTCCCCTGCCTATCCTTCTCTCTCCCTGCACACAAGGTTTAGCAAAGAATATGACACTGACACTGTCCCCTGCCTATCCTTCTCTCTCCCTGCACACAAGGTTTAGCAAAGAATATGACACTGACACTGTCCCCTACCTATCCTTCTCTCTCCCTGCACACAAGGTTTAGCAAAGAATATGACACTGACACTCTCCCTGCCTATCCTTCTGTCTACCTGCACACAAGGTTTAGCAAAGAATATGACACTGACACTGTCCCCTGCCTATCCTTCTCCCTCCCTGCACACAAGGTTTAGCAAAGAATATGACACTGACACTCTCCCTGCCTATCCTTCTGTCTCCCTGCACACAAGGTTTAGCAAAGAATATGACACTGACACTGTCCCCTGCCTATCCTTCTCTCTCCCTGCACACAAGGTTTAGCAAAGAATATGACACTGACACTGTCCCCTGCCTATCCTTCTCTCTCCCCGCACACAAGGTTTAGCAAAGAATATGACACTGACACTGTCCCCTGCCTATCCTTCTCTCTCCCTGCACACAAGGTTTAGCAAAGAATATGACACTGACACTGTCCCCTGCCTATCCTTCTCTCTCCCTGCACACAAGGTTTAGCAAAGAATATGACACTGACACTGTCCCCTGCCTATCCTTCTCTCTCCCTGCACACAAGGTTTAGCAAAGAATATGACACTGATACTGTCCCCTGCCTATCCTTCTCTCTCCCTGCACACAAGGTTTAGCAAAGAATATGACACTGACACTGTCCCCTGCCTATCCTTCTCTCTCCATGCACACAAGGTTTAGCAAAGAATATGACACTGACACTGTCCCCTGCCTATCCTTCTCTCTCCCTGCACACAAGGTTTAGCAAAGAATATGACACTGACACTGTCCCCTGCCTATCCTTCTCTCTCCCCGCACACAAGGTTTAGCAAAGAATATGACACTGACACTGTCCCCTGCCTATCCTTCTCTCTCCCTGCACACAAGGTTTAGCAAAGAATATGACACTGACACTGTACCCTGCCTATCCTTCTCTCTCCCCGCACACAAGGTTTAGCAAAAAATATGACACTGACACTGTCCCCTGCCTATCCTTCTCTCTCCCTGCACACAAGGTTTAGCAAAGAATATGACACTGACACTCTCCCTGCCTATCCTTCTCTCTCCCTACACACAAGGTTTAGCAAAGAATATGACACTGACACTGTCCTCTGCCTATCCTTCTCTCTCCCTGCACACAAGGTTTAGCAAAGAATATGACACTGACACTGTCCCCTGCCTATCCTTCTCTCTCCCTGCACACAAGGTTTAGCAAAGAATATGACACTGACACTGTCCTCTGCCTATCCTTCTCTCTCCCTGCACACAAGGTTTAGCAAAGAATATGACACTGACACTGTCCCCTGCCTATCCTTCTCTCTCCCTGCACACAAGGTTTAGCAAAAAATATGACACTGATACTGTCCCCTGCCTATCCTTCTCTCTCCCTGCACACAAGGTTTAGCAAAGAATATGACACTGACACTGTCCCCTACCTATCCTTCTCTCTCCCTGCACACAAGGTTTAGCAAAGAATATGACACTGACACTGTCCCCTGCCTATCCTTCTCACTCCCTGCACACAAGGTTTAGCAAAGAATATGACACTGACACTGTCCCCTGCCTATCCTTCTCTCTCCCTGCACACAAGGTTTAGCAAAGAATATGACACTGACACTCTCCCTGCCTATCCTTCTCTGTCCCTACACACAAGGTTTAGCAAAGAATATGACACTGACACTCTCCCTGCCTATCCTTCCCTCTCCCTACACACAAGATTTAGCAAAGAATATGACACTGACACTCTCCCTGCCTATCCTTCTCTCTCCCTACACACAAGGTTTAGCCAAGAATATGACACTGACACTCTCCCTGCCTATCCTTCTCTGTCCCTACACACAAGGTTTAGCAAAGTATAGCAATGACACTGTCCCTGCCTATCCTTCTCTTTCCCTGCGCCGGAACACACTACACGAGTCTGCCGCGCTGGCGGCCTTTTATAGTGTGAGGCGTGTACTAAACCCCCATAGCTATAATTGGCCACAGGCGAAATCGTTCGATGTTCGCCGAACGATCGAACAGCCGATGTTCGAGTCGAACACCGAGCTCATCCCTAATCACTACATCATTAAGCGTGTATGGAGAGGGAACAGGGCGGCATAGGATAGAAAAAAGGAGGAAAAGGTAAAGACAAAGGTCAGCTGATGGGTGTGTGGAGCATAAGTGTTTGGGGCGTGTATTTAGTCCAGTAAATTATCTGAGGGATGCCCGTAGTAGAGGGGGAAGTGGGAAATGTGTGAGTGTGTAGTGTTAAAAAGGAGGTCGCCTACAGAGGGCAATACCTGTGCGTATATATATAAAAAAATGTATATATATATGTAAAACAAAATAAAACAAAATAAGAAAAATAATAAGGTACAGCAGTGCCTGGTTCAGGGTGTCATACCGGCAGTACATAGGTAAGCAGTCGGGTTAAGTATTACAAATAGGACTCCTTGTCTCCAGGACGTGAGCTTATGTAACTAAAACTTGTGGCCAGTAGAGGGCACTGCAAGTCAGAAAATGAGTTCAACATCAGGTGAAAGGACTCCCTATCACATTGATCTCAAGTATATTGTGTAATTCCATAAATGAATAAAAAAAAAAAAAAAAACATTTGTAGGTAGAGAAGGAGGTAGAAAGAGAAAGAAAGAGAAGGGGGTGCAGGAAAGGAAGAAGAAGACAAATAGGCATACTCAGTCAGATGGCACGGTTAAACACAAGCCATTAAACCTGCAAGAACATACCTCTATATAATTCTATAGGGGACCCAGCTAGACAGAGGATCATCCAGTAAAGGAAACGCTAGGGGAGAGCAAGGGGAGAAATTAGGTTTGAATCCTGTGGTGGAGACCGTGGGCTTTGTTGGGTAGCAGGGTTCAACAACTGCGATGTGGGTCATTCGGCTTGCTAAGGGGGCTCTGTGTATGAGTCCAGAGGGAACGAACCCACCGCGCCCCAGAAAGCCCCCACTCTCTGCAATAGTGAGTGGTAGGTACTTAACATAGAATAATATTTGTTCCGGTGTCCCGGGGGTCGAGTGATCCAGAGAACCGCGCTGAGAATGTGGGTAGCGGGAGTGTATTAGTCAGGGATGTAACAACCGTTCAGCAGCTACACAGTGAGTGACCACCATCCTGTATACAGATAAGTCCATGGCGCCTCCGTTCATCAGAATTGCAGAGATACATGAGGAGGGACAGACCGAAGCCTGGCTTGTGTAAGTATAGTCCAGCAGCAGGGCGGTGAAGGATTCCACCCTAACATACAGTCCGGGAATTGCTGCGGAGGCGGTTGGATGGGTATGGTAGGAGCCATAGCACATTGCATGAGGGGATATGGCCATAACGTCTAATAGCGGCAACAGTTGAGGGAACAAAGTGATCAAACCAAAAGAAGGGGGGAATCAAACGGGATTGAGCAAGCAGTAAGGCATGTGGTCAGTTCAGATCCTATGCAAAGGCGTCTCCAACAAGGTGGCCATGAGCAATGTACACGGGACATGGCATGCATGAGGAGCGTGGCGGGGGCTAAGGGGGACATGAGGGGAGGAAAAAGAGAAAGTTTAAGAATAGACACTTAACTGACGATCCTGGGAGCCCGAGACTATGCACTGTTTCAGCGATCCCGACGGGCCCTGCGAGGCAGAGGGGCCAAGGTGGTGTTGGGCTGTTGGTGTCTGTTCTGCGATCCTGTATTGGATCTGGAGGTGGATGGCGAGCGTTGTCTCCTGAAGCGCGAAGCCTGTGCGTCCATCGGTTCTTCTCTGGCTGTGTGGGGTTCCCAGTTGGAGAGATCAAAGTCCGCATACCAGTTCGGGAGCTCAACGTAAGGTATATTGAGCGTTTGACAGAAATCCTCCAGTTCTTCCAGGACTCTCAGGAGGGCAGCGCGGCCAAGATGGGAAGCCGCGAGACCAAACGGAAACCTCCAGTGGTACTGAATACCCCTATTACGAAGTACTTCCAGCAAGTGGCGGAGGTCCCTGCGGTGTCTGAGAGTTATGGCGGACCGGTCTTGATAGATGTGGATCGCCTTCCCCCCATGTTCAATCTGGGCCTTAGTGCGGGCCTTCCTGAGGATTTCTTCCTTAGTCTGGAACTCCGTTAGGCAGCAAACCACATCCCTGGGGGGGTCGGTGTCCCTGCCCCGAGGCCTCAGGGCTCTATGGATGCGTTCCATAGGGATAGGCGTCTGGCGCAGTCTACACAGAAGCTGATTGAAAATCTCCTTGACAGCGGGAAGGATGCAGTCTGGCTCAACGGATTCAGGTAGGCCCCTCACTCTGAGATTGCGTCTGTGACTGCAATTGTCCAGGTCTTCTACGTGTCTCTGGATATCGCGGAGTTGCAAGGTGTGTGTGTCCATTTTGTATGTCACCTTCCTTAGCTCCGTGTGATGGTGGGCTGTGGTAATTTCAATGTCCTGCACCCTGCCCGTTATGTTTCTGATCTCCGTGCGCAGATCAGATATGGCCGCAAACAGGCTGTTCGTTATATCAGCAGCCACCTCGTGGAGGTCGTTCAGGCTCGGCTGCAAGTGAGCCGATACAGTCGGGGTCCCCTGTGCGGTGGGGTGGGTCATAGTGGGAGTAAGCACGATCCCGTGGGTACCTTGTGAGGGTGTCGAGGCCTGTGAAGGCGCCACCATGTTGGATCTCTGCGTCCGGAATATATCCGGTATAGTCTGTGTCAGCCGTCCGTCTGTGTCCTGCGGGGAGCGGGATCTGGATGCAGAAGAGCTGCGGGAAGAGGTCCCCATAATTTGGTGCAGTTAGAAAGTGATATATGAGTAGGAAAATGGCTGCGGTCTGTCAGAGCTCAGGGATCATGCGGCCATCTTCCTCCGCTGCAAACCACGCCCCCCAGCTGCCCTATAATTAGCGGAATCGATTCAGTTACTTCTAGGATTGGGAGGTATATAGACAATTTTTTGCAGCCTCTTGTTTTTAAAACTCCTTCTCATCCTAACCACTTGAGGCCCGGGCCAATTCTGACACTTCGCTCCTACATGTAAATATCATCATTTTTTTTTTGCTAGAAAATTACGTAGAACCCCCAAACACTATATATGTTTTTTTAGCAAAGACCCTAGAGAATACAATGGCGGTCATTGCAACTTTTTATCTTGCACGGTATTTGCGCAGGAATTTTTCAAACGCGTTTTTTGGGGGAAAAAAATGTTTCATGCCTTAAAAAAAAAAAAAACAGTAAAGTTAGACCAATATTTTGGCATAATGTGAAAGATGAAGTTACGCCGAGTAAATAGATACCTAACATGTCACGCTTCAAATTTGCACACGCTCGTGAAATGGCGCCAAACTTCGTTTCTTAAAAATCCCCATAGGCGACGCTTTAAATTTTTTTACTGGCTAAATTTTTTGAGTTACAGAGGAGGTCTAGGGCTAGAATTATTGCTCTCGCTCTAATGTTTGCTGCGACACCTCACATGTGTGGTTTGAACACCGTTTTCATATGTGGGCGGGTCTTGCGTATGCGTTTGCTTCTGCATGTGAGCACACGGGGACGGGGGCACTTTAAAAAAAGAAACTTTTTTTTATTGTTAATTGTACTTCTTTTTTTTTAATTTTGACACTTTAAAAAAAATAAAAAAAATGTGATCACTTTTATTCCTATTACAAGGAATGTAAACATCCCTTGTAATAGGTATAAGCATGACAGGTCCTCTTTACAGTGAGATATAGGGTCAATAAGACCCCACATCTCACCTCTAGGCTTGGAAGCCTAAAAAATAAAAAAAATGCAGAGGCCGGGCGTGACGTCATAACATCGCGCCCGGCCTCCGACGATCATAGAGACTCCGGCGACCATCTGGTCCCCTGGAAATCTCTGTGATCTACATCTGGGGCCTGCGGATCCTGTCACCGACTCACCGATCGAACAGGTGAGTTGGTAGAAGCACAGGAGGGCGGCGGGAGGGGGGGACGTCCCCTTCCGCTGCCCGTAAGAACGATCAAGCGGCGGAACAGCCACTATGATCATTCTCATGGTGTAGGGAATCGACGGCTGAAACCGGCAATATCTGAATTATGCCTGTAGCTGCAGGCATCATTCAGATATACCCCCACAAGCCCGAGGACGTCATATGACGTCCTGTGGGCCTGAAGTAGTTAAAGACAGTACACAGGTCATTAATATCTTGAGGCAAATTACCTGGAAAGAAGGGTATATTGTGGCCACTGCTGACGTGGCCTTTTATACACCATTATTTCCCATCGTCATGGCAGAGTGGCTGTGAAGTGCTTTTTGGAAAGAGATCTGGGGATTCGTAGGTTGCAGCAATGGTTCCTTCTCCATCTCCTCGACATTGCTATGATTCATAACTTTTTCTGGATCAGCGGCTCCTACTATCTACAAGGTCGGGGAGTGCCGATGGGCGCCAAATTTGCGCCTAGTATGGCGAATCTCTTCATGGTAAAATGGGAGAAGTATGTCATCTATGGTCAACAGAGGACTGAGTTGATCTTCTGGGGGCGATACATTGATGACGTCCTCCTCCTATGGAAAGGAGACCGTGCTTCTTTAGACCTCTTCATTGGTGAGCTTAACACCAATGATCGAGGCATTGTTCTCCAGCATGAGGCCAGCACTTCTGTTATACACTTCTTAGACCTGGAAATTAGTGTAGAGGATGACAGGCTTATCACACCCACATACTTCAAAGACACAGATAG
This sequence comes from Rana muscosa, assembly GCA_029206835.1. Lineage (NCBI taxonomy): Eukaryota > Metazoa > Chordata > Amphibia > Anura > Ranidae > Rana > Rana muscosa. Next base: position 6,208,302 of record CM055116.1, on the reverse strand, counting down.
AAATGGCTACATAGGGTCGGATAGCTGCCATCATGAGTCTTGGCTCAGATCCGTCCCTGTGAGCCAATTTCTCAGATTGAGGAGAAATTGCTCCTTACAATATGATTATCTGAGAGAGGCAGAGTTTTTGAAGACTCGCTTCTTGCAGAAAGGATATGCAGTTAATGATCTTGACAGGATCATAACTGATGTTGCCTTGAGGGAAAGGAATGCGAAAGTAAAAGATGAAGGGAGAGATTTTTCTTCTCGATTTTCGTTTTCCCCCACTTATTCAAATCAACATTTCTCTATCAAAAAGATATTTAAAAAACATTGGAGCATTTTAAAAAATGATAGAATACTAAGTCCCTTGCTCCCAGAACTACCTAGGGTCACCTACAGAGGGGCTCCCCCTCTTAGACTCCAGATAGCCCCAAACATTATTAGACCCCCAGTAAGACCAAGTTTCTTTGGGGATTTTAAGGGCTACTATCGGTGTAGAAAATGCCAAGTTTGCCAAAATAATTGTCTCAGGGAGAGAAAGTATCTCTCTTTTAGCTCTAATGTCCCATGGTCGATCATCTGATGTGGGATCATTTATCACGTGTTCGACCAAAAATGTGGTTTATATGATTACGTGCCCTTGCGGCCTACATTATGTGGGTCACACTATTCGTAAGCTTGAAACTAGACTCAAGGAGCACTTGACAAATATTCGTAAAGGCTTCATGAATCATAGTTTATCAAAACACTATGTTTATCAAAATACTAAGATAAAAGTTAGACATACACCAGTTAGGCTTATTATCCCTGATAACTATCCTGGACAATTTTACATTGCTGTATCCTGTGCAGTATCCTAATTCCTAATGAGAATATGACAATTTGAAATCAGTATAGAAACCTTTCCATGTGAGGCAAGCCAGGGTCTCCATATTGATATATGACTTTTTGTGCCTTCTACTTTGATAATAAATCTGTGAGCCAGCAGATGGTATTGTAGACCTGTTTTTTTTTATTTGATATCACATTGTGTAGTGGGACAAGGCAAGGTCTATAAGCTGAAATTTTCTGCTGCAGAGGTCAAAGGATGTACCAATGACAAAATAAAAAATATCTCCCTACAAAGAATTGTCAGCCGTCCCTAACAATTCTGACACACACTGACAATATGGCTGCTGTAAGGCCACCCTTATATAAGAAGGGGTCTGGGTTATCCATTTCTTTACATTATTGGCTCTTGTAAGTCAGCTGACAAGGGGCAATTAGTAAGCACTTCATTATAGGTTGCTCCCTATTTTTGTTGGTGAATCTGCAAACTTATCAGCCAAAAGTCTAAAATATGCAAACTTTGTGAATGCCAGGGAATTGCTGCAAATTAATTGTATTGGTGAAGTCAAACTTCATCCCTAACAATTTTTTCAAATATTTTGAAACATTTCAGCATGCTTCAGTTACAGTACATGTCTAAATACTGAGAGACAAAATTATTTAAATGGGTCTATAAACAAGGAGGGTGGTGGGTGAGGGGCATGGCCTGGATGGTAATGGGGTAGGACACGTGTGCAGAGCTCTGTTTCTGGTCTATCTTGTTCCTGAGATCCTGAGTGCCCACTTTTGGTACTTTTACCTCTTTGTTTAATGTACTGTCAACCCTTATCCACATGTCCCCGCCCCATAAAGCCACTACTGCCACGCCTTCTCTGGACAAATATCAGAGGCAGGAACATAATCTCTCAAAGGAAGATGGCGCTGCTGCTGCAACTGCTCCAGATCCTGCCACGGCTGACATCGCTAAAGTCCTGGAGGCTATCTCCACCTGCCAGGCGGCTTTGACGACTAATGTGGCGTACACACGATCGTTTTTCATGCCATTTTTTAAACCGACGTTTTTCTCGTCGTTTTTTTCATGTTTCCTCTCAAGCCTGTCTTGCGTACACACGATCATTTTAAAAAGTGTTCAAGCAAAGCGCAGTGACGTACACCACGTACGACGGAACTATAAAGGGGAAGTTCTGTTCGTTCGAATGGAGCCACCCTTCATGTTAGTAAAGTTTGTTGAGCGACGATTTGCGCTTTTCAGCCTCGTGCTTTTCAGTCCGTTACTGCGTGATGAATGTGCTATCTCCATTACGAACGCTAGTTTTACCAGAACGAGCGTTCCCATCTCATACTTGATTCTGAGCATGCGTGTTTTTTTTCACGTCGTTAAAGCATACACACTATCGTTTTTCACGTCGTTAAAAAAAACGACATGAAAAACAACGTGAAAAAATAGAGCATGTTCGAAATTTTTAATGCCCGTTTTTCACGTCGTTAAAAATGCTCTGGAGCATACACACGATCGGTTTTAATGCCCATTTTTAAAAATGGCATTTTTAACAGCATGAAAAACGATCGTGTGTATGGGGCATCAGATAGAGGAGGTGAAAGTGGACATATCCCTCATAAGACAGGATATACACCAACTGTGGGATCATATCACAGAGGTGGAGGCAAGGGTCAGTCAAACTGAGGACACCCCCAGCAGCACACCTTGGAAGCCATGCAGCATCAGATCCAACAACTTACCCAGAAACCAGTTGACCTGAAGAATCGAGCCCAGTGCTGCACCTTTTGCTTTATCGGCCTCCCCGAGGGCTCAGAAAGTCCTGACCCTGCTACCTTTCTGGAGAATCTCCTGATCACGACCTTCGGCAGGGCAGTCTTGATCTTGCTTATCCCATGGCCCCCATAAAGTTTCTCACGTGGAATGTATGTGGAATCTGTGATAAGCTTAAATGCTCCACTGTCTTTCATTACCTCAAATGACATTGTGGTCCTAGTTAAGACATACATTTTTGGACAACTTTAAATTGCTATTAAGCTCCCCTGGATTGGCTGGGCTTACATGCCCTGCACACCTCTTAGTCCCGGGGAGTTTCTGTTCTGATTGCCAAAATCGTCAGATTTGAGATTCTATCAGTAATCTTGGACCCTCAGGGCAGATTCATTTTTATGCATGTGGTATAGTATAGGAGCCCTTATCTCATTTTGGTCTTTTACATTCCTCTCCCCTACAGTTCTGCGGTGGTCAGCAACGGTTTTGTATTTATGGCCCAATTTCCAGCCATGCCAGCTATTTGGCTGGGAAATTTTAATATGGTTCTCAGTCCAGCACTTGATCGCCTGCACTCATCCTCTGCAATCGTATCGGCCACTCGATTAAGTTGTTTATTTGCGGATTTAGCTTTGACGGACACTTGGTGTTATAAATACCCGACCAGTGTTTTCTTTTTTTCTCAGCAATGCATTCAACCATGTCCCGTATAGATTTTATTGTGGGGTCCACTACCCTGTTACCTCTGATTGAGGAAGTAGGATTCAACCCCAGAATACTTTTGGACCCTGGACTCCTACTGGGTAACTCTTCACCTTGCTCCTCAGGTTATGCCTTATCCTTAGTGATTACACCATTTTTGGCTGATAGTTTTGCGGCGGATTCTTCTCCCGACAACTCCACTGCGTTGAAATCACAAACTTGCCTTGTTGACCAACTGCCCTATGAGAAATCTAAACAAAAGCTTTTCCTTTGCAGACAATTTTTATGCAGGGTTAGCGGGTTGCTAGATCACTTTGCCCACCAAGACTGTAGGCCCCTGGTGGTTGATACTTTGTTGGACATGGATGGCACCCAAATTACTGGCCCATCGCTGATTGCCGCAGAATTTTGCTTATATTATAAATCCTTATACTCCTCGCAAGTAACTGGTACTACTTCGGACACTCTGCTCCTGAGGCCCCCTCTCCACAGATGAAAATACCACTGCAACTGCCACCCTTGCCCCTGCTAAAGCCCCTGGGCGAGACTGCCTTTCCCACGACTTCTACGCTGTCTATTTAGAGGTATTAGTCCCCAAATATGTATTTGAAGCGGCTGTCCTGCCAGACTTCATGAGGGAGGCCTTGATTACTGTGATCCCTAAACCGGGCAAGGGCCCCCACTAACCCGAATCATATCGCCCAATTTCTCTACTACATGTGTAATCCTAGCAAAGGTTCTGGCCATATGCCTGAACTAAGTTATCCTATCACTAATACTAGTATTTCTCAACTCCAGTCCTCAAGGCGCCCCAACAGGTCATGTTTTCAGAATTTCCCTCAGATGAAACAGCTGTGGTAAATACTAAGGCAGTTAAACTGATCAAATTGCCTGTTCAAAATAATGGAAAGCCTCAAAACATGACCTGTTGGGGCGTCTTGAGGACTGGAGTTGAGAAACACTGACTTATACACCCTGACCAAGCGGGGTTTATGCCTGAGAAAAACACTGCCATGAAAATCCATTGCCTGTGCATGAATATCCAAGCCCATCATGATGCACTAGGCACCCAAGTGGAGGTAATGCTAGGCGCCGCCAAGGAGTTTGATTCTGTGGAGTAGGGATACCTCTGGGAATGTTTACAGGGTTTTGGCTTGAGTCCTAAAGTTATCATATGGGTAAAATTACCTTCTTACTCTCCAGTGACCCTTGTTTCAGTGAATAGGTGGGTGTCTGACTCCTCCCCTCTTGGGCGAGGAACCTGACAGGGATGTCCATTGTCCCCATTATCATATGCTCTTGCAGCTGAACCCCTGGCCATTTCACTTAGATCACATCCCGATAGCCATGGTCTTCGGTCAGGCTCTCTATACTATAAGAATGTATGCAGATGACATGAAATTATACTTAGAAGACACCGGTCCCTCGCTGCATACTGCTTTGCAGGTCATTGAGGAATTCGGGGCACATTCTGGGTTACATATTCAGTGCAGTAACTTGCAAATCCTCCCCCTAGACATTTACCTGCCATCACAAAATTCAGCTTCTCTTTTACTAAGCAGAGTGTCAGCTAGTTTGGCAAAAGTTTGGAACCGAATAATGAACCCCCATTGAAGTCTATGAGACCTGAACTGTAAAAATTAAGAGTGCCAATTTTGAAGGCTTATATGCAAGTAATCGGGCATGCAATGGCAATGGGGGTCCGGGTAATGCCATGGGGGACACGTATCAATGAAAAAAAAGTTTGTAAAAACATCTTTTTTAAATGAGCAGTGATTTACTGATGCTTAAATTTAAACCATCAAAATGAGAAATAACAATGCAAATTAAAAAAATATTTTAAATATAGTGCCTGGGGAGTCCCCTTAGTCTGCGTTTGCACTTCTCCCTCACATTTTCACACATTGTAATGCTATGGCATGTATTGTTTAATATTCTATCAATCAAATTGCAGATGCTCTCCTGATGAAGCGGTATTAAGGCCGCAAAACATGTTGAGAAATGATACCCGTAAACATTATTCATCTCAGTGTGATCCTCCCTCCTAAGGGGACCATAATGCTGGTGATACATATGGATTGTTAATATGCATTTTTTATTAACCTAACTATGCAATTTAAATTTTGTATTAATTTTGTATTAATAAAAGTATCCACTTACAGATATTATTACTTTTGAAATTATGCTGTTCAAGCCAGTACCGAGATAGTCAGTTTTTTCTGTTTTGGGCGACCGGTTGGGGACCGATCTCCCAGTTTCCCCAATTTTCGCAACTTTGGACGATGGTACTCCCTTTCTAAACCCATACCTAGTTTAAACCTCCAGAGGCTATACTCCCTTTTAGTTATGCTCGGGTGGATAACACACCCGTATTCTTTATATGGTGAGGGTTGGGGGCATATCTTTAGTGGACACTCCTGTCCCTCTCCTTTTTTTTTTTTTCATTCTTCCCCCCTCCATATATCACTTCCTATTTTTGAGGAGCCTCTTATTTATATACATTTATCTTGTTATATTGTATTTAACTATAGTGTTACTTGGCCCATCAATCAATCCTCCATTATGAATGTTCTCGGCACAGCATGGACTGGCTTCATGTCTAACATCCAGGCAACCTGCCTGACGAAAAATACAAAATCCGATGAAGAGATTAAGACTTTCCTAGATCGAATGTTTATGTAACATCAAGTTTATTGAAAACCAATAAAGCGTACAAAAAATATGGAGTCGCAGCTCCTTGAATTAGTAGAGTGAAAACAGAAACCAGAATGATAAGTTCAATTTAAGCAGTTACAATCTGATACGATGATAAGTAGTATCCGGTAAACTCAAAACATGAAAACAGAGGCAAAAACCTTCAGATTAAGCATACATGACAGTGCTGATATCTATTGAGCTAGGTAAATGGTTATTCCAGTTCAATATGATGCATATCAAATCTGCAGAATGGTTTCAACATGTAATGAAAGGTGAAGTAAAAGAGAGAATAAAAATTAGGTAAAAAGTAAAATAAGAAGTAAGGGTAGGGGAATAACGGTTCATCTTCTATGAGCTAGATACGGTTAGTGTGATGCCAAGAATTGCCTCAGAGAAATTGCATCATCGTGAGTGATATGATTAGAATGCCTCAGTAGTGGAGTAAATACTGAAATACAGGTCAACGTCTAAGACAAAAACAAAGTTACCTTTAAGATTAAGATCAAGACAAGGATTACTTTCACAAAGTGGAGAAAATCAATTTTACAGCTAATTTGTGTCTATCAGGCTAGAGTATGCCTGAGAATATTTAAACGCAAACCAGGGTGACCAAGTGTCATGAAAGGCTGTAGCATTGTCTCCAGCCTGTGCCACAGTTTCCTCCATCTCACAAACCTCAGACACCCTGCGCAGCCACTCCTTCATAGTCGGAATGCGAGAGGACTTCCAGAATAAGGGGATGAGAGCTTTGGCAGCATTAAGTAGATGCTTGGTTAGTGAATTTTTATTCTTCTTGAAGGTGAAATTTGTGATATGGAGGAGGCATCCCACCACATCTAATTTCAGTTTTATTTCAGTGATCTGAAATATCAATTACCTAACCTTGGACCAAAAGGGTTGAATCCCAGAGCATTGCCACCAAATGTGCAATAAAGTACCCTTCTCACTTTGGCATCGCCAGCAAGTGTCCAAGGTCTGCGGGAACCACGAACGTAGCTTCACAGGCGTAGCGTACCAATGTGTAAGCAATTTGTATGCTGTTTCCTGAGTTCTAGTGCTGAGTGAATATTTATGAGCTAGCGTGCAGGCCGTTCGCCATTGTTTTTGCGAGATATAGGTGCCTTGTTCCTCCGCCCAGGTCTCCCTGAGTCTATTGTCCCCTGGTGCACTGCCCTCCTGAATCCAGCCATACGCGGTAGATGTCGCTTTGAGCATAGGTTCCCTTTTTAGGCATATTGTCTCCAGTTCAGTTAGTTGTCTGTTAAAGTGGACCTTTCTAACTGGGTGATTGAGGTAGCTACGAATCTGGAAATATGTCCACAATGGCAGATCTGGTAATTTGCTGTCAGTCTTGATATCCGTAAAGTCCTTGAATCTGTTGCCTTGAAAGCAGTGTGTGGCTAGTAGTGGCATATTTAAGTCGGGGAGGTGAAGGGCACGGTTCTTCAGACCCGGTTGGAAGTCAGAGTTGTCTTGCAAGGGAGTGATCGGGCTTAGGTGGGATGAGACATTTGAATTTTTTGTCAAAGTGTGGAAATTTGCCAGTGTGGTTCCAATAAGAGGGTGTGATTTTAAAGCTGTCGGGACGCTATTCCAGGGTGTCCAAGGGGAGAACCTTAGTGAAGTAGGGCAAAGTGCTTCTTCTAATCCCACCCAGTCTTTGAGTGTGTGGTGACAGTGCCAGTCAATGATTCTAGTGACATGTGATGCAAAGTAATAATGTTTAAAGTTGGGAATGCCCATCCCCCCTCTTGCCTTGATCTGAGTAAGTAAAATAAATCTGACTGGTTTTTATGAGCCCAAATGAATTTTAGTTGCATCGAGTGGAGAATTTTGAAGAAGCTTTGGGGAAATTTAATAGGTAAATTCCTGAGCAGGTAGAGCACCCTCGGCAAAATAGTCATCTTGCAAATTGCTGCTCTTCCGAAACAGGAAAAGTGTTGGGGTGCCAGGTCGAGAGGTCTGTACTAATCATTTTAAAAAGTGGTAAGAAGTTTCGATCATACTGTATATCTGGGATAAGTTAGGTGTCAGCCAAATCCCTAGGTACTTGAGTGCAGAGTCTACCCATTTGAAGGGGCACATAGACTTCATGTCATTAATGTCTTCTGTGGAAATAGTCATATTCATGGCTTCCGACTTGGAGTAATTTATTTTCAGGTTGGAAATATACCCAAACTGAGAAAATTCCACCATCAAAGCGGGCAGCGTCGTATGTGGGTTGGCGACAAAAAACAATTGGTCGTCGGCATAGGCTGCCATTTTGTATTCTTTCCCTGCCACTTTGAACCCCATTATCGATTCATTTATTATTATTTTCCTGATAAATGGTTCTAATGTCAGGATAAACAAGAGGGGTGAGAGAGAACATCCCTGTCTTGTCCCATTCCTGATCCTAACTGTGTTTGATAGTGAGCCATTAATCTTAAGTTGTGCAGTTGGGTCCTTATACAAGGCGGAAATCCAAGCCATCATATGAGTTCCCAGACCAACATGTCTGCAGGTTTCCAACATGAAATCCCATGCTACTATGTCGAAGGCCCTCTCTGCATCAGTTGACAGGAGAAGACCCTCCACAGTTTGGGTTCCCGAGGCATGAATCAAATTGAGTGCCTTAAAGACGTTATCTCTCGTTTCTCTGCCTGGCATGAATCCAGCCTGCTCAGACCCTATCAGGTCATGGAGCAGGGGCTGCAGCCCGTTGGCTAAGATTTTTTACATTAGTTTTACATCTAAATTAAGCAGGGAGATTGGCCTGTAACTGGCCCAATCAGTCGGATCTTTGTTCGGTTTGGGAAGAACTGTGATGTGTGCTGAGAGAAATGCTTGTGGAATCTCCCTGACGATGGATAGGGAATTGAGAGCGTTTAATAATGGTTTGAGTAGATGGTCTAAGAAAGTTTTATAGTATATAGCTGTGAAACCATCTGGTCCAGGGCTTTTCCCTGACTTGAGGTCTTTGATGACTTGTTGGAGTTCTGAAGCTTCAATAGGTCTCTCTAGGTGTGTAGTGACCTGACAATGTTGGAAGTTTTGAATCTTTAAGGTATTTCAGAATGGCCTGTCTTCTGTCACCTTGAACCTGTCCTGGTTTTGATTGTTCTGGGAGGTTGTATAAGGAAGTGTAATAGTCATGGAAGTGGTCGGCTATTTGTTTTGTCGTAATGTCAAGTGTCCCTGCCTTTGTCCGTATGCCCAGTATATTCTGACTCGTTCTGTCGCTTTTCAAGGCTCTCGCTAGAATTTGCCAGTCTTGTCACCGGATTCATAATAGATTTTTTTCCTAAAAAATAACAGTCTCTTGGTCTTTGTGTCGAATATCTGTTGGAGTGACTTCCTCGCCTCCAGCAGATCTGCTGCAGAGCGCACCGATAAGGATTGCTTATGGCGCGTCTCCAAAGTGTGTATTTGTTTGGACAGTTGTTTAATTTCTTTCTCCCTGTCTTTTTTACACTGTGCTCCTATTTTCATCAGCTCCCCTCTCACAGTGCATTTGTGGGCTTCCCAAAGAACAATCCCTGGGGTTGTGTTGCGCAAAAAATAGTCCTGTAGTGATGTGGTGATTTGAGGCAACAAGATTGGATCTGTCAGTAGAGAGGAATTTAGTGTCCACGTGTTAGGTTTAGGGGAGGGTGCCATTAGATCAAGGTTTAAGGATACCGGAGCATGGTCCGAGGTGGTTTGGATCCCTATGTCTGCCCCTGAAATCATATCCAGGTCCCTTTGAGTGAGGAAGATGTAATCTATCCTGGAATACCGTTGGTGAGGGATAGAAAAGAAAGTGAAGTCCCTGTCATCTGGGTGTGTGAATCTCCACGTGTCAACAAGCTGAATAGAGTTTAACTGTGTTTTGATTTGTTTAAGGATTTTATAAGTGATGTAGGTCTTACCAGTTGATGTATCAGATAAGGGATTCAGTGGGACATTAAAGTCTCCTCCCAAGATGAGGCAGCCTGAGCTGAAGATTTTAAGTTAGTTTTTGATGCGTTTACAGAAGGTCAGGTGGGCAGTGTTTGGGAAGTAAACGTTAGCTAAACGTTAGCTAATGTAATGGGTTTTATTGCGCAATTTCAAAAAAAGGTATCTTGCTCCAGGGTCAGTCAGTCTGTCAGTAAGTTCAAAAGATGCATCCCTACTTATAAGTATGGATACGCCTTTGGATTTGGCCAGGTCATTTGTCGCATGCAATGCTTGTGTGAAGAAGGCATCTGTTATCTTGGAAACTTGTTGAGTTTTAAAATGAGTCTCCTGCAAGAAGACAAATTTCGTCCTACTTTTCTTTAGTTCCTTCAGGAGAGCAGTGCGTTTTTCGGGTACATTTAGACCCCTCACATTGTGTGTTATCACCGTGGGATTCTGGCCTAGGGCGGAGTAAGCCATGATGTGGTCCCAGAGAAAGCTGGAGTGTTACTGCCTGCAAATAGAACTAGGAGTATCGTTAGGTTATACAATTATATTATAATATAGCCTATAAACCGTGCTACCCCTACTGAGTAAATTAAACAGCAAATATATTTTAAGGGAGAAGAAATAGGAGGGGGTGGAGAGAGAACAAAAAAAAAAGGAAAAAATTAGAAATAGAGAGAAGGAGTGAAGGGGGAGGTAGAAATATGAGAATGGGAGAGGTACTGTAGTCTCCTTGGATACCAAATTGTAACCAAGTACAACAAGTAAGTGTTCTCCGAAGGGACAATTACCCTGACTGGGATCACTTTGTGGGGGTGGAAGCTGACCTGAACAGGTCAAACTTGAGTTATAAAATAAACTCGTAAACTAGAAAAACGGACCTGGATAGGCCGCAGCCTATAACGATTATGATGATTGTAAGATAGTCTAATCTGCACCTTAAGTATCTTAAGTAACAAAAAACGGAGAGAGAGAAACAGAATAGGAACAATATTCCCTGCAACAATAATACTATAACTCAAAAAAATAACAAAGCGTTGCTCAGCTGAATCTCTATCCTAGAGGCAAGCGCACGGTCAGATATTGTCTGAGATATGCTCCCCTCAGCTTCCCTGCGATTGGTGGAGGCCCAACCGAAGCAGGCATTATAAGCAACCTCTAAAAGCCTCTACCCGCCCGAGCCTCTTGTAATACCAGTATGCATCACATCAATGCCCTTATACAGTCATGGGTGATGGAAACAGTGTTCAAGTTTTCTTCTTGGATGAAAAATATAAGGTCAGGCTAGGTAAATCTTTGCGCCATCTCATGTTATGTACAACAACAACGTCTGGGCTGCATTGCACAGAGTGAAGGCCAGTGGAGGTTCCTACAGAGTCTGCAACAGGCAGTGTGTCGGAAGCAGGGAACATTCACAAGTCAAGGCTAGGCATATAAGATTGAGATTAAACACATCAGGTGCAGAATGCCCCTGGCCCTAAGGGGAGCAATGTGGGTGGATAGTGGTTGAGATGGTATTGTGCAGGTGAGCCTTTTACAGTTCTGTGGTTGTCATTAATGCTCTGTTAGCCTTCTCACATGTCCTCTCCAGCTCTAGATGAGTGGGGCTTGTGGTTTGGCGTTCCAGCCTGCGAACCGCCTAAGCGTGAGGATTTTTTTAAACATGCGTTTGTCTGGTGAGGTAAGAGGAGAACCCGGCTGGAATCTTTCCACTATGGGCAGTGTGAATTCTTGATACCAGTACGGCAGATCCACCTGGCCTAGCTGGAGAGCCTGGCAGAACTCAGGGAGATCATCCGGAGAGCGCAGGGTATGTTGTCTGCCATTGTAATGAACCAGCAATGCAAAAGGGAATCGACAAGTGTAGCGTAGATCTTTCTCTCTCAACTTCTCCAGTAGGGGTCTCAAAGGTCTACGGTTTTTGAGAGTAATTTGGGACAAGTCATGGAAAAGCATAACAGTTTAACCGTTAAAAACGATCTGATCTGATCTAAACCCACAGTGAATACCCTGCCTACGAAATTTGTTATAACTGAGGCCTCTATATCCTTGGAGAGTGAGACAGAGATCACAATGGAACCCTTGGGATCCCAGGCTCACCAGGTGGGCTCTGATATACCACCGTCATGTCCTGAAACACATGAAACACATGAATTCGATCTTAGGACATTGATACAAGCTCTCCCAACTCGGGAGGATTTACAGGCACTTCCTACCCGTGTGGATTTAGAGATGTTTGTTTCTCGGGTGGAAGATGATATGGAAGCTTTAGTCGCACGGGTAGAGGAATTACATTGGAAAGATTTGGAAGTGATGAGGGGAGACATACAGCAAATAACAGATAAATTAAAACAGGATGAATCACTATTAACTTCTTTAGAAAAACGTGTCGCTCAATTAGAACAGGTGCAAACACATTGCTCTGCCCAAACAAATGCGGTACAATTAAAGTTGGAGGAAATTGAGGATCGTAGCCGCCGCAAGAACTTGAGGTTCAGGGGGATCCCTGAGTTAATTGAAAAAGAGAAACTAAGAGAGGCTATTTCAGCGATCTGCCTACAGATAGATACCCCTCCCCCTCCCCAGGCTTTTGAGTTTGAAAGAATTCATAGATCATTGGGACCACGTTCAACGAACATAAATAGACCTAGAGATGTGATATGTTGTTTCCATCGGTACGCTCATAAGGAGATAATTAGTCGCAAAGCCTGGGAGATTGGAGATGTTTTGTTTGAGGGATCCCAGATAAAAATCCTACCGGACCTTTCATGGGTCACCCTACAGCGTAGATCAATGTTGCGCCCTCTCTTAGAGGAAATTAGGAAGTCTGGGGCAACTTATCGTTGGGGATACCCCTTTTCTCTTACTGTTAAAAAAACATGTGGTTATTCCCTCTACGACAACTATCAGACTTGTAAAAAGTATTTTAAATATATAAAATAGTGGTGCTAAACCATATATTGTGAATATATAACTAAAAATTAAATATATATCTTAATCTTACACCACGTGATAGTGTACAAAAATATATAGATAATTACATTAAATAAATAACGTCCATTAGTGAATTCCAAAGTGAAATATATCACACACTTTCAAAATAGGAAGGGGCTGAAAAAAAAAGAAAAAAAAAGAAAATTTCTCTATAAGTGTATCCAAGTGTTTCAACTTAAAAACAGCACTCAAAGTCCATAACTTGATTTGAAAAGAAATTCCTTCCACCAACACCGCCGTGACTGTGACTCCTCTCCCAAAGGTATTGCACTCACCAGAATAATTAGCCTAGCATTCTCATGCGTAGGCAATCAGGCTTAAATACACCACTCACGGTGATTGCAGCTTTTCCAGTAATGTTCACTCAATGCTCGATGTGAATATGCAAAAAAGAAGAAGTGCTTCCAATAGTGTAATACTGTCAGATAACCATTTATTTAAAAGGCACACGTAAACTTCAAACATTGCACTCACATCACTTCAGAGAATAAAAAAGCTCTTCACAAATAGAAGGTGTTTCACAGCAGAACTTCAGGTAAAAAACGTCACACAAAAGAGGGTTGTTGCGGTATACTATGATGTATCGTGGCCACGGCAGACCCAAAGTAAAACCGGCACTCTCACCCTCCACACGTCCGCCTCCTCTCCTGGACCTCAAATCAGCTCAACAGCCGGTGCTTACGAACGTTGTTCCTCACTTAACGCTTGCCGCACAGCCACGCCCAGACATGTTTCGTCATACGGACTTATTCATTGGGATTGGCTGAGCGGAAAAACCACCTCCCCTTTATACTCTCACCGAATCCATTGCTAATCCGGCATCCAGAGCGCTTGCGCAATACATGTGTCTCCGTGACCGCGATACATCCGCTTTAGCTCCTTGCCGTTCGGTCATACAGGACATGAATGTATTAATGCGAAATAAATTAAACCATATAATAATTTAAATGTGCTCCAAAACCAAATTACGTAAATTTATGTATTTAAAACCTGTGGGCAGATCCTATATAATGATGGATATTAACCTAAATGCGATATACAGAAATCACATCATTCTACACATACCACCTCATAACTGAGACACAAATGAGGAGGATATGTTCCAGATGCATTACCAGTATACAAAAATTACCTTACTAAGACTTCAAAGTGATATAAAAATTATACATAAATGTACAAAACTCCTGTTCCTCTCTAAGAACTAGTCATTAAACATATATCAGTACATAATGCTCTAAAATTCTATTTAAAATTTATGTTTAGAATTAATATAAAAAATTGTTAATAAAACAATTTAAATCTAATTCAATATTCAACCCTCTCGGATAGAGACTCTTCAAAAGGAAAATCCATTTGGTTTCCCTCTTTGATAGATCCCTCACCTGATTAGAGTCCCTCCAAGAGGGTTGCATAATGTCTATACCACAGAATTGCAAAACTGAGGGGTCCTGACCATGTTTGTCTCTAAAATGTAAAGACACGCTATGATATTTAAAACCCTTCCTGATGTTGGCTAAATGTTCCGCTATACGGACTCTCAGTAGGCGTTTTGTTCTGCCCACATAATACAGGCCACATGGGCACCACAACAGATACACAACATAGGAAGAATTGCATGTTATGAAGTGATCTATTGCAAACACCTCATTATTATCTATATTAGTAATATTCATGCAGCCCCTATTACTAATCTTCACAGTTCTGCAACAAATGCACCTACGGCATGAATAAAAACCTTTAAAATCAATTGACAAGTTTTTTGTTGGGGGATCCAGGATCTTCTGTACCACCTTATCCCCAAAATTGGGGGCCCTTCTATAAAAAAATTTTGGTCTTTCTGGCAGGACACTGCACAAATCTCTATCTCTGCACAGTATATACCAGTATTTGGAGAAGATGTTCTCTATCTCCCTATACTGAAAATGAAAATCAGAGATAAAACCCCATTGATGTTGGTCATTAACTACTATATTTTCATCTTTTTTCCTTAAACATTGTTCTCTTGGTACTTCCGCAATTTCTTTAATGGTATTATTAATGACTTCCTCCTTATAACCTTTCTGTAAAAATTTGTTTTTTAATATATCGGCCTGTGCGAAATAATCATCAGGTTCAGTACAATTACAGCGAACACTTAATATCTGTCCCTTAGGAATATTCCTAATCCAAGCAGGATGATGTCCACTCCTGATGGACAGGTAACTATTCCTATCTGTAGGCTTAGAGTAAACCTTAGTTTGTAATCCTGTCTCACCTTTCACAATAGTGAGGTCCAAGAAGTTGACACTTATATCACTAATAGTGTAATCCAAAACTATGTTGTTGTTATTAGAATTGAGATGTTGAACAAATTCAATCGCAGATTCCCTAGACCCCTCCCAGATGAACAGGAGGTCATCAATTAATCTACGATACAGTTTTAATTCGGGTCTATTATGACTGAATACCTGTCTATCCTCCCATTCCGCCATAAACAGGTTGGCGAGGCTGGGAGCAAATTTAGCTTTTAGACTTACCAGACCTGTTTACGTTTCTGGAGATAGAGACATTGGAAATACCAGATTGGTTGCAACATATTCCAGGACCACCAAAGCAGAAAATATACACATTACAGACAAATGGCCCACTAAATGTAGAAGAAGAAACATTGGGAAGTCCCTTAAAGGGTCCCTTAAAGGGTCCTTAAAGTTCTTTAAGGGTCAATGAAGTGATTAGTAATTGTTCTGTATTTTGAATTAAGAACTTGTCTCCAGAGTGAGCTCTTAGGGCTTTGTTTATACTTTGCTGTATTTTTTTTTCTTCTTCTGTTTTTAAATTTTGAGTTCCCCCCCCTCCCTTTCCCCCTTTCCTTTTTTTTTTTTTTTTATTACTTTACCCTGTCTCTCCCTTTCCTCTGTTCCTTTTTTTTTCTTCCCCAGTCTACCTTATTTCCCCTTTTTCTTGTATTATCTAGCGCCATCTCTCTTCCTGCTTCTTGCTTCCCTTTTTTTTGTATTTAGTTTTACCTTCTACACCTCCCCTTCTCCCTTCTCCCTTCTCCTCTCACTTCTCACCTCTTATTTTTATATAATAGTAGTTCACTTTTTCAGTAGGTTGTCTCATAATAGGAATGAAAATGAGACCTTATAACAAAAATTTCGTTTTTACATATATATAGATATATCTGTGCACATTAGTTCACTGAAATAACACTGGAATATTGATTAGACACAATTTTTTTTTGATACATTAGATATATAGACATATTAGAAAAAAATCACTTTTTTTTATTTATTTTTTTACACGATTTACACTGGATTAAGATAAAACACACATTTAGTTTAGATATGTGGCGGGAGGGGACGGAGGAGGAGGGGAATACTGGGGTGGTGGGAGGGGTCTGGTGGAAGGAAGGGGAAATATTAGAGGAATAAGACTTTTGAAATTGTTCTAGGTACAATGTATTAATATGCCAGTATTGTTTTATTCTTATTTTCTCTGTTTGAGTCTTGGAGTCCAGGTTGAGACTTAGGAACTGAGCAGGGAGGAGGTTGGAGCTATAATATTTTTTATAATATACTTATAATGCATGTTGAATATTAAATGATGTACGATATGATTAGAGGCTGGCTCAGAGATGCATAATTTAGTGATATGATTCTTGAAGTAATAAGTTGAGGAAAATGTATTTATATATTGTTGTAACTTACCTATTTTTTGACCTCATGGTATGTGCATCTCTGGGGCAACCTAAAGGATATGTATATAGTGGGGAAAAGGGGGGGATGTGGTAAGGGGGAAAGAAGGTGGGAGATAGATGGGTGAAGGGGTTAAGTAAAAGAGATGGAATCTAACCTCTTGGATATAACACATATGAAATTTAATATGTAGAAAGCCTGATGAGAAGGGGAAGGGAAGGGAGGGAGGAGATGGAACGGGGAGGGGGGAGGGAGGAACGAAGGGGAGGATAGGAGAGGAGATGTAAGGGGAAGGAGAGGGAAGAGAGGGGAGGGGGAAGAGGGGAAAGGAAGGGAAGGAGAAGGAGAGGAAAGAAGAAGAAGGGAAAAAAGGAGAGAAAGAAAGGAAAGAAGAGAGAGACTATATGGGTATATTTGTTCTTCCATACTATTGTAAATTGGGATTATTGCCGGGGGGGGGTGGAAGAGGGTAGGCCGGGCTTCCTCAGCCACTAGGACCAGGCCCCTAATTAGGTATTACACCAACTGAAGCCAACTAAGTGGCTCAGTAAAAGGTGTGTCCCCATTGGGGCTTAGGGGGAGGGTTTTTTTTTTTTAGAGAGGGGGGGAGAGAGGGGAATAGGAAAGGGGGAGGGAAGGGGACATAGGGGAGGGAGAGTCGAGGGGGGAGAGGGGAAGGAGGGAGAGAGATGAAGGGAGTGAAAGTAACTTCCCTGAACGCCAAAGGACTTAATGTCCCAGAAAAAAGAAGGATGCTGTTAGACGACCTGAAACGTTCAGGGACAGATGTCGCATTTGTTCAAGAGACACACTTCAGGGAAAAAGGGTTACCATTTCTTCAAAATAGATTCTTTCCCTGTGTTTACCACGCACCGAACCAACAGGCAAAATCCAAAGGGGTTTCCATACTAATTTCTAATCGGATCCCATGGACTCTTGTAGACAAATATGTAGACCCCAATGGGAGATTCCTTTTTCTTAAGGGATGTATTGGTAATATTAAAGTGACGTTGGCCACATTATATGCCCCAAACAAATACCAAGACACTTTCCTGAAGAAAACCCTTTGCGAATTAGAGGAATTTACCGAGGGTAAGCTTATTTTTGGAGGAGATTTTAATATTGCGTTAGATCCTAGAATTGATACCTCCTCAGGGACATCATCAATTCCAGAAGGGACTAGAAGAAGTATAATCCGAAAGATACATGATTTACAATTAGTGGATATTTGGAGGATTTTACATATAGAAGAGAGAGACTATACCTTCTTTTCTAATCCCCATCAAATATATTCCCGGATTGACATGTTCCTGATCCCGCACTATTTGATATCCTCAGTCACAGAAATTAATATTGGAAATATAACTTGGTCTGACCACGCCCCAATTTCCTTGTGTCTTTCCCTCTCCAACGCGAGCCTCCCTCAGGAGAAGAGCTGGCAATTAAATTAAAGTTTACTTCAGAACCCTGATGTGAAAAAAGATTTAGTTAAAGAAATGTCAGCATATTTTCAAATAAATGATACTCCAGGGAGTGACCCGTGTATGGTGTGGGAAGCACACAAGGCGGTGATCAGAGAAATTTTGATCAAACACGGATCAATTGTGAAGTAAAAACGAGAAAAACAGATTAGGACTCTATTACAGGAAATTCAGGTATTAGAAACTCAACATAAAAATACACAACTACCCACAGTAGGAAGGGAGCTTGGATATTTGAGAAGACAGTTAACGGATATCCTAGGTTTCAAAGCCAAAGCTGTATTACAACGAGCCAAGAAAGTAAATTACAAAATGGGGGATAAATGTAGTAGACTTCTAGCAGGGAAAATTAAAGAAAAAAATAGATCAACGTATATATCACAAATCAAAGGGAGAGAGGGACAACTAATACAAATGCCAAAAGATATTGCTCAGACTTTTGGAGAATACTATTATACCTTGTATAATTTGAAAGAAATACCTACTTCAACATCTTTAATAGAAGAGTACCTCATATCAGCAGGTCTTACTAGATTACCTTCCCCAACCCGCCACAATTTAGAAAAACCTATCTCGTTTGAGGAGCTTAACATCATATTAAAAACAATTAAAAATGGAAAGGCACCAGGCCCAGATGGCTTTTGTATAATATACTATAAAGAATTTGCAGACATACTTAGTGAACAAATGATAAAAGTCTTTAATGCAGTGGGTCGGACATCAGCTTTCCCTTGGGATACACTTAGAGCACAGATTACGGTAATTCCGAAGGAGGGGAAAGACCCGGCGGAATGTGGAAGCTACAGACCTATTTCTTTACTTAATGTTGATTTTAAAAAAATTACTAAAATACTGGCCGTTAGACTTCAACCGTGGCTTTCACATTTGGTTGATTTAGATCAAGTAGGATTTATTCCAACAAGGGAAGGAAGAGACAACACAACAAAGGTACTGAATTTGGTACATCAGGCTAACGAGACGAATACCCCCTGTGTGTTTCTGAACACTGATGCAGAGAAAGCATTTGATAGAGTAAACTGGCGATACCTTTTTGAGGTACTGAAACAGGTGGGCCTGGGGGAACGTATGGTTGGTTGGATTACAGCTGTCTATAGGTCCCCTCAGGCAGTTGTAAGGGTTAATGGTGTTCTTTCGAAAACTTTCAGTATCTCGAATGGTACGCGCCAGGGATGTCCCTTGTCACCTTTACTTTTTGCCTTGTCATTAGAACCTTTTTTAAATAAAATTTGTCAAAACCCAGATATACGGGGAATACAGGTAGGAGAAAGGTCACATAGGGTCTCTGCATATGCGGATGACTTGTTGTTCTCTTTGTCACATCCCCATATCTCTCTCCCCAACTTAGTAGGGGGGATTGAGAAATATGGTAGTTTATCCAACCTGAAAATAAATCACAGTAAATCAGAAGCCATGAGAGTAGCAATAACACCTTCACTACGAAATACTATACACTCAAACTTTGGCTTTAAATGGAGTAAATCCCTAAAGTATCTGGGTACAAATATACCTGCAAAAATAAAAGACACTTTTAAGATAAATTTCCCACCATTATATAACTCGATTAGATTTCTTCTTGATAAATTACAACATGGCCTACACTCGTGGTTCGGACGTACTAATATAATTAAAATGACTATCCTCCCGAAAATCCTATATTTACTTCAAGCATTGCTAATTAGGATTCCTAATGGTTTTTTTTGCAGCAAGTACGCACACTTTTTACGAAATTTATTTGGGCAGGAAAACGACCAAGGATTAAACGAGATCTGCTGACATTACCAAAAGATTCTGGGGGGATTGCAGTACCGGACATAAAGAAATATTATTATGCAGTACATTTACTGAGAGTAGTAGACTGGTGTAGACACACGGACAATTAAGAGATGGGTTAATATGGAACAACAGAAGAGTCCCGTCCCTTTATGCAGAGCACCTTGGTGTTATACAGTATTGCCAAGCTCTGTTAAGAAACACCCCTTAATTGGAACAACGCTACGAATTACAGCATCACATTTCCTCAAATCAGAGACGTGGCCAACTGTCGAAATATTGACACAAGTAGGGGGCCCTTTTGAAATTAATCTGTGGCAAGCTTATCAAATTAATAATTTTTTGAGATCTTTAGGACCTCCTATAAATTTCCAACGGCAACTAACGACCTTTGAAATATATTGCAATAAGAAGGAACCATTTTTACAAGGAATTTCTAAGATGTATAGACTATTAAATAAACCACCAGCCGATTATGTGATGCCTGGCATTAGTAAGTGGGAAAGAGACCTAAGTAGGACTTTCTCCCCATTGCAACGTAAACAAATCATATATTTGACTTTTAAATCATCTGTTTGTACTCGAACCCAGGAAGCTAATTATAAATTTTTGACGCAGTGGTACTATACTCCGGTACAACTTCATTAAATTTCAAGGGAAAATTCGGATAGGTGCTGGAGATGTGGGGAAGAGAGCGGGTCAATATTACACATATTTTGGTCCTGTAAGAAAATACGGCAATATTGGTTGGAGATTCAAAAAATTATTCAAGAAATTACGGAATTTCAAATACCAGACGACCCTGCTCTATTCCTCCTTCACTGCTCACAGATTCCGGTTCAATCCTATGAAAGATCAGTAATATGCCACGTGATTAATGCAGCTAAAGTTGGGATTCCCCTGCATTGGAGGGATATAAGACCCCCATCAATCTTAGAATGGCTAAAACGGATTAGAGAAATAGAAGCTATGGAGGACTTAGTACTCTCGGCCAAAAATAATAAAGAACAATTTGATTTAATATGGTCAAGTTGGAATATATTCAGTAACTCAGAAAAGGAAAGAAACTATTTGAAGAAAGTCCATAGGGATAAGAAACACTCAATGAGAAATATAAAGTCTAGTGGTAAGAGAAGTGGGTCTCACGTGGAACGGATGAAGGATATGTTAGCGTCCCCCCCTTCCCCTTTTTTTTTGTGGTCGGCGGGAGGTGGGAAGGGGTGTAGATTATAGATGGTTGGGAATGGGGAATGGGGGATGGGAGGGATAGGGTGGGTAAAGGGTTTTCTGAAATAATCATTTTTGTCAATGTATATAGTTATTGGATATGGAAACTGTTGTAAATGTATTCCTTTTCATTGGTGGTATTGACAAATATGGAAGAAAAATAAATAAGGAATTATGAAAAAAACAAAAAAAAACGATCTGATCATTCCTGCGTGCCTCTCTCATAATGTCCTTCTTCAGTGAGAAGTTCTGCAAACAACAGTGTCCTCAGGCCGTTCCAAAAGGCTGTTGAAAACTCTCTCTAAGGCAGGAGTGATTTGGTCAGCTTCCACCAACTGTCACGTACCTGACGGTGACGAGCCCGGTTAGCAGAGGGAGGCCTCCCTTACGGCTCCCACCGGCGGCCCCTGGTGGTATAACAGGAAGCACGGAGGTGGAAGGGGTACGAGTGCCTGGCAGGATCAAGAACTACCGCAGGTGATCAGGAACCAGCAGGTGAGGAGGCAGGAACCAGGAACTACAGCAGGTGAGTGGACAGGAACCAGGAACTACAGCAGGTGAGTAGACAGGAACCAGGAACTCAGAAGATGACCTGGACCGGGAGGCACAGCAGGTAGACTGGAACCACTGGGCAGCAGCAGATGAACAGGAACCAGCAGATGAGCAGACAGGAACCAGCAGATGAGCAGACAGGAACCAGGAACTGCAGCAGGTGAGTAGACAGGAACCAGGAACTCAGCAGATGACCCGGACCGGGAGGCACAGCAGGTAGACTGGAACCACTGGGCAGCAGCAGGTGAACAGGAACCAGCAGATGAGCAGACAGGAGCCAGCAGATGAGCAGACAGGAACCAGCAGATGAGCAGACAGGAACCAGGAACTCAGCAGATGACCCGGACCGGGAGGCACAGCAGGTAAACTGGAACCACTAGGCAGCAGCAGGTGAACAGGAACCAGCAGATGAGCAGACAGGAACCAGCAGATGAGCAGACAGGAACCAGCAGATGAGCAGACAGGAACCAGGAACTCAGCAGATGACCCGGACCGGGAGGCACAGCAGGTAAACTGGAACCACTAGGCAGCAGCAGGTGAACAAGAGCCAAGGTCAGGCAGGATCGTCAGACAAGCCGGGGTCGGGTAAACTGGCAGGCAGCAAGGCACAAAAGGATCAGGCAATACCGAAGTCAGAAAACAGGCCGATGGTCAGGTACAGGCAGATAGCAGGAGGGTCACAGGAAGCCGGGTCAGATACAGGTAAACAAGGCAGATCAGGTCACTTGGGATAAACGCTGTAGAGCAGACAGCAGGGACTGTCTGAAAGTGAGGAGTTTAAATAGCCCTTCGGGC